>JAQPZY010001566.1:1243750-1875000 GCA_029931535.1 Margaritifera margaritifera | reverse complement strand
TTTCCTACGTAGTTACCTCGATATAAGCTATTTTATCAAAACCATTGGAATTGTTTGTACAGAAAGAGAAAGGAAGAGCACGATGGTCAAAGGAAATTTTCATTCTTACTGAATCATAGCTGTATGTGGAAAGGAAGTATAAAAAGGTACGTAGTTTTAAGACGAACAGACTCGACAATTTTCCTTATGCTCTTCATTGTGATAGAGAAATCTTGCTTATTTGCAATCCTTGCTTTCCTCGTCTCGCTCAGGTAGTCTCGGATCAGTTGTCTCGGGTCGTCACGTGAGGGTTTCATGACCTGTTACTATGGAATTGTGCACTTCAATGACTTCATGCTTTACTTTTCAAGTAAAGCTTATTAATGATGTGAAAGAATAAAACTGAATAGTTATTTTATCTTTTCATCTGTTGAAATTTAAATAAAAACAGAAGAAACAAAAATGAGTGAGAAAAAAAATCAAGGCAGAGCCTCGCAAAAGACAAATAATGTAAGCCTTCGATAGCCTGGTAAAAGACAAATAATGTCAAATAATGTAAGTCCGTGACTGGGATTTCATTGTCTCGGTAGCAACTTCAACATAGATTCAAAAAATCTCCTTTTTTTATATTTCCAACGCAACCGTCAAGGAGTTAATTAATAATAATTGTCTATTTTTTTTTTTATTTTTTTTTATCTTTACGTTGTTAAAATTTGCTAGATTTATGAATATTTTCTGTGAATTGCTTACATATAATCTCATAAGTGGTTGTGAAAACAATATGCATTGTGAAGTACAAGAAAATTGTATTCTGATAATGGAAATAAATTTAATAAATTTCGAAACTATTTAATATAAGTTGTAGTAGTTTTCTACCATTGAAAATGCCTCTAATTTGCCTCTGTTTGTCTGATAGTCAAGTATAATTCTGAAAAGTTAACATGTTTTTGGGGCAAAAGAACTTTTTTTGCATTTAAATAGATGTATCATTAATTGCGTTTCTTATGTTATAAACTAATCACATTCTTTATCATACAAGAGGAATTTTTTTCTCTTATTAAAAGTTTCTTGATGCTAATACACGCTGGCAAAATCATAGCTAACACTTATTTAAATTTGTCAATAATGGACTTTACCTCGAGAAACCATTTCATCTGTAAATGTCCTCTTCTTGAAATATGCATAACTTGATGTGAAATTTATACTGCCTCCAACGGATGGGAACCGTACCATTCGAAAGGAAAATATATTTAAATATTTCATTGTTACTCCAGAGATCGTTGTCACAATATTAGCTGTGTTTGTTGCTGACACATGTGTATTTAGTTAACCGTATTTACAGATCAACACTGGTTTGGTAAATATATTGTTAACAATTAAAATGTTCATACATATTCTTTGTACTGTCCGTGTGTAGAATGCGTGAATCTTGAGTAATTCTGGATACCGCGTTTTAAACACCCCTATTATTAATTTCACTCTGAAATAAAATTGTTTAGTGTCCAATTTAATTACGATCTTGAATAGAAAAACTGTTGAATGTTTTTTTTATATATATTAAAATATAAGAGTTAAGTGCGTTATTTTCCTGATGAAGGTCTTATGTTGATATGAAATCATACATGTTTTTAAACAACTGAGCATATGATAAGAGGGTCCCATTATGACTTGTGAAAAAGTTTAAACTCCAAATGCTCTTATTATTACACCTAATTACTTTACATAGAAAAGAGGGAAACTGTGTCTTATCTATATTACAATTAAGTTTTCAAAGGAGTTTTCCTTTCTCGATTGAATGAAAGCCGTAATATCCAATGTTCTGCAGGGCCCGAGGGTGGAATATTTTTTGTACTTCGGTAATGATTTTATTTTACATTTTTATACCCACTCGTTAGAGCGAAAGATGGTGATATCTATCTATCTGTCTATAACTTTATCTCCTCCTAAACCGCTGGACCGAAATTCACCGAACTTAGCACATGGGTCGCCACATGCGACATGGTATAGTTTATGGCCACCTCACGTGTGTCCCCGGATGGGAGTCAAACGTCAAATATACAAAATTGAACCAATGTTGACATTGTTTTACCTTCTTGTACCAAACTTAAAACGTGCAGTCATAACACGAGGACACATACTATATGTAACATAATTTGGGTTCAGACCCATAGTCAAGTTGTCGGGCCGGGTGGGGTGGGGATATGTAATGAAAAGCTAGATCTAGTTAAGTTTGTTATTGATCAAAGCAAGTTAAAAAGTGCATTCAGGAAATATTGATGGATATTTTAAATTAACAGTACTTGAAATTGAAGGGTATTATCAAATACATATCATTTACGGGAATTTTCCTTGCATATTACAGATAAAGCAAGGACATATTAGAAAACTAATTCACTACAATTTTAAATTTACAGTGTACTAAATTCTCATTTAATGTCAATTTCGCACATTAAAAGAATCGGCTTGAATTTATGACGCATACGCTAAACACGTGCTACGAATCCCTCTCAGACATATGCACGGGGAATCAATTTAGGGAAATGATGGAACAAATATTAAAATAATGCATACTCAAATATTTAAATCCCGTTTAAACATTTAGGACTGAGGCAACGTTATTGTAGATATTAGACTTCAGGTCATTTTTGGAAAATATTTAACTCCATGAAGTTGACATATGTAAAGTTAAAAAGCGCTAGTTTTTCTTTAGTATCCGATGTGTTAATGACTCACTCTTAAGAAATATAAGTAATCAGAAATAATATTTAAACATGTAAATTTATACTTTTCACAGTCACATTTTTTCTATATTACACGTATATAGATGTGTATATTAAATATCAATAACACTGAGTTTGCAAATACACTACACTGTTGGTATTTCCATCCATTAAAATCTTTTGGGTCTGGAAACCTAAGCTGGAGGACTGTTGGAGAGCACTATCACAATCAATGTATATGC
The DNA here is from genome assembly GCA_029931535.1 of Margaritifera margaritifera. NCBI lineage: Eukaryota > Metazoa > Mollusca > Bivalvia > Unionida > Margaritiferidae > Margaritifera > Margaritifera margaritifera. Next base: position 1,872,059 of record JAQPZY010001566.1, on the reverse strand, counting down.
AATGCTCAGATCAGACTTTGTTTTATCGAGCATTAAAATGAACTCATATATGTTCGTTAAATTATTTTAACCATTTAAAAGTATAGCAATGGAATGTGTCTGTTGGAAAACATACATACATACATACATACATACATACATACATACATACATACATACATACATACATACATACATACATACATACATACATACATACATAGACACATACATACATACATACTGTTGCCACGTTTCACTTTCACTCATCTGAATTGCTCATAACTTTGGATTATTCACGATATTTATAGTAGATTCCATCGTTTCCCTACAAGTAATAAATGAACGCAGGTTTCGGGGCAAATATGGTACATTTTGCTTTTCGCGGCGTGTTTCGATAACCTGTTGATAGCCTGTCAGCTACTTGATTGTTCTGCATCATATGCTCTTCAATTTCCATCATACTTGCAAACATCACCTAAATGTAACTTTTTCTATTATCCGTGACAATGAACAAATATTGTTCCGACAGAGGGCTCCATTAGACTATCAAATAAACTCCGACAATAATTTACAACAGAATAAATCATTTAGGAAAAGAACAGATCAGCAGCTATTTACAAGTACGATAATGGATTTTGTCTTTTGTAAGATCCAGTTTCTCTAAATCTAAGCATCTTTTTGTTACTGCAAAATGTGTTTTAAATAATCTCTTAGAATCAACTGCAATTTACAGGCCAGTACAAAAGGTGTGCGTCCATTTTACGTTTGTCATTAAATGAAGCAAACTACTATCAACTCTCTTAGTGGGCTCCTACCATTAGACCGCTTCAATCACCATTCACTGTACAATTCCAGACTTTGAAGGATCGCTGCTTATTCATAATACACGAATGAAATACAACAATATCTGATTATTTAATTGAACTCTAGCAAGATTAAGTGTTCAAACTCGAAATAATTATTTCATTTCAGTATCTACTGAAGCAGTACGCATTGTAGCAAATGCCTATCCCAAGAGACTAGAGTATTGAAAAGGCATATCGTTTATATTGAAATGAGTAACAACCCAAACGATCTGAACGAATTGATGTTGACTTTTCCCTACGGTTTCAATGTTGATTAGATCTTCAAATGGTGACTTTCATTAAGTGGCACTGGGAGCTGAAATTGAAAATTGATGATAAGGGTCATTCTCTTAGTGAAAAAATCCCCATAGTGATTAAATGAGAACTACTGTTGTACGTGCCATTTGACCTAGGATGAATTGTGCTGCTTTTTCAATATCTGACGGCAGGTTAACAAGGCACAGGTAATTATAAGCAAGTGCTATCATAATCATAAAAATATTCAATCTCGGTTTTTTAATTTACGGTGCCAACGTGTACCTTATTAGGGGTTGTTTAATTTGTGCCATTACAGTTGTTTCTTGTCAGATCTTATTAACAAATGTCACAAGACCTATATTTAAATGTGAAAGTAAGTAGCAAAATTAAAAGAACTACTCGTGTACTAAATTGAAGGGTCATAAAGTTAGAAGAATGAAACCTAAACTGTACTTCTTGTCGGATCTAGATGATCCGTGTACTCAACGTTTCTTGTATTACCTATACTTTTTGATCTCTCTATATATTCATTTATCCATCCATCCGGGCATCCAACCATCAAATTAGACAGACAGATAGATAGATAGATAGATAGATAGATAGATAGATAGATAGATAGATAGATAGATAGATAGATAGATAGATAGATAAGTTAAATAGCTAAATGGATGGATGGATCGATCTATTTAACTCATCTATATATCTATTCATTTGTCAGTCTGTCTAAATATAAAAGTATGCAAGTAATTATTGGTCAATCGCTAATTTAGACTGTTCACAGGTTTTATTTATTTAAGTGGACGGATGTAATACTGCTACATGCGAAAGGCTTAAATAAAGAATATCGTTGCCAACCATTTATTAGGAAGGTCATTTCAATAGTTTCATATATCCGGCATGGAGTAATATACACTATGTCATTTAAAAACAATCACAATTACACGAGGCACATTAATGTACATTTCTTGTCCTTATAGCCGAAGGAAATTTTTATAAAAAAATTGAAACAAAAATGTATAAAGCAGTATGTTTTTACAAAACAATTATATTTTACCTTGTTTATTTATGGTTCTTTTTCCCCTAGATCTGGAACCTAAATCATTTTCAATGCCTTTTTAAATTCATGATTCGTACTTTCAATATTAGTGATATTATTTTATTCAGGTGGGGACTAACAATTTGTATGCGGTTAAGTCAGATACTAAATGTTCTCCAGGTCATTAAGTACCATTTTACTATAGAACTGAAGATTACTTATCATTCAGTCAATTAAATTGTTCAAGCTGAAAATCAAGCGGTATCTTCTGTGTCATAACTTTATATAATCATTTCTGTTCGAATTGTCTCTTCTGAGATGCAAGTTGTGTGATGACCTGATAAAAATAAAACATTAATTTCATATTGTTTGAGATTACCTTTGTTTAAAGTTGATAAAACATTTCTTATTTTTCAAATATATTATGGATAATACATTTCTAAACATGTAATTGACGTGTCACAAGAAAAAAGGTAGATAACTTTTATAACAGTGGTTCCCAAACCCCGGGTCACGACCCAAATGAGGGTCGCAAGGACCCTGGCGACCCTATACTTGTACTGCATTTTGGGTCGCAAAAGTTGGTATTTAGGTTCGCGATCAAAAAAGTTTGGGAACCACTGTTTTATAATGATGATATTTGAGCTGTAGTGACGTCACTGTCAAACATATGCTCTACCGATGAGTAGTAGTAGTAGAAGTAGTAGTAGTATATTCTGAGTTGATTGCAGGAGATGATTTATCGATTTCTTGTCCTTAATCGACGACTTGCCCAATGCACAGGATGTCGCCATATTTGTAAGCTCTTCACCTGTGAAAGCAGTAATTGTCCGTACTTGTTACGTTGCTTGCAGTCTGCACCATCACCGCTAAGTAAGCGCCTCTGCTATCTATCGATTTACTATCCAATTTTGGATAGTATCAGTATGCCGACCAACTCAGAGGACACGTATGTATGTTATGAGTCAAACAAAATAGTTCCTAACATTTGGCCCTTTTACTTTGTTTTATTGTGATGACTTGTTAAGGTCAATCTAATATATGTCTTGATTATAATTTGAACTATGGAAAGTCCTTCATAAAAGTGCGTTCACATGCGTATTTGCAAAACGTAAAATTGACCATGCTCATTGGAGCACTTCCGTTGTGAAATCTTAGTTTCGGAGGTGCGTAGTTTTTGTTCGTTGTCAAGTTCTTTAATTACGGAGATTTAGTAAATCGAGCCCATAATGCATAAATGGAAGTGATTGGTTTTGAAAAACACCAGAACTTATGAGGTTTGACGTTCTTTAGTCCATTCCGGTTATGCGACAAGATGACAATAGGTTGAAAGTGACTCGAAGTTTAGACACTTGTTCGGAAGTTTGGGTTTAATTTGGATATAATGTGATTTTATATGAAAAAGTACACGTCTTCACAGTATCTCCAGTATCTGGATAAAACTTTTAGTTTTCAACGTCTCTTTCTGCCTTGTCCCAGTATATTAAACAAACCAGGAGAAAAAGTAATGGACAGCGTTCTGCTTTCAGAACAATCCTTTTTATGACGATGAGAAATGGCATGGTATTCAATCTTTCCACTTTTCGTTGTGCGTTGACAAACTGATCGTCGAACATACCTGAAGTTGTATTGACGAGATGTCGAGCATTAAAATAATATCCTGTCGGAATTCACACGGTATAGGTGGTCAATTGAGGATTAATTGGTGTTGGTTTTGGAGAATTTGTAAAAGAATTTGTAGTTCTTGAATAGAGGAACTCAGAGAAGGAGAGGTAGCTGATGTGTTTAACGGCATATTTTTTTTATATAGTCGATGACTTGTGAAGCAGCAATCCAAGAATCAAAACAAGGTGATATCCATTCCAACGAACTTTCACTTCTTCAAGTCGACATTTGCCCACTTTACGTGTTCTTCCATCGAGAATGATTTCGATATCGTAGACGTCGTCTTCATTCTAAGTCACTTGTTGTAACCCAGTTTATTAAAAAGTTCATTTTAACACTTCTCCGTTCATATCTTCCAATTTATATACAAGAGGATCACGCCCACTCACTTGACCAGTGACACGAAACAATTCTGTGGTCCAGTTAGGCAAATAACCTTTGACATAGGTGCGTTTAGTTTTTCCAATGCGAACCCAATCTCCGGTGTGTAACACTTCATTCTTTTTTGTGTTGGGTGACGTTCCAAACAATCGATCAAACACCATCACTTTGTTTTTAGGGGTCACTTCTTTTGGTGCACATCCGATGCTTCGATTATACGATTGATTGTAAGCTTTGACGAGACGTGGTGACACGTCGATGTAATTTGAACGAAGTTCTTTGAAAACGTTCTACGGCACTAGCTCTTGTTTCATGATTTTCAGTGGTGACAAAAATGAACATGTCGTTGTTTCAATTATTTATGAAAAGCTTGTTTCATAAATTCGGTGCTTTTGTCTGTTTGCCATCGTAGAGGATGTCGACCACTATGTTAATTTTCGTTCTTCCATAAGATCCAAAGGTACAATCAGAAAAGGGTGCCCTTTTTATCTTCTTGTTTTTCCTTATATCATCACTCATCCTAATAGAGATCCAGCAATCGATCCTAACAAAGGAGTAGCCAATGTAAACAACGTTTCCATCATCATGGGTAGAAATCCTCCTCGTTGAACGAGCATTTTTTTTTTTTGAGTAGTTTTTTTTATAACCACATTTTGCTTTTGCTAGTTTCTTTTTCACCATTTGGCGAAGTAGGTGAAGATGTTTTCCTAATCGCCGTTTTTGTGTCTTGGTCAAAGGCACCGTTCCTTTCAAAACGTTGAAAAAACATTCACACACGGGATTGATGATTTCTTTGGGTGCTTTTTGAATAATTTGTTTTCGCATTAAAGCATTGGATTTGGTCAGAAAGTGGTTAGCTAAACGACGAGGGAGTTCTTTTTCATCCTTTTTTGGAGGACAGTTGTTTCTTGGGCTGAGGAAGGTTTGCACTGCTTTGTGACATCTTTGTTTCAGGAGCAAAAACACTGAAATGAATCTTATCCCACACTTCTTTTTTATACTGGAATTCATCTCCACTGATTGTCGGCACGTCAGATCAACTTGACTATGGGCACCACTTAACCATTTGTGTTTGGACAAATCCAGTAAACTTTGTTACACACCTGTCTGCCTTGTACATTTGTCTTACGTGAGGCCACTTTTTTGGCTGCAGCAACAGTTGCTAAAGCAGTAGAAGAAGTCGCCGGAAAAGTAGAAGAGCCTTTAGATTCCATTTTTTCATCAAATTATGAAACACTGGTCTTAAATCAGGTTTGCTAGGCATCATCATGAACGACGAAGAAGTGTCATGAGAAGAAACCGTCACCGAGCGGCGATGTTTTGTCTTGATTACGTGGGCGTTTTAGCAGCAGTACCTCCTCTCTTTCTGGCGGGAGATGTGTTTTTTCTTCGGACTTTTCTTCTTGGAGCTTTTCTCCTTCTTCTTAGAGTATAAACTTGCTGCACCACCACCACTACCACTTCTCCTCTCTGGCTTTTTTAACTTCGGCAATAGGATCCCATTTTAAAAAGTGAACGAATAATGACAGGTTTCAAAATGATTTTTTTTTTTTTATTATTATTTTTTTTTGGTGTGAGTATCGATTCTTGGATCCGCCAGTTGTGTCATTGCCACTTTATGTTTTTCAAAAAACTCTTTGTTTCATATGGTATGTAAATTATGCCTTGTATCCAAGCATGAAGCCAAGACTTTTCCAGTCACGTAAATCTTTCCAGTCTTTAATCTTTTGATGTAACCAACTAACTATACCCACTTCTTGGTAAGTATGAAGCGTAGATAAAGTACGACAAATGTCTTCTTCACACGGAGGTACACAACTTGTCTTCATCACTATTCTCAACACTTTTAACACAATTGAGTCTTTCGTGCATAGTTAAAGTTTTGGTGGTCATGTTTCTGCTGCATGTACTGTTCATAAATTGACCACAACGAATCTGCTGGTAAACGAAATCCAATAACAGTAGTGTTCAACATTTTCAATCTATCAGTGTCACGTTGAATCTATGTACACGCTCTGGTATTCTTCTGGTTTCTGTTAAATTCATTGGCTCTAATCTCCCCGGGAATGTAATTTCTCCATCGTTCTTTTCTATCTGTACACTACTACTTTCATGGACTAGTAGTATTTCTCCCTCTATGTTGGGTTCTTCTTCTTCTTCTACCACTGTTTTTAAAATTGCCTCTAATCCCACTTTTACTTCTGACTTGTCTTTCACTGACTCTAAGTCAGCTTCTTTTCTTCGATCAATGACACACAATGGCTTCGGCATAATGAGTCACCTCTTGTACCCACGCATCTAAGCCAAGATTTAACAGTCACGTACATCGTTCCAGTCGTACATTAGTTGGTGTAACCAACTAGTTATGCATACTTCTTGGTAAGTATGCAGCATGGATAAAGTACAACGAATGTCTTCTTCACACAGAGGTATACAACTTGTCTTCGTCACTATTCTCAACATTTTCAACACGATTTGTCTTTTGTGCACAGATCAAGTTCTGGTGGTCATGTCTTTACTGCATGTACTGTTCATAAATTGTCGACAAAGAATCTGCTGGTAAACGAAATCCGAGAAAATTAGTCACTAACTCACAACACACGTCGTCCAAACTTCAATGGAATCGTATGTGGAGACAGTTCTTGTAAAAGGTTTTGGTAATCCTCTAAGTCCTGAACACTGTCATTGACTTTGTTCCACGGAATTTGTGTAACACTGATGATAAAAGTCGTGGCATGGTAAGCTTTTATATTAGTCAATTACAGGAATGTCTTTCTTTTTGAGAAAATAGTCATACCTTTTACAGAGGGTATCTACTGGTAAAACTTGAACAGAATTTTTTCAGTCACTAACTCACAACACACCCCACGTCTTGAAGAAGTCTCGTCTTAAGGCGACACTTCTTTTAAAAGTTTTGTGTACTCCTGTAAGTCTTCATCATCTGGAATTCTTTGTAGTATTCCAACTATCTAGGTAGAAGTCGTGGCATCGGAAATCTTCTTAGTCATTGGTAGCTGATCAATGTCTGACCATTTGAAAACTTTCAAAGTAATTAACCATCTTATAACATTCAGGTACCAATGGTTAAAACGTCTCTGTCATAAATGATGTAATTGTTCGTGCGTTTCACTTTAATCTGTACAAAGTCTGTGTAAATGCCTTATCCACAGCTCCAAAGGTTAACTACGAATTCTCTCTTATAAATTATCCATGTGGATAATAATCATTCCCCACCAAGGGAAGATAGTGACAGTACGGAGACCATCTGGCATATTCCAGGAAAGCTGAATGTTTATACTCTTCACAACACAACTGAGACAATGTTATTTGGTCTCCTAGTTCCGAGCAGATTAATCCGGCTCTGGCTAACGTTTTCGGAGTGGGTAATCCATCCAGATATTTGGGCCATTATTTGAACATGTTCAATCGACTTTCAAAGCCACAATAGCCAGGCAAAGACACAGGAAACGTGTATTCTTCTTTTATTTGTAAATCTCGATGAGCTAGTGGTTTCCAGAGTGGCTTGCGAGTGCATGAATGAGATCCATAGATATGTACACGCACGGCATAACTTTTGCCAGTAAAGCAGAAAGGTCGTGCTACTCGCTTTCGCTAATAGAGCTGCAAGACACACGAACGGCATCGCTTTCATAATTAGAATAGCGACACGGTCGTGCTTCATCGCTGATATCGCAAAGTACGGCATCACACTGGTGGCAAGGCACAGCATCGCACTTGAGTTCATTGAACTTGGAGACCGCAGTGGGTCTCTCCCTCGGTTACTGTATCATTCATCATTATTGGTAAAAATGCGTTGTACTAAAAATTGACCTTGGAGTCAACAGCGGGTCCCTCACTCTGTTTTGCTATGCTGAATTAATCTTTCTCGGTCGGCGTTTGTATTCGCAATGACCTTTCTTTATTTTGCTGGAACTTTTTTCATACTGGAGATTGGCGTGTCCGTAAGGTAAGGTGTTGTGGTCTGGAAGTCGCACTCGTTTCTGGTGGATAATCTGATACACTTTTTTTAAAGGTTGACTTAAGATTTGATGAGTGGATCTCGTGAAAGTCTTGATGTTGCCTGAACTGTAAAGCTTCTTTTAAGACATCAAAGTTGACTACTTGGCTGGAATGATAGTTCAGTATCAATCCTTTGACTTTGCATTTGGTATGAATTTCTCCATGTCGGTCTCTGTATTGATATCCGTAATATTTAGGTCCACCACTGGCAAAACTTAAAATAGTGTCTTCTGGGTGTTCGTCGGTCCATGCTCCTTTTCAATGTCTGGGTGATTGCTACGAAAGTGATTGATATACATAGAACTGTCAGTGTCAAAGTAAAGGACTCGATCTCCTAAAAGTTACAAGGCAGCATACAAATGTAAACGGGCATTGACTGTCACATACGCTGCTATGATGACATTTCCAAACGCGCCGGGGGTGGGTGGGTGAAAACTCTGTCACTTATTCGTAATTCACCACGTGTTTCATGAATTATTCTTTGTAGTTCACAAGTTGCGAGTAGCGACTTGAATGTGCAAAGTATTCTGTCTTGGGTAATATTGGATGTTGCGCTAGTTTTTCCCAAATATAATTCAGCATGACTTTAGCAAACGATCGTCTTCCTTGGTTCTTTTCCACGTGTTCGAAAGTGATGCCTTCTTGAGTTTGGTATGGTTCTTTTAATGTCTCTTTGTCTTTTCTAGTCTGACACCAAGAAGGATAGCCTCTAACATTCAATTTTAGAAATTCGTTGGCGTAGCCGGAAACAATCCCTATGCTCCAATCGTCGTCCTTTCTGTATTATTCTGTGGTTGGAAAGTACCAAATTTTGATACTTTTAACAAGCGGTATCCGCGATCGAGGGCATGAAACAATTCGACACTCACCTACGTTCCTGTCAAAGCGCGTTATTGATCATTATGGCAACAATATTGATCTTGATTACACGTTTCAGCACACGTACGGCATAAACGAAACATCAGTTGTCCCTGGCAATGATGTGGTAAAACAGGATGGTACAAATTCGTCGTGGTTAACACTTTGCATTTGATCAAACCTTCGTATTGACGAATGTGTTTCACGTCGATGTGTTCTGTCAACATTTGAGGGTGGCTAATGGGGAATTAAGTATATTTGCACACCCAAGGATACAAGGAACACACATCGATTTGCTCTCTTTGAAATTTTAACTGAAAGCGTGTCGCATTGGTTCGTCATCCAAACTAACTGTCATGTGGATTTAAAAGTTCGATATCCACCACGTCGTAATTTTGGACGATGTGTCTAAATTCTGGACCGGTTTTGAAACGTCGATCGTAGTTGTGTTCCCACACTTCTATCACTTGGTATCCTTGACTTTCTAAACTCAGGCATCCTTGGTATGTTTGCTCGTACAAGTCTTCCATGGTGAACTCTGATTAAGGACTTTTCAGGTTTCGTTGAGGCAAACAAGTGGGACATCCGTGAAATAAATATCCCTGGAATTTGTACCGTCTGTGAGTTTTCCAAAATCCAACCTTCCACGGAAAGACTTCCAATTTTCTTTTCTCCACCGTGGTGCATGTTGTATCCATATGTCTTCATTTGCACACAAGTAATGCAGCCAGCGCAAAGCTTTGGCGGAGTATCGACGACTGACAGAGAGATAGGATTGAGAGGCTAGTTTGTTCTCGGGCATGAACTTCTTTTGATAGACTAATCCACACGCTTTAGCGATGGTAGAAGTTTCCTTTCCTTCATACCTCCGTGATTCAGAAAAAATTGTCGAAATTGTCCACAACACCGTCGTAAAATGTCCACATCAGATCGGCAATATTTAAACATTTCTTCTTGAAAGTCAAAATGGTATGAAGAGTGAGGTTGGTACCAAGCGTAGAATGCTTCTCATTGTTCTGTGTGCATGCCGTCGGGGTCGTAATAGAAAATTTCTTCCAAATGCGGGAGCACAACGTGTTGATTAGCTTTGGTATTGAAAAAGTGTGGAAAATAACCGTTGCCATTTCTGTCAATCCAAACGTTTTAGGCATTCTACTCAAAGGCATAGCTAAATAAGTCGTGGAATCTTTAAACTCTACGTATCCCACTTTCGTGTAAATGAGCTTGGCTCCATGGTGACTGTTGGAGATTAGGTGCCTTCTTCTGAATAATGTTTCAAAGGAAATTGTTCGTCATAATCCTGAGAAATTGTGTCATGACTGTAGCATATCGATGACAGTTCACGCAACGCTGGATGTCCTCTTCGCTCCATGTGTCGTCAGTAGGGTCTGAAGTCCATTCGGCAAACTCAGCAAGAGTACGAAAGCCCCAAAAGATTTGTTCTCGTCCTCCAGGAATCTTACTACAATTTCGACTGTGAAATATATAGGTTCTTGTATACACTTCTCACAAGCACGATGAGCTACGCAAACATTAGGGATGTGAATTCCAGTTTCTTGTAAACTCCGCTTGTTTCTATTTGTTCTTGTTCTGGTCTTGCTTTAATTCTTCCTCGATTTCATTGTCATATTTTTGAATGTAACATTGATGCTCGAAGTCCACGATTTGGTCACAAAAACCGCATCTTTTCTTTCCTGGACAAACGTGTGACTTTGGGTTATTCGTTCGAATAAGATATCCACAAGTGGAGCACAATCTCAATAATTCGAAAACACTTATTTGTTGTTGTGATTGTTTTCATGCAACGTTGTTCGTAATAGGTTGGACTGACAAAGGTTTGCTTGCAATTTGAGCAATGAATTCTTTCTTTTCCTTCAGGACTGCAATGTCTGAAAGCTAAACGCCCACGACATCTGAATGAATATGAATATGTTGCTCCCTATTGGCAAATCCTTCGTCGCATTTCTCGCAATAGTAACTGTATCCAAGAAATCCTGTGATACTTGTAATGGCATCAAAATGCTCTTGATGATGATACACGTGAATGTATTTCCATCTAGGAAATCTGGTCCTCGAAATACGAGAGCTCCGCGAACGCCTTGAAGGTATACTTTCAAAGTATAACGAGGGGCCAAGACGTCTTGAAGTTTATGCATTTCAGGAATTCCACAGACAATCTCTTTAGAAATGCCTTCTTGCTGCAAAAGTAGATCTTCTTCCCTTTCTTGTTGAGGTATGTCCGATTTTCTAATGTATTTCCATTCCACTGTATCATTCTTCTCAGCATAAATTCGAGTCACCACGATGGCACGGGGTAAGCAAATTTGATCTTGGTGATTGTCAATCTAGATGATACTTGTTCTGGTACTGTGAATTTCATCCACCAATAAAACTTTTCTGCGTCAGCTACCTCTGGGAAGTGAAATGTGTGTCATGTGAAGAGTGGCTTTTCCATGGATCATGATAAACTCGTCATTGGATTGTTGGACATGTTTAATTGTGCTAATAAATTTGGAAGGCGTTAATTCTCCCGGTGTACTAAACTCTATCCAGACAGAAGACTTCAAACTGTCGTGATTGATGGATAGTCTCAAACGAACTTCATCTTTAGCATTATGGTTTCAAAAAATAATTAATATGACCTCTGAAAGATATTTCTGTCATTTATCGACAGATTAATTTACCTTTGCCTGAGCTTACATACACGAGTTTTGCGATGGAAAACTAATTTGCTTGAGATATTCTTAAGATATACGTAATTGGCATTAAAATCTATTACTTATGAGTCTTCATATTTAATTTTGATATTTAATATGTGTGTAGTTCTTCTTTGTAATTGTTTAAATAGACTATTAACGTAGTACAAGATGAAATCACCGTGAAATACAGTTGTAATACGTAGGCACTCTAATAGAGTAGAGTAGGAGCCCTTACAATAATTCTTTGTATTATATAGTTGATCAAGGAAAATATATATGTTTTAGTCTTCAGAAATTCACAAACTGATCTGATTTGGAAGATTTATTTAACCATCACGTATTGATATCGTCTTGGTTTCATCCTTATCGGTTATATACTAGAATATATGAATATATTGTTATTCTTTTTGTAAATACTGTAATAACCCACTACAACATATATTCTCTGTAACGAAATTTATAATTTCCCATTTTTGTTATCAATGAGATTTTTTAAAAATATACATTTCTTTTTCTGACTTGGCATGTTCTTCTTACCATTTGTTATATTCACTATCAAATTAAATTCATCGTGACATATTTTGTTATCGCTTATTGCTTTACTTATCATTTCATCAATAGTATTCAACTAAGTTATTGCAGGGGTTACAATCTTATTGTGTTTAAAAAAAACTTTATTATATATCAGCTTGTCTTTTAAAGCTTTTGCAACAAAAAATAGTAAAGTTGCACCAAACCCTGTATAAGCTAGAGGTATAATAAGTCCTATGGTACAGGCCGCCGCTACTCCGATTCGTTCGCTTGACATTATGTTCGTTTCGCTTTCCAATAGTTTTATTAAATTTAGTTACGCTTGCATCACTCTACTACACCGTTTTTGGAAATGAATTTGCTTTGTTTGACTCTTAGGAGGTTATGTTAGCAGGCTCGCGAAGCACTCCAAACAAAGTACAGTCCTGCAAAGCAGTTCTAGAGAAGCGCAGTTGTGACATCCAGTATCATCCCGTAACAGATTCATTGTAAATGTTTTGTTTTTGTATTTCTTCTTTCTTTTTTTTTTTTTTGTTGTTGTTTTGTTTGAAAATTCCTACCACATCCGCCTATAGCAACAACAATGACAGGTATCAATTAATAAATGTTGTAGTTTATTTTAACACCATAAAGTCATGCCTGGATGGCTCTTATTTTAGCACCATAAAGTCATGCCTGGATGGCTCTTATTTTAACACCATAAAGTCATGCCTGGATGGCTCTTATTTTAACACCATAAAGTCATGCCTGGATGGCTCTTATTTTAACACCATAAAGTCATGCCTGGATGGCTCTTCGCTCTTAGTAGTTGGTGATTTAGGAAACGTTACATTGATTTTCAGTTTTACTTTCAAAAACTTGTTTGCTTCGCTCTCTGCCTTCCATTTATTTATTTTGTAAGTAAATTCCAGTTTCCTAAATAGCTATTAAAGTTATTTTCAAGGTACCCTCAAGTTATTTTCAAGTTACCTTCGAGTTATTTTCAAGTTACCTTCAATTTACCCTCAAGTTATTTTCAAATTACCTTCGAGTTATTTTCAAGTTACCTTCAATTTACCCTCAAGTTATTTTCAAGTTACAAATATGTTGAATAGTATTTATAGTTACTGACTTTCTAACTTAATTACGTCATGGTTTTCCAGAAAGTGAGACTTGTTCTCTTCGCTCACGCCTTTCTTTTAAAAATGAACGTGCTTAACAGTTATCAAGCTAGAACTTAGTGCTGAAAATAGTAATCCAAACCTAAAAGAAAGATAAAACCCAGTAAATATCTAATTCCGTTTGTTGCTAAGCTGTCTTCTTTCAATTCTGTCTGTGTTTCGTTTAAGTTATCAAATGAAAAGAAATTTACTCATCAAAGATGTTATTTATAGTAATATTGCATCTGACAATTACTTTGATATTTTAGCTGATCTAGCATTTACAAAATTTTCATATACTTTCTTGATTTGTTTTTAATCTATTTTATCCAACTTCTTATCGGTTAAGTGTTTACCCGTTATTTCCGTGTATGTTCTATTTACTATAATAATGTTAAATTCCTGTTTGTAGGCTTCTGTTATTTTGTCTTCAAATATAATACTAGCAAAGTAGTCAATATCTTGTTTAGATTCTAAAGAATCCTTATTCTTATTAGAGTTAATTTTGATCCATTTTAATAGATTATTTTTTTGGATCGCATAATTGTAGGTTAAAAATATAATTTCGCTTCAACTGTTTACACCATTGCACCTATTCTATTTCTTTGCAAGTTTCTTTACTATAAAAAAATATTCTTTTGTATGAAACAGTTATTCATTCATGTATTCATTCATTTCGCTCGTTGACTAAACGGGATTCACTGAAACAATGCCGTCCTGAAATGCAATATACCGGGTTTTTATTTCCTCTCGCTCAAAGATTAATCAGTGGAGATAATGTGGAAGTCATCTATTATCCTGCGAATACTATAGAGCAACAAATTCAAGGTGTAAAAGATAAAAATGTATAAATTTTTCAATGGGTCTAGAACATGCGTATATTGACAATTTTGTATATTTTGTCAGAAAGATAAACAATGAAAATCACGGAATATTTAACTTTAATGGTTACGTAATAATGAAAAACTTGTTTGATCGAAAGCAAAAACATCTAGTCGTAAACTCCAACTATATCAGACTTGCTTTATCTGACTAGGGAAACGTTGCCCCATCCAACTGCATAACGCTGAATGTTTGTATCAAAATATATATGTTTACATTTCAATGCAATCCTTGATCCTATCGTGTTAATCTTCCCGACCTCCATGTTAGTAACAAGGTTTTCTTGTCTTAACCTAAATACAAATGTTTGTATCAAATTAGAAACGTATCACTGATTATTTGCTGTGTCGCAGGAAACTCTATAAGATGTCAGTGCCCGATTTTAGTTTAGCTCAGCAGATCTTTATGCCAAGTCCAAATTTGCTAAAAGACGAATACTTTACGAGTGACAGTACAAAATGTTTCCACTTCACTCGTGAAATATTTCATTATATCTACTCAAAAAAAAACGTAGATTTTCTTTTTATTATATATTTTTTAAGGCAAAAACCTTTGATGTGCATGAATTTTTCTCCATTCTGTGTATATGCGATTAACGGCTGCATTACTACTTCGATAAAAAGAAGTTCCGAAAATTTACAATAATTTTAGAACAGCGACTTGTTACAAATTTAGATTGTACATATAATGCTTCAGATTGTATATTTTTTCAAATGAATGAATGTTTTCATACGAAAATGAAGAGATTTTTATTTTCGTTAACACATTTCTTGGATTGATAGAGTCAACATTCCTAGGTTGGGGGTACCTTAGAAACATGACAGAATGGTCAACAGATATCAGAGCGTAACATCATTAAACAACAGAATTTAATTATTGTGAGTTTACTTGTAAGTATTTCTTGTAAGTATTTTGGTTGCTATTTTTTTTTAAAGAAAAATTTTTGGGGTTTGGTTTGTTTTAATTTCTGCATTCAGACGTGAATTTGTGTGTGTTGGCAAACTTGCAGTCTATTTCGGTAGCAGACGTTGCACCAAAATTTCGATTGTCAGTTAATTTCAATTTGCAATCGACACTAAGTAATGCCCGATTTCTCCATCGTTTTCAGACATGATTATGATTGTGATGACAGTTAAAATTGCTACTTAAACAATTTTATTATTATATGTAATCAAAAGTTTTTCTTAAAAATGTATACCGTTTGTCGTTCAGGGTAAGAGGTATACGAAACTGTATGGGTGACACAGAATATCGAAAAACAACAGTTCATGTTAGTTAAGTCACTGACAATATGCATGATTGATGTGGAAAACTAATTATAAAAAAGGTAATACTTGAAGCCTGTTTTTTTATTGTTTGTGGTTCATTTTTAAGCATTCTTTATGGCGTCTTCTCATTGATTACATAAATATATAACTAGAGGGTCAACAGTCATTACACATTTTCAGATATATTCATCCTGATAGGGAGAGAGAGAGAGGAAGGGTGGAGAGAGAGAGGGAAGGGTGGAGAGAGAGAGAGAGAGAGAGAGAGAGAGAGAAGAAATTAAATATGCTTAAATGTGGAAATACAGGTCTGAATAACATATGTAAGGGCAGATATACTTCCTAAATGGAAAAAGAAAGTAGTTCCAAAAGTAATATCGCCACGGTGGCAATAAAAGTAGTATCGCTGCAGTGACGATATCATTTTTCTCCCACTGATATATTTTAATATCTCATTATGAAACATATAATAAATATAAAGACGGTGCGCTTTTCCATAACGACCGTGCACTCGTTTATCTGACTATCTATCTATCCAGCTATCATCATATATGGAAAAAAGATCACTCTACGCATTTTTTATTGTTGTTTTTTTTTTGTTTGTTTTGTTATATAAAATAAAAGAAAATAATTTTTTACGAATCTGCTGACTAAACCTGGCAGTACTTGCCTATTGTAGCAAATTACTGTGTCTTGTCCATGATGTTGTGTCAGTATAGCATGCACTGTTTTGCCCCATTCCATGACTCTGCTAGCAAATTACTGCGTGTTGTCTATGATGTTGTGTCAGTATATCATGTGCATAAACGTGTTGATTTTCATATGAAAATATATTATATTGGATAATTTTTATTGCAAAGTATATATCATCAATACTTTGCATCATATACGAATACGTTTACTTTCAGCATAAACAGTTGTTTCATTTATGAAAGTTATAAATATTTAGTTATTGTATACATGACGTGGGGTTTCAAAGCACGACTTTTATTTATGTAATCTTTTATTTACATTTACTATGTATGTAAGCATATTATGACACGTAGAGCAAAATGACAGAGTGAAATCGCTCAGTAATCAGATGTCACGCTTCAGCCAAATTATCCAAAGACAAATTAAATATGCAGTAGATTACTCAAACAAAACTTGTATTCTTACCCCAACCATTTTAACTTTTAAGAGCTTGTAATGGTTTGTTAATTGCTGGGCTATACCAATTTCGATTTCTTCGTCATTGTTATCTGCCGCATTTTCTGGTTCTTATTAGTACCTATTACATGTAATATGACATATATAAACATTTAATTTCAAGAAACATCTCTTTGTAAGTGAAAACTAAAGTATTTGATTCAAATAATATAAATATTAAAGTCATATTTTACATTAAATATACAGTTCGTTGTGTCGCTATTTAAAACACAGTGATAAAGAAAACTGAGGGCAATTCACAATACTCCTGAAAGTAAAAAGAGCCGTCAAAATTAAGAAATTATATATGCTTTAGGAATTTCTTCGGAAATTACTTTCGAGGTCATTTCAGTCCGAAGTCCAAACGCATCATCAAACTGTGTAAATATGCTCTTGAGACATATGAAGTAATGGTGTGAAAGCCTTGTAGCAGTGCATATTGATATAAAAAGACGAATCTTTACAACTGTTATAATTTTTTGGGGCTTGTTCGCGATGATGAGTGGGGAAAATAAAGTATTCTTAGAATGCAGATATAAAGCAAACAATTAATGTGTCATGGCAATACAGGCAATAATAAAATCTTAGCACAAATATCTTTTACAGACGGGTGAACTCAAAGGGACGCACACAGAAAAGAACCAAATACCCCATATACATGTATAACATCACTGAGTATATTCATGACAGAATAAAAATAAAATAGAATATTGGACTTCTAGGTAAAATTGAGCTTTAAGCTGATATGAAAGGGTGACTATACATTTGGTTAGAAAGAAGAGTAGGGATATGTGACAGGTCTAAAATCTATTTTAAAATAGTAATTAAAATAGAGAAAAACGAAAATTTATTTTAAAATGAGTCTGTGGATGGTTGGTGCTTTGCTTTAATAGGAAAGTCAAATATAAGAATATAAGAAGGAGTGACTTATGACTGTGGCTGTAGAAAAATGTACTACGTGCCAAGGGTAACCAAAAATGAATCGCCCTAGGGCCAAGCAGCTATAGTATGGTGTAGGTCAGTTCCAAATGTTCATGGGACAATATTGCACTTTGATATATCCTGCAAATATCCCTGAAAATGGGAGGGAATTTAACATCATTTGAAGTTTCACATTCTATATACATCGTTCTGTTATTGATACATACACCAAGTCATATTTATATACTAATGTAGACCTCCAAAGAAACCGTTTACTACATGTATATACGGACTGTACTTATCAATTTACTCGATGTAACACAATCTCAGCATTAAGAAATCCGTCAGTCAGGATAAAAAAGAAAAATTGCGGTTATTTTAAGCAAATCAATTGATTAAGTACATTAAATCTTTTTAGTTTAGAGTTTTACTCCTGCAGATTTTAACTAAATACTGTATCCCAAAACGTATTAAACTGGACGAGTGGGATGACTTAACGAAAGAAATATTCACATTTCATCCCCATAGGGCATGACTCACGTTGCAGTAAAGCAAATCAACATCAAAATAACATTTATTATTATGGTACAAAATCAAATTTTACATTTATATTAGTTTATTTTTACTAAAATATGTAAATTATATTTTTTATTTACGAAGTTTTAAAGATACCGCAAGTTTAAGGAATGTATTTTATTTTCTAATATGATACCTTTTTTCTCTCATATGTAGGAATTTTACTATGTAAAAAAAATTATATTTATATTTGAACGTTCGATGATGGCCATAGCTCTTAAATAATAATAGATTATTCCCACTCAATCTGAAAATATTAGTTGAACATGAGCATATAATTACCGGTAACAATTTAATCGAAAGCAAATAACATTTCTTCAGTAAGCTTTTCCCCCTTTGTGTACATTTCAAAACGAAATTATCACTCAGCTAGTAATCATAGGGTACAACGTCTCGAAAAAAAATTGCACTAAATATATCTATTGATTCATGTGTTAATATCAAAACGCCACCGAATGGCCCGTTTTGCGCCGAGAAGAAAAATCATTCTACTGCATGTCAATGCCATTATGACATCAGTATAAAGGCGATTCACACCGCACACGTGCAGAATGACTAAAAACTACCCCCAGCTTTTCCCCTGCTAATTACATCGAATTCGAATCACGTTCTAGAAAGAAAGTAAAGTATTGAAATAAATAGAAAAAAAAAATACACTGCAAACTTTATACAGATACATTTTGTGTCAATGGAAGGGGAACCCATTTATTGAGGCTCTTTCTTCGTCGATTACACTTTGACGGGTTGACATAAAGCGATTCTCTGCCATTAGCAATGTTGATTCTTTTCATTTCCCAAAATTCCGTCTGTAATTGCAAGTTGTTTACTTTGTGACATTTTTCTTATATTTAATTGGTGGCAGAGCCACTAGATACTTGGTAATGTTCGCTTTCTTTGAACCGGTAAACTTTATAATTTAATTAGAAATATTAGTGTTGTACATAGATATATAAGGGGCTATACACTTCTGTGTATCATGGATTTTGGGTGCATCATTACCAACTGTAGAAGAACGTGCCATGATTGTCGACATAAAGCGTATATTAACGAGCAACAAAAATTATTCTTTTAATCAATACAGATTATTTAAGCAATATAATCATTGAAAGAACTAAGATCGTGTTCAGTCTATTCTTCAAAGAAGCTAGGAGCTACTGCTGATGAAGATTTTGTCACAAACGCACACTCAAATATGTTCTTTTTACTTTTAAATTTCCTGTGTGCATGCATCTTTGCCCCCCAGTTAGCTCAGTTTACAGTAGGATTGACTACGTTATCTTAATTGCTTGATCAGTGTCCATATGCATCAGTACCAATCAAGATTTCTTATAAAGTAATTGTATCTTTTTTTTACAACTATTATTATTGTTCATCGTATTGTCCGCCCAAGAGTATCACTGATGACAGTATAGTTCATTGGATTGTAAGAGTATCACTTATGACGATATAATTGTCACCGCTTTCTTTATTTTAACAGAATAGATACTACACAATTCCATGATTTATTCAACAGAACAAACTCAAAGGACGATACCAAAGGTATACAAAACTGATAAAGTACAATAAATAATAAAAATAATAATAATCATCATCATCATCATCGTTGTCGTTTAAAATTAATTAAGAAAATACCAATTATAACTTTTTTCTCAAACACGCATACATAACTGTTTATGTAAGCCAATACATTTCATACAAGCAACGTGTACCAATCGAACAAGAATCCTAATGAGAAACGATAATTGAACTGAATAGAGAGGTTAGAAACGACGTGGAAGATAGGAGGCAACTAAAGTAGTTAATCATGAAAACGGCAATTCTCTTATAAAAATAATATCTAATAAAAGCAGTAATAAATTTACATTGGTTAGTATATTCGTTAAAAATCCACTTGTACGGTTGATAAGGTCAATATCCATTTGCACACGTTTATCCTATACATATCATTTGCTATAAATAGTAAATTTCTTTCGCAAATTAATATATTTTTTATATTGTATGCTGAATATGGCAGGTTGGAGATCAAAGCATAAAAGTAACCAGGACCATGCCTTGAAAAAGAGTAATACTAATCCATCACCCATTAAGACAGTAAAACGTGTATCACTCTTTGGTTTCGCTCTACATTTTCGTACTTTGCATAGGGTTTGATTTTTAAAGATAAAGAATTTCCCAGGTTTTACTCACTGGTTTTCCTGGTTGTTTTTTAAAAAAAACTTGTATATCTTAGGTATTGTTAAAATAATTTTTAATTCCCTTTATTTTGGTGTATGATTGATGTGTGTATATTTGGGTTATAGAGTATACAGCTTGGCCTTACTTCAGATGTGCACCTCTCAAAAGACTGCTAGCTCCACTTGGTCATTTTCACTTCCTGACAAAATTAATTTTCCCTATTTTAATAACTGCTAAAGTTAGTGTTGTTTGGACTAGTTCAGGTTCATTTTTCGAGCACATAAGAGCGGCCATATTGAGCAGCCGTGTGCTTTAGATAATGCATAGTTTCCACAATTAGCACATATAAAGAAAGTTCAGTCACAGTACATGAAAATAACATAGAGGTATGCCAACATTCTATCAATTGTGCATGTTGCCAATGCAAACAACTTCACCATATACCGGTTCCTGTCTTGGAAGTACATAACTGTAGAGCGGAACCTTTATCACCACCACTCCCTCCCTTTTTGTGTGCCGAACAGAACAGTATCTTTCTTCGTCATTTTAAATACATGGCATTTTCGCACCTTGTGTGGTCACTTAACCTATTTCAAACTTGTCTGTACTCATGATTAAATCAGCTAATACAAGTGAAACCAAATGAAATATATACCTTCTCTATTCATCGCCTTAATCCTCCAGAACACACACACACACACACACACACACACACACACACACACACACACACAAGATGGTCACAGTATGTTCTCAAAGTACTTCGACCGTTTTTGATTGGTGGCCGAGTATTCTCAACAATCAATCCGTATTCAATTAAATTTTATCGTGTTAGATCCTAAACACGCATGCGTTATCAGTACAAGCAATTAATCAGAGAAGAAATTATAAAAGAACAATAATACAAATCTGTTTCTGCTTAGGAACTTCTAATAAAAAAACAAAATCCCATCCCCAGACAAGCAAACAAACAAACAAAACAACAAAAATTGTACGATTAATTTACAACAGACTTTAGAGGAAGATTGTTTATAATTTATAGCAACTTTTCCAGCTGTTGTGCGTATTGGTAAAGCCTAGGATTACAGCTGTGAAAATTATAAGTGCTTGATCCGTCGATATCAATTTTGTAATTGTATAAAAGTGTAAGTCATCCCAGAGGAAATAGTACAAACCAACCACATTCTGCTAATAGTATACAAATAGATAGTGATAGTACACTTGTAATTTTTACATAATTACGATCTTTTTGTCCTATAAATGACAAACAATATGATCTACTGAATAATTTAAATTTCATCTCTCTCTTATTGTATACTACTCTAACACAGCTGCAGAGCTAGCACACTTGTAAATTTATATCAGTACCATCTTCTCCCGCACACAACAAATGATTCACTGATAAAGTCAATTTCACACACACACACACACACACACACACACACACACACACACACACACACGTGTGTGTGTGTGTGTACATATACTCTAGTACAGCTGGTGAGCTAGCACACTTGTGAAATTTAAACTAATACGATATTTTCTCATAATGAATTAAACTTATCACAATTTCTATCCATATTTATGTACTTTATCAAATTCGTTAATCGCAAACTTACTAAGATATAAGCTAGAACAAAGAACACAAAACTCAATTAAAAAAAACAATGAATGATCTGTCACTAAAAGTCTTTATTGGTGTGTGATCAGTCACATGAGCCATGTATTGCATCAGAGATTTTTGCTGAGCCCAATACGAAATAATCAGCTAGTAATGTGTAAGCGTATAAGCCAAGGCCCATGGTGATTTTAATAGCGACTGTATAAATTATTTTCGCACAGGCTTTTGCCAACATACGCAATAAATGAAAAACATAATGATCACATTTAGAATATATAAATTTCAGCATTGCCTTAAAAACACCATGTAACAACCTTGCTATTATGACATAAATGGACTTTATAAAGTGCAGAGAAACAAGACAAACAAAGACAGTGACAGATTGACAATCGCTAACGAAAGCGCAGTGCAGCGTGGGCCAAATATTGCCGGTTGATATGCTAGACTATAGGGAATGTTACAGTGTTAATAAGTGAGGTCCAAATATGAAAGTGTTTTATTTATTTATTTATTTATAGAAGCTGGTGGTTCGACTATTGCTGTGTAAAGAATTTGTTCTATATAATTGAAAACCACCCCACTATCAGCAAATAGGCCACTAAATAATCAGATTAAAAACATAATCATCCATCGAAAAATAAGCTCCAATAGGGTTTGAAACAAAACATGCCGATAAATAAGAAAGTGATAAATTTCAACTGTGTTGCTAATACACAAAAGCGCGACACACACAAAACATAACATGTCAAAACAAACAGTCATGCGAACAATAAAAACAAAAATGTATCGTATGGCTAGCATACAAGAAACGTGACAACAAGTAATATTCACGAGTGCAGGCAAAGTTCTGTTATAGAAAATGTGGCCTCCCCTGGGTTGTGTTAAGTGCGACAGCTCCGATATAACTATCCACAGGGGCAAAATCTATAGACAGTGAGATAATGTTGTACACATTTATCACAAAATTAAATATATTGAATCTTTTTACATATCTAGAATATTTGTATTTACCTATAAATTTAAATATTTCTGTTTGTATAAATCAAAATTGCGTAGTATCTCTGAAAGAAAATGGGGATTTCTTCAATCAATATACGGACTCCAAAGCAAGTTATAAAAATATTGCAACCACCTTTATTACATTTTAAACTAGACAAGAATTGAATAGGATTATTTGACACAATTGAATTGAATTATCACAAAATATTTAGATATTCATTTAAAAGACATTTAAATGATTATAGATTTTACAGTAGCAATGATAAAAAACTGCACGAATTTTTTCAGTTACATTGAAAAGTACTTGAAGAAGATTACAATTCGAAACATCTGGCAATTTGGTTCTGTACTATCGGAGCTAGCCTTAAAGATTAGACCTAAGAAACGACTCACTCAAGAAGTAGAAACAGTTGAAAATATAAATGTTTGCCACAGAGCATGAACTGTGAGCATAATGAACTTAGGTGCAATGGATAATGCGACTGAATGTTTATTTGACCAATTTATACAGGAAATAATCCAAAATACAAAATGGATGTTTAAACAGGATTGAATATTCAACATAAAGTGAATTTTAAATACTCACCCCAAAATCCACAGAGACCATCAAAATACAATTTAGGTAGATGCAGCAAGTGGTTTAATAGAAAACACCAAGTACTTGAGAATGAATTTTATATTTCTGTAAATGTGTAAAATTTTGGAAAGGGGAGACAGCTGTATGGAGAGAAACTACATCTAACCGGTTAGAGCAATTGAGACATAGACATGCTCATAATATTTCAATGCGGTGGTCATACTGTTCTGTATGTTCTTTATTGTGATTTTGAAAATATCATCGTATCGCAGACAGAAAATTGTAATGATGCGTGGAACACAACCTAACCACCCGTCACAGCACCGGTTCTCAAGGTATGCATCTACTCCACGACAACGCACTGGGCCATAAATCCGCCGAAGAGACAGAATTTCTGAAGGAGCACATCATTCAAACTTTGCCACATCCTCCATACAGCCCTTTTTGGCTGAATCTCGTTATCAAACATTCGCTGAACGGTAGAAGACTAAGCCGCCATGCGGTTGGAAGTGCAGTTTTCTAGTGTATGAATAACATACCAAACGGCGAATACAGATTGGTATTGAATAATTGGATAATCAGACAGAGAAGGTGTGAACAGGTGCATGGAGTGTACTTGCAGGGGATGCGCTGACGTACTGTTTAATAATAAAGAACTTTGTTGTACAGCGGACTTTCCTTTTACAATCTTGTTTTGCGAAAAATACATATTCGAATGCCGTACATGTTTTCAATCCTTCATTGTATAATGCGATGTTATTCTTCCACAGCTCTCGCATTCTAGAAACTCATTATATTTCAAAACCTCAACGTCGTTGCACTCCTTTATACTGCTATGTATGCACTCTTCACTTTTGTCTCTAGAGAAGAAGTATACTTGTGATTTATCGTCTCTGCAGGAGAGGCCTGTCTTTCACACATCATTTGTTTAATGACACTGTGTTTTCAGCTAGTTCCCAACTGGTAAACGATTCATCATGTCCTTATTTTGCACCATTTATTATTTTGGTCTTCTAGATCTTTTGAACGTTGTATATATCTTGTTTGTCATACAGATGTAACTCTTGTTCGCAAAATATGCTTTCTATATCCTCTCTTTTCCAGTTTGTAAACTGCCCGATCACCAACAATGACCTGCCTGATTTAAATATTTTCCTTCCCAAAGTTAGGACTGTAGCCCTTTTCAAAATTTGTTTTGCATTTCGAAATTCTAACTGTTCGCCAATTTCAAATTTAGCCGTTCATAATATTTCAGATGTAAAATAACGGAACATATTGTTCCCTACTTTTTATCTTTTTCTTCCATGTTTGTTTCAACCAGAGTCATGTCTGTTGATCTGTGATGTATCCCTCATTTAGATTTGGTAAAAATCAACTCATTTTCTGGTTTCTTTTGTGTAACATTATGCCACATTCTACTCTTCGAAGGTCTATTAAACCTTTCCACACAGATGGTCCTTTTGTCTGAGTAAATTAAAAAGTATTCTGATTTTTTTCCTCTTCATTTTTGCACTAAATCTTTAACATTTTTATAGTAAAACTATGTTCGAGGGAAAGTATTCTGATTTTTTTCCTCTTCATTTCTGCACTAAATCCTTAACATTTTTATAGTAAAACTATGTTCGAGGGAACATAGTTTTACTATAAAAATGTTATGGATTTAGTGCAGAAATGAAGAGGAAACAAAATCAGAATACTTTTCAATTTACTCAGACAAAAGGACCATCTGTGAGGAAAGGTTTAATAGACCTTCGAAGAGTAGAATGTGGCATAATTTTATACAAAACCAAACCAATCAATCTATATTTTCATTCTTTCTCTCTTGGACGAATTGTATGTAAGTGTAGCATATGTCATCTCCCGTTTTTGTTATTATATTTCTCAGTCCAGCCTTATATATATATATATATATATATATATATATATATATATATATATATATATATATATATATACACCTGCCACAGGTGTATGTAGACTGTTCAGTTAACCAATTTAGCGTATTTAATTTCTTTTTGTCCCGGTTAATTTTGTAGCCTTATTTGCTTGAAAATTGTATAAGCAAATGGACTTTAAGTATGGTAGTAACGATGTCTTAAAAACTGTTCTTTGCCAGTCCTCTCAGATGGACGGGTGTACTTTTTGTACATCATTTCAAAGGTATAAATGCATTTAGAGACTACTTTTCGCTTGATAGTGTTATTAATAAGCCAACAGGACATCGATCTCCATCGGGTATTTTTATATCTCTGTTTTTGTCGGATTTTTGTAGATTGACAGTATACAATTTACCTGATCTTCAAACTGAACTATCAATTTAGCTGCCGAATACAAGTGTGTATATTTATCCACATCAAATGCGTAATTTATTCTTTGATCGTACTGCACTGTTTTAACAATTTTTGTATCAGGCTTGATGCTGTCTATCTCTATGTATTCAACATTGAACATAATCTGCAAATCTGCATCTTTTTTAAAACATTGAAGGATATCTTTGTTATGTTTCAGATAGACAAATCAACATTTTTACTCCCTTGTATGCTATATTGTAACACAAGTAGCTTTGACCACACCTTTATCTCATCCAAGCTTGTAAAGAAATATACATTATGATATAGAGACTGTTTCTTTTATATTAAATTCATTGATATTTATATTGCCTCTCTTGAAGCTATTGAACTTATCACACTTTTCAAATAAGTTGTATTCGCTGTGCTAGCACGGTATCGGTGCTAGAGTTGTTTACATATAGGGAGACATGGAATTTGAATTTATCAGTGACTCATTTGTTACGTATGGGAGAAGTTCATACTTATTTACATGTGTGCTAGCTCTGCATCTATGCTAGAGTGTGTGCAAATGGTTAAAGGTGAAATTATAATTTATCAGTGGATCATTTGTTTGTTTGTTTTTATTTACTGTGCATAGTCGAAGCCCATGAATAAAGATCGTACTAATTTAAATTTGTAAGTGTGCTTAATATTCGCTATTTAAATGATATTTCTATTTTTGCACCAAGTTTCTGCGTAAGCGAGCACACATTTCCACCAATAAAAATCGTATCATTATTAGCGAAAGTTTTATGTTAACAAAACAAAACAATTAAGTAAATGATCCAAAAAATGCCTATCGAGGAAACATTTATTATTAACACTATTCTGACTTTGTTCTGAACAAACATTTGTTTAAATCTATTATAGAAAGCTTTACAGCAATACAAAAACGTTGCAAATTTTACGTTCATTATTATAATTCCATCTATGACCATTTCGATAAATATTTACCTTAGATATCAGGGACATAAAAACTGCATAATGAAAACGAGTTTTCGAAACATCTAATATCGAAATTAATATGCAATAACTCGAATTATTAACAATTTTAAACAGCATGATTGTTTTTACTTTCGTTGTCATAAAAAAATATTTATATTTTATTAATCAAATATTAAGTTACTCAATATCTTCGGCAAGATCACCCTTCCGTAATTACATTTGTAAGTACATAACTTATAAAGTTTATATCTTTCCCAAATTATTTGAATAAATGGACTATGAACTGATCCCCTTATTGCGGAACCGTAAAGCATGTTTTGACCCAATTAAATTTATATTTTCTTAGAAAGACTCTGTAGTAAAAATGTGATGGGATTGGACGGAGACCCAATGTACAATACAGTTTAAACTGCTCCGATCATGATATCAATCAATTAATCCATCCATAATCATCGCCATCATCTTGAGGACCATGACTTTGAAACACACATTGTTAGAAATGAGAAGCGATTTGTTGCCAGATTGGTAAGTGAGTAAGTCGTCTGGTAAGACAATAATTAAATAGTGTCGTAAATGAACGAGAATTACAGTAGAATTATGCTTATGAGCTCTACATACATATATAATACAAACATGCGGTTGAGGAAAGAAAAACTGTAATTTATGTTAGTATGTTTAGTTTCTGATGGAAAGAAGCAAAAATTAAAACTTAATTAAATGAAAAGATTGAACCAGAACTCTTTCAAAATTAGATTTAAAAAATAATACAAATAATTCTTAGCTTTCTTTCAAAATATTTGATGTATTTAGTTTTTTAGTAGTCTGAATCTGAGTAGATAATTGCTATACAAACTTGAAAATGAACAGGTGTCGTCGCCATGCTAGAAAAAAGGCTATATGAGGATATTTGTTCATCTAAAATTTTCTGCATGAATGATAATTTATGGGTTTCTTTAACGCAAGCCAACTATGATCAATTTCAAAGGGCTGAAACTTGAGTGAACTCCGAAGACCACATGATACAGACTTACGAGCAACCTGTAATTAGATGAAAACCATGTCGTAAACCAGGAAACGATATCTAAATCATTGCCTTGTTAAATGCCTATAACTTTTTTTCCCCTTGGAATTGTTCACTACAGAGAAGTTGATTTAGGGTTACAATAAACATTGATTAAAGGTTACCACTGGTTGTCAATTATTTTTTGCACCCCCTCGTGATGTACATTTCATCTGGACTTCAACACTACAAAACTAACAATAATTCACTGTGAACATGTTAGACATAGAGTTAGACGCGTAATAGAGAATTTGGACAGCACAGAGAACTGTTCTCAGATTATTTTGGTAAAATGTCTCTGTAAAAATTGTACAATATTTTCTGCCCAAATATACTTTTTTTTGTTTCTATGCTTTTGAATTGGATAAAAAAATAAGGTTCTTTATTAACTTAACGAATTAACCCTATAACGGTCTGTTCGTTTTTTAAAGTCTTTCATAAAAGTATTTTTTAAAGGATTTTATTGATAAATACAAGCACTATCCCAACGCAGGTTTCGGTATTTAATACATCAATATATGAAAGAGTCGTAGAAGCTGATGCATATAAATTTATAAAGACACCGCCATTATGGAAAATAAACCGTTTTTAACACATGGCAATACATGATTACAATATGTTCACTGCTAGATTTTGAAAATAAACTTTTTCCATAATTTGCATCTTAACGGAGACTTTTGTTTGAATGTATTCTCTGAATTCCATCGATTTCATCAGTAGTATTGGACAAAACACGTCAGCAGAGATTATTATCCAGAGAAAAAAATTATAGAAAATATCACAGTTAATGACACCACCATTTGCTGTCTCAGCTGTATTTATATATGCAGGACATGAATAGTTTCTACTGGTCATGGTGGTGTGATTGGAGTTTAAATGTATATGAATAAATACATTATTGTAATATACTAAGTCCCAAACTTCAGGATGCAATTTACTATATTTATTACATATATTTTTTTTTTAAAGGGTTTGTTAAACTTATATTTTCAACAGTTTACTCATTCTTAGAACGTTTCTGTATACTGTCCTTCATCGGGAAGAACATCACTCTCTTCTAATCAGAGTTTTCTCAATGTTGTAAAATCCTGTTTTTCATCTTTCTCATCCATTTTAAAATTTCTTCATGTATATAGTGTAATAACGTTATGTGCTTAGTAACGTCAGCATCGTGGCGTCAAGGTATTGCATCGTTTTTGTATCATTAGCGCTTTTTCTATGTGGTGTTTATTCCGAACGGATTACTTGTTTTCAATTTATCTATCCATTCACTTTCCTTGAGAAGTCTATATTCGTTGAATATTTTGTCTGACATGGTATTTGCACTGTGATAATGTTCTTTGAAATAAAAACACAATCGTCCTGAGTAGTCTTAAATTGTACATATAGTATTTGATTCTTTCCCTCAGTACTATCTTTGACTCTTCAACATATAACACTTTCTTCCATATTCAGCTTTCATCATATTTATAAGCTTTTTAACCTTTTGTATCATGTATGTCTGAATTTCACATAATTGGACACACGTTGCTGTCTTCGAAGCATATATTTGGTTTCTTATTTAGCAATTCTTTCATTGTACGTGTTCTAAAGTATCCATCAAGTTTTATCGCTTCTGTAGGCCACAGTTGGTGAATGCTGAAAAATTTATTTTAATTTTTCCTAATTATACAAAATACCAAGATGTTTTGGGATGATCACCGATACCTCTGGTAGCAATTTTGAGTATGTAAGTACAACGAATGTGACTTATCCACTCCTTCTTCTTCTCTCCTAAATAAACCTCTATTTAAACCATGTACCTGCAATCATTGTATCTCTATAAATGTTCCACTATTATCCTCTTTTCTGTAATATTTTCTTTAGTTCTTTTCCACTTTTCTTGTTGTCCTCCAGTTTTGAATAGAAACATTTCATCATAATTTTCAATCCATACGGTAAAGCTCTGTTGTTATGGTTAGGATGATTTTAGTTCTTTTGCAGGTGCAAATATTTGTCTGTTAGTTTTGAGTACAAATGTGGGTATATGTGTCCACTTTTCAACTTTACTAATGTGTCCAGAAATTATATTTTGTTTTGTCTTCCACCTTAACTTTACCTTTTTGTTTTCATTGATCGAGTTTGCACGTTCTGTGAATTCCTTTAAGCCTTGTCCCCAATTCATCATCAATAAATCTTTTGTGGGATTGTTGTATGTTTCTAAGTCTAACAATTTTTCATCGCACTTTCGCATATATGTACAGCCAAAATTCCTTTCCAGATTGTACCCCATTTCTATTCCCCCTGTCTACTACTAAGTTAAAGTTATTTTTCGTATCATTACAATGACACTTTCCGTTTGTATCTTTGGATTTAGTCTTTCTTTTCAAATGCTTCTCTACATTCATCTAGTCCTTCTTTTTGTGGGACTGCACTGGACCCTTTATCTGCCATACCAGACGGATCATTATACTATCATTGTATATTAATTCACTGAAATCCTTTCCATCCTCCTTTTGTAATATACAATGATTTCGACTTTGTGTGCTGAAAAAAATATCATTTATCATTTCTTCTATATACATGCCTAACCACATGTTTCTCTCCTTGTTTGGTGTAAATCTCTCTCTATTTCCTTTTTACGTTCTCCATTATTACAGGATAGTAGTTACCATTTTCCTCACCTGTTTTCTGTTATCCATATATTTCATGAAAATGTTACTTCAACCGTAACCTTAAACTTTCACAATCAATTAAGTCAGCTATCACCTTTATTATATCTATATGTTTATTATCTGGGACGAATTGTAAACACTTCTATAACAGTAGCAACTACGCCTTGCTCATACTACAGATGGTATTGTTTATTGTTGTTTTACTTTTCCTATGTAGTACCAGTTGCATATGCGTTTGCATTTTTTTCTTCTGAACCACTATTTCTTTTGACCTTTTCTTTAGTTTAACTGTTGAATGATACGGAATATGGAGAGAGACATTACAAAGCTTGATTGAATTCGCAGAACATACAAACTTAATCCATGAAAACAACAAAGCAGAGTTAAGGTGGAGCACAACAAAATAAATAATTTCTGGACGCATGGATAAAGTTGAAAAGTGGTTACATTTGCACTGACTGAAAATGTTATAGAGAGACAATTACAGCGGGTAGATGGTTTAAATAGAGAAAACTTATTAGAAGACAAGCAGAAGAAAAATACAAGCCACATAGGGATTCACTTGTACTTACATACTCAAAATTGCTGCCAAAGGGGAAAACATCTTACATTCCTGTATAATTGACAAAAGTTGAACGAATATTTAAGGAGTCCCAATTGTAACATACGGAAGAGAAGAAGAAACAAATAGACAAAATATAATTTTTTTTAAAAGGAAACTGAATAGATAACTAAATTGAAAACAAGGAATCCGCCTAGAATAAATATAAATCACAAAATGCGTCAGTGATACTTCAATGATGTATCACCATGACGACACTATGTTACCTTAGTACGTACATGACGTCTTGACATAATATCAATATATCCAAACACAAATTTTAAAATGGATGAGAAAGATCCTCGATTTTAGGGTTGGTCCTTGACATTCCTCGATTAATACACACCATGAGCTAGTTAATATACAGCATTTTGAACATAAAACATACGCCCTTTAAAGGCTTTATAATTTAAAGTTAAATGAAATACAACTGTTTTCTGATCCATTTTAATTTTACCAGAAGACATGAAAAAGAGCCTATCTCCTTTCATGGTATCAACATGTTTTGAAACAGACTCTTAGCTATATCATCTTAAATTAAGCACGATACCCGGCTTTTAATGCGAACGTTCTGTCTAGTAAAACGTGCCGAGAATTGCTTAATGTTTCTCAGTTAATTTTTTATCCCCCACGCTTTAGCCGGGGATATTATCAAGATGCTGCATACATGTGCCGGAATTTGCATTATGATCCTTGGTCACTATCTGTGGGTATGGGATGAGTTGCATGGGATGGGGGTTGAGGAGGGGGGGGGGGCACGGATATATGGAGCAGGGGGGGGGGTATATGTGTATGTATGGGGTTTAACGGTACATTCCGAACTATATATATAGTGCAGATTAAATGCTAAGTTCTAAAAATGTAAACATGAAAAGTGCTAAAAACCTGCTGATTCATTTGAAATAATAGTAAACGGGCACTCTTTCAAAATTAAAGATAAAAGTTACAAGTGGTGAAATGCCTTAAAGAATATATAAAATAAAAGATTACGGTAAAAAAATCTAAATTTCTTGTAATATAAGGTCAAAGTTTGTTATATAAACCGCATTCTTTTGAAAAGTCCAAGTTCAACATCAAAAAGCTTCACATAAAAGAAAAAAACAATGTTTCACAGGGATGGAAAACCTTTGACAATTAATGTGTCATACTGTCAGTAGACACTGGTAATAAATGCACTCTGGTCAAGGTTCACCCTTCAGGAGGTATGAATGTGTCAGGTATGTGTGTTCTATACGTCTGAGATTTGTTATATATGTTGCTGGTACTCTCCAGTGATGAGTTCGAAGTTCCCAAGCATATTTGTGGAATTTTCATTCTATATATCTCAGTTCAGGACTGATTAAGTATCCGTTTTTGTTTTTGTTTTTTTATTGCTCCACGCAGGCGACAATAATTCATTTGAACAAATTATAAATGTCAAAACAGTTTATTGATAAATATTTTCGGAAACTCTTAAGAAGCTCTTTAATGTTGTTTATTTCTTCTGTTCCGCATTTTTAGTTAGAAATTGTTCGATTCTTCATTGTTTTTCAAGGTATTGTTGATTGGCCAGTTTAGAGATACAATTTGTATATTCTTATTTATAACTAGAGTATTTCTCCACAACCCACCTGAGCGCCATATCCGTAAGATGAAGTCACTATACGCCCGCCATAAGATGGAGCGTATTATGGTACTATCTTGATCCGTACGTAAGTCCGTCCGTCTGTTACCAATTTCGTTTCCGCACAGTAACTCGAGTTGTCCACTCTCAACAGTTGCTTAACTTTGTGATTCGATTGATCTTGGGGAACGAAAACACCAGTTCAATTTTGGGGTCAAAGGTCAAAGTCACTGTGACTGAAAGAAGAAAACTGGTTTCTGCATTATAACTCGAGTTTTCCACTATATACATTTACCAAACTTTGTGATGACTTGCACTTGTGGTAAGAAAGAGTCAAAGGTCAAAGGTCGAGATCACCGTGGCTGAAACATAAAATGGTTTCCGCACAATAACTTGAATTCTTCACCATTTACATTAACAAAATGTGTGATTTACTTGTACTTGGGATAAGAAAGAACCCTATCCATTTGGGAGTCAACAGGTCAATGGTCAAGATCACTGTGAGTGAAAAAATAAACATTTCTTCAGCACAATAGTATTAGTGCTACATCCCACACATGGACAAACTTTCTGGATGGTTTGCACACTTGGGATAAGCAAGAACCTTGTAAATTGTGAGGTCTAACGTTTAAAGGTCAAGGCGACTGTTACTGAAAGAAAATAAAAATAGTTTCTGCACAAAAGTTTATGTTATTGATCATGTACCTCCACCATGGTTTGTGGATGAATTTCACATTGGGTAAGAAAAAATCTTATTGATTTTCGGGTGACAAGTTCAAAGGTCAAATTCGTGACCGAAAAAAGAAAAATGTTTTCGCATAATAACTATAGTTCTAGACCACTCACTTAGACCTAAGTTTGTTGCACGCAAGGTATCGAAAAGGTCTATTAATTTGGGGGTCAAAAAGTCAAAGGTCAAAGTCACTGCTCAAAGTAAAAAGGGTTTTTGCTGAAATATTTTTGTTATAGAGTAAGTTCCTTGACCAAAATTTGTAGATGACTTGAACATAGGGTAGTAAAGAAACCTAAAGATTATGAGACCTAAAGGTCATAAGTCATATGGCCGTGGTAAGTTTAAAAAAGAAAAGTAATGGTTTCTGCACATTAAGTTTAGTTCAAGACCGCATACCTTAACCAAAGAGTCAACCATACCTTACTAGTGCCTTCACAGAAGATTATTAAATAAGGGGCCCTTATAGTATGTGCCGTTCGTGGTACTCTTGTTTAAGTTTGTAATTCGACTCCAGTGAATAATTAAATTCAATGGAAAAAATTGTCGCCCGCAAGTCATTTAAAATTAATAGCCTTATCCTACATTTTCCAGACTGTGCCTTGATCGTTCTATCTCATTCATTTATACGGTTTTAGCGGCTCTAAAGTAAATTTTTCTTGTTTTGGAGTGACATAAATCGTAGGCAAGCGCTTCTTACAGTCTAAGAATTATATTAGACGCTGCCTACCCAGAAATTCTGTAAGTGTTCTAATTTGGGCATCTAACAGTGCGTTTTTTTCTGGCCTATGATTGGCACTGAATCCATTATTTTCTATATGCCGACAATATACGTGTTATGCAGTTATATGAAAATAATCTGTCTTTAACTTGGGGAAAAAGAGTGAATCTTTTGAAAATATATGCAGCCACTTTGCTATGAACATAAAAGATTTAAACAGATAGATAGATGCAAAAGCAATTATGTAAAGATTTTGCTCAATAGGCAGACAAAGAAAGACATAAAAGTATGTGCAAAACACGTTTTTTCCCCCACTTGACAATAAGTGCTTGAGTGAAATTCTGGCTCTTTATATTGAATGTAGCGATTTGTCATTTTACTATTTGATTAAGAGTTGAACATTGGCTTCTAGGCCTGAGTATAGTAACTTTCCTGTTTATAAACAGGTGTTTAATGACAGCTCCGCATCTAATGATATGTGTCGTTATCGGCAGTGTTGACATAGCTAATTGAAAAATGAGTGGTAAACACTGTTATTCTCCGATCTGCGAAAGAAGATTTGAAACTTGTCACATCATTTAACAGTATATAATTACTATGGATGAACTTCTGTGCCTGCCTAATTAAGATATAAATCCTCTGAACAAAGCTTAATTGTGTGCTTTTGGCACTCTTGAGATAATTACAACTCGAGTTTTTAAAATTATAACATACATACAGCGATTCAAGTGAAAGAGATAGAATGAAAATAAGAAATGTCCTTTTGCAAACAAAATTCACTTCGTACGTGAATTTAATCATGTGGAAATGCCTTATTACTATACAAGGCCTCTACATTTCACATCACATTATTTAGGTCTTGTGGTATTATACTCAAATAGGCACAAACATAACTCTTCAAAATTGTTTAATGCTTAAACTTTGATATTGCCATTGTGTTAAATTCATCGTTGACTCCGGTTCGGTAGAAAAAATAACATATGTCTGGTTTCCAGAGAATGCTATATTTGTAATAGTAACTTGTAATTTATTACAAATTTCATACCGAGTGTACTGCAAAGAAAACAGCGGCATTAGTTTATTTTTCCAAATATATTTATGCAAAAGCAAATGGAGTCTTGGAAATTGCCATGAAATGCGTTTCTGATAAAGAAACATGCAGAATAAAAAGAACATATTTATGTCAATCGAAATAAACTGATGAGAGATATGTAACCTGAGGTCTTTTTGAAAGTCATTTCATTGACCCCATCTCAACCCTTGACATTGTCTCGATTAAGAAATGTAACAATTAAATGTGTGCCAGAGGAATACATTGATAAAGTACAAAATCTGAAGGTCCTAGGTTTTCGTAACTACGTAAAAAAACTTCTCAATCCTTTTTGGAAAGACGTGTTTGAAGCATCTTTAGAACTAACTAGATTATTCTAAATAGTCACAGATGAAGACATTTCGTTTTAGAAACACAAATATGGTTTAATCCTTATATTACAATAAGTGGAAGAAGTGTGTATTGAAAACCATGGTTTCAGAAAGGTATTAGATATATGAATGATTTTGTTAATGAGGACGGCTTCTGGATAAGTTTGAATAGTTTCAAAAATAGTTTTCTGTTGACGTTAATTTCAATGGATTTGTACAACATACTTCCAGCTATAAATTCATACAAAAATAAATTCAATACCAATTACGACTCTAATCTACAACCACCTAAAACTATTAATGTCATAACCACACAAAATACATAAAACTAATGTCATAACCACATAAAATACTTAAAACTAATGTTATAACCACATAAAATACTTAAAACTAATGTCGTAACCACATAAAATACTTAAAACTAATGTTATAACCACATAAAATACTTAAACCTAATGTTATAACCACATAAAATACTTAAAACTAATGTCATAACCACATAAAATACTTAAAACTAATGTCATAACCACATAAAATACTTAAAACTAATGTTATAATCTAATAATTTTCCAACTATGGGAAATAAGGCGCCATGAACAGACACAAATGTTGAGCTGTTCCAAAGTTATCTTATTTGATAACTTACATATTAAGGAAAAGTCTTTCATCTTTACTAGTCATTTTGTTCTCTATTTAATTGCTGAACAATGTATACAAGTGTGAGATACAATTTATACAAGTGTAAGATACAATTTATACAAGTGTAAGATACAATTTATACAAGTGTAAGATACAATTTATACAAGTGTAAGATACAATTAATACAAGTGTAAGATACAATTTATACAAGTGTAAGATACAATTTATACAAGTGTAAGATACAATTTATACAAGTGTAAGATACAATTTATACAAGTGTAAGATACAATTTATACAAGTGTAAGATACAATTTATACAAGTGTATATCTTCGAGCAGATTATAAAAACGATTGTACCATCGATAATGGTAACACAAGCAAGATTTTACCTGATATTCAAATTACATTAACTATATATAACAACAATACAAAAGTATGCAAATTATACAATTGCAAACCACATATGAAAACTGGTTTTAATTTTGAATTTTTTAATTTAACAATAAGTAAACCATTATTGAAATAAATATGAAATATTTATATTGATTTGACTTTGGTTAAATAGACGGTCATAAATGGGTATGTAAATCAACCTCTTATAAAAGTAAAGTTCCCACATGTCAGTCGTAAAAAGGCTTGCAATTGAATTATTGAACACTTTTATAGGCTAATTACTCAGTTATTGTCAGGTTAAAATTGTGCTCTGGATATAAAAAAATTTACCAATCATTATTCTGCAATTTAACGAATCTATCTTGTGTTTTAGTTTTTTCTTTGTATGAAGATAACTTTTCTGTTTTATAGACAAGTGGCCCGGTTGATGCATTTAACGTATATATCCTAAAATTATACATTTGTGGAAACATCTAAATTCCAAGAAAAATATTTGTAACATTTTTTTAAGAGAATAATTTCATGATTATGAAATATGTACATTTTAAAATTGAATTTTTGAGAACGAAAAGGAAATAAATTCAAAGTTTTTTTTCCCACTTTCAACAGACTCTCTTCTGAATGGTTTCTGTTAAAGAAAACAATATAATGATCTTGAAGAACCTGACACAATAAGGTATATTTAAGGTTGTATATATCATATTACCCTTTCTGTTCAAATTAAACAATATTGGCAATATAAAATAAAGCGTCATAAACTAGATGGGCGTATTTAAAGACAAAATACATAGAGAAAAGGCATATATCCATCGGAAGTCTTGAAATATGAAACTGATCATATGTCTGGTTGTTTACAATATTAACATAAATTGTATGAAAGTGTCTCCCTTACTCATTTACACTGAATTAGGTTGATTCAGTTAGTGAAAGCATTTAATGGCTTTCTAAAAACAATAATTAGTTGTCTTTTGAAACCTGCTTGTGTCCATAATGACTACCTAATTGCCTTTAGTTTCAAACTATGGCGTGATATTGTGATATGCAAACACTCAAATCTTGGAGAGGGGCACGTGTTTCTTCTTATAATTCAGTCACCCCCATATGCAAACTAGAACAAATTTCAGTGAATCGAAATGTGTACAAAGAATCAAAATCCAAACAAAAAGAGCAACTTAAAAGCAAGCTATTTGCTTTTTCTTCATTAGTGGAAAGAGTAGTTTTGGCGAGGATGAGTGTCCATTACAAAGAGAGTGAATAGCTAGGCTGGTCTTTATTATTCATCTCTTTTTTTCACAATAAACCCAGTTCCTCTCGTTTCAAAGCTTATTATATACTTTTTGTGGCCATCCACTTACCTGCAATTATCGAACTTCTCCAGTACATCTCTCCTAGGTGGCGGGCTCTCGAAAGTATTGTACTATTTTATAGGTACAAGACTTTTACGCATAGAAACTAATGAACCATAAGGGTATCAGGTGCACAGACATCTGGGACCACTCTTAAATAGTCACTCAGTATCTTTTTTAATATTGCATGAAAGTTAAGGGCTGGGTCACATAAATATGTGTAAGCTGAGAACTTACTATTTAACTCTAATTGCAAATAGATAGAAATGAACATGCTCAGTTTCCATCTCACATAGTATGTTAAATATACAAGATATTTTGTTGCACGGAAACCTAAACGAAACTTTTTCTATGTTCGCCCATATATAGTTGGCCTGTTAGGTTCGAATCCCATTATAGAATAACTACTAATTTCAAGGTCTTATATTGCATAGTTGCTCAGAAGTACTGATTCTTGTAAAACTTTCATATACCTATGTCTACAAAATAAACTCGTATGTATGAACTTTAATCTTACCATAATTTTACAATTAGATGGTTAAATTAGGATGGTTTCCATGGTTTAGTTCTAGAGTTCGACAATGGTTATGTGGCACTCTTCCAAGGTTGCATCGAAGTGCAAAAAGTTAACTACGAAATTGCATTCGACTAGATTTTATCTTGCATAACTACTACATGTTCATAGCTGGCTCAACACAAGATGTCTACTCCACATGTTAGAAAATCTACGAACTGTCAAAACCTGCATGTTTAGCCGTGATCTTCCTTCCTCCTGAAATGTGTCTACATAAACACCTAATCACTTGAATTGGTACTTTGGAATTCTCCGTAAGGACGATTTAAATTAATTACCACTGTTATTGAGGAGATCAAACTAAAAGATTAAGTTTGTGTGGCCGTTGTGGTTACCATCCATATCGATATGATCGCCTCTTCATCAATATTTAGGAGCGCCGGTAGGTCAGTTGGTAGAGCGTCAGACTTGTAATCCAACCATCATGGGTTCGATACTCGCCCATGTCAGCCAGGGTTGATTGCTTCGGTGTATCCTTGGGAAAGGCACTTAGCTCCCGTTTCCTCTTAAATGATGTAGCCAAGTGAATTTTTCTTCTTGGGGACAGTCTCTACCGTCCCTTGTCTCACGTGGCCTTCCTGTCAGAAATCGAGCTCTATTTCATATTGACAACCAACATGGAAATCGTCCCTTAGATGTCACAGTTTCCATGGGAATCGGGGGTGGGGGTGGGGGGAAATAACATAACAAAAATGAGTGCGATGAACGTTTCTTAGAGTAAGTTTTCTTTACAGTTGGATGGTTAAATTATGCCCTGGAAACACTTAAAAATGCCTACAACATTAACGAAAAATTAATTCAACAAAAATTAGAAATAAACTCATACGCCAAAAGAATCTCGCTTAAACATATTTTCACAAATGCTTGCGCTGTCACCCTGCATCAAAGCAATTACATACTCAGAGATGAATTCATAAGCGAGGCGTTGATTTTAACCACTTAAAATTGCATATTTCTGGATACTTTTTCTAAGACATAACATCTGTGCTTATATGAAATTGAGAGGGCGAGTAAATGGATTCCGCTGTTCAAATTTGAATAACCTACATTTTTACTATTTGTTCTACCTTTTGCCGTATTTGTATGGTTTTTATAGCTCTTTTCGAGACAAGGAATATTGTTTGATTCAAATAACATATCTCTTTGTTTAGAAACGTTACATAAAGGACATCCGATCATTTGTCTCTTAAGTGCTTAAAAGGACCGATTTGTCATTTTTCGAGGGGATCGATTTAACCAAGTTAATATTTGCTCTGGGACTGTTTAAGAAATTTGTTTCAGCTTTTCAAAAGGAAAACATAAACCCCGCTGGTCACTTTTAGGACGGGTAAATGCAGAGTCTTTTGAAAAACTATTGACGCTGAACAGAACTATTGTGCAATTCTTAAAAAAGAACGTCGAAAGTATTCCTTGATAAAGGCCTACATATCCACATGAGTAAAAATTGATAAAAAAATTGTTTATTTAAGGCATTATTGATTTTGTCAGAATATCGAAGGCCAGAAGTTTATATGGAATCTATGAACAAAGACCATTGATCGAACTTGAAAATTCATTGTCTCTGGTTAGCGATGATTGGAAGTCGCTAACATTTACTAGTTTTTTTTATACACGACAGTGGTAGGGGCATGTAGTGTAACCCTTGTCGGTTCGTCCGTCCGTCCGTCCGTCCCACCTTGGTTAAACTTTGCCTTTAGGTTATTTCAGGTACTGTGGTGGGGAATTCGTGTTCCTTGAGCACATTTCCAGTATCGGAATGTAGCACACTTTGTAGCATGACTACTGTGTTATTTATCTTCATACAATTTTTTCCTTTACCTCACATACGTGTAATAATACCTATGACGTTTCAAATAACGTCACGAAGTCGTACAAGGCATAGGCGTATTGTCCGATGTATCCGAATGTACTTGAAAGTCAGTTTACCATTTTGAGGTTTTATTGAATAAATATGAGTGTTCTTTGTCCTGTGATAAATAGAATCTCAAATTTGTGATCTTTTCAAATAAAAGCTTGCAAAAGATGGAAATAATCGACGAATTTCATTAAAAAAGAGATTGACAAAGAGAAACTAATCAGCTAATTCCATAAATTTCATTTGAAATAAACACTCGCGTAAGAATTTCTATTTTGACGCATTTGCGCAAATTGATAATTTTCTTGAAAGGTGACTAAAAAGATCGAAACCAAGACGTCTTCACCTCATGATCTATGTTGCAAAATCATTTTAAAAAATCAATAAAGATCTTAACGATTTTGATAAATGATTGTGTGTGGTATCAATCTTAACGATTTTGATATATGATTGTGTGTGATATCAATCTTAACGATTTTGATATATGATTGTGTGTGGTATCAATCTTAACGATTTTGATATATGATTGTGTGTGGTATCAATCTTACCGATTTTGATATATGATTGTGTGTAGTATCAAGACTGTTATAGTCTCATCATCAACATAAAGATTACCCACCTTACGATGTTATTATTGTTATACAGGGACTTTCGTTTATCCATTATTTATATTAATTTCACCTGTGTAAAAAATTACCGTCATATATACAATATATAGAACCTATGTCCTATGCCACCCAGCCTCCTTGTCTCCAAATTGTTTTACGCCATCGTGTTACAATCTAGCAAATTTATTATTTAAAAAAATACTAAAAAAAACCCATAGGCTATCCTCCAGTTATGTGGGAAAAGTCTCACAGCTTCCATTCCACTAATTGTTAAGTAAAAGAAGAAAAAAAAAAAAAGGCCCACCAGCTCAAATATACTTTTTATTTGTTGTCAAACACCAACACTCTACCCCTCCTCTCATACAATGAAATATTTTTTGGAACCTAGACCACCCACACTACTATCCTCCAAATCTTTTTTGAAAAACGAAAGGCTACCCACACGCCTCTCCTCCAAATTGTTTTTATAAATCCTAGGTCACCCACCCGCCCATCCTCCAAATTTGTTTAAAAACTCCTATGCCACCCACCTACCTATCCTAAAATGTTCTTTTGTTTTCGTTTTTATTAGGGGGGGGGGCGGAATCCACTATTATAATTTATTTTTCAAAATCTAGATCCTCTCTGCTGTAATTTAAGAGTTCCCAGTCTATCTGAAGCATTTTTTTTTCTCAAACACAACAGATGTCCGTATATCTCTCAGAATTTAGGACCAGATAAAGTCAGTAATTTAAAACAAATAAATTATAAACCATCAATAATATTAATTGAAACTTTTTCTGTACTAATTTAAGAGTTCTCAGTCTATCTGAAGAACTTATTCCTCTATTCATTAGAAATGAAAGCCTCAGAAAGGTAACTTTTTTACTTCAGAAATTAAATAACAGTTGGAAAGAATTAACCAATGAAATTATAGAAATATAATGAAAAAGCCTTATCCTCAACGTTGAGCGAGCGAAGCGAACTTAGCGAAGTCACGTTTCACACATTTAACTTTCTTATATTTTTATGATTTCTCATAGATTTGATGTACGGCATAATAAGAAAGCACATGACCTATATCGCTCGGTCTGATTGAGTGTTAAAATTTAGTGCATTAAAGTCAAGGCGATTTAATGACAGTGTCTTCAAAATGGGAATATTTTATACAAAACCAAGTTAACTTAAACGCAGATTGACTATAATGGAGATCACGTTAGTAGGATTTGAGAATCTTTAAAATGTCACACTAATTCTTTAAATAAATGACAGTAAAGCCTACTTACGTGAAGAAGGAAATGACCAACGCGAACAGGGAAATGAGCAAACAGAACGATGAAGGACAGTATTTAAGGCATCTTCAGTACAATTGCTGTCACAAATATCAATCAAATGTGGGGTCACTTTAAATAGGACAACATTAAAATATAATATTCTGAATTGAAACAATGGTTAACCGAACAATCTACATACACATCACACAAGCAAGCTAGAAAAAGGTTTTCTTATAAAAGGGTTTATGTTAGTCATGTCGATGATTAGTTCCAGGCAGACGTCATTGACATCATTGACATCCAAGCAATTGAAACATGTAACGATGAATACAAAAACATCTGAACAGTGATATATGTATTTTCAAAGTAAAGCCTGGGCTAAGAAAGAGAAAACAAAACAGATGGAGACGACATATGCGATGCTTTAAGAGAAACTTGCAATGAGCAAAACCAGAAAAGATATAGTTTGATGATGGTAAAGAATTTATAACCAAAAAGTTAAGGAATTCCCGGAGAAAGAAAATATCGCATATTTTTCTACTTATTCAAACAAAAAAGCATCTCTTATAGAACTACAAATCTATTTTATGACAGGCTATCTTCGTAATTTCACGGAAATCAGACAAGTCATTTTAGGAGACCTGTAGTATATAATTTGGAAGACTTAAATGGAGAGAATATTGATTTTGCGACGAGGCGTTACGTGTTTAAGGTAGCGACAATTTTTAAAGCAAAAAAAAAAAAAAAAAAAAAACGACAGGCAAAAAATGAGCGCTGGTACCAAAGAAAGTACATGGCGATTATTTTATTAGTTGGGAGCCAAAAGAAAATATTGTGTCATTAGAGTAACTTTTAAAGTTTGAATTAATATGGCCAGATTTGTATGTAAACAATTTATATATAAATGGAAGATAATATTACATATTTTATATGTGGTGAAATTAAAGCTATTGATCAAATAGAACTTTAAAATAAACACTATAAAAGCTGTACAATATGTAGAAATGAAACGCAATCTAACCGGTATTATAGTGAAGGAAATTATAAAATCAGATAATACAGCCAGCGAATGATTTTTTTGTGAATATGGAAAAGACTATTCAAAGGGGGTTCAATCTTTAGTCATATAAAAATTAAATTTCACACGAAGTTTTTACTGGAAGTAGAAGTTAGAAATTTTCACAATGAATTTTGATTGAAGAAAATGGTACTATAATAAATGGTGAATAAATTATGTTACAAAAAATACCAAAATCTGGAAGAAGGAGATTACAGCTGTCTTTAATTCGCCTTTAATTCACCTTCCAGCGACAAGAGACGCAAACAGAATTATTAATCAAACTCAAACTAAAATCATCATAAGAATGCTCCAAGACTCATTTAGGATTTAATTGTATTCTTTGAAGCGATGAAAAGCCATTTTGTTAAAATAAAATAATTAGGAGGAAAGTTAAAGATTTAAATTCTGTAAAAAATACAGTTAGATGTATCAGTTTTACTAGGAAATCAAGAGGATGTTGTTTTTTTTACCAACCGACATCACGAATAAAAATGAAATGAACGATAGGGTTAAAGAAATGTTTGTTGTTTTAGGTATAAAAAAAATGGTCAGAAAGTAAACAAAGACACTCAATTCTGATTTAGAAAAAAATGTTAGTTTTCTGGTATACACTAATGACTAATTCTAACCATTTATGTAATTTATCACCAGGATCTATTACAATTATATTGTCTTCTCTAAGAAGTCATTTTCGGTTGCAAGTCATATTGTACATGATGATAACTGTTAAGTTGTGAACAACTCGAATACTTTGTTTGATGGCTATTGTCCTAAAGC
Organism: Margaritifera margaritifera; assembly: GCA_029931535.1. Taxonomy (NCBI): domain Eukaryota; kingdom Metazoa; phylum Mollusca; class Bivalvia; order Unionida; family Margaritiferidae; genus Margaritifera; species Margaritifera margaritifera. The sequence goes on along the minus strand of JAQPZY010001566.1, from coordinate 1,827,870 downwards.
TGTGAATGCTCCTAGCGTCATTAGTCTATAACCTTGCAATCTAACAGACATTCAGTCTCATTTTTAAGTTGATATCTTTTGTAAATTAAATTTTTCAACGACCTCTGTTCTCATAGCCATTGGTTATACATTATTTCCATTTAAAACATTTTCCATAGACTTTTTTTATCAGTTATCTTTACATCCACTATAAACCAAACATTTTCACGAAGATCTTGTACTTGATCTTGGATCTTGAATTATAGTTTTCCACAATCACCCATATATATATATATCCCCTAATATCTATTACTGCGCGCTGACCTTATTAGGTATATTCATTTCTTTTTTGCATCCTAAAATTCCCACAGTTGCCTATCAGAAACAAAGCATTAGTTTCCTGGTATATGCTAATTAGTAATTCGAACCTTTTATCTAATTTATCACCATGATCCATTACAATTACATTGTAGTCTCTAAAAAGTCATTTTCTGTTGTAAGTCTTATTATCTTAAATGTCGGACAGATAATGGCAATAAAATCATTAAAACTTTTAATATCGTGTTCTACAAATCATAAATATTTGAAAATATTTCTCAAAAGGGGTCCGCAGAGACCACAATTCACTTCGTGTACTTTCTCGTCTGATTCATGCAATCTCTGATAATCGTAGACAAGCCCGATTAAGAATAACATCCAGATTGTTGAGGTTTGTACGGTGCACACTCCCCAAGTTCAGATCAATGACGTTCCTAAATTTAAGAGGCAAAATAATGTCTCTGTCAATGTCTTTGGAGTAGACGCCAAGTCAGCAATTTACTCTCTGCATATTTCATCGTTTACCAGCGATGTTGCTAACATTGATCTGCTTTACATTCATGGTGTGATACCAACGATGGCCACTACTACTGGATCAAAAGTTTTCTGCAATCAAGTACGGCCAGTACAGTAACTTCAAAGGTAAACTATATTACTGCCGAAGATGTCTCCACGGCTACACGACAGAAACACTGCTTGCTGCTCACGGACTAGATTGTGTTGACATCACAAAAACTATCATGCCAGAGGAAGAAAATGATACGATATCATTTCGTAATTTCCGTAGCATGGCTCGGGTTCCTTTTGTAATCTATACTGATTTAGAATCACTGTTGATTCCTGTCGAGAGCCCAGATAACTACCCTGAAAAGTCTTTTGCAAAAAGATACCAGGAGCATGTTCCATGTTGTTATGCGTATAACGTTATTTGCATTACCAACGCTCTAAGCAAGCCTTTAAAAGAACACCGCGGAGAAAACTGTGGCGAACATTTCATATAGGGCCTGCTTGACGAAGTTAACTACGTACAAAATCTCATCCCAGCAAGAATGATTGGATCTGCATTCAGAAGCTTTTGAACGATGAAGGCGTCTTATACAAAGTTCGAGATCATTGTCATTGCACGAGAAAATATCGTGGCGCCGCACATAACAAATGTAATCTAAAATCTTTGAAAATTTCAGAGATCCCTGCTTGTCATATTACAAACTAGATCCTGCTGCGTATTACTCTCACCCTGGTTTTTCCAGGGACGCAGCTCTCAAAATGACTGAAGTTAATCTAGAACTGCTGACATATATTGATATGCACAATTTCTTTCATTAAAGGAATACGTGGCCGTATCTCAGCAATCACACACATACATCTGTACTAATAACAAATATCTGCCTGACTATGATTCAACTAAGGAAACAAAGTATATTACCTATCAGGAATATAACAATCTGTATTGTTCGGCTATGAAACAGAAGCTTCCTGTTGGCGAGTTCAAGTAGATTCTAGCAGATAATTTTACAGAGATTGTTTCGCGGCGATGATGACACCGGATACGTTCTTCAAGTAGATCTTGAGTATCCTGCTAAATTACATGACAATCACAATTATTATCCCTTGGCGCCAGAGAGCATGACCGTTGAAGATTCTATGCTAAGTACTTATTCCGCGGCTCTTAAAGAAAAACTGAGTTGGAAATTTCAAAGCACCAAAGCAAGTTCCAAACCTTCATGATAAATTTCGCTACGTGATCCACTATAGAAACCTGCGACAGTATCATGATCCAGGATTAAATCTGATTTAAATACACAGAGTGTTAAGTTTGAAACAAGCTGCCTGGCTATAACCTTACATCGATTTCAACACGTCAAAGAGAGCCGCATCAAAAGAGAAATTTGATAAAGATTTTTTCAAGCTCATGAACAATTCAGCTTTTGAAAATACAATGGAAAACGTTCGACGCAGAGTCAACGTTGATATAGTAAACAACGTGACAAGACGCGACAAGTTAGTAGCCGACACAGCATTTATCAGCATGAAGATATTTGATGAAAACTTAGTTGCAATCCACAGAAAGAAAACACGCGTAGAGCTTAACAAGCCTATCTATTATCGGATTTAGCGTACTAGATCTGTAAAAATAGTATATGTACAATTTTCACTACGGTATACTCAAAAAGAAATATTGTGGCCGGGTTGAGCTGCTGTTTACTGACACTGACTCGCTATCCTACGTGATTACGACAGATGATGTGTACGAGGACATGTTTGCTATGGAAAAGCACTTTGATTTTTCAGAAAATCCTGAAAAGGATAGCGTACTTAGTAAGTTTCATGATAAAACTAACTACCTCGTTGTTGGCAAGTTCAAGGATTAGCATGCTGTTGAAATCAAAGAGGTCATCGTGCTGCGGTCTAAAATGTACTTGCTGAACCCTGATTGTCAAATCAAAGAAAAGAGCTAAGGGCATTAAGAAATGCGTTGTTAAAATGTTCTTACGCGTGACGACTACGTTGCAGCACTAGCTGGTGAAAAACAGTACGTTATGATGAGCTCGATAAGATCAAAGAACCATATAATGCACACTGTAGTGCTTAGCAAGACTGGTCTGTGTGGTTATGATGACAAGCGCTATATTCTGGATGATGACGTAAGCACAGGCAATTATGGACATTATAGAAGCAAGGGAGAAGATGCCATCTTAGAGCAAGTAACTGATGTACCTGCGTCAGACATTTTTTTATTAGCTTGGTCTGATTTGAGTAAAAAACAAAATTAACAACAAAACAAAACAAAGTACATGAAAACATGATGAGGCTTAAATAAAGCTGAACGAGTACCAAGCATCCCGAATAGGCGAATGGGATTTAGTTCTTGTGCCGCTGCAACAAAATAAGATGGAACGGCGGTTAGCACCAAGAGAATTTTGAGTTTGGCATAAAGAACTAAAATATTTTCTGGTCGCTTGTTTCGATGTTTGTTTCTCTTACTGGTCTCGCTGTTTTTTATGCTTACCAATGTCGCCTTTCAAATTATTTACTTGTCGCGTAACCGCTTCTAAATTAGCCATTTTATTGTCAGACTTGTAGCCATTGATATGATTTATGACAAGATCCCTTGGTATGGCACCGTAAAAGCACTCGAAAATAAAACGATGTGCCCTTAATACTTTCTGACACTTATCCCTGCTTGATACCGCGATGAGATTATAGCCGTTGATATTTTGGCTCTTAGAAAGTATCTTTTGACGCAAAATATGTTTGATGTCGCCATCTTCATACAAGTTGTGGACGGGATGATCATGCCAAGCCATAATATATACGTACAATTTATTTCTCTAATTAGAAAGTAAGCATCTAGAAAGTAAGCATCTTTTTTGTGTAATTTCATTATATAAAGATAAGAACGCGAGCAAGTTTTAACGTCATTAAAAAATTAGTGTAGTATATAGAAGTAGGTGGGATTGGAACGCTTTTTGATTGAACAGGGCCATGTACGAGTAAAGCGAGTTCAGGGACTGTGAAATCACAAAAGTGGTCCAGGACTCTTACTTCTACATACTACTACATTATCTGGTCTTAATTACTTGACGATGTAGGGCAGGGTGTCAAACTCATTTGCTAAGGCGGGCCAGATTTGATATAAATAATAATAAATAATGAGTCTGGCGGGCCGTATGTTTGACACCCTTGATGTAGGGGCATCTGTTGTGCCCGAGAAGAAAGTTTTTCAGATAAAATGGGAACCGTTAAATTACGGTTGAAAAGGTTTCGATGTTGGATAATAAATGATAGTGGTAGGTTTCCAGCAGAAAAAATAAATCTGGAGGACAGCAAAGTGAGTGATCAAGTGTTTTTTTTTTTTTTTTTTTTGTTTTTTTTTATGTGGTGGGGGCGGATTATAGAACGGTGGTTGGTCTATAGCATTTTAAAAAAATGTCGAAGTGGCCTATAGTTTCCCCCCCCCCCCCCAAAAGAATTATTGTTATCATGCGTTGGAGGGAGGGGTACATAGGCGGGTGGCCTATATTATTGTTGTAAATTTGGTGATTAGGAAAGTAGATGGCCTAGGTTGTTTGTTTTTTCTTAAATTGGAGGATAAGAGGGTGGATGGCATAGAATGTTTTAAAACAATTTGGTGAATAGTAATATCGTAACCTAGGATTTTTGACCGAAAATTGGCGAATAGGCATGTCGATGACCTAGAGTTTTGAAGAAAACAAAATGGAGGATAGGAGTATGGGTGGCATAGGACATATATTTTGTATACATGCAGAGAGAGAGAGAGAGAGAGAGAGAGAGAGAGAGAGTTATTGACCTTTGTTTAGGTGGATGGTGGATATGAAGTAAACCTCATATTGGTCGACGCACATGGGAGGTAAATATAACGAGTTTGTTCCATAAAACATCACATTATCCGAAACAAAGGTCTGTCATTATTTTATTACAAAAACTATGAAATGTAACTTGTTTCAAGAAGAGGGGAAAACACCATCATTTCAACTGCATGATGCCACAAAATAGATCATAACGTCAGGTAAAAGTCAAAGACATCAGGATCAGGACAGAGCATTAATAAATTATCGCAAAGTACGCTACGTCGTGTCTTCCAAAAATAAAAATATCATGTCACACAAGTATCATGTGATTATATATATATATATATATATATATATATATATATATATATATTATATATATATATATATATATAATATATATATATATATATAGAGAGAGAGAGAGAGAGAGAGAGAGAAAGAAAGAAAGAAAGAGAGAACGACAAACATATATGTGTATATTGTTATTATCATCTTCATCTTCCGTCATTAAAGGTCTTTCTTTATAAGGGACAGAAAGCTTAGCATGTTTCACTACTTATTCGACGTTTAGTTATAGGTGTTAATAGTCCAGGGTATATATCTATATGTTTTACACCGTTAAGTGTCAATTGTTAAACAGTGCGACGTATAGCGTTGAGAAAGTAAATTTGCTTTACATAGCACTATTAGACGGTTACTTTCAATAACTGGTTAATAGCTCTTATGCTAGATACCTTGTGAATTTACTTTCTCATAATGACGAACTACTTCACCTCCATTAACCGCTGTGTAGATAACAAGGTAAGTTGAGACATACGGAAGAGGTCTTTGGACGGGATAGAATTTCGCTCTCACTTCTAACATATATGACAAAATATGTGAACGGTTTGTTTTCTCTTTTGAAATGACAATCGATCTTGTGCAAACAACATCACGCTAACGACGATATCGCAAACTGCATAGCAACTCTCAGAAGGTACTGACAAAACAGTTTTAGAAAACAAGTATGTCGTCGGTTATATTTAATAGACTTATTTGTACCCGTAATAGCAAAACAAAGTAAAATGATGACTTTTTGTACAGCTGTTAGATAAAGAAATAATTAATTATTGTATACTAAAGTGTAGATTAGATGTTAGGAATTTTTCATTTTGAAAGCGAAACAAGGTGTTAATTTTGTTGCGGAAACGCTCATTCTAAGCGTTGGCCGTTGGAAGAATAATGGATAAAATTACAGGAACGTTGACAGACAGCAGAGTTTATAACTATGTACTTCGCGCTGTGATTTCAATTATGCACCGGCTCAGTCTTTGTAATAAGAGTTGGTAAATTCATTAAAAGGTTATTTACATAGCTTATTCCCACGATTTTGCCATTGGTCTTCCCCGTGAAGACACGTTTAGACCTGCGTCTGCGTAATCTGACAGTGCGTAGAACAGGGATAATCCAGACTTGTAGAAAATGTTTTGTAGTGTAGTTTTTGGTTCGTGACAACAACCGATATCAGCTACTTGTCATATTCCTCTGACAATGCACACACCTTAATCCCCTGTTTTTCTCGTCGGAACAATCACATTTCCAGGCATTGAGCCAGGCTTAAACATACATACATACATACATACATACATACATACATACATACATACATACATACATACATACATACATACATACATACATACATACATACATACATACATACATACATACATACATACATACATACATACATAGATTAGGCGACTTGAATGGGAACGGAGGCTGGATAGTACCACTCTATAAGTTTCCGCGATTCTAATATCTATTCTGAAATTCTGATATCTATTCTGAAATTCTAATATCTATTCTGAAATTCTGATATCTATTCTGAGTAATTTCATCATATAAAACTTAGCACTTGTCAATCCAATCTGTCGATCCTCTTCTCAGCCTTGTGGACTACTCTTCATTTACTTTTCAACCTTTGACAATGGATTGAGAAACTGCGTAATTTAGAGAAATTGCGTAATGTAGAGAAATTGCGAAATTCGGAGAAGACGGCTCCATTTTGAGGAAGCACAAGTACCTAAGTCATGGCGGAATTCAGCTGAAAAACATCCATAAAAATTTAAAACTATATTTTCAGCTTGACTGTTCGATTGGTCATAAGTGAGTTTTTTATGTTGGTCATTCGCTCAATCACTCAGACTATTGTCATGCGAAAAGTAACAGGTTGTCGTTTGTCCTTACAGATTATGTCTTTGCTAAAGCACTTAACTAATGGGAATCAATAATCATGTGAAAGTCCCGATATCCCTTTTCAGATGTAAGTATCACCATTCAAGAAAGAAGAAGTTTCGCCCATTTTTCTTAAAATAAAAACAGTTTCGCAAATTTGCGGTGTTATACACACACACACACACACACACACACACATATATATATATATATATATATATATATATATATATATATATATATATATATATGTATATATATATATATATATATATATATATATATATATATATATATATATATATATATATATATATATATATATATATATATATATATATATATATTGGTACGACTCTATGGCCTAAAATATGTAACAGAAAGAAAGTGAAACCAACAAGCAATTTATTTCTACACAGTTAAAGTGAAAATTCAAAAAACACTTGCAATAATGTGAATTAAAGTCCAAATAATCCTAATTGTCCTAATCAAAAGTCCAAAAATATATAATATTACGGATGAATTCCAATAGGCTTGAATGTCCTGATGTACCACAATGATATAGTCCGGAATGTATTTGAATGAGTTCACATAAATCCCAAAATCATGAATTAATAAAAAAAAGAGTGAGCACTTTAGTATTTCCAATGAATATTGTAAATAAATATTTCCTCTGTCTGAATTATATCTGATTTCAACAACACAACTAAAATAGATTCCTTACAGACTGATCTTTTAGAACCGAAATTCTCGAATAGAAATGAATTTTTTTAAAACCAAAATCTCTATATAAATACATATGAATACATGACTTAGGTCACATCACAGTATGAGTAATTTTAGTGGAAAATTACTTTGTGTACCCGAATTTTGTCACTACAAGACATGGAAATAACAGTCCAACTACTAACAAAACCGTCCTTGAACTAAGTACAACTTACAATCATGGACATATATTAAAAATTCAATATCCATAACAATATATATATATATATATATATATATATATATATATATATATATATATATATATATATATAAAGAGACAGAAAGAATATTATCAAACAGGATATAGAATGTTTAATTCGTCTTCTACTGAGATTCGAATCTGGGTCTGCACGTTACGGTACACACACCACCACCATACCTTTTCGACTATATGCACATTCGCAAGAAGGATGGCTCATAGTCGTGGATATAAGCATTCGTGCGTCGTGCGTAGCATACACACTCGCATGGCTACCGAGTAATTAATTCTCATCTAAGTACACCAGTCATGTGCAACTTCCTCCAGGGCGCTGGCCGGGTAAGCGATTTTTAAAGCCACACCCTTTGATATAAAAAATGGGATAAAATCAGATCGCGGCCCGTCGGTTGCACGCGCGTGAAGTTCACAATCACTTGGGATTCCTCTGACAGAAATTAAGGATATATATTAGATATATATTGAAACTTTGTTTAGTTGTATTCCTATGGTGTGAATAAATAATAAATACTTCGAGCCGTATGTGATGCAGAATGTCATTAATAATAGCTGCAAGTCTATTCCTCAAAAGATAGATACATAGATAGATATAAGTAATCTGCACCTTTTACATATGAGGACATTGATCCATCGATCTGAAAACTATTTCTATTGGAACCTGAATCACATTACATTAACGATAAATGACACATTTAGACTGAAACTGCCCGATTGATTGTGTGGATCCATTTTCATCGATTTTCCAGTTTAAATTAAATAAGGTAATAAAAATAATCATATCCGCACCACTGGCCTAATGACTTTTAATGATGAGACATTTTATGCGTCAACAGACAGATAAAGGGCCGTCAGAAATTTCATTTTCAGATATCATATGTGCCAGCGTGCTACCATTCTCATATCCCTGCCAGAGGTTAATTTACTTTTTATCACTGGTCTCATACTTTGATTTCGTGTATATTATTGGATTGTTCGTCATTGTATTGTTCATTTTATACGTTCCTTGATAACAGTGCTCACCTGAGCTGACTCAGGAAGCAGGAACTTTCACTCAGATGAGGGCAGCAAATTACCTTGATTGAATCAATGCTTTAAAGCGAATCTGCGGTAGCTTACCGCAGCTTCCGTATGAGAACCCACAACTATAAAACGAACAGAAAACAATGATTGGCGTATATTAGAAATATAAAGCCAGAATTAACAGACAAAGTACGTGGTAAAGCTGTGTAGTAGCGAAACAAGCCAGGGGTCAGAACAGTTTGGCTCAGAGTTTATGGCATGTAAACAGTATGACCACAAAAGAGTCATCAGTTCTCATCGATCATAGCCACCAAACGAAATGTATAATGTACCGGTTGTAAGATTTGAGAATGACACCATGTTACACTTGTTTCAATATAATTTGGTTTCAGTGCTTATTTATCGTCGACAATATATATTTCTTGGAACTTAAAGTAGATTTTCTGAAGCATTGTTTTACGGTTTGTCATACTTTTACCAGAACAGCATAATTTCTGCAACCATTCGTGGATCTGGCTGTATCAGGTCTAAAGAAAAGTACTAAATTCGTTTTGTTACTGCAGAAAAGCCCAACATGATGCTAACTATACGTGTTACTCAAACTTACACAACAGCGCTTCTCTTCACATGCATACCAATCGATTCATATGCCGGAAAGGCACGCGCTATTAGTGTTGTTACCGGAAATAGTGTACTTCTCACGCTTGGAACATAAATTTAAAGTGATGCTGGCTTTTTGTGTCGGCTTAACCTAAATGACCATTTTTACATGGCTCTATTACCCACTAATGAAATTTCCATTATCTCATTACCCATTGATTTATACTCTTTTTTGTACACAAAGTTAGAGAAAGGGCAGGAGACGGTCGAAACACGATTGGTGCAGGGTGACAAATATTTGATATCATCTTTTAAAGTCCAATTGAATTGACTTAATGAGTAAATTGCATTACAAACATTTCTCACTTACATTGTCGAGATTTTTGCCAGTTTCAAACAATAAGTCGTTATCAAGCGTATTTGCACTTTCCACTATCAATAGCACATGCAAGCATTTCGATCAAACGTTGTGAGATAAATGCTTATAGGTGCAGGAGAGTAACATGCACCCGCCCTAGCAATACTTATACCTCTTATACAACAAAACGGGCAACTTTACAAATATCAGGAGTGGCACTGATTTTTTTTCTGTTCTGTTTTAACTTTAATTTTAGGTCGGATGTAGTATTATTGTTCGGTAGAAAGTCAACTTAAATATATCCTTGGGTAAATACATCCAGTATTCATGGAGAAAAGAAATTCCTGAATAAGTAAAGCCGGGGAGGTTTGCATTAGGTTAATCATTTTAGATTTTTTTTAAAAAAACAAACAACAAACCCACAAGGATCCAGGTATTACTTCGACCAGCATAGCGGAAAGGGTTCTGCAATCATCCTTGTCTGTCTGTGTGTGAACAAAGTAACTCAATAATCGTTTGATAGAATTAAATTAAAGTTGATGCGAAAGCAATGATTAATTGTTCGTGCTTGTTGGTGGACAATTTGTTAAGTATTGCCGCAATGAAAATTATGCAAATTTACCAAGCAATGACTCAATTAATCATTAAATTAATATTTTATACAATCAGTCTATGAAATTTACAAGATAATAAACTACCTTTTACGGGAAAAGCGATCTACTCCATTAATTATGCTTAATATGAGTGCTCCATCCGGTATAAAACACGATATTTTCAATCATTTTATATGTAAAGTGCAATATAAACTGTACGGCGAAGGTAAGGTATATAGGCAAAATTTACGTTTACTATAAATTTAGTTCTTTTTCGCAACAATTTTCTCTGCCACAAATGGTTTTGTGAACAAATGAATAAATGAATCGTCATTTCAGTCTCCTTTTATCCCTTGGAAAAGGGCCGATCAATCAAAAATAGTAAAAAGTTAGCAATTGAAATCACAGTTTGCATTACCTAGTAAAGAAAAAAAAATAAAAAAGAAAGAAACTGATCATTTTGTATTCAGTAAGTGTTAATGGAAAGGCCGCCATTTTTATACAATCACCGGTCTAAAATGTCCATTATGATGCCTCAGTATCAGTTTTCGACTGTTTTCTATTTGAATAACCATTGGTAAAAATCGAAAGTGGAAGACAGCGACGAAGTGACGTAATTTGCTGACGGTATCATTGATATGATAGAATGATATGATAGTATGATAGAATCAGCAATGTCAACAAACTGTAATACCTTACTATTTTGCATGGTGTATTTATTTGGATGTATTTTTGGGAGGAGTAGTCACTCGTCACAACCGTGATGACAATAGGAAAATACTTGCACGTGAAATCCTTAGAAGTCCATGTTCCTGGATGTCACAAGTATTATTATTACATGGTCAAATGAAAATTTTCCCGTGTTGAAGTCTAGGAATGTACTCTGAGTGTAATGTTGCTTTCTAATAAATAAATCTAGTTATATGCAAGTATTGACATATACAGTAACCTATATAAGGTATTTGTTGCTTTAAGATTTTCAAATAGAACCCTCTGTGTTTCTATGTTTAGCTTAAGGTAGTTATTGAACAATTCAACATATTCTGATGCAACAAGCACTATTTAATTAATGGGTAAGATAAATTATTAATTATTTCTAAAAAAGTATACAATAATATAGCTCCTGTTATACAACAACAATAAAAAATAAATTCAAAATTTCTGACATATAATGATTGCATCGATGCCAATGCGAATGTACAGATTTTTACAAATTAAACTAAAAAATTGAGAAACATTTCAAACTGAGATAATATTTTGGAAATTGTTTTCATTCTTTTGAAATTTACTTGACAAAAAACAGCGGTAGAGCATTAATATTTGTTTTTTATCATTTAAATGCTTCATTTTTTCCGAGCTAGATGAATGTTCCATTTTGTTGTTTGAGAAGGATTTTCCATGTTAAACGGTCTGTATTAAAACAAGAGTGAGAGCCATGGACAGAAGGCTCCAATAAACTGCATAGTTTACAAAATAAACGTAACTTTAATTTCTTTTCAACGATTAGGTAAAACTACGTCATAAATCTGTGCATTTATTACCTTTGAGTTGGATGTTTCCAAGAGCAACATAGATTCCTTAAAACAAGTCCCTCCATCTGATTAATTTAAATTGGCCATTTACCAAAAGTTCGTTGTTGATTTGCAAAACTGCCAGTGATAAATGGACATAATGACTCCTTAAATTGAGCTTCTAGTAAGGTTTTATGATCAGATAGGATTCGATGAAAATTTTACCAAGCATTAGCATTTCAAGCAGTTAGTGCTTATTTGGACCCCACCATCTTACGAGGAGAACAATAAACTAAAACGTTTCTAAAACAAGAATAAGCCCCAAACATATATTTTAATGGTGGTAATTACGGTAGCTAAAAGATATTGTCACTTGAGGAAAAGCTTGAATATAATTATTTGAACGTAAAAGAGAGGAACAGTACGGTTCGTTTACCAAAATTGATGGCTGATGTCTACAAAATTTCGAGATTAAAAAAAAAATCAACGAGGAAAACTTATCATCCTAAATTCTGTAAGTCTTATAAAACTGTCATCTTTATGACTCAAATAATAATGAAACAAAGAAAAAACTCACAAATAAGAATTATACTATGTAACTGTCTGAAAAAGTGGAAAACCCTTGATAAAAAAGGAGACCACAGACAGGTGTTGAAGGAGTCAACCTTTTTGACACAATGACGCGTCCGCGAACATTTTAAGAGAAAGCGCAGGATAAAATGAAACAAGGAATATAGATTCAGCTTGCTTATCATCGCTACACTGAAGATCAATATAACTTTTCTTTTGTTTCCTTGGCTTGTTGTGACAACGCTGGGTTGACGCTGGATCTTCTGCATTTCAGTCTGTAGAGGGTTGATTTATATCAGACAACCACGCATCATCCAACAACTGAATGAACAAGTTGAAATCGTGTTTTGGAATAGTAAGTGTCAATTTTGAAAGAATTAAATTATATGTATGCGAAGTATGACCTAGTTTTCATATCCTTTATGACAAAAACTATTTGAATATTCCTTATATGCTGCTGAAGAAGCCATGGTGAGGACCGTACAAAAACCAGCTTTGTCTGTTAGAGACAACAAGCATAGGGATGCATCAATATGTGTGCTTATTGTAAATGAGGTTATATAAGTAGTTTATCTTTCAAATTTGAAAAACAAACCCCAAAAAAACCAGGAATACTGTATCTTTGGAGGCTGGCTGTCATTGTCCACATTAACTTTCAACCGTTCTGAGGGTTAAGATGCCATTATTTGGTTTAGTATCCAGTGTTAGACAGTTTGACGTAAAGCGACGAGAAAGTAAATTTACTTTACATCGGTCTATTATGTCTGAATCTTCAAATATTATTCAGTAGCTTCAGGCTAGACACTTTGTGAATTTACTCTCTCACACTTAAAAATTATACTTCCAATTTTAACCCCTGTGTAGATAATGAGATATTTCGTGTAATCGTAAGGAGTCTTATTGACGGTCGCTCCTATTTCATTTGGATATGAGACAATTAATCAGATTCACTCTTGTCTTTGAAGTGACATTGAATTGCGTGGTAAGCAAACATCGATATGGCAAAGTGCATAGCAACTCTCGGTAGGTATCGATAAAATAAAATAAAAACGATTGAAAACAGCTGACTAATAAATAGACTTACTTTTTCCCGTGACAGGTGAGAAACGTAAACATTTTATAATTTTCTTTACAATTTTGTATCATAATAATAAAAAAAAAATACTTCAGACAGAAAATGTTAATTATCCCATTTTATGGTATAGGTAATCGTCATCCAGAAAGCGAAACAAGATGTTATCTTTGTTTGAGAACCGCCCATTCTAAACGGAAAAAGAGAAGAAAATAATTGAAGCCGCATGAATAGGCAGTGAACAGAGTTAATAAATATTACATTCGAATAGCACTTTCGATAGGGCATTATAACAGCCTGTTCAATTATTGTGCTAGATTTCGAAGTGAAAAGAATGTTTACAAAACTAATACATTTACAAATTGTGAACTGATACAGCAGAAAAGAGTTTTCACTTTACAGCTAACTTTTGCTGTCGATTTTTCCCACGATTGTAATTGACATCTCCGCGGGTCTCCGCTGCTGGAATCCTAATGAACTTGTGCATGCGTGATCTAACAGTCCTAAGAAAAGTGATAATAAAGATCGGTAGTGTGAATTTGATGGTGTAGGTCTATGTCCATGACAACTACTTAATGCGTACATTTATCATTGATTTTCTAAGAAAACAGACATTGGTCACATGATATCACTGTGTGCAAACGGACAGACGGGACGATATACATACAGACAAATGAAGTTCACGATACACTGACACACACACTGTTACGACTCTATGTTTTAAAACTATGTAAGTAGAATCAACAAGCAATTTCTTTCCAGACAATTAAAGTGAACATACAAAAGACACTTACAATTTGTGAGTTAAATTCCAAATAAACCTAAATGTCTTAATCACAAGTCCAAAATAATAGAATGTTCCGAATGAATTCCAATATCCTTGAATGTCCTGATGTACTACAAAGAGTGTATTTGATTGAGTTCACATCACAAAATCATGTATTATCCAAAAGTCAATGAGCACTTTTATATTTCTAATGAATATTGTAAATAAATAAATACTCTCAAATTATATCTGATTTCAACAACACAACTAAAATAGATTCCTTACAGACTGATCTTTAAGGACAAACATTCTGGAAAAGGAATGAATTTGTTTACCAAAATCTGTATATAAATGCACATGCCTACATGACCTATGTCACATCAGAATATGAGTATTTCTAGTAGAACAATACTGACCTTCCTGACATATGTCACAAAAGTTTAATTGCGAAATGCCTATGAAAATACAATGCAAACAATTGGACAAAAGTTAAGTATCTATTTTCAAATAACCACGCAACTTACAATCATAGACAAAAATTAAGTATATAAATACCATACATAACACCTCTCCTCATAAAGAAAAAAAAATTATGCAATAAAAATTTATTTTAAATATGCATCTGGTACTATAATAATCACAATGACATAGGAAACTGTCTTCTGAATGACACTCAGCTGAATTACATAAAATATACACAAAATAAAGCAATATGGTACTTCAATACCCGGGATAGTGCATCTACAATCACATTATCTTTTCCCTGATGTGTCGAATGTCAATGTTGTATTCTTGCAGCAATAAAATCCATATAAAAATCTCCGATTTTGTTAATAAATGTAAGGGGATTGTGTTCACTCAATACAATAACCAGAGAAAGAGCCGAGGTAACATAGACTTCAAAATGTTGTAAAGCCAATATCAAAAGCAAACATTCTTTCTTGATTTTGGAATAATTTTTCTGGTGCTTGTTTAGTGTTTTAGAAATATACCACACAGGATGATGCACAACAATTTTGTCTTCTTATATCAATACTTTACCAACTCCTACATTACTTACATCAACAGTCGTTTTGAATAATTGGCTGAAATTTGGAGCAGAAAGAACTGGTGCATTCTTAATCATGGTCTTTAATTTATCAAAGGATTAGTGACACTGGTCAGACCAGTGAAACATGGATTTCTTACTCAATAAATTTGTCAAAGGTTCGGCAATTATGGAAAGATTTGAACACGATTTTCGATAATATCCAGCTATACCTAAAAATCGCATCCGTTGCTTTTTACAAACAAGCACAGGGAATTCAGAGATAGCCTTGACCTCAGCTTCTACAGGTTTAACTTGACCTTGTCCAACAATATGTCCTGAAAATGTGACACAAGCATGGCAAAACTCACTTTTGCTAAAATTAATCGTCACATCTGCATCACTGAGCCGTCGAAGAATTTCCGAATGGTTTCCAAGTGATTTTCGCAAGTGTCGAGGTAGATGATGACGTCATCGATGTACGCGTTACATTGATAAAGACCAGATGTTATCATTTTCATAAGACGTTGGACTGTTCCCGGAGAATTTTTCATACCAAAAGGCATCACTTTATATTGATAAAGCCAATCTGAAGTTATACATGCTGACATTTCTTTTGCCCTTTCCGTGAGTGGAATTTGCCAGAATCCTTTTTAAAGGTCAAACTTGGTGACATATTTCGCATTTCCAATTTTATCAATGCAATCATCCATTCTTGGCATTGGAAATAAATCCATTTTGGTGACAATGTTGACGTTTCTACAGTCAATACACATGCGGAATGTATTATCTGGCTTAGGCACAAGAATACATGGTGAACTCCAGTTTCTTTTACTGAGTTCTATAAAATCATTCTCCAGTAAATATTGAATTTTTTTTTTCAATTATTCCTGGTTGAGAGGATTTATCCTGTCAGGATACTGTTTCATAGGTGTATAATCTATAATGTCAACATCATGATAGATTTTATTTGTTCGTATAGGAACATCAGGAAACAAGTGCTTATACTCATGTAATAGCTGTTTTAGTTCACTCCTTTCCTTTTGATGCAGATGTGACAATTTCTGGTCCAGATTGTTTAATATTTCTGCATTCCGAAGGTTGGATAAACCAGAGTCACTACAGTCAGATTGTATTCCATCGTTTACATCCTCATTGTGTGGGATAGGTACAGTCAAATTAATTGAATACTTAATTGGGTTATCTCTGTCAAAATACTCCTTTAACATATTTATGTGATAAAGTTGTTCCTGTTTCTGCCTCCCAGGAGTGGTAATGATATAAATGAAGTCATTTACTTTCTTTTCAGCTGTATAAGGACCATACAGTTTAGCCAGAAGAAGATTTTGAGGTTTGGGCAAGAGAGCCAGAACTTTCTCACCAGGCTTAAAACTCCTTTCCTGTGTATATCTGTCCTACCTTAATTTCATTTTTGACTGAGTAGTGTGAAGATTAGTTCTTGCTATTTCATAGGCCTTTTACAACTTATATTTGAAATCAGAGACATAGTCAAGAAGACTAAATCTTTGGATCTTCCTTTGAAAGAAGTTTCTCTTTTAATAACTTCAATGGTCCACGGACAGTATGTCCACATACCAGTTCAAAGGGGCTAAAACCAAATGATTCTTGAACTGATTCCCTAACAGCAAACAACAGCAAATGAACACCCTCATTCCCAATCCTTTTCTGTATCAAAGCAATATGACCGAATCGTATTCTTCAAAGTTTGATGAAATCTTTCCAAAGCTGCTTGACTTTCAGGGTGATAGTCAGAAGATTTAAACTGTTGGATGCCTAATTCACGCATAACTTGCTGCAAAAATTCAAGACATAACATTCGACCCTTGATCAGACTGGACATATTTGGGAAGGTCAACAAATGTAAAAAAAAAACTTCACCAAAGCTTTTACAATGGTTTTAGTTTTAATATTTCTCAAAGGAATTGCCTCTGCATATCTTGTGCATCCACACATTATTGTCAACAAGTATTGACTGCCTGACTTGGTCTTAGGTAAGTGACCGACAGTTTACCATTATTCTACTAAATGGTTCGCCAAATGCAGGAAGAGGTTGCAGATGGGCCTTAGGTATCTTCTGATTGGGTTTTCCTACCATTTGACAAGTGTGACAATATCTGTTGTGTTTAGAAACATCATTTTTAAGTTTCGGTCAATAAAAATGATTCAAGACCTTGTGATAATTCTTATTGACTCCTAAATGACCAGCCAAGGAAGTTTCATGGGCTAGACTAAGAATTTCCTGTCGATATGACTTAGGAACAACAATGTGATAGCTCACTGAACACTAGTCACCATCATGTACCTCAGGTAGTCTCTCCATTTCCTCATAGGGTCCCCATTTTTCACAAAGTAAAAATCTGAGACTTGTGTGGCTTCAGTTTCTCTAATAGCCCTCTGAAACAAACAGAAGATCTCAGGGTATTGTTCCTGTTCGACAAAGAGTGATTGTATTTTGTCACCCTAATTAGAATAGAGAGAATGAGTTGTAAAAAGAGGAGTTTTGTCATCAATACCTTTTGATTGATCAATATGAGGACAGAAAGTGACCACATCAAAAGACTCACAATAAATGTGTCAGCTAAAGGAATAATTTCCTGATCAGTATAATTCTCAAGGGCTCTTTTTGACAATGCTCTGGTAACTGCACAAGCAGGATACAAATCAGGGATTTCAATCTCAATAGGAAGTGAATTGACCACGACCTTATCTCCAGCTAGGTCATTGCCTAGTAACAAATGGATACCTTCTATAGGTAAAGAAGTCATTGTCCCAACAGTCACAGGTCCGGAAAGTAAGTCTGGTGCCAATTTGACACATAGGAGAGGAACATTTACAAAGCCGCACTTCCTAAATAAGTAGACTTTCACTAGAAGAAGACTTCTCAGACAAAGGCAAAGTACTTGATAGCACAAGACTCTGTGAAACTCCTGCGTCACTTAATATTTTAATAGGGATAGGTTTGGCAGAATCACCAATAAATTGTTTTAGAACCTTCTGACATGAATGGTTCATAAGTCTTCAAAACAGAATCAGACTGGGGTTTGTTTGACCCAACAATTGTATTGCTTTCAATACAAGTCTGTGTCCTTGACCTCTTTGAAATAAGAGCATTTAGAATAGCTCTGTCTGTATTCTGTTGCTTATTTTTCAACCTGAAGCAATTACAAATGACGTGCCCTTTCTTTTTACAATAAGTGCACATAGGAAGAGATAAGAATTTCTGATCAGTCTTATGAGATGTTTAATTTCTGACAGTTGTGCTGTGTTGAAATTTAGAAGTACTCGTTCGAGACTGAGATAATATTTTTCCCAGAAAACTGCTGAGAGGAAGACTTATTGACAAATTAAATTATGTCAGTCATGGAATAATCATCAGCCATGCGAGCAGCATTTTCCAAAGATTCAACTTTTTGTTCGTCAAGATAGGCCAATTAATACGAACTGTCTGAGGTTATCGAAATCTTGATCAACCTTCTTGGCTGAGCACCACCTATCAAATAGTTGTTATTTTTCCCTAGCAGATCCGACATGAGTTTGTCCAGTTTCTTTTCTACAATTCCTAAACCTTTGTCGATATGCCTCAGGTACCAACTCATAACCGTTCAAGATGTACTCCTTAACCACATCATAATCAGCAGTTTGTTGTAAAGACAGAGAAGTGTAGAGCTTTGCCAATAAGTACAATTTGTAGTAACAAAGTACAATGCTCTCTGGGCCATTTCAAGTTTTCAACAATTTTCTCAAAGTGAACAAAGTATTTATCTACTTATACTTCTTTTTCATGAAAAAGGGGTACTAATCTACTAACCTAATATATCTGGTAACATCAAAACCCGAACTTGTGTGTAAAGGGTGGGGGGGGGTATCCTATCCAGGTTCTAATTCTTTTAACTTATATTGCATTTTCCTTTCTTCTCTTTTCCTTTCACTCTCCTTTCTCTCTCTCTCTCTCTCTCTCTCTCTCTCTCTCTCTCTCTCTCTCTCTCTCTCTTTCTCTCTTTGCATCTGTATTTCCATAATTTCTTTCTCTCTCTCTGCATCTCCTCTTTCTCTCTCTCTGCATCTGCATTTCTCTTTCCTTACTTCCCTCTGCTCTCTCTCTCACTCTCTGCCTCTTCTCTTTCTCTCTCTCTCTCTCTCTCTCTCTCTCTCTCTCTCTCTCTCTCTCTCTCTCTCTCTCTCTCTCTCTCTCTGCGTCTGCATTTCTATTTCCCTTTCCTCTTTCTGAAGTTGAGGCTTTCTTAAATCTAAATCCATCTGGGGGTTTTTTGCTGTAATTCCTTTAATTTCCAATCAAAACCAGATACAGACTTATCAATTAAACTCAAAGCACTATTATCCAAAATGTCCTTTCCTACCAAATATGGAATTAAAATATTCTTTATCTCTTGCTTTTTCAAAGACCCTTTCGCCTCAGAAAGATCATAATGTCTGGCAAGCACAAGCAATTAGTCGTTTTTCATAGAATCTAACCCTACCTGGGTAGGACTTGAAACAAAGTTCTCAACCTTAGATGACATCATGAATGCTTGCTGGTTTCACTAAATATTTCTCAAATGGGTGAAATAAATATATTTGCCAAGGAGAATGAAACTTCCAAGACAAAGTCATTTTAAATTGTAATTTAAAGATATTCACATCCCGAACGAGCCCCCAATTTATGTTACGACTCTAGGTCTTAAAAAGATGTAACAGAAAAAAAGTGAAACCAACAATGTAAGTAAAGTCAACAAGCATTTTATTTCCAGACAATTAAAGTGAAAATTAAAAAGACACTTACAATTTGTGAGTTAAATTCCAAATAAACCTAAATGTCCTAATCACAGATCAAAAATAATAGAATGTTCCGAATGAATTCCAATAGCCTTGAATGTCCTAGTGTACCATAAAGACGTAAATCCAGAATGTATTTGATTGAGTTCACATAAATCACAAAATCATTTAGTAATCCAAATGTCAATGAGCACTTTGTATTTCCAATGAATATTGTAAATAAATACATTCTCTCAAATTATATCTGATTTCAACGACACAACTAAAATAGATTCCTTACTGACTGATCTTTAAGGACAGAAATTCTGGAAAAGGAAAGAATTTGTTTACCAAAATCTGTATATATACATGCTTACATGACCTATGTCGCATAAGAATATGAGTATTTCTAGTGGAAAAATACTGGTCTACCTGACATATGTCAAAAAAAGTCTAATTGCGAAATGCCTATGAAAATACAATGCAAACAACTGAACAAAAGTTAAGTATGTATTTTCAAATAACCATACAACTTACAATCATAGACAAAAGTTAAGTATAAAAATATCCTACATAGCAAACACACACACACACACACACACACACACATATATATATATATATATATAGAGAGAGAGAGAGAGAGAGAGAGAGAGAGAGAGAGAGTGAGTGAGAGACAGAGACAGAGATAGAGAGAGACAGAGAGATAATTTCCTGTTTTAAAACCATTTCCATTTAGCGGTAATGGATTGTATTAATTTGCACCTGTGGGATCCTGAAATCGACCCCAAGAGTGTATAGAATGTATTTTTAATAAACATTAGTTGTCTCCGATCTACATCAGTCATTCCTCTTCCAGTACCTCGGTTTTCTTTGCCTCGAGAACCAGTACGCACCTACATTTCTTCCAGCAGTTGTCAGAATATGCTAGAACTGTAGAACTAAACCTCGACCCTTTAAGGGTACTTATTTAAAGTTGTCACATCTTAAAAAATAGGATCTAACTAACTTAAACTTCTTCAAAACACAAAGCAAGAACGAATAAGCAGTATATAGCATGAGAGTACTCGAACACTAACTGACTATTTTCATAAGTTCATAAAATTACATACATAAGCAACTCTGCTAAGAGCATCTCTGCTTAACAGAGTTACCTGTACCTTGTACCTTGTTAACTGATTTTTCACAAACTAAAGCTCCATTGTTCCAGAAACTCTCATGTTCTATACTACTATAATCAAATGTATAAGACTCCTATACTACTAAAGACCAAGTGTGCCCAAAACTCTCATACTACATTAGTAAACCAAGTGTGTTATAAACTCACATCACAACTCATTGCTTCTATCTCGTCAAATATTCATTTCCAAATCTTTTTTTCTTTTTTTTTTCTTCCTAAAAATGTGATTTAATGCCGTGATGTTTTCAGGACTCACGGTACTAATTATAGGGAACAACTGTGAACGAGTCTAGAAATGGGTGAAGATTCAATAGAGTATATACGGGTTTGGTGGTCCATAAGTGGTTAATAATGAAAAGTAAAATTTTAGTAAAAAATTATTTTGAGAGCTTATCCTATCTGTACCTAAAAAAAAATAGAGACAAGATTCTATTGATGCAGTTTTAGTATTTTTATAGAAATGACTTAGGAACAATCAATAACAACAGTAGCACCTGATTCATTAGGTGCAGAATGGATAACACATGTTTCATGTACATGTAGATCCAAAATATGGCTCGGCTCATGTGGTTTTCTTAACACAAAAGCTTGCATCAAGGATGGATCTATACTGAAAAATATAGGTTTGATCATGAGCATTTAGAAATTTAAAGTTATTGAATTTTTAATATCATGATGTTTCCATAGGTTTACTATGGGAGTTGAGTTAGTACCGTGAGTCCTTCAGCACACTCATTACCTGTGGTGGTCTGCCTTTGGTAGACCTCGACTTTGTCGACGAGGTGTTAGACGGGTCCACCGTCCGTAAATGTGTACGCACTGAACGTGCAACACCACTGTCTTAGTCCCTTCTGAGACAAGTCTTGTTGCAAAGCAATAATATCATTGTCCCATAGGACATCCTTGTTGATTATCAACGATGGGAATGTTTAGATTATTTACATTTTTTAAATGTCTACTGGACCACCACCTACTGCTTCATTTGTTATTTAAGCTTGTTTTTTATTTATTTTCTTTCCGGTCAGATCGGGTGGTTGTTTGACTTTGTCACCGATCGTCAGGTGCGCTGAAGGTACAACATTCTCTGATTTCACTTTTTATACAAAATAACTTTTATTTGAAATTTTTTGGCATATCTAAATGGAGATGGTATTTCAAATTCACTCATGATTTTGTAATTGATAAAGTTTCTTATAATCACGTAAACCATTTGCATTAGATTACATTATTTCCACCGCGATCCCATTGAAAAAGTACGAAAAGACCCTATTGGAACAACAATACACGGCAACTTATATGAATGCCTTTGTGTTGCTAGCCTGTTTGTGCTTCTGGTAATAAAAGGTTAAATACAGACATAAAGATATATAGGTATCTTTTTGGAATCAATACTCGCACTTGTAATAGCTGTCCTGTCATATTATTCTCATCGGTTTCTTCCGGCAGCCCAGCTTCTTGGCATGGCGTCTGTACACTGTCCAGGTTTCGCAAGCATACAACAGGGTCAGCTACAGAATGTCTTTGTAAACCTTCAGTTTTGTTTGTAGACTGATACCTATGCGCTTCCACACATTTGCGCGTAGTCTGCCAAAGACCACACATGCTGTTGCCATTATGGTGTTGGTTTTATCATCAATGTGGACTGCATGTGACAGTGAGCTGCCGAGACAGGTGAACTTTTCTACTGCTAGGAGGGTTTCTCCATTTACTGTGATGGTAGGCTCCACATAAGACTTTCCTGGTTGCAGGTTGGTGCATCACTTTTGTCTTTTTGATACTGATTGTGAGACCGAAATTGTCACAAGCTGAAGAGAAATGGTCCATTCTCTGTTGCATGTCAGACTCAGATTTGGCATTGAGGGAACAGTCATCAGCCAATAGGAGATCACGAACAGTCACTTCCTATAACTTCGTCTTCGCCTGAAGTCTCCTCAGATTGAAGAGCTTGCCGACAGTCCGGTATCTGATGTCGATCACAGTGTCATAGTCACGGAATGCATCAGTAAGTATGGCAGAGAACATCATACTGAAGAGGGTTGGGACCAACACGCAGTCTTGCTTGACTCCATTGGTGACTGGGAATGGTTCAGATGACTCGCTGTCGTCCACACGAGCGAGCATGCCATCATGGAATTGCCGAACCATCACGAAGAATTTCTCTGGGCAACGAAATTTTGCCATGATCTTCCAAAGGCCCCCACGGCTGATTGTGTCAGAGGCTTTTGTCAGGTCGAAGTTTGTCGAGTACAGGTTGGAGTTCTTTTCCTGGCATTTCTTCTGTAGTCGACGAGCTGCAAACACCATGTCCGTGGTCCCTCAATCTTTCCTGAAGCCACAATGACTCTCTGACAGGAGCCGTTGATGGATGTGATGCACAAGGCGATTTTTGCAGAATTCTGGCAAGAATTAGGCAACTATTGACAGCAATAAGATGCCCTGATGGCTGTCGCAGGATTGTTTGTTGCCTTTCCGCTTGTAAAAGTGGACGATGGATGCATCCTTGTACTCCTGGTGTATAGTTCCTTGAGTCCACATTGACTGGAAGAGTTCAGTCAGTTTTTTTCTAATGTGCGAGCCTCCAGCTTTGTAGACTTCTGCTTGTATAGCATCTGTTCCAGCATTCAGCTTTGGAGATGTTCCTTTTAACTGTGGCCCATAGATTGTCTTCAAAGCATTATAGAAGTTATTCATGACATTCCTGTCTGCCTTATTGATCAACCATGAGTCTTGCAACTCTCTGAGTTTGCATTTGACAGTCCTCTCGATGCTGTTGAATGCTGCCTTCTTAGATGATGAATTGATGTCTTCTAAACAGGCCTTCTGTAGCCGATGCTTTTCGTTCAAAGGGCTCTATATGGCAGCATCTTTCTCATCAAACGAATCTTGATGTTTACTTGTGGTAGGACTGAGGGTTTTAAATGCAGCTGAGTACACAGAGTCTCTGAAGGTTGCCCAGTTTTCCTTGACATTCTCAGAGTTCATATTAGTTGTATCTAGTTGGCTGCACATGGTCTTCGACAAATGCCTGTTTCACATTCTCCTGATTCAATTTGGAGATATTACGCATTTTGGGCACTTTTTGCCTTGTGGTCGTCTGCAAGGCTGAATCTGGATATTGAGCTTAGAGACTATGAGAATGTAGTCAGTCCAGCATTCTGCACTTCTCATGGCCCTCGTCACTCGGACATCCTGTCTGTCTCTTCACTTGACGATAACGTAGTCAATGAGATGGCAATCCTTGGAGCGTGAATGCATCCATAATGTCTTGTTGCGGTTTGGCAAGCGGAAGACTGTGCTGGTGATTTGGAGGTTGTGTTCAGCCCAATTCCTCAGTAGGAGGAGTCCGTTTTTGTTGTATTTGCCAAAGCCATTTTTGACAAATAACACCTGGCCATGACTGGTAATCTGTGCAACTCTAGCATTGAAGTCACTAAGGATGATAAGCTTGTCTGCTTTCTGTACTTTCACGATAAGAGACTCCAGGTCATCATAACATTTGTCCTTGATCTCACCTGGGTTGTTCATGGTGGGTGCATACATGTCTTTTTCCAGACATTGGGAGTCTAATTTGCATTAGTCTGCTATTCACGCCCTTTGGAAGATTTGTGAGCTTGCTGACTAGCGGTGATTTGATAGCAAAACCCATCACCAGTTTCACGTCGCTCTACTTTACTTCGGCCACTAAAGAAGACGGTGTAGGCGCTCCTGCTTCGGTGAGTTCTTCACCCTCAGCTAGGCAAGTTTCACTCAGGACTGCTATCTGGATGTTGAATCTGGCCAGTTCTATACCAACTAGAGCTGTTCTTCTCTCTGGTCCATCTGCTGATGTACTATCCATTAGTGTGCGCATGTTCCAGGCATCGATGATGAGTTGTGTCACCTTTGTCTTTTGTTAGGATTTCGACCACTAAGGTGTGATCCCCGTCAGCCGATGTATGCTGACCATGGTTAAGGTGAAGCAGGCAATGTTTAGGCTACCTTTTCTAGCCCCTTCCTCATGCTGCGGAAGTGAGCAGTGTGATCCTAAAAAGGGCTGCTCAGTCAACCAGGGGGCTGCCGTGTTCCATTTCTGCTTGGGTCCAGTGAAAAGCGACACTATGCCCTGAGCCGCCTGTGTGCAAGTCTGCAGCTACAGCTCCAAATGTATCCACACCTGCTGCTTTGCCGCTCGCCCATCGCAACAGGACTTGAAGGTATCTGATGGGTGAGGGGAATAATATCACGACCTGCGCGTGAGTTGGATTTAAGTGATGGAAAGTAGCGCAGAGTCGCCCTCACTCTCTCGTCCAAGTCTATCTAAATCCAATGGCAAGTCAATGTCGAGACGTCTGGAGACGAGTCCGGATGCAGTGCATGGCCATCAGTTCCTACTGTACCTGAGCTAATGCCCTGTCCACACAGCTCTTGCCATCTGCCTTCACATCCTGGGTATTAGCATATCTGCTCGGCAGCCTGATCAATCAGAAAGGACTTTCCATAGGGAGCCAGGTGTAGCTGTCCACTCAGGGTAAACAGTCACAGGTGGTACCGTCTACTGTTACTTACGGTAGCAGGCGTAGCCTGACCTGACTTTCATCCTAATTCATCAGTAACTCTACCTCAAAGTTGTTTCTAATATTGTTTTTGTTTGTTTTTTTTTTCGGATTCTAGTTCATATTTCACCTCACGAAGAAAGTTCGCGCACAAAGTTTGTAGTCTTGTGCGTAAAGAAAATTTCACAATAAGTTCACTTGCAGAAAATGTATGTCATTATTTATCTCTGACTTACATTGTTTTGTAAAGCGGAGACCAATTTGCATTTTTTACTGCACCTCTACAATTTACATATTCCCACTGCAGAGTGCGACGAATCTGGTGGTAAAACAGACCTTGTGCTGAAACTTTTTTTTGTGTCTCAGACTTATTTTTCACAATAACTCGTATATAATTATTCACTTGTGCGTGACTTTTCTCTGTAGCGCGAAATGACTTGCTTGTGGAACAGGATGAAGCTGGGTTGGGATTGGATTTCGCGAAGACCCCGAAACCAGTTTAGTAAATGAGATGTTTATTCATAATGTAATTTAACGATGAATGAATCAGACAGCATACTCGTGCGCATAAAGTCCAACAATGGATTTAACAGAATGATGCGCACCGAGTTCAACAACTGATATAAGGAAATAATATAGTTCCTAACATGGAACTAATCAGAACATGTAACTTCAATGTGAAAATCAAACAAGAATCAACGTATGAAGCTTATCAAGAAATATGATTGATATATGGATATATCACCATAGACGATCAATACATAGAATTTGTACACAAATATGGATACTGTCGGTTTTTATCACCAAGAGTGATGAAAGTATAGGATTTACACTCGAATACAAACAATGTATGATTCAACACCAAGGGTGACCAAAGTATAGGATTTATGCACAAATATGAAAAATGTATAATTTATCCACAAGTAAGATGCATGTATTATGAATTATCACTCATTTAGCGATACTGAATTATGAATTTATGCTCGGGTAGCAATAGTGAAATACATCAATTGAAAAATTTAACACATACACATACATACATACATATGTATATATATATATATATATATATATATATATATATATATATATATATATATATATATATATATATATATATATATCGTGGCGTCCAGTTGACGACCAAGATGTATTTCCGGTTCCACAGCTCTAGTCAATGGTCAAGGAGCCACCACGCATGGCCCGCCCCTCCAAGTCTGTTGAAGGATCCCTCGAGAGCCTGCTCGTTCACCACAGACACTCTGCTCGCGAAGCTTTGGTCCCTCACTGCGAGAACACCGGTACTCTCTATCGAGCCAAAGTCACCAGACAGCAGCATACAGGTTACAAGGAACCCCACAGAGTTCTACGACTAGACATCACCAAACCAAAAAACAGCTTAAAAAAAAGAATAACTGAGCCGTGTAGTACATATGATACGGTTAAGTACGAATGCAATGATATATGTTACGCATGCGCGCACATGAATTGGCTTCGTTACACATTAAATTATTTCATCAGATCTACTGTACGAGATTATTACCATAATAACCCCGTTCGTACATTAATCTGTTTCAGACAAGACTAATCTCAATGGATCATATGAGCTCGAACGTTATTCATCAGTCAATGCATGCAGCGTATAATTAAATTCAATCAGTCTGTTCAGTTATAAAAAATGGCTAACTTGAAACAGATTATGGTCTTTCTAATAGCATGGCGTTATATGACTTAGGTTTGACTCTCCGTTCAATTTAGAATAAATTCTGAAACATCCAATAAATAAAACAATTATATCATATAAAAAGGATAGTAATAAAGAATACAATTTTAAATTTTACATACCTCTGCAGCTGAAGATTTCTCCCGTAAAGTGATTAGCTTCCTGACAAGACTCGTTGTAATGTGAATATGCGCAACTAGAGAACTCGAGGTAATTGGGTTTTCCACTGCAGGCAATTTGCACGTGCAGCATGGGATGAGTCGAACTCAGTATTTTGAAATAGCTAAAGCTGAAAAATAAACCACTCTCGGGTAACGCTGTACGCGGTACCGTAACCCGAGTACCTTTCCATTCACATGTATACATTGACATAAAGTACACACAATTCCGTGACACTCACCACAAGAAAATAACGGGTATGCGTGCCCTGATGAACATTAATTGGATAAAGAATAATTAAGAACACACAGGATTGATAACAATAATTAATTCAACTCTGTTGCATAGCTGTTGATCCATATAGCTAAAATGGGTACTTAAATTGTCACTCAGTTGACCATTTGAAATTCAGATTTCTCCCTCAAACACTCTTTTCACTCAGAAAACTGATACAACGTACAGCACTCACAGACTCCACGAGTCTGCGCGTAGCAATATCTGCAGTATGTTATTGTATTTTGCATGAGACATTTTCAAAATGTGTCAGAAACTGTTGAACTTACCCCAACGCACCCACCCGCTATTTAAAAACTAAACACATATTCAGTTCAAAGTTTAAGAAATTTTTAAAATCAAGGTGACAAGAGATTAACCGTTCATTGTAGTCATAATGTTCTCTGTAATTAGTACGATCAGACGTGTTTTAGAGGACTATGTGGATCTAGTTCATTGCGACCGTAGAGCCGTTGAAAGACTGTACTTTCAGATATTACTATTAAAGGTAAAGTGTATACGCTATATAATTCCGTTTTTTTCTCCCACAATTTTACAAGAACGTGACTCGGTCATAAGAAAACCATGGACTTACACATCAAATTTGTAAAAATAAGTGTCAAACTATATACAGTCATATCGCGATAATTAGACTTCAGTTTATCCGACTACGCTTTAATACGAGACACCATAAATGGGGAAAAATAAATTAATGGTCATTATAAGTGAACCCATTTATGGAATAGTTGGATTCATTCGACGTTTTCATCGACAATGGTTTGTTATAAATTTAATCTTTTCTAATGGTCACGAAGGACAAAACAAATAGCTTAGATTAGAAGTGCAGCATATGAACAAGAACCATATGGTCAGTCCAAATAGCTAAATGTATAAAATACCCAAATAGAAAAATACAATACTGAGGCAGTCATATTCCCTAGAACACACATTAGGAACAGACAAAAAGTGGTTCTAAATAAACACACTGCTGCATTTCTGAAGAAGGAGAAGAAAGATGCTTTAATTATTTGTATTAAATTGTATTTGTTAACAACTTTTGCAGCTAAAATCTACTTTTTTTTTCAATTTTCACCTTTAGTGATTTTACACCGTAACTTCTCTGAATGTAATCCTTAAGTATCGTGTACAGAGGAAATTTTAACCATCAAGTAGATCGTTAAACCAAAACAAAAATCCATAATCTCCTAAATTACAACAATCCATAATTTCCTAACTTACATACGTTGCTTTTGCAATGTCCCTTGACAGATTGAAGTTGCTGCACGTTTATGCACATGGACTCATTACTGCATCAGTACTACTTCCAATTAGGAAATTAAATCTAATTTTTAAAAGGAAAATATGCTCTCAATCAGAAAGGCAGACATTAGAATAGTTTTCTCAAAAAGTGACCACTATTGTTTACTGGGGAATTAGTTGAGTAAAATATATTTGAGACTGAAATATGAGACTTTTCACATTATGACATATCAACTTTGAAGCGGAAGATCGTCCTATACATTATACATGTAAGTTACTCATGTAACCTATCTACTGTCTTAAAAATAACACCTTTTCAAGATCTATCGAACACAATTTAGGTAGAAATAAATCTCCATTTGTCAACCACCAGATTTAGGACGCCAATGTTTTTTTCCTTCCCATGATTGGCTTCTTAAAACGGGATCGCTGCAAATGTATATGAGTACAAAATAGCCTGTCATTATTTATATTACGGGAAATGGCTATTTTAGCAAAATTCTTAAAAGCAAATCATAACATCATCCCCAAACATCAAAGCGATTACATGGCATCTGCCAACTCACGCCCACAAAAGATCTGACGAGTACCCCATCCATAAATAAAATAATCCCACAAGATCAATATATGAACCACATTTCCTCGTGATTCCGATTCCAATTGATGTAAAATCTTATTTTTATTTTACTTTTAGATGTTTCTACCATATCTGAAAACTATCAATTCCAAAACGAACTAGGTTGAAACTCATATATGTTTTCAGTAAAATTAACTGCTACCCTTCATATAATAATATTATATATATTATTATTATCCGTCTCTTATTGTGTCTGTGCGTGTGTGTGTGTGTGTGTGTGTTTGTGTGTGTGTGTGTGTGTGTGTAAAAGGACAAACAATAAATACAAAATAAAGCGCTGAATTTATAAAATTTTAAATTAATATGTCCAATAGAAGTATTGTTTGAAACTTTTAGACGTGACACCTAATTTGCTAGATCTCAGATGATACAATGCCAACATAGTTGGTATTGATACAATGGAAACCAAGTTGGTATTTATACAATGGCAACCTAGTTGGTATTGATACAATGGCAACCTAGTTGGTATTGATACAATGGCAACCTAGCTAGTATTGATACAATGGCAACCTAGCTAGTATTGATACAATGGCAACCTAGCTGGTATTGAAACAATGGCAACCTAGTTGGTATTGATACAATGGCAACCTAGTTGGTATTGATACAATGGCAACCTAGTTGGTATTGATACAATGGCAACCTAGTTGGTATTGAAACAATGGCAGCCTAGTTGGTATTGATACAATGGCAACCTAGTTGTTATTGATACAATGGCAACCTAGTTGTTATTGATACGATGGCAACCTAGTTGGTATTGATACGATGGCAACCTAGTTGGTATTGATACAATGGCAACCTAGCTAGTATTGATACAATGGCAACCTAGCTAGTATTGAAACAATGGCAACCTAGTTGGTATTGATACAATGGCAACCTAGCTAGTATTGAAACAATGGCAACCTAGTTGGTATTGATACAATGGCAACCTAGCTAGTATTGAAACAATGGCAACCTAGTTGGTATTGAAACAATGGCAACCTAGTTGGCATTGAAACAATGGCAACCTAACTAGTATTGACCTTCAAAAGGAGGAGCATGAGCGATCCCTATCTCTTTGTGTAAAGTGGTGTAACCGTATATTATATCCTAGATAATGTATTGTTTCTGTAATGACAGTAATAACCACATCAATAATAATAACACCAACAAGGACTACGAAAAACAGTAGCAAATATAGGTACGTGAATGAATCATGAACTAAATGAACGAATTATTTAAATAAAAAAATGGGCTCTAAACGGATAATGATTTTATTTGCCTGTTGGTGCCCGTTTGGAGTTCTCTTGGTTTAAGTGTTCTTAAGCCGCGTATCCAGTACTATTCCTTCTCTTTCCTGGTTTCGGAACTCAAGTTGCATATATATATATATATATATATATATATATATATATATATATATATATATATATATATATATATATATATATATATATATATATTCGAACCCAGATCCGCGGGTTACGGCACCCATCGCTTTGCCTGTAAGCACCAACCCTATACCATCTCGACCATGCACACATCACCAAAAATGATGCTACAAAGTCGGTGATATAGGATCCGAGTTTGAATCTCTGTAGAGTACGAATTAAAATTCTCTAACTTGTATGATGATATTATTTATTCGTATTTAAAATTCGGATAATGTTATCAAGCATTCGCCTGTAGGATCCAGGGATAGCACTTTCCACTCTGGTGAATATTTGTAATTCTCTCTCTCTCTCTCTCTCTCTCTCTCTCTCTCTCTCTCTCTCTATATATATATATATATATATATATATATATATATATATATATATATATATATATATATATATATATATATATGACAACAAATATAATCTAACAGGTTAGAGAGTTATAATTCGTTCGAAGCAGGAATCGAACCCATGCATTGAGTAACGGCAATTGTATGTTTGTATACATGATTAAATGGAAGAAAATTATGCAGAATTACACCAATATAATCATTCAGGTTAGGGAGTTATAATTCGTTCTAAGCAGGAATAAAACCCGTGCCGCGAGTAACGACACCTATTTACATATCTCTCAGCAGTGGTGTACTGGCCATTGGGCATACCGGGACAAATCCAGGTGGGCCGCCGCAAAAAAATCCGTTTTTACCGGTGTTTTACTGGTGTGAGCAAAACCGTGGGGCTGTCCCGGCAGATAAGTCCAGGGCCGAGTTGCTTACCCAGTACACTCCTGTATCTCAGGCACTTACACAGACGCATAATGCATGCATGTACATTCTGATATGTGGACTAGCGCAATGTTCATGATGAAGATATTGGTCAATTTCTTATTTTAGACGACATGTATTTCTGGAAATATGGATTCATCTGATTTTTTTAAAAACACCACCAATTATTTGGCGCCTTTTAAATTAGGAAACATATTAATCTCCATATTTTTTCTGGGCTTCCTAATGTTTTAAAAATAACATTACAAATAAAAAATGCGCAACATTGGGAAAAAATACGATAACAATAAAAAATAGCGCGATAAAATATGTTGAACACCAGGCTTTGCAATTTTTTAAATGAATGTGTCGTTTGAATTCGCCTCATTTACTTAATGATTTGATGACACCTCTGTTATCTTCCCAATTTTCCTAGTAAAGCCGGAGACCTGACAATTAATCCGCTATGAAAGGTATTGCCTATAACACACCAGCCCTGTAAAGCTGTCTTCGTAATTTTAGGTTCCATCGCACATCAGTAATTTGGATTCCTCCTAGTACTTTGAAATTCGAGGAACTTAAAAACCTAGTTTAATGTGCTTTGTATATCACACTATAATTTCATGGCTAGTACCTTATTAAAGCACATTCCATTTATAAACCATGGCCTTGTTATATCTGATCTCAATTGCTGGGTATAGCTGCAGATGTACGATGCGAATGCGTTTGACCAGCGGAGCGGAGCGTGGAGAGAGAGAGAGAGAGAGAGAGAGAGAGAGAGAGAGAGAGAGAGAGAGAGAGAGAGACTACATGGATACATTCCTACGCAACAGAGTTGAATGAATTACTTCTAGAAATGCTAACTTGCTAAGTGCTTTTAATCGACATTGACTTATAAAAAAAGGTCTAAATAAAATGGAAAAACGTGAGATTTCTGTGTCATATTGCAAAAAGTCAATGAATGTCTTTAATAAATATGTAATTTGAACCCTATATGTAGAGATGATGTACATTTGCGGCCCTGATTAAAATGATCATGATGTACAATAGCCGGTGGCCTTTAATAGCCTCTCCATTATTAATCTGCATAGTTAGATAGATCACCATAATAGTCAATCAAGCAGCCGGAGTCATCAAATAGATTCGAAAAGAGACAATTTGTGTAAATGCCAGATACGACTTTCGAAGCGGAATGGCTTCTGAATGATGCGAACACATTAAGAGTAATGCAACTTACAGATTGAGCGTCATGTATCTAATTCCAGATGGAAACCTCAAATCGTAGTGGTGTGAGCAAAACACTACACATATTGCTAACTTGTACACAGTGGTTAATATGTCATAAACATATTGGATTATATTTGTAGCTATATCACATGGCATGCTTATATAAATAACATAACTAAAAGGCTTGCAAGAATGTAAATATTTTTTAGGACTCCAGTTCAAATTGGATAGAAAATATTAGAAAAATTGTCTTTTAATTTGTGTTAGACTAGTTTTAAAACACGCGAATACCGTCCGGTGTCATTGTACTAATTATGAAAATGATGAAATCGCAGGCTGACCACATAAAATGTATCATTCCGCATCATAAGGATTTTTGTCAGAGTTGCTGATATAAGGACGGATAAGCCAATAATACTTATATATATATTTGGCTAACGATTTCCGCATTGGTTTACTTTAGATGTGGACCGTCTTCCTTAAATACAGACAAAAATAGGGATTCTTTAGCAGAATTTTGTCATTATTTTAATAAATTTTATTTTAAACATTCAAGCAAAAACATGGTGAATTGATTCTAGAGATACTCGAGCTTCTTCAACAGAAAGAAAAATTCTAAAGAAAACTATATGGGGAAAGTCTGGCTTACAACCACTGTAAATCACTAGAAGATAACAGTAGTATGTGGATTGAGACTTCCGTGAACCTATTGAACTGCTCCGTTGCATGCGGCTCCACTGCTTTGCGACAAGCTGTTAAACATACCATTATTTTGCTTTAAAAACAAATTAACAAATTATGCTACATAAATGACCAGAAACTCTCATTCCTCATACTACAACAGGAAACACATTATTGCATAAAAACAGAATAATGAAATGGACGAGAAAACAATGTTTGGTTTATATTTTGAGGAATCTTGGTATAAAATAATGAAGGAAAAAAATGAATGTTTGGTTTGTCATGAAAAAAATATCAAATTGTATTTCGTCAACTAATAGATGAAGTCTTCAATTGCAATAGATCTTTAAACATTATTTTAAACGAGTGAGAGAATAATGATGGATACAAAAGTTATATATGCTAATGTGGTAGAACTGTACAAATTTGTTACAAGAGTGCACATTTTAGGTCACTAATTAATAAAAGAATGGGTGGTTTTTTTTAACAATCAGCTAGTACAGTGTTACACTGTCACCCCTAAAACAATAGTACAGTGTAAAAGGGCAGTGGATGACCTATTGTCCAAATCGCCTATTGGTTGCAAGTTCTGTAATCAAATAAATGGCTTTAATCGACAGCTTACACAAAGGAATTTATATCATTTATCGTAATTTGATAAAATTGCAATTGTGACATGTGGCATCATTACAACATACTACACAATCAAAATTGTAAAAGAGTTAAATTCAAATTATATCAAATTGAAACAAAATACAATACATTACCAACTCTTTGCATGATAGCAGACGAGATCTTGTAAATAAACAAAATATTACTAAAAAAGCATGAAAATAGCTGCTTCATATTTTAAGTAAAGTAATACTTGCTTTTGTGTTTAACAGTTGGCTTAATTTTTCTTTCACACTTTGTGATGTATCGAACAGTTGGTTGCTTTGGCCACGTTTTTTATAACAAGTAACCGCTACCGGCAGCAAAAGAATATTAAAAATAGAAACTGTTTCTAACAGAACCATTACCTCTTTTTGTTCTTTATCATTTAATTCTTTTATTTGTTAGAGATTTTCATCAGTTTATTCAATATCTTCAATATTTTCGTCAATTCTCTCTTTATTGCAACATGATTAATTAGCTTAAACTTTCTTATTGATTTCTATCTTGATGAAGAATCTTTCTATTTTTAATTTGAAGTTTTCATTAATTGTATAAAATAGTGTACGCTTCTTCAGATGGTATTCGTTTATCTACCTTAGCTAAACTTTCTTCAACAATATTTTTCAGCTCTATCTGTCTTTCTCTGCTTTTGTAAATGCAACTTTTGAAAATTTGAGTGATTTAAATTCTTACTCGTTAGAATGCTTATCGTTCATATGACTCGTTAGGTTCAATATGTCCCTTATATGGTGTGGACAATAAGGACACAAACTAGGCATATTAACTATTTACGTAGGTAAAATGTAAGTACTAAAGGTCACTAACTAAACGCCACTAAAAGTTACTAAAAAGTAACAGTCTAAATGTTACCAAATTACATGCTGAGTTGTTCAATGGTACAAATATATCTAATTGCATTATACTAACTGAATGTCACTTCTGTTTTCTAGATTTATGAATATTAAAGAAATTCTTTCCAAATAAATGGTAGTTGTGAATATATTTGTCTTTGGAAAGCGATTTTGTAAATTATCAAAATCACATGAGGAAAACTCTTTATAAAAATTCGGAAATTAATTCGACAAAAGAAATGATGGAAGTATGAAAATTAGACAATACGCGAGCAAAGTAAGTACTAAATGGGCGACGAAAAACAGAGTACCAAAAATGAGAAATATCACAGTACGCGAAAATGTGGAAGGCATATATAAAAGTCCAATCAGTGAGTCCGCATCGAAAGTTGAAAATATACAACAGATCGATGAATTAAATTCAATTTCATTCATGTCGATTTTGAAATCTATCATAGTCTAATCAGAAGATAATTTTTGCCCAATAAAAATTTATTTCATAAATCGCACAATTCTAGCAGATAAAATTGCTGTAATGTCTGCTATATAAATATAAGGATTCAGATACGGAAAATATGAATCAACAATCGAAAAATTCTACAAACAAATATTAAAAGTTAAAAACTTAGATATGTTGGAAAATATGAGTGAAGACTTGAAAACTTCTAGCAAACAAATATTCAAATATACCAAAATTAAAAAATACTATATGCTGGAACAGTGTATTCAAATAATTTGTATAAATTAAAAGGAGCTAAATTTCCCTGAACACTTAAGTACTTTTTTGTTCGTAGCCATGAACCATTTTTGAATAAATGCAAACATAGACACTTAAATGGATCTTCATTTTCTAATAATTCACCATTGTAATGCAGTGATGGATTTGTCCTTTTGGTTCTTTCAGAAACCATAATTTTTCAGGTATATGATTCCAAATTATTCAGCATAGATTGTAATAATTGTTCAGTTTTTGCAAGAATTACAGCATGGTCTGCATATAATAGCAAACAAATGAGACAAAGAATAAAGAATAAACATCATCTACATTTACATTATCCTGTATAATAGTAATACTATCCTTGATAATAAATGCAAACAATATTGCCGAAAGAGGTTCCCATTTTTTTTCAAACCATATTGTGAGGAAAAACAAAATTGGAAAAAATACTATTGTATCTTACACAAGATTTGACAAAATTAGACGCAAAGCCTTTACCATAACTGAACAATCGCCTTTATGTGTTTATGTATGGCTGTACATGTAGATTTTATGGAACGCTTTCGCATAATTGATCAGTGCGCAATATATATATATATATATATATATATATATATATATATATATATATATATATATGTGTGTGTGTGTGTGTGTGTGTGTGTGTGTGTGTGTGTGTGTGTGTGAAACGAATTGATAATTGAAAACAACGTTTTTGCCAACGAAGTTCGCGCTAAGATAGAGACCGCGATCACTGAACAGGAAAATATAGAGGTCCTACTCATAACGACTCTAACCTAAATTTCAAGTATTTAAAATTCATACCATTGTTGATCCATATCTTGTCCAGTTATGACAAACAGATCTTCATAAAACAATTAGCAAAATGTGATCCTGATGATGATCATACTGTACGACGATGAAAAATATATACAATTCAGTAAAGATTTTTTTAGATGATAAGTTCATGACAAAGGTAGAGGATATAATTGTTAAATGGACACTCAGGATTGTTGACAGCTATATGTGCACGGGCCAATCACTTGAGCAGCTGGCAAAACATTTAACGATGACAATTTCATATAGACAATTAAACATCATAACAATTAAACCAACATTTCTTAGAAAGCACATTTATCCCTATGAATACTTATAGTTTTGATAAGTTCATCGAGAAAAGGATTGCATCTATTTAACAGTTTTACTAGTCACTTTTCAACTCCAACATGTCCACGGATGATTACCAATGCATTAAAGATGTTATGGCCTATTTTTACTTGAATACATTAGGTTATCATGATGACACTGACGTCAAGAAGGATACGTTGATGCTGTGATACATTCGAAGAATTCAGGAATGTCTGTATGATAAGCTACCAACATGACCCAACATATTATTACAGTGAACATGGTTTAGCTCATGATGCGAGTTCAAAGATATAATGGGGGAGAACTTGAACTTTCAACGGATTATGAGATTCCTAATGATCGATGCTATATTAGAAGAGGTATTAACGTGATACGGTACGCAAAAGTCAAATCATAAATGTAACGCGGATGAGGATGGACTAATTTAAAATGATGAAGAGTATGATGACTCAATACTTAAATCATTCATTATGTTCCTGGACGCTAAGATGTATATATGTTTCGGCGATGTGCCAATACATACCAGTAAAAACTTCAGCTAGGCCAACAACGAAGAAATTAAATGCGGAGACGACAATCTTTGTAAACATTCTTGAATATAATGATATTGGGCACGTACTTGAAGTAGACTTGGAGATTCCTAGAGAGTTGCATAACTACTTCAAGGACTATCCTTTGGCCCCCAAGATACTTCTACCTAGATTTGTCAGAACTTCAAAAAACAACTCATTTAGAAAGGAAAAGCCATCAAGGCAACAGTTTCTAAATTACTCTCAACAGTGAAGAATTTAGTTTTCTAAAGTGAATGACGTATGATCCAATTCGTCATTCACATTAAAAACCTAAAGTAGCAAATTCAGTTTGGTGTTAAACTAAAAAAGATATGTAGAACATAGAGTTACTTCATTTTATCGACAACCGTGGTTGAAATCAGACATCGAACTCAATACTAGTCTGAAACAAAACTCTTCTAACGATTTCGAACAGGAATTGATGAAGAGTTCGGTGCTTGTTAGATGGATAATCTCAAAAAGAGGACAACTGTTAAATAGTTATAGATTAAACGAAATATGGACAATTTCATCTTATGATGATTTGATGTTAATCAGTCTTAAAAACATTACAATTGTATTAACCAGACTTATTTATGGTGGTTTAACTGTGTCTGTCCAAATAGTTATGTATGGGTTCAAAATAAATGCTATGATACGATAAATATATAGTATTATCACAGTAACGCGATCTTGATTGCTAGATCACGTCGAGTTGTCAGCATTAGAAAATCCGTATCATTACGAGACGCGAAGCGTCGAGCCATGATCCGGATTTTTATGCTGACAACGAGACGTGATCTAGCAATCAAAATCGCATTACTGTGATAATGATATTTTTGTTATATACCTTTTAATTTTCAGATAATTTAATAAAATCACTATATGCAGTTGAAAAACACAAGAAATTGCTAAACATTTCAACCTCTATAATACGAACTTCATCTTAAAGCACAAACCGAATTACTTTTTGAAAGGCTGACATGCGCATGAATATTAGTGTTATGAATAAAGTTTGTGAAACAGCGCTCCCTCAGTTTGACTACCATCACTGTCAATAACACGAATTCTTCGACGCTTGAGGGCAGACTGCTCATATATGTGATTTACAGTTTTTGTGCAGTTCTGAAATTTTGCATCACGGAAGTTTTAACCAGCTCAATGACTGGAAGTTTATTTCAGAGGCCATGTTGAATGCGGTTTAACTGTTTCTGGCGAAACATTGTGAGAGGCTCCGATGGGAACTTGACACGGGAATGACAACATTATTTTGACAGTTATTTACAACAGGATTGGAGATATTGTTGGAACTTGATG
The DNA here is from genome assembly GCA_029931535.1 of Margaritifera margaritifera. Classification (NCBI taxonomy): domain Eukaryota; kingdom Metazoa; phylum Mollusca; class Bivalvia; order Unionida; family Margaritiferidae; genus Margaritifera; species Margaritifera margaritifera. The sequence goes on along the minus strand of JAQPZY010001566.1, from coordinate 1,788,674 downwards.
GTACAGATTTGTTGCAGAGAATATTACTCATTTATAATTTCAAATTCATCCATTATGCGTGAAACTCACTAACGTTACCATTTATGAATTTCCGTAAATGGGTTGTACTGTATAACTGTAATGTTTTGGTACGCGATTTCCGAATATGATCTTGTTTCAGACGAACATTGTGGCAATATTTTACTACTTCAAAATAAAGGAAAAAATGCTTTTTTATTGTTGTTGTGACAAAAACATGGTTAAGACCTTTCAGATATTTTACATATAACGCAAGGTTTTTTAACTAACGTCGCTGTGAGAGCTTTGTTTACTGCTAGTGTTGGCATTCCATCGCTAGGGGCGCTGCTATTGTGACCAGGAAACCTCGAGTAATAAAATAAAGTAGTCTCAGCCTCGTTTGAGAGTATGGTGATACGGGTTTGGAAAACGATAGAATCGTTTTCCTGCTTGTAGGAAATGACGGTAAAATTCTGGCTCTTTCTTGGGTAGAAACTTGGTAGGTGTATAATAAAGCTACTTATTGCCGATACAGATTACTGGTCTATAGCCAAAATGCTTCCGCAATAAATGTTGTCAAACTTTACTAATTCTGGGTCACTGAGAACGAAAATGATGCTTAAAATTGTTGATTGGCTCTAGTTTTAAAGATATTATACTGGGTCAGTATATACGACCCTTGACTTGGGAATGGCGGAGGATAAGTGAGTTATAAAGGGAAGGGATCTCAATTTAAACCAGAAATGACTAAAATACATCTTTGACTGAATCTATGAATAAATATATGACTGGGTTTGGAAAGTACTTGCTTTTTATGCAAAACAATGAATGATGTCATCTGAAGCTGGTATTGCGTCATACATGATATGAATTGCATCATGTTATTCCTAGAAGTCATGGATGATGCAATCATAACTAAGATTACATCACTCTGCTGAAGAAATTGCCCTATATCAGCTCTACAAATCATACAGTGTGGTGCTCTCTTATTTGTCAGTGTTTGATTTTGCAAAGGGACACATTTCTGTTTAGTCAAATTGAGCAGAGATGCCTCGTACTTGTGTGAACAATGCAGATAACTTCTGCTATGTTTGTGGTGAAGTGACATTTGCATCACAAAAGCGCAGTATAACCACTATTGTTAAGAAAGCCTATCACCTTTATTTTGGCTGCAAAATTGGAGATCAGGACAAGAGGTGGGCCCCACACATATGCTGCAACACTTGTGCAACAAATCTTCGCCAGTGGTTGAACAGGAAAAGGAAATCTATGCCTTTTGCAGTGCCAATGATTTGGAGAGAGCCAACAGATCATATCAGCAATTGTTACTTCTGCATGGTGCCTCAAGTTGGGAAAGGTGTGTCAAAGAAGAAAAAGTGGACTGTGCATTATCCAAACATTCCATCAGCTATACACCCAGTACCCCACGGAGAAGGACAGCCGGTTCCTGATGCACCAGAATCATTCTCACTTGAGTCAGATGAGGAAGAGGAAGAGGATGAAACTTCTACACCTGAACCATCAATGTCACATGGCCCATATTTTCTCCCATCCTCCTCCTCTGAACCACACCTCATAACACAAGGTGAACTGAATGACCTTGTCAGGGATTTGGAACTACCCAAGAGTAAGGCAGAGCTGTTGGGCTCCAGACTACAGCAGTGGAATCTCCTGGCAGGTGATGTTATGGTTTCCATGTTCCGTGACCGTCAAAAGGATCTTGTCCCATTCTTCTTCATGGAAGGTGATCTTGTAGCCTGCAACAACATCGATGGTGTAATGGCAGCCCTCAACATCGTTCATGATCCAGATGAGTGGAGACTGTTCATTGATTCATCGAAGACTAGTCATAAAGTTGTTTTGCTGCATAATGGCAGTGTTTTGCCATCAATTCCAGTTGGTCATGTAGTCCATATGAAGGAAACCTATGAAAACACGAAACAACTTTTGATGTGCATAAACTATGACCAACATCAGTTGCAGCTTTGTGGCGATTTCAAGGTTCTTGCTCTCTTGCTTGGTCTGCAGACTGGATACACAAAGTACTGCTGTTTTCTCTGCGAATGGGATAGTCGTGCGAGAGAGATTCCCACTACATCAAGAGAGATTGACCACTCCAAGAGTCATTGGAGCCTGGGATGAAAAGTGTTCAGCATCCACCACTTGTTGAATCAAGGAAGATTTTGTTACCACCCTTGCACATCAAGCTGGGTCTAATGAAGAACTTTGTCAAGGCCATGGACAAAACACAAGCAGCTTTCAAGTACCTCCGTGGAAAATTTCCAAGGTTAAGTGAAGCTAAGATAAAGGAAGGTGTCTTTGTTGGTTCTCAGATTCGTAAACTTCTTCGAGATGATGCATTTCACCGTGAACTGCGTGGCAAGGAAAAGACGGCATGGAAAGACTTCCAGTTAGTGGCAACAAATATTCTCGGAAACAACAAGGCAGACAACTACAGGGAGTTGGTGGAAAACCTCCTTAAGGCATACAAAAGCCTTGGTTGCAACATGTCACTAAAGATACATTTTTTGCACTCTCATCTAGATTTGTTTTTCACCGAACTGCGGAACAGTGAGCGACGAGCACGGCGAGCGATTTCACCAGGATATTGCAACAATGGAGAAACGCTATCAGGGCAAATGGAGCCCATCAGTGCTTGCAGACTATTGCTGGACAGTAAGAAGAGATGCTCCATTTAATGAATACAAAAGACAAGCCAAGAAGCGCCGAGTAGACACTGAATAAGGACTAAACTATGTACTTATATATACATAATAGTTTTTTGAATTTTGTTTCAATATATTTTTTATTTATATAACCCTTTTGCTGTTTTTTAAAGTGTTACATAAACAGGACAGGTGAAATATTATCATGTAAAGCAACCATAAACACATGAAAAGACCTAGGTTTACAATTTATGATTACAACTCTACCATGTCCACAATATACATAGACGTAAAATGTAAAAACTTCAATATCTTGAAAACAGTAGCCAATCAGTTGTTTTAATTGCCATATTTGAACACATCAAAATCCCTAATAAATAGCACATTTTATCTCTTCAGCAGACGACTTCGAAAAAATTGTAGACCAGTGTTATCTGTGCATTAATGCTGAGACTAACAGTTTTTATGATGACATGACTCTCTGTTTAACAAAGCGTATTAGGAGTAAAAGCGTAACACTCCACTCGCTGAGTGTTCAAATAGTATTATATGTGAGGCTTCATCTTGTTGCTAGATATCAACAGCACATTTTCAATATGTATGTGAATTTGGGAAACTGGAGATCACATTTTACATTCAACTTGTACGTAACTTAACGTATTACCAAAATCAGATATAAAAATCAAAGCGCCTTTTGTAATGTCTGTTCAGTGATTACACATTTAGAAATCTTTTGCTCAACTTGTGATGTGTGAATTAAAACAAATTGCGTCAAATCGAACAACGAATTACATCATGTATGTTTGGAAGATAGGTTGAGGTTTGGGTTGAATCTTTACCATCTCTAATTGATAACTTTAAAAAGTACTTGAGAAAAAAAAACTGTTTGGGTTTTGAAGAAAAAATTCCAAAGAGTTTCTGGGAAGTTTATGTTTTTGATAACATTTACTTCTTTTTAAATGCTGAGCTGTTGTTAAATTAAAATGTATCTGTATATTTTCTCAAGGAAAAGCAAAAATAAATTCAACTCCTCAGACTTAGGTTAAAAGGGAAAGTGTTTAAGCAATAAAGTGGATCATAATAGTGGATCAATAAAGTGGATCATAATAGTGGATCAATAAAGTGGATCATAATAGTGGATCAATAAAGTGGATCATAATACCACTTAGGTGTAAAGTGTTTGCATAAATTGTGAAAGCCCTGTTACCCAATATATACTTATTGACCTGTAATTCATGATCATACTGTGTGTGCAAACGTTTGCTTAAATACGAATAAAGAAGCTGAGCCCCAGGAGTCATGGCCTTTCCAGAGTGCAACGGCAACGTTTTACACAGAGAAAATCCTCTCATGATCTTTATTCATAAACTAACGAATTACTAAATACATGAAATTACATACTAAATAAATACAAAAATAAGTTTTTAAACATGACCAAAATCTCTGTATACTCAAGTTGCACGTGTAATTCAGATGTCTGAGTACGGTTTGGGTGGAATAAGCTAAAACTGGTCTGATCAAAAGAGATAAAACTTTCTATGCTTCTATACTTAAGACTTATATTTATAATGCACAGTTTAATAAGGAAATAGAAGCTGAGAAAAAAAGTCTTGAAATCAAAATTCCTGACCTTTTGACAATATAGCCCAACCTTGGCCTGTTTGATGATCATAGAGCTATGAAAGCATTTTCTATTCTGATTATACTTGAAAGAGACAAGACATGATGATTTCTGCGTCCTTTAAAACCATGTTCTTTGGCAAGTGTGCTCTGTATGGCCAGTACAAATCAATTGTTTACATTTATAAATGTCTATTAATATTAAGACAGTATATATTTGTATCATCTTTTGTCATCTACATATTAATGTATTCTACCAAGTCTGATACAATACAAGTGTGAGCTATGAAGGGCAAAAATTGATTAACGAAACTAATGGATCGCGGTTGCAGTTCGAGAGTGAGAATAACAGCTGTTCGAGCAATTTGAGGAAAGTTTCACATGCTTTAGAGTAATTCCTTCGAGATTTTCACTCCTAGTTTGGAAATATCCTTGATTTTTAGAGTTAGCCATTCTGGAGCCAGCAAAGTTGTACTCTATGTTTAAATACTATTTTTTACTTCTTCCATTTGCTACTACTGTAAAGAACTTGCCATATCACAGTAAGAACGACTATTATAGTGTTTTTTTATCATAATTCGCATCTACGCAGTGATCACGTGTCGAACGTATCTTCTGATATATTTGACTCACTTGCGGAAGAGATCTATAAGAGAAGGTAATATGGATATCTAGGTCAATTTGGTGATCATCTGTGTTCATCCAGGGTACTTTGTTTCAATAAGTATCGTGATAATACAAGGAATCATACTAATTATGGTTCTCTCAAGATCATTTGTTTAAGACATACATAACTCCTTTGTTGGAAAATGGCAGGGTTCCAACAACCTTTAATACCTCCTGACTGAAGTCAGCTGTTTAAAGTTCTGGTCACATACACTTATGGAAAGCAAATGTCATACATGCATTCGAATTACTGGCATGAATTAATTCAGCCGCGGAGAATAATCAAATATTGATCCAATATCTGCAATGTTATTTCCCAAAAAAAAAGGCAAAATAATAGCAACTTGGGTTTCATTGTAAAATGGTTCCCGGGCAGCTGTAAGTGTATTACGAATGGACAATATGAAGAACTGTTGGTGCAGGTTTTCAGGTCCAAACGATAGATGATACTGCGCACGGCAAACTTATCGAAACACAGCCACACAAATATCTAAATAAACATACGATTTATTCAGGAAGTTACTTGTGACATATATTTGTTATAGAAATATCTCACAACAAGACAAGAGACATACATTGATACCTTGTCTCATGGTAACTGTGTTTACGTTCACACACACACACACACACCCAAACACACACCAAATCGTGCCTTGCAGAAAATCATAATTTCCGTAAACAGGTGTATTTATCCGTTTATGATATTTGTGTGCCCTGTACTCGTCTTCCAGATCCTTAAGAACGGACGGTAAAACTTGTTTATTGAAGGAACTCTTTCAGACGGTATATCGCACACTTACAAGTCTGAGCAGGAATGGCAATGATTCAAATATTTTTAAGATCTATGTAAATTTAAAGACTACTCAGATAAATTATATCCAGAAACTGCTCATGTTCTTTAATTTTTTTAGGCAGGATATTGTACATTTTAAAAAGTTAATAAAATGGGGGTCACTGAATCCATTTTGTCACAGCAGACAACACAATGCCTATACAATTTTACAAATAATATTCAACAGACTTTTCCCATGGATAAGACTGTTATTACATCATTTTTATCAAATTATTACGTCTATTTACAAACAAAAAACTATTATGAATTGAAATTTGGCATGAAATTAGCTTCTTAAATATGGAATTACATTTTAACTCACTGCGCATATAAAAAAGCCTAACTTTTGGTGCACAAGTTAATAAGTCTACTGTAATTACTTATTTACACAAACACAGTTCAGAATACTTGCGTAATTTTAAGAGGTAATCGTGACCCTATTTTGGTTTATTTATTTCTAATAATATTAAAAGTAACTAATTTCCCCGATTTGATTACAAAGCGACAGATTTTTGTTTCAAAACGACACGTTCTTCAAACAAAACCATTTTAGATATGTCGTCAAATAACAGACTTTACTAGAAGCAAACTTATTGTAAGAAAAATAATTAAATGTATCGATAATTTACAGTATTTTACTGTGTTGACGTAACAAACTCAAGGATAATTAAGTATGTCATAAAATCTGGCCTTGTATTCCCTAAATATTTCGAGCACGAAGCTAAATCTTAAGATCAAAATTCCAAAATCAGAAATGATTCTTGGAGTAAATCTACGCATAGAGCATCAGTCTACTAGAGAGATCCAAGTTATGCACATCCTTCTAATTTGTTTCTAATTTAAATCACAGACTTAAAAACAAATTGTTCCGACTTTGAACTAAAGTTTAGTGCTCAAAAGCAATTGCAAAGGTACGCGTGGTAAGGCGTAAACATATCGTTTAAGGTAGATGACTTCGGGACATCGTACATATTAAAGTATGTGCTAGGTAGTATCATGGCAAATATGTTAAAGTGAACACAGTTACATAACTATTTATGTCATTATATACATATAGATGGGAGAAGATTCATTCGTCTTTTCCTTGGATGAACCGTTTTGTTCAATAATTTATGTCTCACATCTTGAGTTTTCATAAAAAATAGTTTGCATAGATCTATAGAATGAAATACGCTTTAAAGAATGAGAGATAATGTATAGGTCATATTGCTGAATATAACCCCACATTAATATGCAATAGATTAGGCATACGAGCAACAGTACAGCCATTTACATTACAGAATATTTATAGATTTAGACCTGCCAATTACTGATATTTTCTTTGAAATTGTACCAGTTCATTTAAAACAAAGTCCCAATTTCTTTGATCCCATTGCATAACAGCATATTTTTGCTTTGAACAGACGTATTCCTCTTGAGAGGTACAATCATTTTAGACCTTATAATGTGGTTCAGTGCGTAGAGGCGTATAATTTCTGAATCAATGTTGCTTCACTTTCCTTTTAGCGACCTCTAGTTGTAGAGATTTGGGCCTATTGTCAAGTAAGCAACCAGTATTATAACCGTGTCCCTTCATCATCATAGATGAGAAATATACAAAGTGCTTCATATACTAAAAGGCAATAAAAGAAACTTAAAACACATAAAATGCAAATAAAGGATGAAGAGGTAAAATAATATAGAACAACACCGAGAAACATATTTCATTTAGCAAGGATTTCATAGTTGATAGTTTCATGAAAGAAGAAAAAGAAGAAACAGTTAAAAGGACAATCAGGTTTGTAAACAGTTTTAAAATCATGGTAAAATGTATATAACAGCTAGCAAAAGACATTACCGATGACAAATTTACAGAAATACTGCAACAGTTTGCAAATACACAGTCTAGATGTTTGAGGAAAGATATTGACCCAACTGAATGACTGGAAAACTTTGAAAAGTTTAATGAAACAGGATTAACAACAATAGAAACGTTGTACTCACCACTCAACGATTCAAACGTATCAAATATAAACTATTACCAATACGCAAAGTACGTCCTGGAACATATTAGCTTTCAAACATCAGGTCATTTACATGTCATGGAATATACTTTAATGTTATGTGACTTTTTTTTAAAGAGTTTCGTAATATTTATGTGTACAGTTACAAAGTAAACTATGCTGACTATTACAGTTCACAAGGGCCAGACATAATTGCTATGTCAATTAATAAATAAAAGAAAAAAATATTTCATTCACTACAGATATTACAAGTTCTACAACTGAAAGCGTCGAGCAGAGCCATCTTTGTTTGATTAACAACCAATGTTAAAACCCTACATTGAACTAAATACAAACCTGAGACAAAAAGCAACTAATGATTTTGAGAAATGCTTCTTCATATTGATGAAAAACGCTGTTCACTAGTGACAATCCAAAAAAAAAATGAATTAGAAATTTTTAAGGATGAGTTAAAAGTGTTTCTCTTGAGGAGTTTTGTGAGTTAAGGACAAAACTTTGTTCATTCGCAGCAACCAAAGTTGAAAAAAGCACGCGAAGGAATCAAAAGTTGTAATTTCGAAATGTTCAAAGATATTTTTTAATCAAAAGGAAAATTACCAAAAAATGTATTTACTCAGGTCATACAATCACAAGATACATAGCATAAACATTAATAAAGGAACATTCTCTGTGTAAGCGTCATTTTAGTTGACAACATAAACACAGCACATTACGGACACGTAAGAATACCAGAGGCAATATAATATATATAGGAGATACGATCATCTTGTGTTGAAAGGACACTGTGAAACGTATTACAAGTTTGTTTCCTTTATTTTGGTTTACTTCATCTGGAATAAATTGATTTTCTTCAAACATAGATCAGTGCTTTTTCTTCTTTCTTTCTGTAAAACACTATCAAAAACCTTAATTATCTTATACATCTGTATGCACGAGCAATTTCCCAAGGAGATTGCTGACCGGAGAAAGCTTCTCATACCTAAGTTTAAGGATGACAAACGGGAGGGCAAGCAAACGTGTATTAGCTACGACACACTGTATATTAATGACCGACCAGTACAGAATGGTGCGCTGCGGAAATACACGGAGGCTGCACTTAGAGTGAAGTCATGGAACTGTAATGGTCGCACACATGCTAAGTTTGAATAAGCTGGCTTTGAAATATGATATTATATTTCTTTATGAATCTTGGGCAAATGAGCATTCAAAGTTTGACATACATGGTTTTACCTGTTATAAAAGATGCAGTGAAGACATTGTTTTATTTGTTAGAAACTCTTTAAATCCTGGTATTTTATGGATAAAACTTGATAAGCATTTTCTCAATGTTGAAAATGATATATATCTCGCAGAAGTTTATATCTGGAATGAAAACTCACCCGTCTATAATGTGGCAAATGTTGACCTTTTCCAACTATTTTTTACAAGATGACATTGACAGCTTTGAATATCAATGGGGAGTACTTTTGTGTGAAATGTACGTTTTGGCAACGAGTATAGGTGTGATTACATGTGTGACAATACTGTCAACTAGATTGATGTAGAAGATTATTGTCCCGATTTGCTCATTCCACGCAATTCAATGGACATAGCTTGTAATCGACACTTCATAACATTACTAGATTTGTGTAAATCAAACTCGTTCCGTTTAGCAAACGGTAGATTTGGTAGTGATCATTTAATTGAATCCTTCACGTATGCCAATAGGATGGGTTCCACTGTTATTGATAATTTCGTTCTTTAATTATATGATTTTTCATGTATTGACAATTTTCAAGTCGAACCATTTTGTGAATGGTTAGATCATGCCCCTATTTAATTTACGATTTTGTCTGATACAAAACTTGACAATTCTAGTTTTGAGAATAATGGTAATACATTTAAATGGAGTGAAGATTTAAGAGACGAATTTAGAAGAGGTTGAATTTCTAAATTGTTTAATTTAAATTATATTACGCAAACTCTACAAATATTTAATAGAGATTTCCTTAATAGCTGTTTAAATGACTTCGCAGCTGTAATTCGTGAGGTCGCTGGCCCTCTTTTTTGGAAACTTTTTGTTGTTATTGGGGCGTTTTATACGCAATTGTGAAAGGAAATAAGCCGAATGGCTTGATTCTGATTGTATCGATGCTATATTATTTCTTTGAATAAATTAAATGTTTTTTTTTCGCAAAAATGAAGAGAATAGATCGGAAATGATTATTAATAAGAGCAACTATAAGAAACTCGTGCGTAAGAAGAGGCAAATGCTTCATGCAAATAAAATGAAAGAAATTGAACGTTTACGTTTTTGGAGGTCATTCTCACGTAAAAAGGTTTCCAAGTTGCAGAGGTAGAATATGTTATACGTTTTTAAAACGCAATAAATCGTTTGCTGGTGATGAATTGCTCAATGAATATTTTACAGAATCTTAGATATACTGTCATCGCTGTTTAATGCTATATTAGTTTCAAGGCATTTTCCAGGCATATGGTCTGAGGGCATTATCTGTTTAAGAAAGGTGATCATAATGATGTCAATAATTATAGCGGTATACGTTTAGTTGGTTGTTTTTCAACAACATTTACTAGTATCTTAAAAGAATTAATTAATGGATTCAAGGTAATGACCGATTAAATGATGCTCAATTTGGTTTTTGAAAAGGTCGTTCAACAATAGATGCTTTTAAATTCTTTTGTGCAAAATTATAATTATGTAACAAAAAAGGTTTCGATTGTGCCTTTATTGATGTAAACAAAACGCTGTTGATAGTGTTTACTGTAATGGTATTTGGTATAAATTGAATAAAGCTGGCATTAACGGTAAATTGCTTAGGATGATACAAGATATGTTTACAAATGCAAGTCAGGTTTGAAGTGGTGTAACACCTAGTCTGATTTTATGTTCTATTGTGCTATTGGCTTAAAGCAAGGTGTGTTTTTCCGATTCTTTTTTTTTTTTTTTTTTTTGCTTTCTTCCTGGATGATCTTGAACTTTTTTTTCTGCAAGAGAATGCTAATTCTGGCATAACGCTAGATGATATTACATTTATAATGATGCTATTTGCTGATGATATAGCTGTACTTGGTAAAATCGTACAAGATTTGCAACATAGTTTCCTTTTGTTTGAAATATATTGTAATAAATGGGGTTTAACGGTATTCAGAAAACGAGGACCGGTCAGAGCCTATAAGAAATGGACCTATATTGGTAAACAGCTACAAGTTGTAAATGATTTTAATTATTTAGGTACTGTATATAATTATACCGGTAACTTTTCGTTGAATCAAGCAGCCTCCGCCATTAAAGGTCTTAAATCTTTCAACACCTTTATTACCAATGCACGCAATTATAATTTGAAGCAAAAATGTAAATGTCAACTGTTTCACGCATTTATTGGGTCGGTATTAAGTTTATGCATGTGAAATTTGGGTATTTTCAGAATCAAAAGAGATTGAAGACTTAACACGTAACAGGATTTTTAAAAAAATTCAATCTGTTTTGATTTTGAAAATCACAAATTTCATGTAATATGGGAATATATGGGGAATTAGGACTATACCCAACTTACGTACAAATTATTAGGTATTAGTGCTCTATGTAAATACTAAAAACATTATTGTTAAAATATGTATAAAACGGATAATTAAATGATTGTAGTAACGGGTATTCAAATTAGGCTAGTAATGTTAAAGCCTTATTAGACGAATACTGCTTTTCATATGTTTGGAATGACCCATCGGTTGTTGATGCAAAGAGTTTTCATTTAATATTTAAACAAAGAGTTTTAAATGCATTCATTTAAAAATGGATGAATGGCATTCAGAATATGCGTGCTTTATGTTCATATACAAATTTCAAGCAGTTATTTGAATTTTAAGACTATTTGAACATTTTGCCTTCTAAACGTATACTTACTTTTTTTCGAACGAGAGCATCGGTATTGTAAAATTTGTAACATTGATGATTTAGAAGATGAGTATCACGTTTTATTAATGTTTCATGTGTACCACCATCTTCGTAAGAAATATATATCTTCATATTAATACGCAAGACCTGATGTTTCAAATTTAAACTCTTGCAACTTAAACAAAGAAATATTGTGTTAAAACTGGCAAGCATTCGACTTAAGAAAGGTTATATTATAGTTTATATGTATGTAATCTGTAATACTACAAACTCATTGCATTAATCTATTCATTGTTTTAAAGTTCATCCTAACCTAATATTCCAAACAGCTAACATGGCAGAAGAATACTCATATACATCCTCTGTGTACAATTATGTTGCTTGGTTTTAGATGTTTCACTCTTCACGTACTTCATATTTGTATTTCTTATTCAGACATGGACGAGAAACGGTATAGTTAAAGTCTGCATCAAGTTTATGTTCTATTCTGTTTTGTTCTGTGATTACAGAGTTGTACTTTTGTACGATAACCCACATATATATTCAAAATGTCCTCCACTACATGCTAGTTTGGTTAGGTTTTTTTTTTCTTCTTTCTTACATCGTCAAATATTGCCACAGTCATCAATCATAAACAAAGTATTTGTACCTAGGTAGACATCAACCAGCAAGTCGAACCATTTATATAATTTATCCTCAGACCTAACACGATCAAATATTTACCTCTGAATAACCACTTACTATCGTAGGTTTTGTTGAAAAGAAAGGTTGGGCAGATGACAGCTATGTAGTTTAAAATGATTTTGCATAAAAATTTCTATCATAGTCTTTCCACAATTGGGTATTCTACGGATTCTCATGTTATGAGACAATTTGAAATACATTTATTGTTGTCCAGAACAAAAATAAGAAGAAGAAGTTGTTTTGAATTAACAGAGCATGACACATATTTTGAATGTTTATCTGAGCATCGGACACAAGTTGAGTTTACAGTGAATCCTTTGTTGAACGTTAATTTAGGACAAGTACCATGCAGTCTATTCTCAAGCCGACTTAATACAACAAGCCAGATAACATGGTAAGCAATGTAGCACTTTTACCACTTGTGTTATTGGGTTTTATTTGCTTTTATTGTTCATCAAAGAAGTTCTTTGTGGCTCCTACAAACTGTTGGATTAATTAGAAATTATGAAAAACCATGACCTTATCTAGTTACTGAGATTTTTTCTTTTGCTAAGTTGTTAAACATTTTTGGATCACATTCTCCACTTTTTTTTTTCTTATACAGTATCTAAATTCCTTTCATGCTCATTCTGGGAGAATCAAGTGTGAGGTTCGTTAAAGTTGTATTGGTTGCTAAGTCAATAATTCTCTCTCTCGTAAAGTAGTCATAAAAAAAGCAATTCCGCTGCTGTATTTGTCATCTACCGGTTGTGCAATTGATTCTGAGGTAATCTTATCGTACTAGAGTACTGGAGACAAACTGTTTTAAGTTCGTATTCCTGGTGACCACTTTATGCCACTTCAGAGGCTCTTGCAAATGTAATGTTAAATCTGCAATCCGAGCGTAAGTACAAGGGTGCCGGAAAAAAATTATCTGTTAGAATCTGAAAATCTAATAGCGTTCTTACCATTTTATCATAGAACACAAAATGAATAGCTTCTCATTTTTTCACTCATTGTACCCTGTTCAAACCTGTCTGTTCTAACTTAATAAGGTAACAACAAATCTTTGTATGTTATAAAATGTTGTAGTCATTTAACATAACAAGATCATCAATTCCCTAGGAAATGTTACACGTCTTTGACAATCACTCTACATAAATTACTTATCACATCGTTATAACATCTCAATAAGAGTTTTATCAACTAGGTATCAAAATATGTATACATGTCTGACCATTTGGTCACGAATTTTCTTCTGGACTGCATTACATTTTAAATATATTTTTCAGCTTTAAAATATCTACTAAAAATCTGAATAAAATCTTCAAAATTAAAAGTGAATTTGAAAAGTTTTATCGATAGATTGCAGGTTTTGTTATAATAGTAAGAAAGTAAATAACATTTGGAATATCAGTTCCAAGATATTATAGTTTTGTGAAATTGTATCCGCTGTTTGAACTTAATCCATAAATGATTTACTTTATTACATTCAAATAATAAATGTACAATTGACTCCTTGTCCAATTTATCATTATCTATTATTCTGACTTTGTGTAAATATCAATTTGTACACGAACGTTTGGCAATATTTTAAACTGAAAATCCCTCAATTTCATTTCATCAATATGAACAAAGTAGAGAAAATAATGAATCAATTTATCGGAATGTATAATATCAGCCTCTCTATTCCATTTCTCGTACAGACTTATGCTTTTTTTTCTTCAGTAATGATCTTATAAAAGAAATTCTGCATCCTTTCTTATTTATTAACATATATGAAATATAGACATTATAACTTATTATAAAATGTTTCTTTTATTATATACTTTAGCGTGAGATATAGAAACTTATTGGCGAAATAATTTTCATATTTTTTCATTCCTATATTTTCACATGTGAAAAATATATCCTTATATTTTCACATGTGAAAATACAAGATTTCCCATCATACCATGCGACGCTTGACTGTGTGTTCCTACAGAAGTTATAGCTGCAGCAACAAAAACGAACACTTTGTTATCTAGAAGAAATAAATAGAAACTGCATTACATTTCAGACATGGAAACTAATTTTTCCTGAAGAAATTTGAGTCGAAGCCGTTCGCGTCTCTATGAAGTTATTACCCCTTACTTCCTTGACAACAACGATAAACCCGCTGTGATGCATTAATGAATCGGACTCGCTTTGCGGTCAGATATGATCAAATAGTTTACAAGATATCAAAAATGTAATTTACTGCGACAGAATAGATTATCCCAATCCTACCGCTCTCTTAAGTCACTGATATTTATATGATCAACCTATGAAAGTGAGTAAATTTACGAAAAGATGGGTGGGTGTTGTGCTGAAGAGTGAGTTTAATATTCAAAGCTTCGATTTTGGAGCAAGTGTGGTATATAATAAAAAGAAAATGTACTTTTCCTGTGTAACTACCGGATATATTTCATCTTGTGGTACCAAAAAAAATATATTTTAATTCGTGGCTTCGCCACTCGTTACAATATCTCGTTTTTTGTAGCACACGATAAAATATTTCCGGTATTAATATAGGAAAAGAAAATATCCTCTATATATTCTTGAATTGTCACCTTATGATTTCCAATTAAATCTTTCCAAGTTTAAGGAATTTTCCTTCTCACTGACATATAATCTAAAAATGTTGTTTTAAATTCATACATATTTTTTAAATCATCATAGAAGTAGAAGGAACCCTCATGTGCAACTATATCGATGATATTATAGATACCCTTTTCATGCCAATCTTTTATACAAAACTTTTGTGACCCTAACATATTTGAATTATACCATATTGAAAATAAAACCTTTTCAATTTTCTCCATTTTCAACTTCTTAGTCAATTCTTGTCATGCTCCTAATACATTTTTCCAGAACTTGTTGGTAAGAGTTTGAAGCAATACGTGATTAATATGTGATCCAAAAGTAAATATTTTTTTAAAATCATTACAAGATAAAGCGATCTATTTATTTTTGTGTTGTTGTTGCTTTTCTCAACTATGATATCTTCAATACTTTAATAAAATCTTTCGTTTTAAACATCTTCAGACTTCCATACTTATAATCTTGAGAAATCACGTGCTTTTGATACGAGCTGTCTCTGAATTCCAAATAAATAAATTAAAAAAATAAAATTATCATGTTTTTTTCTGTGAGAATTGTGGTGGGTCAGACAAAGTTTAAAATAGGTGTATAAAGTTAGATGAAGCTAAGGATATAATTATAGCAATTTTTCCACACAGAGTAATTTTTCTCCCTTCCTCATTATTAAGAGTTGCTTCAATCTTCATTATCTCAAGAGAATTTAAATCCCAAATATCATATATTAAACTTGAAAAAATTACGCTTACAATTTAAAAGGTCTTTTATCCGAATCTAATCTAAATTCCTTACACAATCCGTACCTCTCAGAGAAGTCACATCTTCTGTATGTAATGTAGTAAAAAAAATAGCTGCGCTGACCAAGGTGTTAGCCATAATTTTTTTAAATATTTTACATGAAAAAATACTTTACAGGCATTACTTGTAAATCTACACACTTTGCATCTTCATCTTTCATACTGGTATTCAATGTGTTAATTGGTCACCAGCCCTCCCATCACCGTTCTTACCCCACCCCACACAACTCCCTATATAATTGCTTGTAATAACCATTAGAACTGCATGAAGCAAATTCAAAGTGAAAAAAATAAAATTAACTGGCAAATATTCTAACAAAGTTAAATAATGCAGCCCTGTCGGGATCCGGCTGATACAACTGAAATGGTTTGGTGTTACTGATTTGAATCAAGGTGAATATATATAAATATTTAGGTTTCCAATAATTTCAGTGGATGCCTGTAAATAAATATCTGGCTATTAAATGCCAACACTTTTGCATTGCTGTTTCTGATATACACTCCGTATTTGTTACTCGGAGTGATTTTAACTTTTGAGCTGTGCTGCAAACATTCAATATCAATACTTTGTTCACCGTTATAATTTGCATTCGTTCCCTCTTTCGCGCGTTATTTTCATGCACATATCGAAGTTTTAAAGCAATCAGCAATTAAAAGTCTTTATTTAATTTTTGTTGTTGATATAATAAAAGATATTGTTTATCTAGTTCATCGGACATATTGTGATATCAAATTTTTATAGGAGAAATTCAAACAGCCAAGAGCGAACGTTTTCTGTTCAGTTTGTATCCTTTGGTAATAGACCTTCTGATTTCTGTAGGTTTCTCTAAAATCTATTTCTCTTTCTATTTCTTCTCTCTCTAAAAACTTTTTTTCTATTGTTAAATGTTTACCTTCAGTGACGCTCCATCGTCTTGGATTTCTGTATTGTTTATTTTCGTTTTATTTGCATTTTCTATTGCTTTGTACCTTTTGTTCTCGTTGATGATCAAACTAAACTGCACATTGTTGATTTTATTGTTATTGATCGCCTTCATTCAACTTTCTAATGGCAGATGTTACTATTTCATCATGTTTTAAAACTTTGCAGACTAAATTCTCATCAGGTGGTATGAGTGTAATAGCAACTGGATTATGTATTAGTTATGTAGTTATTGCTTTGGCTTTTTAATGGATTTGTTGCAATAGCAGTGTATATATTCATTTAGTTTTATTGGGGTTGTTGCTATTCCAACAAACCCACTTAAAGCCAAAGGAACAACTGCATTAGTAGCTATCCCCGCAACGCCTAATATAGCTGCTTTCTCATCCATACCACGTGAAGCTGTAGCCATGCCTCCACACGGGGCAAACCTTGCATGCTACTTAGTATTTATTTCTCACATCTATATGTATTCGATCGCTTAACCAAGACATTTTAATCTCATTATTTTTTGTAACCCGAAATAAAATCTCTTTGTGTTTTTTCACTCAATGGTAACCGGTTTTATTGACTCTGTAGATGTTGTGACCTGTTCGTGCGTTTTTGTAAACTATGCACAGGCAGCGCTGTCTTAGGTTATTCTGTTGTATTTATGATTGTACCGGACACGATTTAAACACTTTTCCTTGGTTTTCATTTTACAACCGAAATGTAGTATCCTTTAGTCCAGAAGTACTCATTTATTGTGCAGAAATCAACATAACAAGGTCGACGTAACCAAACGAGAGGCCTCTAGGGGGAAGAACACCTTCTGTTACAAATTTACCTAGTAGTAAAGGTTTAATTTTGCAAAACGTTTATTGATTGTTAATTTTGTTTAACAAAAATATTCATGTGATATTAGGTAGTCAGTTGTGAACTGGCTAAAAGAAAATGGAATAATTAGATTTGCAATTTTTTCAATATCCATGTTTGGCTGTGGACCAATTGTAAACCTCAATTTGTTTTTTTTAAAGCATACTGAAAGGCAACAGAAACAGCAAGCAGAGTTTAATATTGCATGATAAATTGGTGCGAGTAAAAGCTAAGTTATTATCAGGTTAAACAGTTCAAGCTTTGAACAATATAAGTTTGGTTTTCCTTTATTCTCATCAGTGTTAACAATCTTGTCCGGTATGCAGGGCCATGCAATCTAAGTGAAAATGAGATAATTAGTTCTACAACTTCTCCAATATCCATGTTTGATGGAGGGCCTAATGACATATTATACTTCTTCTGAAGCGTGTTGTAGGAAACTGTGACAGCAGATAAAAATCCTGCATGGTAAGTAAAGTTAATATTTATTGTTTCACTAGACATTTGCATTTAGCTAAAAGCTATGATATGTATCTGATGACAAAAACTGTGCTTTGCGACGCTTTTGGCGAGGTATGTCCTTGTTATTAGCCATTTATTCCCTGAAAAGTAAATGCATTTTGGGGATTGAGTTATGTGCTGACAAAGTTTTGTCATAATGAACAGCGTGTTCTTGTTTTGCAAAATAATCAAATGTCGTCTGAAGATGAAATAGCAAATCATATGAAAAAGTTTAATCATTTAAAATTGCAAACTTCATCATCGATGAAATTTTCCTAGCATATACATTGTTTTTTTTATTATGGACTTTATTCCATGGTATGAAGACTTTAATAACATTAAAGTTATCATAACCATGCTTATCAGAGGTACAAATGCATCATCAACAAAACAACCAATTTATTTTTATTTATTAGGCATTATTTTTTCGACTTTTATGTTTTTCTTATCATCTGCTGTTGGCCGTTTGAAATCGTCTCTTTCAGATGGGTATTTCTTCGAAGCAACAAAAGCTTTATCAAATTTGCACTCAATGCAGATAGGGGCCATCTCAAATTGAATGGTAAAATTCCAGTAAAGTATCCAATACCAATTGAAGTCAAGGAATCATTTTTCAATACATTGGGTACACTGTGTAAATTTTCAATCAGAAGAAATTTCCTAATCAATGGTGTCGCGATGTAGCTTGCAACATCTGACAATGATTTGGGCATTTTACAGCTCAGGCATTGACAAAGATTTCATATGTCTATTTTATTTCATTTTTGTTCATATTCTCGAACTTTTCAGTGATATTTTTACCAATTATATCTTTGTATGTTCATTTTTCAAAAGTTATTTTGAATTTCAATTTGTACAATTCAGTTTCTGTACATTTATGGTTATTTGTGTCTTCCATAAGCCCCACTTCTTTTTTATTAGATGCACGATATCAAATACAAGTTGATGATACCTTAAATCTTTCTAGTTGCTTTTGCACAGCAAAGTCTATGAAGTTTTGAAAATGTTGCTTTAAGTTCGCGACTTGTATAAGGAGGATATAAAGGAAGACCTTGGAATGAGTGGTTGGGTTTTTTGTGGGTCTTAACGGAACTTTCAAAATATTATAGACTCCATAATGACTAGGGAATGGGAGCTAATGCCTTTCCCAAGGTCACACCGAGGCAGCCGACCCTGGCTGACCTGGGCATGTATTGAATTAAGAGTCATACGCTCTAACAACTGAGCTACTACGGCTTCATCCTTGGAATGAGTGAGCTATAATATCAACTGGAAATAAATAACTTCAGAATTAAAAAAAAAACACAGTATTATATATTTAAAGAAAAAAAAATGATTGCACAACAGTTCAAGTTTGAGGAAATGTAACGTAAAATCAACTCTAGCACCAAGCAATACAGCAGGCCAGATTTGAAGTGAGTTGTTGGTCATATTTGGTTGGGCAAAACACGGCGATAAATGGGTGTTACATATTGATGAAAAAGAACCTATATATCTATTAGAACCTAATCTTGTAATAAGACAACCAATATAATTCCAGAGGAAATAGAGATGCAAACAATTAGACGATAATGAGCAGTTTGATGAACCGGTCAAAAAAGCTGAGACTTTAATTCTTTTTTCAAAGCATAAAACTTATACAAACGGAAAGAGAATTAAAGGGATATGTAACAGTTGTAGAAGTTGCCAATTCGAAAATATTACCTATGGGATCTGGTGTTGGAACATATAAAGAAACAGATTGAAGAGTTAAAAAATAAACATCAGCAAAGAAACAGTCCCACACACGAAAAGCCGTAAAAAGGAACAGTTGGAAAGTGTTGAAAGTAAAATAGCTCAATTTTAGTTGAATATCTAACATAACTGGGGAGAGTTGTCAGAGAAAAAACTGTACAAAATCAATAGTTTAAAAATGACCATTTGGCGAAAGTCTGAACAACTGTTTAAAGAAAATTATACATTTATAGCTGTAATTGCCACTGCAGGAGGCATGAATATATCAACTGTTGTTCTTCCTATAGGACATTTTGAACAAGGTTTGCAGGAGAAACAAGTGGATGTGGTTCTCCACCAGGAGGCAAAGATTATTCGTTTACACCCCGTATCCAAAAATGATTAATAAATGTTCATAATTATTTGTTTCAGTAAGCCATTAAAGCAGCATCAGCTTTACACGCAATAAGCTGATTTTTTTTTAAACAGTTGGATATGTTGCTTTTCCCTAGCTGAACATATTATTTAAATTGTTTTGGCACAAGTGGGTTTGTTATTTGCATTTTGGATACGGGGTGTAAACCAAGTATATAGCAGGATTCACGAGGCTCATCAGTAAAGAGAGGTCTTCGGAAAGAAGATCGTCACAGTAGGCAATGTTCGAAAGATCGTCAACGTAGGTGAACTGGAGGTTCATAAACTCTTTCAAAAAGTAAACTATAGCGGTTCCTGCACATATATGTATCAATATAATTAAATGTTTGTTTATTTCATCGTCAAACTTTGTCTGCTCTCTGATGTAAAAAATTGCTTTTTGACGTTTCTAAATCGCTATTAGTCATCGTGCCAGATGTAACGTACACGGTAGGTGCAATCCTAAACGTCCGAGTATCGAGTCATGTCAGGGACAACGTGTGCTGGAGGCACAGTCACATTAGCAGATGTGCTGTGCAAAGGTTCCGCCAGTCTCATAGCAATACTGTCATCACCATAGTCCTTCTTCCCTACATCATTTTTCCTTGCTTCTTTGTTGTCCTCTTCAATTGCTTGAAGTACTGTCACAGATTGTTTATTAGCTTTTGGAATACTGTCTTTTACTACGTTGTTATAAATGGTAGGGTTTAATCCAAATTTAAACGAACCTCTAGATTTTCATAACCATGTCACTCGGCAATAGGAATATACCGTCACCACAAACAGCATAGTACAATTTCACTTTTAAAATCTGTTTTTATAGTTCTGGAACATTGTCATGATGTTTTCATCTGTGTTGTAATATTACTGACCTAAAATTATTAGCTCCATTAACGTTTTAACGTCTGTGCTTCGCGATCAAAATTGTACAACTGGCTATATCAGCGACACACATTGCCTTGGATAAATTATTCCTCCGGAATACCACGCATCTGGGGACGATTGGACTTCGTCCTTAACATACATACACACAACATAATTGCTACTAAATGTCAAATGAAAGCTCTGATACAACTGTATCTTCAAAATCTGTATATCTACATAACTGTGACAAGTGTACTGGATTTTACTTCATCTATGTGGAGTAAAAGCTGGTCCTAAATCAACTGATTTTGGTTAATTTGTGGCACTCGTTTGTAACAGAAGTTTCATAGATGTGTGAAATTTTTGCATGTAAAGGTTTCTCCCGGAAAAAAATGCATACCTGGTAGAGATGTTGGCACGATAGCTATACGTCCTGTTTAAAAATCGAGAGAAGTTTAATGCCGTCATGATTACATTAACTTTTATGTCATTTTCCTTATCTTTGTTTTGTTCAATATCGCATGGACAAGTTTGTAGTTATGTATATTGTTTCTTTTTTCAGCCTTCTTTAGATGCAATAGGAATTAACTATATATTTTAAATGTGATCTCGTTTAATTTTTTCAATATTCTAATTCATTACCATGCTGGGATATTATGTTTATATTGCGTTCGCTTTGTAAATGTTTATCAGTTGCACCATTTTGTTTTAGTAGTGATAGTTTTTTTTATGTACTTTCTTTTCTCTTATTTTTCTATGCAATATAAAGTAGCATGCTTTAACTCCTTCACGCTCTAATGTGCTGTTTTTCTGCATTTGCCCCATTTTAGAAACTTGTTAATGTTAAGAAACTCAAAGTTTTCACGCTCCTCGATACTTCTATATATTTATTTTGTTTCCTCCAGCTCCTCTGCTCTCCAGGACTGCTTTGTAGGACTTAATCGTCATTTATTTTATGGCAAGATGCTTTCAGCTGGATTCCAACTTCTAAACGATTCATCATATCCTTCTCATTTCACGAGTACATACCTTTTATCATTCATTCCTTTGGTCTTTAAATTCTTTTCAACTTTTTATGTCATCTTGTTTATGAATAGATAATTAGTGTATGTTAAAAATGCTCTCTATATCCTCACACTTCATATCCTCCAATCGGTAAACAACTGGATCCTAAAATTACTTGCTTGATTTTAAATATATTCACCTCAAAGGTTAGGAAGGTTTCTCTATTGAAACATTATTTTGTACATGTGATGAGAGTTGTTGTATTCCACAGTTAGCTTTGATAAATGTCAACCCATTTTCTGATATTTTGTTTCGAGTGAAATACTTCCACATTCAATTATTTAAGGTTCTGTTATACCCTTTCATTGCTTGTGCTTTTTTGTCTGAATATATTGAAAAGTTCATAATGTTTTCCTGTTATAAAATATTTTCCTTTTATAAACTGGTTTTCGCTCCATCAGTCGAATATATATCGCTGTCAAAATGCATTTGTATCCATTGTTTGTTTTTTTTTTCTTTTTGTTTTTTTAGTTTTTTTGGGTGGGGGGGTTGTTTCATATATTTGAATGTCAACAATATCTGCTTGCCACTGGTCACCCACATAACTAGTATAGATCCTTTTGTAGAGAGATCTTCTCGGTTTCTCGTGTAATTTATGGGTAGATTGTTCAGTTAGCTATTCTCTCAATTCAGTGTATTATTTTATTTTTTTTCAAGTTTAATTTGTTTGAACAATTGATTTATATTTTGTAGTCAACTAGACTTTCAGTCTTGTATACTGGTCTTTGTCGGTCATTTGAAACGGCATAAAAACATCGACTATTAAAAACAATAGCCCTTAATTTTGAACAGTTTGAATGGTTTCAGAATTATGTCAAATTCTGCCATTTGTATAGTTGAATTTAAAACAGCTACTTCATATACTGAGTAACTATGTGCTGTTTTAAATTTAACTTTGTTCTCCATAAATTCTGTATATGTTGCTTTTTTTGTTTTTTATTTGTTTTGTTTTTTTAATCATTGTAAATTGTCCTTGTAAACTTTTATAAGATCTTAAAGTTGTAATGTAACCTTAGCCAAAGAAAAAATTGTATATTTATCCACATCAATTACTCAATTTATTTCTTCCTCATCCTGCGCTGTTTTAACCATCTTGCTATCAGTCATATTCTGCTCATTGTAATGTTATCATCATTATATGTAATCACTATATGCAGTCTGTAAAACTGCATCTTTTCTGAAACATTGAAGGATATGTTTTTTAACGTTGCGTCAAATTAGGACTTGAATTCTTTTGTATGCTATTGGCCACACTGTTATGCCATCCAAACTTGTGAAGAAATAGGTATTATCTCTAGATACCGACATTGTTTCGTTTATGTATTTCAATCACCTCTCTAAACATTCTTGAATTCAATACGATCTAGTCTTATTTATATTGTTTAAAACCAATTCCATCTTGTGTATTCTGATTGTCTTCATAGTCCATGTATTTGTATTAATTTGTGAAATAATCCTAGAGTTACACTGGTCAAGTATTTTTTAATTTTGATTTTTTAGTATTGCCGTATCCCTACAAAAGATGGTGATACACAAACGTAAGAGCGGTATAGTGATTTTTAATTTGGATGATCAAACTTTCATCCGGTCTTGCTGTTCTAGTAAATTTGTAATTCTGGGTTTTAATGGTTCGTCCTATACTGGATGTAAAATCACAGAAAAAGACATACTTGGTCCAATATGCCCTATATGTATACTATTGACTTGAGGTACAGTTCAATTGACAAAATATGGCTGTTCTGTTTATCTTAAGACTGTTTACATGATAATCTTTGTTTCACGGAAAGAACTCATTCACTTTGAATAAAGTGAAATGTGCAGCAATCTATTTATTCAGCCAAAGCTTTGTTTGAAGTTGCCCTTTGTCCACTTTCGACCTGCATCTTCTGCATTGTCGTATCCTTTAAGAGAATCAGGAGTGGTTGATAACATTGGCATTTTTATTGCTATCAATTTCTGCTTGCGGCATGGAAAGTGTTCTACATTGAATGTTTACAACTGTATCAAATTTACGGGTGACTTTTAATACAGAAAACATTGTCACCCTACTCTTTGACCCGAACATGATCCAATCCACCAATTAACCAGCTCATCTCCAGCGATCACATTAATATGAAGAGACATTAATAAAGTTTCATGTCTGCGGAATGTCCGGGATTTTACAGTCGTGGTCAATATTTAAGGATGGAGACTATTGTTGAAAGGATATAAAGACATTGCTTTAACCGTAACAAACTTGCTGCGATTTTAAAAAAATATAACCGTTACTTTTGGTTCTGCTAATTGATAACTTAAGTGGTTAACATATTGGAACAAAAACATTACAAGGGTCAATTGGCGAAACTATTCATTAGCCGCTGTTTTTGACCAGCTAGATATTGTCATGGAGGAAAGCAATGCTTCCGAAATCATGTTCTACAATTTCCGAATATCTCTTCACTGGAAGTCTTATCTTTGATTCTGATTGATAGTCCAAATATTTTAACTTTATTTTTCCAGTCTGTATATGTGTGCTTGTTGTGTACAAATTGTGACAGCTAGTGCAGTATATGTTCGCACTAATACACACTTAAAGGAATAAGAGAATATTTTATATAAAAAAAAAAAACAATTACTGGCAGAGTTAGTGAACTATATTGAATGACACGGGGTTATTATTTTTAGAACTGTTGAATAACTCCAGGGTAATCATTTTTTGTTTAAATTTACAAAAAATGTCCTACAGCACTTGTGCATTTTTAATTGGTTCCATCCTTTCTGCAAAGTATTCACACACAACACACACAATAATGTTTTTAAAAAAAGTATTACACTGCTAAATTCTAACTACCAGCCGCCGAGTTTGTACACTATTTGTTGCTAGACCACTTGTGAAATTTGAATTAGTACGATTCAGTACTGATACATTCAGATGTTACCAATATTACCCATATATATATATATATATATATATATATATATATATATATATATATATATATATATATATATATATATATATATATATATATATATATATATATATATATATATATATCGCACCCTTGGTGAGCTAGCACAAGAAGAAGAAAATATTCTGAAAAACATATTTAATATCACATAGATACGTTGTGATAAATTTAACAGTTTCTAAGAGTTGACTGAAATATTTCATGAATTTAACATCGACCACTGTAAGTGTGGTCAAAGTTAGTTTTGTTGCAAAATAACATTCAAGAAGACAAAAATGTTAATTTGTCTATTTCATACATGAAAAACATATATCATGCAAATGATTCTGAAAAAATGCGGATACACACAAATTTGTAGTCTGTTCAACATAAAGTAGAACTTACTGTCGTAAATTTTACAAGGTCATTTTACAACGATTCAATAAAAGCAGACATAGAATTTATAGAAAACAAAGTTCGATTTAAAACAACACATGGGTGATTCGATATATGGTGTAGCTGTAGCAGAGTCAACTACATGAATGGCAAAATTTGACATAAATCTGTAAGTATTCAAACGTTTGAAAAAATTGACTTTTCAGTTTGCTGAAAATGAAAGTTCCTATTGTGGATGTGTGTCTTGTTACAAATTAAGTAAACAAGTAAGAAAACAATTTCCATACGAAAGAGTTTATGTTAGTCACGTGGATAACCAATGGCAGGCAGACATTTTGACATGCAAGCATATGAAGAATACAACAATGGATACAAATATATCTTAATAAATTATTTTAATAAATATTTGCGCTAAAGGGACATGACATACGTAGCACTTTCAGAGAAAGCTTTAAAGACAGAAATCCTATAAAAAAGATACAGTCTGATGAGGGGAAACAAGTTTTACAACGAAAACGTTTAGGGTATGTTGAAAAAAGGAAACATCAAATACGTTTCAATTTATTCAGAAAAAAAGCATATGTAGTTGAAAGGTTTAATAGAACCCTAGAGAAGAACAGAATCCGGAAGTATTTCACTTAAAATGAAACCTGAAAATGTGTTGACGTTTTACCAATGCTAATTGAGGAATACAATAACAACACCACAGATCAAAAGACATTACTCTGGTTGAAGCAAGCAAGGAATAAAACATATCAAAAGTATGGATCAATCTTTCGGTTGCTTGACAACTGTTACATTTGGAACGCCTAAATTCCAAATTGATGAAACAGTCAAAATATTGAATTAAAAACAATATCTGCAAAGAGCTACCATCCTAACTTTAAAAAGGAAATATTTAAATTAGGCAATAACGTTAAGGTGATCTGGTAGTTTACAAACGTGAAGATTTGAAGGGACATGAAATAGTAGATAAATGGACTTCCGATTTTATGACATACCAGCAAGTCAGTTTAATGCATTAAATTGGTTAATTCACCTCTTAGCACAGCAAATGTATCGAACAAGATAAAATATATTATACTGACACATTTGTTCTACATACAAACAATTAAACATTTGTTTATAGCTACACATGAACAGTTTTGTCAATGATGACTCTATGAAAAGATACAGATCACAGTATGACATAAGATTTTGGCAGAATCGCCTAAACTGACTGGCAACAGCTTGTTGTGGGTTTTGGTTAATGCATTCCACAGATAAAAATGTAACTGGTGAAAAACCTGATGTCTGAATGTAACATACCTTTCATTAAAATCAAATATCAATAGCCCTGATATGAAAGAGTATATTTTGATCTTCAAAAGTTTTAAAATTCCACCATGGCATGACAAAAGATACTACAAGGGAAAATAAAAACAAATACCTAATCGTTAATTGACCAGAAGAATTTCAAATTGTGCACCAAGGTTTGGGAAACCTACATATGCTGTTATGTTGGCAGCCTACAATCGTAAATATAAATATGGTATACCCGAGAACATTGCCAGCTCATTGAATACTAGAGAACATTGTCAGCTCATACAATTAATTCTGTTTCAGATAAAGATGAACCTACTGACTGGACATAATTCTGTCTGCACGGTAGCAATGGTTTAACATATGAGGGAATAGCTAAATTGATTCAAGGTATAAAGTTGTATGTAATCTGTATTCATCTGTTGACTTACAAAACAGAATATATATCCAACAGTCTGCTGCGACGGCATCAGACACTGATAAAAAGTTAATGTAGCTATTAATTTTAGGAGAGTAAGTTTACGTCAATAAACTAAAGCATTATGGCAGCATTTCAACAATGCATAACAGATTCAAACGCGAAACAGGACTATCATGTTGGTGGTGACAGAGTCCTTTTCTTACCGAGTGACATGCTTATACAAATTAGAGTCGAAAAATAGTATATGAGAATCATTGAAAAACTGAAGAAATAAATGAAAACAGATCAAAGACACTGGACTACTTGAATGATAGATTCCCAATCTAGGTAGCTAGGTACTAGAACAATCTAGACGATGGTTGTTTCTTTTTTTTTTTTTTTTTTTTTTTTTTTTTTCTCTACTCAAGGTAGACATGATATAAACAACTCTGATACAAATGCAATGATATAAACAACCCTGATAGTAATACAATGATATAAACAACCCTGATAGTAATACAATGATATAAACAACCCTGATAGTAATACAATGATATAAACAACCCTGATAGTAATACAATGATATAAACAACCCTGATAGTAATACAATGATATAAACAACCCTGATAGTAATACAATGATATAAAAAAAACCTGATAGTAATGCAATGATATAAACAACCCTGATAGTAATGCAATGATATAAACAACCCTGATAGTAAGGCAATTATATAAACAACCCTGATAGTGAGGCAATGATATAAACAACCCTGATATTAAGGCAAAACTTGAAAAACCGCAGCAACCAAAACTGTATGATTTATATCTGCCTTCTGATGATCAAATAAAATAGGAATACATATTCACTTGTAATGGGTGTTAGTGTGCATGTTTCGTTTTTTCTTTTTATTTAAGTGAAGGCAATAGTTTTTTGGAGTTTTTTTTAGCAAAATAAATATGGAAGAATTTCTTCCAAAATGGCCTGTACCTTCAGTACAGACGGTATGGTAGGCGACGCTTTTTTAGCACGATAAATAGCAACGTACGGCCAATACATAACTCGTAACTAGCACGAGAAGATACTGCAAGTTGTTAAGTTCCTCAATCCAACGCACGACTGTATCACATACACGAGAAGATACCGCAAGTTGTTAAGTACCTCAATCAGACGCACCACTGTATCACATACACGAGAAGATGCCGCAAGTCGTAAAGTACCTCTTTTCAACACACCATTGTATCACATACACACCAAACAGCATTAAATCCGAACAAACATTTCGGATAGCAATAATAAAGCTAAGCCCAAATATCATGACTGAACAGGCAAGTTTCGTAGAGTCGTTTGTTATTAAAATTAAAAGAGATGCCAACAATGCAACTGTAAACAATTTGGGCAAAAATGCTTGTTAAAGACAGCACCATATCATACGGAAGCGATGATCTTTTCACGTTAAACGACATTGAGAGATGTGTGGATACATGTATTGCTTAGAGCAAACAGCATTAAACAAATCATCATGAATAAAAAAAATATTTTAAAAAAATGTAAATGTTGAGATTGGGGCAGATAATGCACAAAATACTGGTTCTGAAGATGTACAGTTTTACAGATGTAAAATTTAGGTATTCTCAAAAAGGCGTACAATATAAAGATAAACGCAAAACAGGGTTCAAATTCTTAAAATACAAAACCATTATATATATATATATATATATATATATATATATATATATATATATATATATATATATATATATATATATATATATATATACCGCACTCTTTAAAAAGTCAAAGAACTTCTCAGCTGAAATATCATCACGGGACTCATCCCGGAGCAAAAAGATTGTCTCAAGTACTCGCCTCTTGTGACACGCATGTTTGCTCTCTACTTTTTAGCCTTGCAAGTATAATATATTTAAACGAAAAACTTTGTTGTCTTGTTTATTTATTTATTTATTTATTTATTTATTTATTTATTTATTTAACACCTTCGGTGTATAAACGGCTGTTATTGCTCTTTTCATACAGAGTGAGAGGAAAATAAGCCCAAAATGATATATCCGTCGCGGTTTAATGAAACTGAAGGAGCAACCAATAAACAAAGGACAACCAGTTTGAAGAATAAATAAATAAATACATTTGATAATATCAGTTTCACACCATATCAAAGCATAATCGATCAATGAACATATTTTTTTTTTAATTCCAAAAGTGTTTGTAAATGATTCAGAAAAAAAGAGCTAATTAAATAAATTAAACTACAACAAGTGGCGGATGGGTGGAAATAAGCAAAGAAAATCAGTGGAATTATTCTGGTCGCATGTTATTCCTGTAAAGGAGTCCGTGAAATATCGCCCGCAATCAAATAATAAACTTTTTTTGCTTTTAGCCTTTTGAATTTCATACACAGTTTGAAGGGTGTGCTTATCGCTCGAATTATATGACGTCAAAATGTAAGAACAAACGTTCTGAGTGATATAACATGTTCTGTTAGCTAACAGACTCAGAATCACTTAGGGATGAATAGACGTCCAATTTGTGATGCGTTTGAACCAGTTCGATAGGTGTGATGTTTTGTATTTACAAGCGTTTTTTTCTATTTCCAGCAAAACCCACTAATCATATTATATTCAAAGTTATTTCAAACAGAAAATGTTTACACCTATGTCCACAGTGGTAAAGCAGAGCAATTCATAAAATTGGCAAGAGTATTGTTGCTGCCTACACTTGGACAGGGCCATTTTGGTTTGAAGTGAGGAAGTGGTTACGAATGATTGTGAGGAAGGTGTTAGCCAAGGTCGAGAGGGGAACAGGTCCACGCCTTATATGCTCGCAACCAGCAATTACAGCAAGAATGGCGACAAAAAGTAGAGAAAGTTGGAAGTGTATACTGCCAAAAGCTGTTCAACATCTTACAATTTGAATTCAACTTTCTCAGCTTGTCACATAATACGGTATTGTGACAGACGGAACAATATTTCGGATTCTGAAGTACCGAGCTCCACGGGGCTGCCTCTTTGGAGGCTGCAGGTGCGCGCTGACTTAAAACTTGCTCTAATTAAGTTCGATAATTTCACAGTTCCATGTAAATCATTGTTAGGAAAGATTTTAAATGCGTAAGCCAATGCTTTTGAAAGCTCCAAGCAGTTACACAGTCACGATGACAAAGCAAAAGGATTAAACCTGAATCAATAATCCATGTCTTCAGTAGATTACATGCTTATAAATAATAATAGTAGCTAGTATTTTCAATATGAGCGTAAATGATTTAAATTTCATTGAAGGTAAAACACATAAATCTTGAAGAAACAGCTACACTGGAGACCTTGTTGTGTGTATATATATATATATATATATATATATATATATATATATATATATATATATATATATATCATGTGCAATAGGATCTGACAAATATTTGAATTGGTAAATATGTAATCGTGAAATTGGCAGACAAACACACTGTCGAGACAAGGTTTAAAAAAATCTTAATAATAATAATAATATGCAATAACACGTTTTTATGAAAGTAATCTATCAAGTGCTCCAGGAGTGAAAAAGAGGATCATAATGCGCCTAAATCTAGAAACATGAAAAATAGAAGCCTTAAATAATAATAATAATAATAATAATAATAATAATAATAATAATAATAATCTTTATTCTTGTAACATAGGCCACCGGCCCAAATTACACACATGTATAAAAATATCGTTGAACAACGAAATATACAAATTCTAGGACTAACACACTGACTCTCTAACTTTTAAAAAGTTTCCTATATACAGAGCAATATTATGTAAGATATTATTATTATTACGAATTCTCTGCATAAAGTTATATAACTTAATGTAATTTGCATTACAGTAACTGTTCGAAGGGAAATAAATCATTTCCCAATTAGTATATATTAATAATAATAATAATAATAATAATAATAAGTATTATTATTATTATTATCGTCGTCATTATCATCATCATCATTATTAATATTATTTATTTATTTATTTTTACTTTCAATAAGATATTGCTGATGACTTTATACTAGTATCCGGTCCTATGAACAATTGAATATTCTGAGAAGGACTCTGCATCTAGGGCTTCATATTTTGATGGTTATTGGAATGAGCCCGGTTCTCCCCTGCCAAAACATCGTTAGACATCGCAACTTTTCTACTTGAAATTTAAACTGGTAAAATTGCTACTATTCCTTAAACTGTAAGTATGAAATGGGTAATGAACATTCAGAAGACAGTAAGAAGTAACAGAGAAATCTTTCAAGCTTACATTCTTCTGAAAAGTGTTCTTCATTCTTTTAGAAAATTGGAGACATTCCTTAGGTTTGAGGGATCCTTTGACTCTGTATGAAAATGTATTGACTAATGAACATGCAACTTAAATGTTCATCATCCATTGTTGTATACTAATTGCAATTTATACGTTCCATAAGTCTTATTCGTTTGAAGAGCATCATGAGTAAAATAAAGTACAATCTTTTTTGAGGATCAATAGTAACAATTTTGTTGAAATAAATTATGCATGTCTATGTTGCTTTTTGAACAATCATATAGTCGACGACGTCGTCGTCATTGTCATCATCATCATTATCATCATTATTCAAAATACTTGCACATTCGACTGCATTCATAAAGCCACGCACACCTTTTTTTACACCGGTGGAGGAAGGGCATTTTTGATTCTAACATTTAAACCTTCATACTGTTACGTATATGTTCAATATAATGCCACGTTAATTGTATTTTAAGCACGGTTTTATTTTCGATTAAACAAAAAAAAAAGCGTCATGAATATATGTTTCATTCTGTTATAATAATAGCTATATTTAATAACAGCGTATATTTCTGATTTTACTATTCATATCATTTAATTGCCATATCAGCATTTATATGTAAAAAAAATATTACAATTTACAGAGATGATGTTTGTATCTTAGTAATTATTTTGATTCTTTGTTTAACTCGAACAGTTTTTTATGTTTGCACTGCATCACACACACTCTCTCTCTCTTTCTCTCTCTCTCTCTCTCTCTCTCTCTCACTCTCTCTCTCTCTCTCTCTCTCTCTCTCTCTCTCTCTATATATATATATATATATATATATATATATATATATATATATATATCATGTGAATGAACTAATAGAAATGTGATGCTCCTTATATTATTATATTATATTATTTACCTGATTTTTAGCAACCATAGCAACTGTCCCTAGATTAAAGTTTAGTGGAAGGACTAATACAAATGTGATGCTCCTTATAATAAAATGACGTCATGATTTACCTGATTCTTCGTAACCATGATTCAAGTGTAGTGGAAAGAAAAATGATTTAGGATCAGTGGCATGCTATGTCAGAGTCAGTTCAGATGTTGAGCTAGCTACGGCAAAAACTTTGGCATTTTGTATTGGTATTAAAAATTAAATATCGAGACTGGTAAATGAATAATATTCATTTAGACCTACAGTTGAGGACTGAAGCCTCCTATTTCAAAGTGTTTGAAGCTAAAACTTACTATTTTAGTACAATTAGTAACAAGGCTACAATAGTGTGCTCGCGTTTCAACAAATATCTAATTTCTGTTTTTGAATGCATGATTACTTCAATAAAGATATCTGAGCAATCACAGATCCCATTAAATGTGCTCACATGGATCTTTCAAAAATAATTGCCACAATGCACAGTCTCATACAAACAATTCTAATGGCAGAGTTACTTTGTGCGCTCATCACCTAAATCTAAATCTGAAGATCGACTTTCCTAACCTTTTATCGTGATGGCCTAAGTTTGACATCTTCAATTAGGAAATGGTGGGTTTCGTTTGAGTTTTGTAATGTCTTGGTGATGAAACGTCGAATATTTCTCTAGCCCACTAGCTATGCTTCAAAGCATCCTCGAGAGGTGATGAATGGTTGAATGCGCTTGTCAAAAGAACGAGAACTCAATCGAGTGTTCATTTCCCGCTGTTCTTTTAAATATCATTCAAACCAAATGACAATTAGAAATCCACCTACTAGGGCTTTATGTTTCGGTCTCTTTGTCTTAAACATGCTCCGGGCTTCGTTGAAGGATAATCACGTGTTAAAAAACAGTCATCAGCATTTCAAATTTTCTTTTTTGTAAATTCAGAAAATAATACCCTGAAGGTATGAAACAAACCAGTCGCTCTACGTAGAAGCCTGAATCCCTACTGCTGTGAGATGAGCCACACAACAAGTCCGGGGGTGGGATGAGGTGGAGTAGAAGTTGAATGGTAGCCCTTTTGATAATATGAACTCTATGAAAAAGACATGTCAGTTAAGATTGATTCATAGAAAAGAATAAATGCAGTTCACATTGATAAGAAAGAAAAAAGAACAAACCAAGAACATTTCGTACAAAATCGAATTTCCAAGTCCATTTCTCTCTCACACGGAATCATGCAATACAAACAAATTGGTTGGCTATGCCAGCCAAATATAAAAAGTCTATTTTTTCACCTTATATTCCGGACACACAATCAAATGAACGAAGAAAAATCTAATAAAATACAAACAAATACCCAAGAAATCTTCTTCCCATTTCAAGTTTCTTAAGTAGGCTGTCATGGATATGCACATGAACCCAAAGAGAAAAAAATATGTTATAAACTCCTAATTGGATTAGCAGCTGAAATCAAAATATTTAAGTGTACGATAAAGAATTAGGTAACGATACCAATACCTTTAAGTTTTACATAAATATACAATCGCATGCTAGATATTATATAACTATTTATCTCTTAAAACATACGTAAACGTTTATAAATTTTAAATTTTCAAAATGATTGACTGTTTTACATCCCAAAGCAGTTTATTTCATTATAAATAATTGTTCGTTCCAAAAATATACAAATAACACAAAAATTCCCAAATCACCTCATCTACTTGCTGTGAGAGGAATGAACAGATCAATATTTGTGCATTCATGTACTTTATAATTGTGTCATGTTATGGATGTCACATTTTCGGTTGTAATCATTCGTAAAAGAACAGACAAGGATCAGTTCTTTTTGGTGTTATTTTCCTTCCTTCTATATGTCGAAAACGGAGTCTTTATTGTGAGCGGTTCTTGATTCCAAAGACACTTTAAAACTTGTACTATTTGTTCAATAAATCCATTAGGATGATATGAGCCTACAGCATTACCAAATGATCGGCTTTATCTGTGTATACATTTGCCTTCACATCAATTCTAACGAGTAAAGAGACTTTCGCCTAATCGAATCCACTGTCCCGCCCTCCCAATTCAGTTTGTACGGAGCATATAATTGTTCAACATAATACACTCTAAATGAACTGGGGCTAACGTAGCGCAAACACTACAAGCCCATTTCTGATTGGTTTAAAAGTCCAGGATTGATACTGAAGTGTAAGTCTGTCACGCAGAAGAAATCTGACCAATCAAGAAAGCTATCGGATAGAGGTGGTGCAGACCATGTCTTTTAGTAAGTGAATACAAAGTGACATTCATGTGTTTGATGGAGTTGCCATTTAATTATTCCAAAGTGACACTTAATGTTTACATTTCTATTTCGTGTTAAATACCGAACCAGGGCCAGAGTTTCCCAGTTTTATATCCACCATGAGGCTCAGAATCTGAGATTGGGAACATTCGTTCTGGAAAAGAGAATACTACAGCCATATAGGACCCATCATATCAACATTCAAGGTAAAAACTTCAACTATTTTCAAATATAAATTGCTAAGTTACGATACTAAAGCGAAAAAATCCAGAAATATATTGCTAAAAATTATATACTTTGAACTCCGTTCTTTTCACTGATAGGTTATATTTTTGTACCACAATCGCATAGTATGTAATAGCCAATGAAAATCTTAACTAATTTTATATCAGTTGAAGTGACGTTTGCATGTTAATTTAACTAAAACTTCAACTAATATGCAAGTCAAATATAAATATGTAGATTTATACTTCTTGGATAATGTACTGAATGGAAGAATTTTGAGTTAGAAGAGTAGGGTCCAGTCTATACTTTCCATATATTTGTATTTGTCATTTATTTAGCTGAGAATTATTACCTGTGTATTTTTAATAAGCCACTGGATTGGAAACTTTTGTCTTGCAATTTTATAAAATAGAACCTTACACATTTTTTATAAAAAAATTAATAAATGTGTCAATGTCGTGCAGCTCTAGAGTTGGCCCTTATGTGTAAATAATGATCTCCTATTTTTCTACCTATTACTTTTCCAGTAATCCGAGCCCACAATTAATTAGTTACAGAAGCATGGGTCTATAGTTATCAAAAGAAAAAGTTGATATCATGATGTATGTTAGTAGTTAGTAGTCCTTTAAAAGACATTTTTTCAACTGTTCTATCCAGCGCTAGTGCTGGTTTGTAAACATATGATTACTTTTCAACGCAATTGCAACAGTACTTTCCGAATTGGCATATAACACGTAACATTTTCTGCAAATTGATCATTTAAAATTAACTCAAATTTCGTATCTGCAAAAAGTGCTTCAACTTGGAGTTTGGTATAAAGTTTGCCGTAGATCATGTCAATCTGACCAATGTATGTGTTATGTAATTAAACGAATTCATCCCCATGCCTCGTTACTCTCTTTGAGTACTTTTAGCAGTGTCTTCAGCTACCTCAGGAAATTAAACCGGGTCACAACAACAACAGCAACAACAACAACAACAACAAAATAATAATAATAATAATAATAATAATATCAACAATAATAATAATAATAATAATAATAATAATAATTATATTATTATTATTATTATTATTATTATTATTATTATTATTATTAAAACTCTATAAGTTAACCGTCAGAGTTGTGGTACCGATTTTATTCTAATTCAGTTATAGAAATTGTGTTATCGAAAAGCAGGATATGTATTCCTGGTGAACAAAAATTACTATCCTCAAAATAGGGATCCATAAATGATGGCAAAAAATTACCTTTTTTACTTTTTATTTTATAACTGTAACTAATGTTGTGTGAAGCAAGTGATGTGATTTTAACATGAAAAATTATGGGCAGGGGATACAACATTATTCAATTTTGCGTTAATGTCTATAAATGATAAGAACTTCTTTCTGGTGTTGGATACATTTATATCTCACATATTCATTAACTTCAATCAGAATTTTGACATAGATAGTTCAGTCATGCACACATAAGGTAAATAATTTTAAGATGCACGATAAAACGTGTAACTTCGATTCTTTAACTTGCAATATGATTGTGACTGCATGGTGCTCAGTAGGATCTAAATGGTATAAAGTGCACGCTATTAAACACTATTATCGACGCCCTCTTTGCCAAATCAGAATTTACGAGGAATTAATCGTACATCTTCAGCTTCTATCGTGATGATATAGAATGCCTTATTTAGAAAGTAACATGAGTGTTACAAATTACTGTAGTAAAAATACGAATAGAAACGCTATTCATAGACAAAAAAGATCCACCCCAGAAAAAATGGCATTTAGACACCAAAAGCAAGCGATGGTGGACTTTTCAATTATTACAAAATTAGCATAGAATACTAAATCTTATGCATTTATCCGGTAATACTCAGTATATGTTAAGCATGAAAATAACCTGGACCATTGAGAGGCGTTTATCCCATGGAAGTATGAAGTATTATATGTGGAGCTTCAAAAAGTAATTTCCAATTTCTAGTTTCTATATTCCAATTTCGGTTTGAAAGTTATGCATTTTTGTTGGAATTTTCTCATCCTTTTTTTCAAACTTACACCTTTCTTTTTTGCGTATCGAAATGTCTCATCCGATTACAAAGCATAGGGTAGCAATAGAAAAAAAAATCACGGAAGTGAATGTAGTGATCCCTTCATATCGCTCTCGCAGACAAGACAGCTATAGTAAGAAATATGATAAAATGTATGAAATTATCAATATGCAAATACAGAAATCGGCTTGCTGGACCCTAATATGTCTTAAGCCTTGAAACATTCCACAAACAATTTTATAAACATTTTTCCTAAACGCTAATATTGGACAAAAGTTTAGTAGAAATCGTTCCTTTACGAGCTTTTTCTTCCTTGGTGGTTGTATAGATTTTGTGTGTACTATGTAAGAAAGAGACGGTTTCATTCAGTTTTCATTTGTCAATGAGATGGCGGAGGGTTGAATATCATGTAAATGTATTTAGATAGCGATGAAACAGCGTACCTGCTATGCTTCATGAAATATAGAATCATAATAATTGTATTCACAAAACACGTCCTTCTCCTAGTTTTTAATACATTTGTCAGCGATTTGTACACGAAAAACACAAATTACAAAATTTGTGAGTCATACAAACATTCACAAATTACACGTAAAACACAATTCAATAATATTCAAGTCACATTGACATCACAAGCATTCATATAGCCAAAGGCTTGTTATTTTCAGTGAAACCATTTCTCCGGGCAAAGAAACTGTTTTCGCAACTTATAAAATGTATGATAAATTAAATTGAATATGTCGACATTTTATCCCACAGGGAAATAAAATTACAGGGAGATACTAATACATTTATGTAGCATAAATATTTTTTTATACATGTTACTTAATAAAAAAAATGTAGTATGGTATATTTCAATAGAGCATACCAGATTTACTGCTACACCTTGCTGCTTATTCTCTTGCATTGCACTTTCCAATACCTGTGTATATTTGCTTTTATCCATTTATCATATCAGTTGGTGAATGGAAATGAAGGAAAATTGTTTCTCCCTTACACCTACAGATAAAAGCTATTGAGTACTTAGGGCAAGAAATATTACTCTGAAAAATCAAACTACCTTAAAATCGTTTTTCTAAGCAACCTGATCTTAAAGCATGAGCATTTTATTTTAAATTCTGCCTACAACGGGCGTCATTTAAAGTTTCAACCTATTTCTTTCTTCAGATGCAATAGGGAATGCACTGCTACTTTTTTCCAGTTGACTGTACAGTTTCATGATACATAACTAAATTATAGGAAATTAGATTCTATGCTGCATATCTATGAAAAATAATAAATTATATATATCGAAAATTGATGAGTCTACAAATGAGAAACCCCTCATTTTTGTGTCATTTCCTCTATTATTCTTGATTGTGCAGATTAATGGTTGACCCGATTTCAACATTTTTGTCAATTATGTTGCATCTTAACTTTGGTCAATACATGATTGCAGTCTATATGAGCGCACTCACTAGGACTTTGTATTCCAGATGGACTAATTGAATACTATGTTTATAAATTAGGAAAATACCAATAATAACAAAATCTACATTAAACCAACAAGAGAATTATTGTTGTTATTATTATTATTAGCTAACTTGGACAAATTCTGAACATTAGGTTACCTAATACTGGGTTTGAAACAGCAAATATCTTTTGACATTATTATGTGTATCTTATGGATGATGTCTTACTTAAAAGTTCGCGATGACTCAACATCGATCTTGACTTAATGTACTTAAAAACTGCTCAAGTGTTTTTAAAATATTTCAGCTGCTTACGTTTCTACTGTTTTTGGGCTTATCCACGAGTTTAGTTTTATCTTGACCTAACCCTAAAAATATTTTGATAATAGCGTTTCCTGGGAAAAAGCTGCAATATCAATGAAAACATTCGACTTGTATAAGTACTGAACATGATTTCTGTTGGTGTTCTAAGTCCACAATCAATGCGATGTTTTAAAACTAATTTGCAATTAAAATTAGTGCCTGAATTTAACTAATTCTTCAATTACTGTTCGCCAATCTTAAATTTTTTAATTTAAATTTCAGAAACTCTCAACTGAAGATGGTCGGAGAAATTGCCATATCTGGTACAGGGAGAGATAGCATGGGACAAAGGAAACCGAGTCTTGCATTCTCCATCGACAAGATTATCGGCTCCTCACCGAGAAAGAACAGTGCTGAACGTGATGAAGATAAACGTAATGAGCGGGTCCTAATGACAGAGGCAGGACGAATCGGACAGGACCCGAAAAGTGTGGACCGGGGCAACAGAGACAAGGATGAGAGGGCGAAAATCCACCAAACTGTTCATCAGACTTTTCTGGCAACCCACTATCAGCAAGCTACGGCGGCCGCGGTGTTAAACGCGGAGATGCAGAGAACACCCTCTCATTCCTATGATGGCAGAAGTGTCCAAGATGTGGCATTGTGGCCTTATCTCCACCCCGCCTTTGTCTTTGGCAGACTCCCTATTGATGAGTACCGTGCCCAAATCCTGCAGCATTTGGCCTTTTCACAACAATATCCTTTTGGTATGAAGGACTGCTCCTTCTCTGCCCTGGGTCTGTACAAGCTGGCTAGTACTCAGTACTCCAATCCCAAGGGTCTCCACAGAAAGTCGGAGATAGATCAATCACAGGAAACCTTCCACGGAAAAAAGACTGCGACAGTAGC
The DNA here is from genome assembly GCA_029931535.1 of Margaritifera margaritifera. Classification (NCBI taxonomy): domain Eukaryota; kingdom Metazoa; phylum Mollusca; class Bivalvia; order Unionida; family Margaritiferidae; genus Margaritifera; species Margaritifera margaritifera. Next base: position 1,749,116 of record JAQPZY010001566.1, on the reverse strand, counting down.
AGATGCACGGCAAGCCACTGGTGTTGAAATAGATTCAGATAATAGTCAGAGAAATGATTCCGATAGAAACATTGATACTGAAGATTCCAAAAATGAAAATGCTATATTGAAACTTAAAAAGTCTGCTGTCAAATCCCAGAAAACTTTCAAGTGTCCAGAATGTGGGAAAGTGTTCAATGCTCACTATAACTTGACCAGGCACATGCCTGTGCACACAGGAGCTCGACCATTCATATGTAAAGTCTGCGGAAAGGGTTTTCGACAGGCCAGCACACTATGCAGGCACAAGATAATTCACACATCAGAAAAACCCCATAAGTGCAACACGTGCGGAAAGGCATTCAACCGTAGCTCCACTCTTAACACTCATATGCGAATTCACCTAAACTACAAGCCATATGTGTGCGAATATTGCGGAAAAGGATTTCACCAAAAGGGCAATTACAAAAATCATAGACTGACCCACAGTACTGAAAAACAATACAAGTGCAACATTTGTAACAAAGCCTTCCATCAGATTTACAATCTCACCTTCCATATGCACACACACAATGAGAAGAAACCGTACACATGTAACGAATGCGGGAAAGGATTCTGCAGAAACTTTGATTTAAAAAAGCATATGCGCAAACTTCACGAAGGATCAACATCAATCAAGGGCTTAAACTCGGCCTCTGAGATGCAGACATCAAACACCTGTCTGAGCCTGACTCACCAGGGAATATTCCCTACTCAAGCAAGCTTTCGGGGGCAAAATGTCCATGGAACATTTTTGACTGGACGCCAGAACCTTATTCCACAAGCTTCGCCATTCGCATGTCAGAGAAATCTTATATCTCCTTATTTTCTTACCCCAGGTGCTTCCTCACTGCTTCAAAAAATTTCTTCCTTGATTTAATATGTTCTATGGCTGCCTGTGGGTAAGAAAGTCATACAACCATACATCACACGGATAAACAAGACATGGAGCAGCAGATACAATACCTTGTTGTATTGATATTATGTATACTAAAGCCATTTTCTGGGCTGTAAAAGGTATAATATTAGCTCGTATAGGAGATTATTTACATTATTGCTTCTACGAAATTTAATTCCCTTTACACAGTGGTGTTTGACAATATACTTTGAACCAAAGTATAATCATTTATCAGCGGTGTAAATGACTTTGAAGCAAAGAAAGAGCTTTTAACAAAATTTTATCATTGTGATAGTCAGTAATCACTGAACGGTGAATGCGAAAAATACAGTTTGCAATGTTCCGTGAATAAATGCCAGATGCAGCATTTTCCTCACAATCATTAAGACCATGTGCATTACATATTATTGCATCTATACTGGAATATACACTCCTCCACTATCGTCATTCCAGTCTGCACTCTTGAAGTCAGCAATCATAAATTGGTAAGATCGTCTTACACACACACAAAAATATGGATACTTCATTAACATTGCTTCAGATTGACAACATGACCACTTTGTATCGAGGAAGCACATGTTCATGTACTGTAGTATCTGATTATTGTTACGAACAATCATTGCAACCAGAAAATAAACTAAAATAGATTTATTTAAATCATGTAATGGACATGTAAATATATGCAGTATTGTGTTTTAAATCATTGCATTTTTCATGAAATTGTAGTATATGTACTTTAAATATATTAAAATTCATAATATGTGGCTTATGTGAATTAAAAGTTATTTAAAGAAAATATATTTTTATTTTATCAACTATTCGTAATTTATCTTCTAGAAGAGGCAACATTGCATGCTTTCTTTTTGTGTATCTTTCTTATGATGTATTTCCCTATCGTCATAACTTGATCTGTCTGTGACACAGATTCGGCGTGGTAATATCGTACAGATTTCATTCACTCAGGTAAAAAAAAGTACTGTCTTCCTGAACATGACAAATATATATATATATATATATCCCTAACTGACCATTTATCAATATTTATACCCATTAGTAATATTATGCAAAGTCTTCGTTTGCAATTCATCTTTGAAGATTCGTCTCCTTTGAAAACCGATTTTTAACTGATAAAACATTTATTTTTAGGTGGTAATTATTTTAAATGGTTATCATGCCGTCATATCATTGATATCCTCCCGGGTCATCCGATTCGGCTTGTTCAAATTTTCAGAAACCCTGATGTTGCGGATTCAAAATAATACTAATTACACTCAGTGACATGGCTGTTTTGAAAACGAGGCCCACTTCCCTGTTTATGTCCAAGATGGCAATCATCCAGTGGATTCATATAATTTGTTTGGTTTCTGTTTGTGTCTATTACAAAATTTTAACTTTCGATAGAACATGTGTGAGGTCCAGTAATCTGCTGTGACAATGGGATGGCAAGAACATATGCTCTTCACTTTGCTTTGCCAACAGGCGGGTTCTTTATAAGTAGGCTGTTTACACTAGCTATGCCACAATGAACATTTTGTGGATTGGTTTACTTTTCGACCACGATTTGGTGGTGAAATCAAATATCAGATGAAAAGGTATATCTGCAGATGTGGTATGTGTAGATTTGTATTGTTTTTTTTCACTTCCATGCAGACTTGAGTAATAATGATAAGGAAATGAAAGACCTTATCAATTCGAGTAATGAGGTCATGCGTTTCCCATGCCAAAGAAGGGAAGAAACTCTTTGCATATAAGAATGCACATGATACATTTATCTACTTTGATCTCGCCATCAGGTCAGTGTCAAATATCATCATCATACGCATGCGTGAAGCAAAAACATATTTGAAATCAACATGCTGTCTGACCGAAAGGTCAGCAGCCACCCCCACCCCTTTTTAAAAAAAATAAATTGTTACTACTGAAGTGTACTCTTCATCTTTGCAAAATATTTGTAATTGTTCATCATTAGGAGAGCCTGAAAGTCACGTTATAACATTATCTAAATTTACTATTTTTACGAGAAATGCAGCTTTAACGGTAGAGAGCGTGCAAGAACATTTTAATTTTATGTTTATTGTACAACGAAACGGAAATATCTGTTTTACATGGGTAACAAACAAGATAGTACTTGTTATTGTCCATATCCATATTGGCACAGAAATTTGCTTTTAATAAATCCATTTACTTTCCGATAAAATAATTTCTATTCGATTTGTAGACATGAATATAGTTTTGTAAAAAAAAATATAAACTGCTAAAAGACTGTCCAAAAAGCTGCTTTGGATTCTTGAAGTCTGTCATAAACAAAACAAAATAATAAAATACACGTTTTCTTGGGTTATTCATCCTTCAAAACAGAAGTAGGAATAGGGGAGGGACAGGTCAGTCGTAGGTCACGTGTTCCATACATCTGATTCATCGATCCTTGATGATCAAATGCTATCAAGATTCACCTGTAGTTCCGCTCTCTCTCTCTCTCTCTTTCTCTCTCTCTCTCTCTCTCTCTCTCTCTCTCTCTCTCTCTCTCTCTCTCTCTCTCACACACACACACACACACACACACACACACCATAGCTACTCAGTTGCAAGCCCTGAGCAATTTGTCTGTATGACCATTTCTTTTGAAAAACCATAATGCTGTATTTCAAAGAGTTTATATCACAATCCCTATAGTACATACAAAAGGATGCAAATCAATACCTTTACATGTAACCACATACAACTTAGACCTTCAGTGTATAAATATTTCCATTTATGAACCTCGAGATGAAAAGCACATAAAGGTGATTTAAGTTCTACAGTATGTCTAGATAATTAGCTACAAATATTCAAACACATATGACTACCCAACTATATATAAACATTATCTACCTTTAATACTTTCATTAGTTGCAAAAAGGTCACTTCATTCATGTGTGGCATTTTACAAGAAAAAAAAAAAAAAAAAAAAAGGATGGAAGTGCATCTTTAATGCAAGGCGAAATCGTTTATTTCACAAATGAAGCATCATAATTTAAAATCAAACTTTAATGACTAGGTTTTACTCCAGCTAGGTGTGTGTATAAATTACACATATAAATGAGTAGCGACAAGAAAAAAAGTCCCTTCGGACAATTTGACGACATCGTGCAAAAAGTGACGTCATATTATAAATTTCAACGCCGTTAGGCATGTGCATGCACGCAAAATATTGTGTTTTGATTAATATTCATGAAATAAATAGCATACATACATGCATACATACATACATACATACATACATACATACATACATACATACATACATACATACATACATACATACATACATACATGCATGCATGCATGCATGCATGCATACATACATACACACACACACATGCATACATACATACATACATACATACATACATACATACATACATACATACATACATACATACATACATACATACACATCCTGTTAGGTACTAATCAATGATGGTGCTGTGAATTCGAAGAGTGAAAGTGTCTACAACTATAATTACACTATTTCTCTGTTTGCTATTCAGAAAGGCTTGTTGTTTCCCAAAAAAGTAATAATACATCTGACTGACATATAGAATGTATTGCATATGAAAATGTTTGACATGCTTGATTCGTATAGGTGTGCATTGCATATGAAAATGTTTGACATGCTTGATTCGTATAGGTGTATATTGCATATGAAAATGTTTGACATGCTTGATTCGTATAGGTGTGTATTGCATATGAAAATGTTTGACATGCTTGATTCGTATAGGTGACTTTGCTGATATTTTACATTTTGTGAGATCTACGGATTTAAGCCCCATTTTGAAATATTTGAGGGCTTAAAAAATCCAAACCTAAAGACGACCATCACAACACTGATATAATACAATATTATCTGCCTTTAACGTAAAATAAGGTATTCGTTCAGTCACTGCGAATATAGGATATATGTGTGTGTGTATATATATATATATATATATATATATATATATATATATATATATATATATATGTGTGTGTGTGTGTGTGTGTTCGAGTCAGAAAAATAAAACAGGTAGACTAGACTCTGACTTGTAAAACAACCAACCCTACAACAACCTACTCCGAATTTTAAATATTTATGTATTTTTCTGTCTATCTTTTAATCTTGTTGGTATGTATGCACGCATGTATATATGTATGAATATTAAGAACCTTTGGTAGCCTATTCTTCAAAAGTGAAATAGCTAAAGCACCCTTAACTTTGATGGCATTTTGTCCGATGTTTTGCTGCATTCCAAATTACACGTTTACATTTTAACAGTATCCTGATTTACAGCTCCTGCCCTTTATGTGTTTTACATACATCCGGGCAACTGAATACAGTGTAGGAAATTTCAGTGTCCAGGCAAAAGTGGCAGTTTTCTTTAAATGCAAGCTAAATGAAGAGCTCTTCGCATTTCTTGTCGTCAAATCTCGAAAAGTACTCGACTCCTCGATAAAGTTTATTAAACTCGTCCAATCCTAACTGAAATCGTTTAGTATTAAAAGCATGTTTCTAAAAAATGACAAAATAAATATTACACTTAAATAGGATATCTGATTGCGGAGGTATACAAACTTTGAAAGAATAACATGCACTGTTAATTTTCCTTCCAGGGCCCCGTTTCACAGAAGCATGTGCGCATAAGAATAGTATAATTTGTATAGGGAAAAAATGCATACACTTAAAAAAAAAGCATCGTTACTAATTTTGCTTAAGAAATTATTTCATTTTTAACTTTTGTATTTTTAAGTTAACACTGACACTTCATATCTGAGTAGACATGAGCAGTCTTTTTATTGAAAATATATCACTTTCCATCATAAATTACAAAATACAAATGTCAGAACGGAGGGGAATGATTAATATATGTATGTATGTGTGTATATGTATGTATGTATGTATGTATATATATATATATATATATATATATATATATATATATATATATATATATATGTGTGTGTGTGTGTGTGTGTGTGTGTGTGTGTGTGTGTGTGTGTGTGTGTGTGTGTGTTATAACATTTTAAAGACAATAAGCCAGTTTTGCAGGTAGGTCCCAATGTATATACATTATTTTAATATTTGTATGTAGAAATTTTATGTAAGACAATTTTTTTAGACCAGTCTTAATCTAAGGTAGTGAGTGTATAAATCATTATATATTTCTTTCATCAAAACCCATAGATAACTAACCTAGATTACTACGGGTAGCTTTCTACCCTAAGGGCAAGTTCATTCTTGCTCCATTATATGTCCGGTGCAAACGAGTGATGAACTGACCACAGGAATTAATTTGTATATTTAAATGAAACAGTTGTAATGTTGCTGGTCTGTGATGTTTCCCACCTCCCTAGCCCGAGCGTGTATAGCTTTAGAAGCTGATAAACAGTAGGGCAAACAAACAGCAACACATATACGAGGCAGTACCCATAAATAGGGATTCGACTTTCTTAAGGAACAATTAATTTCATGAGAAATAGTATTAGAGTTTTGTAAAAAGAAGAATTTCATAATACAATGAAGGTAACGAAATAACATTACGCTGAAAAAAATATAGTGACCACGGGGTAGGAATCGTTACTCTTTCACACTCCAGACGGACGTGTTACCCTCTACACTATGTCAGCTGGAAAAAATCCGAAGTTCACAAAATATTATCCTTTCCAGTCGATGCAGAGTATAAAATCCTTTTTCTTCTCACTACTTTTGTGTTTGTAAAGTGTGTAATGAAGTTTAGAGAAAGGTTTGAAGGTTTGGAACGAATATTAAAGTTGATAGACATTCTGTTTTTGATTGATATTGCAGCAATGAAACAGTGAAGCGTGGGCTTTGCTAGACCATAGAAGAGCAAACAGATTATAGTAATAAGAATCCTGTGTATCACTCAGCTTCTGACCTAAACGTCGGAGAAACATGACAGACGCAACGAGTAACGCAAATTTCGTCTAAATTTTGCAGTTATCTGAAACTCACGAAATTTAGACCGGTACGTCCTATTACCGCGTTACTACCCAGAAAACATATTCCAAAAAGTTTCACTATACTTACTTTTTCATTTTTATCCTACTGCATCAGTAATCAACGTGTGATGCATATGCGCCAGTGAATGATTTTAATTTCGGATCAACAGGACCGCTAAAATGCTCGGTATTCCGAGGTGACCTCTAACGGGCGGCGCTCGAAAGAGAACGTCCTATTGCCGCGGCAATTGAGAAACACAAGTAAAAAAAAAAAAAAAATATTTTTTTTTTTTTTGGTTACAAAATCAGTAAATATTATGTAAAAGCAAGACATTTATTAACATAATTTCAACATTAAATTCATAAATTTATTCAAGCTCTTTATATATCAGAGTTGTAGTAAATCCATTAAATAATTATGATTTATGATATTCTTATGTTATATTACATGGCATAGTTATAGTTAACCCCAATCCCCGTAAACTTTAATTGTATGCCCCATGTCTAGAAAACTCCTTTTATGAAATTGCAGGGATGATAGGGTTGATTAACTTGCCTTTATACTACTTATCTAAGAACCCGCAATAAAACAAAACTCACGAGTTTGACAAAACACCCTTAATGGGCCTCCCACAAGTTAGATAACAATTTTTATCGAAGAGCGTCAGTCATGTCACCAATTCTTCTTGTATTGTTTAAATTGTGAAGCAGACGATTTGTAGACATTGTGCACGGCGCGATTTTATGATTGAAAAGTACAAAAAAGGAACTGGAACTGGATTTGATCACTTACTTAAATTTGTACATGTAAAGGGAATCTATGATTTTGTTTACCCTGAATAGAGTTATTCTTCAAATTTTTTATATTCACGGCTATGTGAACTTCCTGACATTATGTTTATATACAGGTTATTCAAATGTTACGCATGGTGACATCACTGAACAAATATGTTTAAATGCCGCGGTAATAGGACGTGCCACTATACATTGATGGCCACTAGTACTAAATTTAGCTGATAGTTAAATAATCAGACAAATTCCTTCTGCGTTGATCCTACGCTATATCTTTTCATGCATGGATACAATTCACCGCGTTTTCTTTCGAGTTCAGTACTATTCACTTCACCGGTAGAAGGCATAGATTGAGGAGTACATAAAACGAATCGTTTCAACCACATCTACCAGTCTATCTCTCTCTATACTGTGTGTGTGTGTGTGTGTGTGTGTGTGTGTGTGTAGGATATCTACGTTTGTTTAGTAGATTTATAGAAATATTTCACTCAGGAAATGGAAACATTGGGTTGTCACGTTTGACAATACAAAATGTTTTCACTTCATGAGTGATATAGTTCCTTATATCTACTAAAAATATCGTAGATTGTCTTTTTATTGTATATTATGAGGGCAAATACCTTCGACTTGGATAGATTTGTTTCCATTTTGAGCCAATGCAGTTCACGGCTGCATTACTTCATCGATAGGACAGAGACGTTTTACAAATTTATCTCATGCATATAATGTTTTAAATTTTGCATTTTGTCTTCACATTAATTACTATTTTCATATGAAAATAAAAAAACTAAATATTTATAAACATTCGTTTACATATTTCTTGCGCGGATTGATACAGTGAATATTGTTATGGTGTAGTATTATCACAGAGTGGTCGTATCCAACAGACTGCAGAGAGTAGCATCCTTAAACAAAAGATTTTAATGATTTTAAGTTGACCTACTAGGATTTTGGTTATTTATTTTGTTTATTTCTGCATTCAAACGTGAATTCGTGATAATTAAGACTGTTATAACAGTTAAAATCACTAATTAAACAACATTTAATATTATATTTAATCATGAGTTTTAGCCTAAAAATAACTTCCACTGTTTGTCGTAGAATGTAACAGAATGGGCGATAATGAATATCGAATAGAAACAGGTCATGTCAGTTCACTCACCGACACTTGGTACGATTCATATGCGAATTGTAAAAAAATGAATACTTTAAACATACTTGTTGTTTGGAGTCTGGTTTTAGGCATTTTTGAATGGCACCGCCTCATTGTTTACATAAATGCGCAGTCTTGGCATATTGGTAGATCTGTTTATTCCGGTGTGGAGAGAGAGAGAGAGAGAGAGAGAGAGAGAGAGAGAGAGAGAGAGAGAGAGAGAGAGAAGGAGGAGGGGGAGGAGGAGAAGAAGAAATTATTTAGGCCTAAATATGAAAATATAAGCTTGAAAAACATCATACATAAGCGCAGATATATTTCCTAAATGGGAAAAGAGAGTAGTTCCAAAAGTGATATCACCACAGTGGCAATACCACTTTTATCGCCACTGTGGCGATATAAATTTTCTCAGACTGATGCATTTCATTATCTCATTATATATATATATATATATATATATATATATATATATATATATATATATATATATATATATATATATATATATATATATAGATATATATATATATATATGTCCGGTTTTATTTAATAATATTCTAATATTCAGAATTGTTCTATTCATAACATTTTTCATGTAGATTCACTTAAAATTAATGAAAAATACAAAGCTTCGCTTTCTTTATCCTTTTAATTAACAGTGGTAAAAGTCATGTCGAAGGTACATAGGAAATTAACTGTGCTGAGTACCAAATTAATAACCTGCACAGAACTCGGAGGCTTTTGTCTGCTAGAGGTAATTATTCCAACCTTAACACAGAAATAGCGTGTACAAGAAACGCGAGAAATGACTGTCGGCGTGCTCAGAGTTAAAATGCGTGATAGAGCGGTATTTTCCACTGAAGTTTATGATAAAGCTCTGGAAGGCTCAATTGCTGTCTCAGTTTTCCTGAAATGACTTCACACGCCAACTGGCCGTCAACCGCCCAATTAGTGCACGTGCATTGTTCGTAACTCGTAAATCTGGCCGGTATGCGTGGTAGAGATGATGACAGGCCCCGCACTAGGTGCCGTACCTGGCTTCGGATCCTGCTTTACGGGCTCTGTCATTAGTATCTCCAGTTTCGCCGCTCACCTAGGGCAGGGGGCTTCCAGACGTGGGCCACAATGGGGACTGATGAAAGCAAGCTGCAGTTAGAGCAATAAAAAAAATCTTTCCTTTGAAATTTTAGGCGGCGTAGATGCTTATGAATTGCATGCTTCCAGGTGAAGCAGGATCCAGTGGCATATTGTGCCAAGATTGTATTTTTCAAGAAAAACAGTTAGTTGGGATATTGAAGAACACAATACGATATTATTTTCATAATGGGAAACAGAAATAAAAATGTCATCACGAGAGATGCCTTGAATTGCCCTGAGTCTGAGACAATATCGCCAAGATGCTAACTGCATTACTGGGAGACTGATTTCATAGCGGCAACGATTGACACGCGTGCTCTCTGTTTATGTTATGGACAATAGAATAGAACCTGAGTGTTAATCCGGATCGGAAAGAGATGAGCAAAAATGAACTTTAATAAGAAAGAGTCGATAGCTCGTGCAGGACAGAAGACACATAATTATGGATTACCTTTTTTCATCAATGAGGAACAAAAACAGAAATGGCCAAGTAGACATAAAATGGTTATAATCCATTGACTAAGTAGGATTTTAAGTGGAAATTATTTAAATACCCATACAAAATAGTTACAGTTTTTTGCACCTCAGCTTTTCCTCCAGCAGAACATTTTTCACGCTGATATGCCGTACATGGGAACATTTCTGACTAATTTTATTTTCGCGACTGTTATGGTTGAGTGGAAAACCGATATCATTTAACCTCGCAGAAATTTTGGGCGTAAAACATATCGTACCACCAAGTGCCAAATCACGAAAATGATGTATCGTAGGATTTTATACATACATACATACTACTAAAACAACAACAACTACTACAACTACTACTACTACTAATAATAATAATAACGAGACAGATTAGCTTACCTAACTTAAAATTTAATATATGGATTGGAAATTCTCGACTGCAGGCTAATCCATTGTTATAAATATAGTCTATCGGGATGGATGTGGAGATTTCAAGTACCAAAAATAAGGTCTAGCGGTTTATATTTAATATTTTATTTCATATATGATTTGTATCGCATTTATGAATTAAAATATTAAATGACAAGATTTTGTTTGGTTTAACAACCATATTCATTTTTATATAGTTTATTTAACAAAATGCTTGTGTTTGTATTGTTTAACATAATTTTATAAGTGACTTATTCTTAAGAAGCTAGACACTTTGTACCTTTATGAAATCTCCAGCCCCGTCCAGATAGACTGTACAATTGTGCATGCAATCATATTATTTACACGTATATTGATGAAGAAACGCCCAGTGCACATTTAATTATCACATATATGAAATTCTTAAATAAATAACATGTAACTTTGACTATAGAATTGCTAAAGATCACACACTAAATCTACGACCAGTATCACCAAACCTTGGAAATAAAGCTTTTCAATCTGTATCTTTTCTTTTATTCCACAATTCTTTCATTGGAAAACAAAATTATTTGTATATATTCACTTACATTTTGATCTTTTGCAAGATTTCGTTCTAAATTGTATGTGAAATTTGCCAGTCCCAGAAAATATGACAAATAGTTTCAGCATGTTACATATACAGATATTAGAGCTAAACTGAATCGACCATTATTCATGATTAAAAAAATTAAAAAATGCATCCAAGTCTTAAAAAAGATGCATTGATCTAAGTTTGGGACAGTAGCTTCAGAAAAGGACATAGAACGGTACCGTTTGAAAAATATTTCTTGTTTTCATTTTTTTAAAAATATCTTAAATTTTAACTAAACTTCCAACATCGTGTTCTGTATTGTGTTCTTTGTAAGGCCATGCTCTATTGGCGTTTTGCTTTCGCTTTTGGCGTCTCTCTTGAAGTTGTGGATAGTGTTATTGGTCTAGGTGGTGTTTTCCCGTGCTTGTCTAGATTTGTCCTCTGTTAACTTCTCGCGAATCTGCCTTTCGTTTCTTATTCCTCTGGTACATTTATGTGAGCTCTGACTTCCTTGATATAGACGTATGCATACGCCTCTCTGTTGCGGGTTCACGGATTTAAAAAGGCAGTCTCTAGAGGAAGATGATACGTAGAATTAACACTACAACGACTTATTCGTATAGAAACAACGTCCTTTGTTGTGTGCTTATTTACGCGCACGTGTGCATACCCGGATAGATGTGTGAATGAACGGGTGAATCAATAAATGAATGGAAACATGTACATATATTGACAGAGATAGAAAGAGAGAGAGAGAGAGAGAGAGAGGTTTTGCGCTAAGAAGATGTAGGTATAGAGATATATAACAAAATGATAGAGATAGCAAACATTTAGACAATTATTAGTAATCTTAGGATATAATTATCTTTAAGGGACTCCTCACTCTATATCGCTATGATAAAAGAATGAAAATTGTATACCAGTAGGGGAGGAACCGTGTGGTGTGCATTTTAATAATCGATATATCGTTGTAAGCGACATACATACATACGTACATACATACATACATACATACATACATACATACATACATACATACACACACACGTGGGTACATATAATTGTATATTCCTAGAAATTTAAAACTTCTTGATTGAGTCTGGCATACTATTTAATAGATATCAGTTAAAGAATTCTAACTATGAAACAACCATAAGAATCACATATAACCGCGTAAATGTAATTCAATCCTGAATCCCCTGTCCAACGAATCCAGCCCAGCAACCTTTCACTTCTATAGCCCACATGTCATCACACCTCAGGGTTAAAAGTTTCTTTGATATTTTCAGCGGTGTTGGGAAAGTGCCGTCATTATGCACGCATTGACTAACTCATGCATCATAATACAAAATAGGATATAAAAGGTACTAGAAACAGAAAACAAGATAATTTTCTATAAGAACCTAATTTTCACCAGACCTTTATATACATATTTCTAGTACTATATTTCTGACTTGGCCTCGGATATCAAATGTTCAACATTATTCCATGTGCTTTAACGAAGTATTCATACGATATAACTATTCATACCATACCATAAGTGAAAATCCTTTTGCCGATTTTTAAAACCCTTTCCTTCACCGAAGACACTGACTTTAAGGTGCATTAACCTTGGACATGCGTGCTGTCGAATTTTATTAATTCTTTTCTTCCTTATTTTATTTCTGTCTTTTCTTCAATAAAACTTTGAATCGTCATTTTCTGATGAAAAGATATTTCATATTCTTCTAATGTGCGTTTTTGACCTTAATTACACGAAATTTTGTTTGAAAACTTTATTATTTTCCTCGGTATGAAATTCCTATAATTCTCAAAACTTTTTCCATCTTTTTAAAAGGGTATACCTCTCTGGAACTGTTTTGCACGAATGACTTTTACACAGCACATGCCCCGTATTCACAAACTTTCTGAGCACAAAAAATTAAAAACCTTACCTGGTGTCTCTGAACTTCATCGAAAATCAGGAAGAAGATAAAGGGTATCTCTATAAGTTGAAAAGAAGTCATAAAGAGAATCATATTTACAGAAACTTAGGAATTGTTATATTCCTGTCCCGTTTCAAATAAATGCCCACACCGTCATTTCCCTATCCCAAAAAACCGCATCCTGGAAGACCGACTCTGGATTAGTATTTCCACATGCAAAATAATAGCTCTGAAGTTGATTTTCCATTGGGAAATAAAATGTTTAGAAAGCTAATTGTTTCCCTGCCGCCTCAGTGTGAAATTTCCATCTTCTTCTGCGCAAGTTCCTAAACTGGTTTTATGCGCGTGAAACGATTTACCATCGGTTCTGTATTTCACAATATTTACGAAAGCAGTTGTACTTAATTTTACATTAGATTTAACAGTTTAACATATGCCCTATGAAACATGATACAAAAGTCTGCTGTATATCAGCTACCCGAAGGTGCTAATATTTTTAGAAGAAAATAAAATAAACACTTAACATCAATTTTATGTTATGTCTGTGTTTTTCTTCTTTTTCTTTCTTTATTCTTTTTTAAACTGAATACTAATTGAACAATGAACTTATTTTTAAAGTTTAAATATTGGCGTTGATTTCACAAATAGTTTTGCCAAATTATACAATGCGCTTTAGACGGCCTAGGTGTTGGCATAATGTAATGTTGTTCAGGAAATAAGAAAACCAGGAGAAAACCACCGGTCTCGAATGGGCTAACTGGATAATCTTTTCAGTGTATTTATTTTTTCCTTCTGGGTTCAGCACATTGCTATTTTGGACAAATAAACAGATTCAAAATGCAAATAATACCAATGTAAAAAATGTAAGTTAGTGTGAACGATCGCACATTTGGTGAAAACTTTCGCACTTTTTTTTAAGATAATAATGCTGAAGCTGATTATGATAAAGCATGTGCCTGCTCAGATTGCAGCAGAATGGAACCTTCTTATCGTAGACTTTGCAAATTAGTTCTTTTGTCCCAGAATGTTTAGAAAGGTTGTCTTTCAGTTTTGATTTGCTCTCACATTTAATACTACATATTTTACATTGAAATTTAAAATCTTGATTTTCTCTTTTATTCTGATCGTCTAGGTTACTTCGGCTAGAAAAAAGCATTCCCACATGTAGAACAAGACAAGGCCTGAATCCAGTGTGTGTGTTCTCTGGTGACGTTCCATGTTAAACCTACTGAACGACCCAAAGCCACACTCCGTGCAAGTACAGGTACAAGGCGTACCCACTGTACACGGACAATGACAGTCTGCTGCTGAGCATCGAGATTGCCGGTTTCTACCGCAATATGGCCGAAGATGATCACCTTTACGACATGAGCGACTACCCTAAAGAGCATCTGCTGTACAACACAGTCGTAACGGCGAACATAAAGGTTGTAAGGAAGTTCAAGGATGAGTGCTCGGGAGAGCCCATCGCGAGTTTGTTGGCCTTCGCCCCAAGATGTACTCCGTACTGAAAGCGGATAGAGATACGTAAGGCCAAAGGCATCTCGAGGACAGTCGTAAAAGCTGACCTCAGGCACCGCCTCTACCTCAAGTGCCTACATGAGAAAAAAGAGTTCCACCACTCTATGGTCGCCATCAGCAGCGACCACCGGAAAATGGGGGAGTATAGCATCAATAAGATAAACCTTAGCCTGCTGGACACCAAAAAGGGGATTGCGCGAGACTGTATCACGACGGCGGCATACGGCCAGTACCGCGCTACACAAAAGCGAGGGGTACCTCAACGAGCTCTTGAGCGGATAAGAATGCCTTTTGCTGAGTGCCTTCAGACACAATCTGAAGTTCCTCGTGAACGAAGCCCCTACATGGAGAACCACTACCTGAAAGATGGTATATAGACGGCTGGCCTGGAATGTCAAACCTGTCATCCAGAGTGAACACAGGATCGGTGGAGCGGCGATGCCCACCTTTCAGCTCCCACCGCGCATATAGGTACCGTGCTTGGGGGAAGACGTTGCTCTTCCAGACCTTCCAGACCTAGCTTGCGAGTAGGCCGCGTCACAGACATAGGTCTCCTATCTGTGAGTCGCATTACCTCCTTGTTAGGTCCGGCACACCGGCAGACAGCCGCTGAACCCATTCAGTACTACGCGCTCAGTGCCACGTAGTCTCGCTCTCGAGCACGCTTGTCTCTGCGGAAAGCAGCATTTGCTGGGCGTACTGGTGCCCAAAGAGCCGGGTCCTGCGCACGTTGATTCCGATTTCCTCGCCCCGCCTCACACGCACGCCGTGCTTAACTAAGAGTTGCAACATGGCACCCATAAACTCCTGGTCAGGATCAACCTGCAGCAGCTTGGGCCACTTTAGCGGTCTCCGTGCCAGAGCGTCAGCGGTTTTGGAAGCCTTCTTTGTGGCCAAGGGCTTGATCCGGCTTGCTGTTCCGGCTGGTACATACCTAGCCAACGATGGCGAGGTACTAAAAGAGAGCATATAACCGTTCCAGTGCCTGTGTAGTCCTGAGAAACCCAAGGTTTCTGAGCTCATGCGCTGCGGTCACGCTGTTTTGCGGAACGAGGGCCCGTCGGTCGGATCGAGCTAGCGGTTGGCAATGTGTAATAAGGCAGGGTTTTTTTTCGCGGTATGTCGCCGCACTCACCACAGCCATATGTGCCCTAAGATCCTCTGGTAGTCCCATTTTATTTCCTGCATTTGTGCTAGACGAGGGACAATATATACAGCCACACAACAAAAAAGTAGCTTTCGTTTGTTGCATGCAACGCCGACAGCGGTTAGAAATATTTGTAGGCCACGTAGCTGACGGCGGCGAGTCATCCAACACCTCTACGACAAACATCATCTCTTATTCTTGTTTGCTCGGTCAAGGGCGTTTAAAAGTCAGAAAGCTTGTGCTCGCCGCCGAGCTGTGGGCCATCGTCTTTTTTTCCGCCGGTCACCAGGTTGTACTCGCGTAAAGATGCACTGGCATCCTCGTTATTCTCTTCAGCACGCTGTTCGTCGATTAGCATGTGTTTGAGGTAATCTAGACGCTCGTTGCGCTTTCGGATATACTAGGCCTGCGATGCTTGGTTTCCTTCCATCGTCTAGGTTCACTGCAGAGAAAAGGAATTTTTGAGGCAGTAAATGATAGTGCGTTTGTCCCGCTGTTCTTGAGACCAACTGTGGCCATTAGACAGACTTATTGATATTAACCGGCTGTGTCGTTGGCT
Source organism: Margaritifera margaritifera (assembly GCA_029931535.1). Lineage (NCBI taxonomy): Eukaryota > Metazoa > Mollusca > Bivalvia > Unionida > Margaritiferidae > Margaritifera > Margaritifera margaritifera. The sequence continues at coordinate 1,732,543 of JAQPZY010001566.1, read as the reverse complement.
TGATGGTCATGCATCTCTTGCTGCTCGTCGTCGCGATTGTAATAGCGATCTTTGCCACTCTCCGCGCTAACATTCGCAAGTGCTGTGTTGTTGGCATCGTGGTCTTCGAACTCTTTTCACGCAGGCGCTGCCTGCACCGTTTGTGTGGTGCTGCAAGCACGTCTTGCTAAGACCGGTCAAAGCCGACTTCTTCATGCTTCACTGGCTGCAGTTGTTGTAGTGCCTTAGCCGTGCTAGCACTATCACCGCCGGCGGTGCTCGGCATCCTTATCGAATTAACATCGACATTGGTGCCTAGAGTCATGTCAGTAGTAATGTGGGGCATCCTTGGGCACTATGGGGATTAACATTACGCCGTAGGTTACATTGTGGGGCGACCTGGCACACAAAGGGAATTTAAGATTGAAGCTAAATTGTAACATTGTTAGAAGTTGTTGACCTCAAATGGGGCTACATCTTTACACGGTTAGAAGTTGCTGACCTCAGTAATAATAGCCACTTAGGGGCTCGACGGGAATTAACATTACGCCATAAGTTTACATTGTGGGCCGCTTTGGGGCACAACGGTGCTTTAACATACACGCCTCCATTTTGAAAACCCACACTAAATCCACACTTACTATCCAACAAACCATGTATTAACTAATACCCAACACTTGCTATCCAACACGCCATGCGTAGTGACCAATACTTACTTATCTACTATCCAACACTCCACAAAATACCATCGAATACCCTACATATACTATCCAACACGCCGTGTGTAGTGACCAATACCCGGTCATTTACTATCCAATACCCCACACTATATCGTCAACACGCCGTGTATAGTGACCAATACCCCACACTTACTATACAACACGACGTATGTAGTGACCAATACCCACACTATACCATCAACACGACATGTGTAGTGACCAACACCTAATCATCTACTATCCAACACCCCACACTATACCATAAACATGCCGTGTGTAGTGACCAATACCACACACCTACTATCCAACACGACGTGTGTAGTGACCACATCCCACACTTACTACCCAACACGCCTTGTTTAGTGACCAATACCCGACACTTACTATCCAACACGACGTGTTTAATGACCAACACCAAGTCAACTACTATCCAACACTCCACATTACACCATCAACATGCCGTGTGTATCCCACACTTGCTACCCATGACTACGTGTGTAGTGACCAACACTCAGTCATCTACTATCCAACAACCCACACTATACCATCACCACGCCATATGTAGTGACCGTGTTGGAAGTGTCAGTAAATTTGCATATACTGTACTGATTTTATAAATAGCTTTCATAAAAGGAACTATCTCAGACTTTAGCAGAGACTGATAAAAATTCGCAAAAATGTCAATTCTTCTCACACTAAAAGTAGTACCAAAACCCCGAAACTGTCACGGACTTTAGCAGAGACTGAAAATTTCCGGAGAAATTTTAAAATATGATCGAGACTGAAAGTAATACTAAAATTCCGAAATTCATATGGTATTTAATGGAAATTAGAAAGAAATTCCTTCTAAAATGTAAAAATTGTAAAAATATTGTTTACAAATTGGAAAAAAAGTTAAAAAGTACAAAATTTACAAATGTACAATTTGTTTTTTACAGATTAAAAATAAACACATTATACCGAATTTAGCGAAGACTGAAAAATTTATAGACAAATTTAGAAATTGCAATTTAAAAAAAATTAAATATAAAATTTATAATGTTATTATCAATTGTTTTTACAAATTGTGAAAGATATGTATAAAAAATTAAAAAAATCACACCGTTTTGAGTGACCAACACCCCACACTTGCTAACAAACTAAAGTGGTCGACTGACCAACACCCAATCATCTACTATCCTCCAACACCCCACATTTACTTTCCAAAACTCCACACTCCACGCCATTTTATTGTCAGTAAAAGCATGTTTGAGTATCTTATCCATACTAAAAGAAGAAGACAAGACAAAGATACACCGACGTTTTTGGTATATTCTCGTGAATAGGAATCACAATGAAATTTCCAAACACATCACAAGTCCATTTATTCTTCTTTTCACTGCCTTTCTTTTTGAATTTCTTTACTGGCATGGGTTGTTCTTTTGCTGTTTCTTCAGCTTGTCTTGCCTTTTTTGAATTTCCTTGCTGAAATGTGTTTTTCCACAGCTTTTTTGAAATCTTCTCAAGACACACTGTACACCAATGTCCTTTCTCTTGACATTGATAATAGGTATATTTACTTTTGTCTCTCTTTTCTCTTGGATTAGAGCAGTGGTTCCCAAACCCCGAGTCGCGACCCAAATGTGCCTTTTGTGCGCCCATCAATGGATGTCATCCATGCACTCACAAACCACATTGGATACTGGTACAACAACTTCATTGAGAATTACAAAGCAAAGAAGAATACAAGTTTCCCGTAGCGTTGCCTGGCTATTGTTATTTTGAAAGTCGATTCCAGACGTACAAAGGGAAATGGCCTAAATGGAAGGATCTAGTCCTATATCTTGAGCCAGAGCCGGATTTGTTTACTTGGGAGAAGTATATAAAGTATAGTATTTCAGTTGTGGTGTGAAACTTGACGAATTGGAATATAAGGATAGCGTACATTGAGCATTCCAGCTGATCTCCGTACTGTCATAACCTTCCTTTGGTCGGTCCAAAATATGATTCTCATGTCGGATACTTTAGAAGTGGACAGGATTCGTAGTTTACCTTTAGAGCTCGGAGGAAGCATTTACAGAACGTTTGTTAAAAAACAAGTGAAGACTGATTCCTTTGAAAATGTTCAAACAGTCAGACATTTATCAACTGCGAAGACATTATAAGATTTACCGTGCTACGACTTCTGTCGTCAGTGTTTCACCAAATAGCATGGAAGACAGTAAATGACAGTGATCAAGACTTAGCGGATTACCAAGTACTGTTAACAGAACTGATTCCACAAGACGAGACGATTCCTTTGAATTTTGGACGACTTGGTGTGTGTGTCTGTCTGTCTGTCTCTGTGTGTGTGTCTGTGTCTCTGTGTGTGTGTGTGACACTACAGTTCTTGGATTTTGTTTACCAGCAGATACTTTGTGGACAATTTATGAACAGTACATGCAAAGACATGACCACCAGAACTTTTTGTGTTAGAAATGATGCGAATAGCGATGAATACGACTTGCGTACCTCCACGTGAAGAAGACATTCGTTGTACTTTGGGAACTATTCATACTTACCAAGAAGTGTGTATAACCAGTTAGATACACGAACAGATCTACGACTGGAAGGATGTATGTGACTGTAAAAAAAGTCTTGGATTTAATACTTGGAAACAAGAGGTAGCTGACTATGCCAAAGGCATGGTGTATGTCTGATGAAAGAAAGAAAAAATGCAATTTGTGTTTTTGAATTGTAAAGATTTTTGTTGATGTTCTTATACCATGATATATAAAATGTATAAAATGTCTTGTGTCGTTGATGGAATCTCAGAATTCTAAACACAACTTGAAAGTGATGCCTGAATCCTCCGTTCTCAAAGTTATTGAAGAAAAATTTGATCTTCAAAGTTCGGAGGCACTGTATCTTTGACATCCCTTTAACATGTTGATTGCTGGACCAAGTGGTTCAGACCAAACCAAATTTGTCAAACGTGTGATTGAACACAAATCAAAATTGTTCGATCGTCCTTCACAACGTATCGTGTGGTGTTACAAAGAGTGGCAACCTGCTTACACGTTACTGAAAGAAAGTCAAGGAGAATCCATTTCGTTTCTAGAAGGAATTCCTCGCGAAGACGATGGGACCGTGTCTGACTTTAGTCGAACACATCTTTTCATCTAGAAGAAATGAACGTTGGTTTCCACGAAAAGGACATCATCGTAAAGTTAGTATTTTTTTTACATTACTCAAAATTTATTTCAACAAAGTAAAGCGCATCGCATAATCAGTATCCATGCCCAATATGTTGTGTTGTTTACGAGTCCAAGGGACAGATCTCAAGTTCAAGTGTTAGCCAACAAGTTAGGAACACTTGGCTGAATTATGCTTATCACGATGCCACTGAATCGCCACATGCGTATTTATTCATCGATTTATAACCTATCACTCCCGATTTTTTGAGATTTTGTACGAATTTGTTTCACGATTGGTGTCAAGAAGGAGGTCGAGCCATTTACAATTCACCTTTCTTGTTTTCGTTTGTCTAAAACAGACTATAAAAATATCATTTACTTCTTTTCTATCTAACAGTATTCAAGATGACTTCCTTTCAATCTCATCATTCTGCCAAACTGATTCGTGCACTGTATGCCATCAGTCGCGAATAAAATGCACAAAGACGTTCACATGTGTTAGAAGCTAGCCTCAAAGAAGTGTTAAGATGGTTTGCTTCGACAGCACGTCAATTACTACAAGATATCATTCACATACCACATCCAACAAAACGTTTTTTTTTTATATAAAAAAAGTAGCTTTGTCACACTGGCTGATCCAAGAATCGATATTCAAACCAAAATAAAAACCCTACAATTATTTTGAAACCAGGTGGTTGTGGATCTTCAGGAGGTGTCATTATTCGTTCACTTTTAAAATGAGTTCCTAATGCCGAAGCTGAAAAGCCAAACCTAAAAGACAACAGACGAAACATAAGAGAGGGACAGCAAGTTCACACTCTACAAAGACGAAGAAATTCCTAAAGAAACATCTCCTTCAAGATAAAGCAGTACTACTGTTAGAACGCGTTCGTACTCACGAAACCCTTGCTCGGTGGCGTTCCTTTCTTCCACGTCTTCTTCTACGTCTCGTCCATTAATGATTAATCCTGATAAAATCTGATTTAAGACCATTGTTTCCCAATTTGATGAAAAAATGGAAAGTCATCTCTAAAGAAACTTCTACTCATCCAAAAAAGCGGCCTCTCCTGAGAAAAAAGTGCAAGACAAAACAGGAATGTTGCAAAGTTTACTGGATTTATCCAAACTAGAACTGGCAAGATTTAGTCCGTTGAGAACACCAGTAGTACCTAAAGTCAAGTTGATACGACATCTCGACAATCTAAGGAGACGAATTCCGTTATAGAAAAGAAGTGTTGGATAAGATTCACTTCAGTTTTTCCTCCTCACACAAAGATGTCACAACGTTCACGCCATCATCATGGTCCACGTCCAAAGAAACCTTCCAAAAAAGATAAAAGGTCTTCCTCCTCGTTTAGCTAAACATTGAGATGTTTTGTTAGTACTTACCAAATCCAATGATCCGATACGAAAACAAATCAGTCAAAAATAACCTAAAGAAATCGTTGATACCTTGTTTGAATGTTGTATGAACGTTTTGAAAGGAACGGTGCCTTTGACCAAGATACAGAAACAGCAAGTATGACGACATCGTCACGTTCTTCGCCAAATGGCGAAAAAGAAAATGCCAATCAGTCAAAAGAAAAAGGTACTCGTTGAACGTAGAGGATTTCTACCCATGCTGATATGACTGTTGTTAAAAGTGTCTGCTCCTTTATTAGGATCGATTGCTGGACCTCTTTTGGAAGGAGTGATGAGGAGATGAAGAAGAAGATTAAAGGACACACTTTCCTGGAAAGACATCACACTTGCACCCTTGGATCTTATGAAAGGACAAAAATTAACTTTAGTTCCTAGCAAACGATGGATAGAACTCTATCGCTGGTACAAACAACAGACACCACATTTACCTCCTAATCCTAATCTCACTGAGATGTCACACTTACAGCAAGAATTACAATCGTTGAATGATCGAACAGATTTAACCGAAATAGAACAATCTCAACGGTAATTACAATTTTTACAACGTCTTCAACTGTTTCATCTGAAAACTTTAGACGAAACTACTCTGAAAGAAAAACAAAAGTAGCAGTTGCTATAAAGAAGATGGCACACACGGCTACGGGGATGGCAAAGAAAAAAAGAAGACGAAGAATAGAGTTAAACTACGATTGCTAAAATACGCACACAAAAAAAAACGATGTCCACACCCTTGACAGCAGAAGAGAAAACGAAAGGAGTGAAGAAAGAAGTCAAACATGTTCGGACATCCTTTACTCCTATTCCTCGTCGGACACGTAAAGCATTGCAATCCAAAAAAAAAAAAAAAATACCACACGAAGAAAGAGCATCGGCAGTTGGTTAACTTATTGAGGAGCAGCAACAACAACATGGATACACTTTTAGCCAGCATTTCCTACGATCCTGCTCAACCGCTAGCTACGGAGGAATTCAAAAATTCTATCGTGCAGCTAAAACCAAACTCTAAAATTTACGTCTGCAAGATGTACGATAGTAGTTACAAGATCAATCGATGTACACGTTACACAAAATCATTCGATTAAATGTTCCAAAAGTCAAACGAAAGTAGCTTATATCGATCATCACTGGCAAGTGAATTTAGCTTATGTCTCTCATTTAGCGTCGTACAATATAGGTTACAAATATTTGAGTTGTGCCATTAACGTATTTTCAAAATCAACTTGGGTAGTTCCTTTGACTTCAGACTTCGTGCGAGGTTTAAAACTTGTCTTTAAACAAAGTGGTCAACAAGCTCTACGATGGCAAACAGACAATGGCAACGAATTTCTTAACCAAGTTTTCAAAAATAATTGAATAAAATACCCATTCATTTTTTCACCACTGAAAATCCCGAAACAAAGGTTAATGTCGTGGAATGTTTTCAAAGAACTTTGAAAGAACGTATGTGGAAATATTTTACACATCAACATACTCTCGATTATTTTGACTTGTTTCCACGTCTAGTCAAAGCTTACAATCATCGCACCATCGTTGCATTGGATGTGCTCCAGAAGAAGTGACACCTGAAAACGAAATGATTGTCTTTGATCGTTTATTTGGAACGTCACAGTCCAGAAAAAAAGAAAGAAGTGTTAAACACTGGAGATTGGGTTTGTATTGGGTTAACACAACTTACTATTTACAAAGGCTATTTACCTAACTGGACAACAGAATATATGCAGGAGGATATGCTCTGTGATGCCTTGATTTCTCTCCATACCAAGGCAGCGATGCAGGACATTTCCACCCTATAAAATCAGGCCAACTTCGTGTGGAAGTTCAGTTTGCACTAGCTCTGGAGAACACAGTGAACGTTATCTTGTATGCAGAATTTGACAATGCTTTTGAAATCAACAGTTTAAGAGAAGTGATCATAGATTATTAGAACAAAAGATTGAACAAGAACCTAGGGAAATAGGCGATGAGCATATTTTCTAGAACAACAACAACAACAGTCACAGACCACAAGTGAATAAGAAAATAAAAATACAGTCATGATATAAAGATGGCCAGAGCAGGAACAAAATTAAGTCTCCTGTTTTGCTCGTGACTTGACTAAACGAACCACAGGCCTAGAAAAGGACTATTGTCATGGATGTCAAATCGATTATCCGAGTCAGAAACATCACGACAAATGTTTGATGATGAGTCCAGAATAAAATTTGGAAGCGTATCTGGAAGACGCATGGACTCTCATCTCAGAATAGAAGTTTATAAAAGATTGGTATAAAAACTTGAGTCACCATTCCTTATCTTCGCTGACTTGTCTACAAACAAAACGCATCGAAGCTCACTTGCAACAGAGCTAGTAGACTTCCCGTTCATCGACTTACTTGATAGATATTTTCAAGGAAAATGTCAGGTGTGAACTCATGACATATAATTACCTCTGAAAAGAATGAATACCTGGGACCTTCTGACTTACAGTTCGTATACAGCTTCTTGGAATCCAGTGGTGTGTGCTAAAGATGAAACCTAAAGATGTTCAAGCCTATGTCATCAACACAGACAACAGTCATCGTCCTGGAACCCACTGGGTAGCCGTCTACTTTCCCAACGACCACAGCATGGAATATTTTGATTCTTATGGTTTACCTCCTCTTGAAGACATAATTGACTTTTGAGAAGAAATGCTGTATCCACTCAATTCAATAATGTGAGATTACAAGGATCAGATTCCATAATTTGTGGACAATATTGTGTTTCTTTTCTTCATCAACGCAATCTTGGATTCACCTTAGAACATGTACTGACTTGTTTTGGAAGTGATTTGACTTGAAGCGATGACAAAAGATACAGGTGGTTTTATGAACATTATGGCTATCTATTTTCTTTAGCACATAAACGTAATGTGTATCGATGGCAAAATGACATTGTACTAGGTAATCATAGGAAGTCTAGTCTTAAAATGTTGTCAACCTTGTAAACACGTTTATGTTTAATATTTTGGTATTTGTGAATGAACAGAAAGGGACTAGACCCAATCATCCCTCTTCATTGGGTTTGTTGATGTTTAAATTAGCGGGGCTTAATATAAAAATATTGATTTAGAAAAAATAGTGTTGACTTTTGCAAGAGGAATGTTTTCAATCACGTCCTCGCCTTCGTTTTTGAGTTTTCGTTGGTTAGTAAGTGCAGAGTGTTGGTCACTCAAAACGGGGTAAAAATTTTAAGTTTCATTTTAGACATATCTTTCAAGTATTTTTAAAAAATTTTTATTAAAATTTAACATTTTAGATTTACAATTTTTTATATTTTTTTTTTTTGTTACAATGTTTAAATTTGTCCAGATATTTGTCAGTCCTCGCTAAATTCGGTATCAGATTCCATAGTGTGTGGACAATATTGTGTTTATTTTCTTCATCAAAGCAATCTTGGATTCACTTTAGAACATGTACTGATTTGTTTTGGAATTGATTTTTCTTGAAACGATGACTAAAGAGACATGGGGTTTTGTGAACATTATGGCTAGTAAGTGTAGGGCATTGGTCACAACACACGGCGTGTTGATGGTACAATGTTTGGTGTTCGATAGTAGATGACTGCGTGTTGGTCACTACATACGTCGTGTTAGATAGTAAGTATAAGGTATTGGACACTACACACGGTGTGTTGGATAGTAAGCGTGGGATATTGGTCACTACGCACGATGGTATAGTGTGAGGTACTGGATAGTAGATGACCGAGTATTGATCGCTACACACGGTGTGTTGATGGTATAGTATGGGCTTTCAAAATGGAGGCGTAATGTAAATACCAGTTGTGCCCCATAACGGACCATAATCTAAACCTCCGGCGTAATGTTAATTTCCATAGAGCTTGGTAACAACATATTTGTTGTGAGTCCGACCCCAAACAGCACTACGGTAGACGTCACCATTCCCTGTGGGTACTACAACATGGATACACTCAGAAAAGTAATGCAGTCTGCCATTCCTGGAATGAGGCAGACTGCAACGAGGCGACCGAGTGGATCAGCATCACGCTCACTGACACGAACTTTCAGCTCTAGCTCAACTCGCTCGCCCCATCTTTGGATTCATATTACCTGTGTTTTACTGATCTGAAACACACACACGGAGCACAATGCCCCAGCGTTTATCAAAATCCCGCGGCTTTATGTCCACCTCGATCAGATAAACAGAACAACTGTGAGTATTCTTGATGGAAAAAACAGCACCCGGCTACAAGTCATTCCTGTCGATGGTGAGCCCTAGGGGAGTCGCGTACTGTGGAAAACGACATTGGCGTAGACTAGGTGAAAGCAGCATCCAGGAGCTCTCGATAAGCATCTTAGACGAAAGACAATCGCCGGTTAATATGCTGGCGTGCACTATCACCCATGAGATTAAAAATAGAGCTTGCACACTATGAGTCTACGTGGTCTGGACTTCTTCAGTAACCGCACTGCAAGCGCCTTCGGGCCATCGCCCCCGTTTAATGCCGCCCCAGAAGCTACTGCAGAACCTAAAACTCTCGGCCACGTGGCTGTCAAGGACTATGTTGGCAATGATACTGCATTGAAGGTCGTGTCCTTCACGGCCGACAATATCACTTCTGTCAGCGAGATCACAGCAATGAATGCCTCTGTTGCTATCGCTGGGATTCAATGCAAAACGTTCAGAATGTTGATGGTTTTACCCTCAGAACCTTCCCGAGCGCTGGGTTTTACTTCATTAACCTTAATGAGAATCGTTGTAACGGAACATGGGCAACGCTTTTAATCCGAGCAAATGGATTTTAATGACAGCAGTGATCAGTCACTCAATAATGTCGCATACGAAAGCTTTAAAAACTAGCTTTATCTCTATGTTTGCCGCTGGTGACACAAGCGTCGGGATTCTCAGCCACTCTGACCATCTTCGGCTTCCGCAATTAGAACCCGCGCTATACTAGTTAAAAGAAAGCAATGTAGAAGCAACCAGACAGTGACAAGTTCCACGCATCATTAGACCCGCCTGCCTATCCTGTGATCGACGGGAAAGAGAGTATTGGTGCAGCTCGCACAAAAGTGCATGACATCGACAAGGAATACAAACCACTGGTGCGAGAGTATCTGCGCCTCTTTTGGGGCTGACAATTACCGGTTTAGATCGGGGTTGAACGAGATGCATCGTGTACAGGGGCCACACAGAGCACCCTAGGCCAATCAACGAGCAGCTAGGGTTAATTGCGCTTTCGCTGTCAGAAGAACAGTTGAAAGAACTGCCTTGGGGGCGTCTCATGCGCGATTCCTACTACAATAACGAGGTTGTATTGTTGGCGAAAAGTTATCGCAAATAACCTTTCGGTCGGGGTATGTAGGGCCCTCTCACTTGTCTCACCAGGAAAAAAAAAAACAGTTATTTTGGAAAAGACGTGTTCTTCCAGATCACAGTAATCGGCCAGAAAAAACAAACAATTGTTAAACCTGCGGATAGAAGGCATAGTACCTATAACTCTTGGCGAGCCTGTTGACCAGCGTGCTGAAGATCGTGTCATTTCCAGATGTAATGATATTAGGCAAACTGACATTTTCTTTGATATCACCGCCGTCTTGCCAGTATGCCTCGGCGACAGGTTAGTGGTACGTGTCTGCAGGGGAGCTAATCGCCCCCACCCTCCAGATCAATTAAACTTTGATATCACGCAGCTTATCAAGGAATTATAATGACGCTATACGCGATGATCGATGACCCACATGACTTTCGCCAGAAAAAGATCTGCCAGGTTGAAGCTATTCTTCGTGCAGAAGCAACGGCGCACTTTATACAAAAAGTACAGGCGCGCAATAAATGTAGTGGACGGTGCTGACACGATATTGTGTCTCTGGATACCGGCGTAGCAGGGATTGCCCTGTTGGCCGCCATAATTGCTGCCCCCATTACAATCGCCCTTGAGATCACAGCGCTGCGCTGCGGCCTGCTTTCGGTAGCAGGGACTTTCGTCAGTCGGCGGCTGACCACGAAGGACAAAGCGCCTCACGAAGTTTGCGTCTTGGCTGAAACAAAGCTCAACAAGATAGCAAACCAGATATCTAAGACACGCCATCTCTGCAGAAGAGTTTACGTTTGTCCTAGATGAACTGGACAAATACAAAGCCATGAAGAATGAAATATTGCCTAACACGCAGAAGGCGCATGCCGTCCTCGTCGGAACGGCTATCGAAGAAGCGAAAAAACAAACCACACACACAAAAAACAGCTCATAGGCCGCGGTAAAGCCGATACCCGCGAGTAGCTCATGAAAAGCTTACCGGAAATTCGTCATCGACTGTGTGCCTTCCTATTCTTTGCCTTTTGAACCGTCCGAAGAACAAAGCACAGCTTGTGCTTCCGCTGCTTCCCCTGAGCTAACACCAACTGCACCGCCGTGTATTGTTAGCACGCCTTCAGCATGGGTGGTAAGCGGTTCTCTGGTGTGATGTCCTTTGCCCTGTTCGGACCGGTATCCGCCCGTGTTCCCCCCCCCCCCTCCCTTTTTTTTTTTTTTATCCACTGGGAGAGCGCCGAGGCCCGACGAGCAAAAGGCGCACGCCGAATTTTGTGGTGTGTTACGAAACAACATGCGAGAATGGGCCGTCGGAAGCTCCTGCTTGTCCCAACGAAGTAAACCACAGGCGGGGTGGTCTGAAATACCCATTTTACATCTAATGATTGAATTAAAAAAAACAACAACAGCATAAAAACTTGTCTTTTTTACAAAATAATTGTCTAGGGTATCTAATAAACACATCATCAGTACGGTAACTTGATATGGGTGCTTAAATCGCGTCTCGTTTGAAAGTGGAAGGACATCGGATTCCGCTCGACCTTTCGTGAGCTGACAAACTGCGTCTCACTTCCGGTGCTCGTGAGACAGCAAATAACTATCATCCCTCATTTTAGTGAAAGTATGCATTTCCGTACTTTTTTCATGATGCACCACGCCGATGTCAAGTTACCAACCAATCACTGTAGTTCGGAGCGAAGTTTCCATGGTTAAACGTTATGGATGACGTCACTGGCTAACAGACGGGAGACATAGGTTTTACTAGTTACCGGCCAATGATATTGGCTTTCCGATTTACTCGACGTGATATAAGCACCCAGATCAAATTCCCGTGCTGATAACCTGTATATATCAAGAGCTAATGGATTTTAAATTATTGAAACAGACTTCAATCTTCGATTCCTGGAGGTTACATTTACCTGGTAGTGGTAACTCAATTTTGCGCAACATCCTGCAAGTCATCACACCGAATTCAGTTGACAAACAATTTTTCTCAGAGAAGTAAGGTGAAAAATATATAATCTGTTTCCTCAATCGTCCCCCCCCCCCAAAAAAAAAAAAAGAATTATGCATACATATAGGAGTGACTACCTGTTTCCCTTGTTCATGATATTGACGGGCCAATCTTTTTTTTTTCAACAGAATTTTCATGTCGCTATGGTTTTGTATACAATATCTCTTTATTGACAAATAATGATCCGAACATCATACTAATATATCAAGGATCTTTGCAGCTTGACTTATGAATTATACATAAGCAAGTCTATTGCTCAAATAGAGTATTCAGTTATCTTTCTTTTGCTGTCTTTTTTACACTAAAGTCAATTTGTGTTGAAAAAGTATTTTTAATATCTCTTGTACCCTAGGGCAGATAATGTACTGTTGTGAACAGTGGTCTTCGCGCAAAAGGTTTTCAATTTAGATTGTCCTTGGCAATGGGGCATACTTAAAAATAGTCGGGCTATACGGGGTTTTTTTTAAACCGAAGGTAAAATCTCCTTACTTGGAGATCGTAGGAAATCACCTACGCGGATCACTATTATACAGACTTCTTATTCGCTTGTCATGGCCCTCTAGATTTTTCAAAGCAATGACGAAAGTTAAAACAGAAACATCCAATGCTTCTTATTTTTTAATGACATAAAATTAGGATAGAAGATAATAATAAGAAACGCGTGCAGCGCTCTCTACTAGGAATATTAGTAGTTCATAAATTGGAATTGCTATATTTTTTTTATTTTTTATTTTTTTAAATCCCATACAGAGATACGAGAACATCAGAAATTAAGATTAAAATTTATTAGACCACTCATATTTTTATGCATCAACTAAAATTAAAAATTAAAAATTACTGGACCAGTCAGATTAAAGTACAAGTAATAGAGTGTCGTCCGCTAGAATTTTTCCAGGTGAGTGAGCCAGAATAGCCGGCAAGATATTTCGTTCATGCCACTTATAATGACAAATTAATTGCTTCAGGCTCCAGCAAGGCATTATTTTTGTTTAAATCCATATTTTTTCTATAGAGTTTGGTCTAAACCATTATCAAAACAATAAAATTGTTTCAGAATCTAATGTAGTTGCGGACACAACATATACCTTTGCATTATGTGTTAACGTTTCACTCAGCTGTTTCAAATATACCGCGCATTACAAAAATAAGAAACGATCTTGCGGCAACTGATTTGAAATCTTACTAAAAATAAATGCTACAATAGTGGTTTTGAAAAATCAGCAAACCTGATTGATTTTAAGAGAAGGTTACAGGAGCTCTAGTAGTAACTATATTGTGATAATGCAGCCTACATTCGGTTGTTTTAGGTTATTTTTTTCAAAGCTTAAAAGAAAAGTACACAACGTATGATAAAATTTAAAAAGAGAAATATTTAAAAGTAAAGTCTTTACATGTATTTCCTTTGTTTAAAGGAATATCAAAAAGGGCTTCCATTTTTAAAAAGATTTCACAAAGCAAGCATTCAAATGAACACAATTAACGATGACAAGAGCATTTTAAGTAGAGGGAAAACATGATTCTCGCTCAGCCAACCTCTTCAAACGGGTTTTCAAAATTTTAAAAAACATAGCTCACCAGCATGTTTTTTTAGGGTTGTTGTTGGGTTTTTTTCTTTCTTTTTTTAAAAAAGCGTTTGCCTAGGGGTATGAATACAGTGTCTGTATTTATCATAAGTTTATTACTGGGTAAAATCTACACATTTTATTGAACTCACATGAATTAGTATTTTCAAAAACATTGATTAACAAATAAAAGAGTTTCCAGTCGAATTATTCCCATGAATTTTTAGATTTCTCAATGTATTCAGTCTTTTCTTAACATTTATAAGTATGTAAGTAGCAGAGAATAACGGTGGAAAACGAACCATAGGCTACTAATATCAATAAAGACATACTTTTCACTGCAAAGTGATCGTTTAATGTATATTTTGTTTTCATATAAATTTGGTAGTAATGCACAAATAGAGTTTATATGAAAACAGACTATAGTTTCACCAATCTGTCTCACTATCAATACAGCGACCATTAAAATGTAAGGTGTATAATAAAATATTTGTTGGCAGTTATGCTTAAAAGAGTCATCAGGACACATTCAAAACAAAAAAAGAACCCCATTAAAATACAAAGTTTTGAAATAAAGTGTATGTCGGTAGTTCTGCTATAAATAAGCAAATGTTCTAGAAAAAACCCAGACAAGTGTGATAAAATGTATATCAAATACATTGCGGAGAAAATTCATATAAGTGTAAAGTTTATAATAAAATGTTTTTTTTTAACAGTTATGTTTTAAAGATTTATATAAGAAACATTCCCGAGAATAACCATTCAAATACGAAGTTTTGCAACACATATTTGTTGGTAATTCTGCTTTAAATAAGCATATAATGATAAATTTTTATGAAGACGGCAAATCTACATACTTGAGATCTGTTTTGTTGGACTCCTCAGTTGAATGAATAGTTTAAGTTACTTCTCTTGATTACGTCTATTTATATAATCAATACAATATATGCAAATGTATCTATACCTTAAACTTAAACTTGATATCATAGTATAGGAATGGTTTGTGTATCAATAGTTGATGTATATAACTAGCTGCGGAAAGGTCTTGTGTATCATGATGAGGCCACTTGTCGGATAGTCGGACTGGGGATTCATCCAGAAACTGGAAACACTTGGGGAGTATGTCCCACGCTTAGATATAAACATGGTCTCAAAGGCCACAAGGAGTTGAAAAGGCTACGTGTGAAATCGCCTCCAAAGCTTACACACTAGCAAATGGATGCACAAAGTAGAGATTCCGTTATATGTTTCTCGGCTGCTAAGTAACTAAAAAATGTAACAGAACTAGTACCCCCAGTCAAAGACTTAGCTTGAAAAAATTTTACAAAATATTTTATATATAAAATAGAATTAAACACTCAAATAATGTATTAATTAAATGGAATTGAGATTTTAAAAAAAAAACTAATGCAAGGTGCTGGTCATTCTTGTCCAGCGACTATATTTATTGCAACAGTTGACAAAAGTATAGCAAATAAATTTGAAAACAAATTTTACTACATAGAAAATAACCATTTTTCATATAAACCATTTATTTTTATACTTACACTTTAAAATTTGACAATGATGATTCAGCGAATATGTACAGAGCACAGTGTGATATTACATTTTGGCAAAACTAATTAAATTACCAGTATGGATGGCTACATCAGGATGTGGAATATCTTATTGGTATTTATCAGATAAAAGTATACCTGAGTTAGTGAAATCTATATATAGGTATTACATCTACTTCCAAATAAGAAAAGTTTTGTCTGAGTGTAACATACCGCTACCTGATAATCAATTTTTTAATCCAACGAACAATAGTATAGATCAAAAATATAATCCGCAACAAATCTAATATACCGCCACATCATGATTGGATATATCAAAACGGAAGGATTTTAACATTTATTAATGGTCCAAGAACCTATTACAAAACAGAGAGGGAAATGACTGATGATAAGAAAAGTGTACCCAAAAGATATTAAGGTGGCAAATGGTAAAAAAAATAAGATGGTGGATACGATATAGTGCTAAGCATTATAACTTTCAAACAACACCAGAAGAATTAACAGATTGGACATACATCTTTCTACAATATAGCTATGAATTAACATAAGACGGAATATCTATTGAATGAAAGTTTTATTTTAATTCAGCAAGGCTCTGAAAACATAACAATAAGATTTCAACAATATATTTCAGATTTAAAGGTTAGATTAAACTATGCAGTTGGTGGTGATGGAATATTTCTTTTACCAAGCGATATAGTGATGAAAATAGGGTAGCATAGTATGTTATAATAACAATTTACAAAAATCTTCGGAAACATTTATTTTAGGAATGAATACTGATGTAAATACTGACGTTGTTATGATTTTTAATACATGTGACAGTCAGTCTATAAAAATTCGGCAAAGGACAGATGAAAAAATTTCAATTTCCAAGTTCTAGAACCAGAGTAAAATAATATTGATCATGAAGTAAATAAAAAAAGCTTTATAATTTTGACTATGACCATATGAACTTTTATAATTTACTTTTTAAAACAAAAAACTAGAAGTAATGTTCACATATTCACTGCTCTCTTTTTAAGCCAATTACTGCAACAACAAGATAAATAATATATTCTGATATCACAGAAATAATTTGTCCAGCTGGTTTTAACAGCCAGCTTGTTACATTACCAATGACACCAGACAATGCATTTTTTATTACCTAACTGAAACAAATAGTTTGCAATATTTTTTAGTCCTAATGTTAATTTATGAAGAAATTTATCTATAGTACTTCCGCCGTTTGGACTTGTTCCAGCTCTACTAGTTTGCCCTCTTCCTCCTGTTTAACTTCTTGTAAAATCTGGAATGGATAAAGTAAGAGTTGTTGGAATAATAGATATAGCCACAAAAATAGCAGCAATTGTTACACCTTTTCCCCTAAAGCATTTGTTTTAACCTTTCACCTAGTAGTAACTTTTCTCTAACCTTTAAATTTATATTTTTGATGATTCCTACACAGATTGTTTTGTAAATCTGTTCAATTTCCAACTATGTGTGCCCTTTTACTTTCAGTATTTCGTAATAGATATTTTAAGTGTGCTTTTTTAATTCATGCGATCCTTTAAAATGTCATTATTATATATTTTATCTCTTTTTCATACATTTGTAAGTCAGTATTCATAATCTAATTGTGATGTTACTACTTAACATGATCAACATAACCTGATAATTCTCTTTCTTCTTCTAGAGAAAATAATCCAGTAGGTGGTTCATTTCCAATTCTTATGTGATAATCATCTATTAAAGTCTCTGCTTCTCTAACTTGCTCATTATTTGGTTCATTTGTTTTAAGTACTTGCAATTCTATGTTAGCTGGAACTGATAGTGTTTGCCTGCTCTCAGTTATTGGTACACACGGATTTAAGAACTTCTTAAACATGAACTAATTTAATACTTTCAACTCGTGATATCCATACATTTTCATTCTTTTACAAATCCTAATGACTTTAGGAATTCACTTCCACCTTTATTCCCAGCTAGGTAATAATATTTTTCCTGGAGTGCCTTTTGCCTAAATATAGTTTATATTTATCTATTTCATAATACGTCAATGTTTAAATGAGGTTTACTTAATTGATACTAATCTTCATCTATATCCAAGTCATGCTTAATATAGTCTTTGTATTCATCAACCATATTGCTCAAAACTACTCTTCCAGGAGCCTGAAATCCCTGATTGGATTGTTAAGGAACTGTGTGTACTTTATGTCAGTGTATATATGTGAACGAAAAAATTTACTCAGGTTTCGTTAACGCGTACAGCGTTACCCGAGGGTGGTTTATTTTTCGGCTTTAGCTATTTCAAAATACTGAGTTCGATTCATCCTATGCTGCACGTGCAAATTGCCTGCTGTGAAAATCCCAATTACCTCGAGCTCTCTAGCTGCGCATATTCACCACAGCCAAGGTACTTATAGAGTGAATTTTCTATGTATATTCACATTGTGAGGATGCTTGTCAGGAAGCTAACCACTTTATAGGGGCAATCTTCAGCTGTAGAGCTGTTTTGGTTTGGTAATGGGAAGTCGTAGAACTCTGTGGGGTTCCTTGTAACCTGTATCCTGATGTCAGGTGACGTTGGCTCGGAAGAGAGTATTCTCGCAGTGAGGGACCAAGGCTTCGCGACCAGCGGTGGCTGTGGTGAATGAGGAGGTTCTCGAGGAATCCTTCAACAGACTGGGAGGGGTGGGACATGCGTGGTGGCTCCTTGACCATTGACTAGAGCTGTGTAACCAGAAATACATCTTGGTCGTCAACTGGACGCCACACACACACACACACACACACACACACACACATATATATATATATATATATATATATATATATATATATATATATATATATATATATATATATATATATATATATATGTTCCATTTTTGAATTGATATATTTCCCTATTGATATATGAGCATAAATTAATAATTCAATGTCTCTAAATGAGTGATAATTCATAATACATGCATCCTACATGTGGATAAATTATACATTATTCATATTTGTGTATAAATCATATACTTTGGTCATCCTTGGTGTTGAATCATACATTGTTTGTATTCGAGTGTAAATCCTATACTTTCACCACTCTTGGTGATAGATACGGACAGTATCCATACTTGTGTACAAATTCTATACATTGATCGTCCATTGTGATATATCCATATATCAGTCATATTTGTTTATGAGTTCCATACGTTGATTCTTGTTTGATTTACTCGTTGAAGTTACATGTTCTGTTTAGTTCCATGTTAGGAACTATATCATTTCCTTATATCAGTTATTGAACTCGGTGCGCATCATTCTGTTAAATCCATTGTTGGACGTTATGCGCACGAGTATGGTGTCAGATTCGTTTATGGTTCAATTACATTATAAATAAACATTTCATTAACGAAAGTGCTTTCGGTGTCTTTGTTAAATCCAATCCCAACCCGGCTTCGTCCTGTTACATAGATCAATTATAAATCTAAGGCCCATTAATTACCGCATCTCTCGTTTGTTCCCGATACAAGTCATCAAAATCTTCTTCGTAAATATGATTATCGAATTAAAGTCTACCAGCTTTTGCCATTTTTCTGTATTAAAATGGATCCAAAAAACTTGAAAAAGAGCTAGGTTTTTCAAATAACAGTGATGGAGAAAGAAACGAACCAGTTCTCAAACACGTACAAGAATACAAAAAAAGGAATTAAAAATTAACATTGCAAATGGATTATATATAAAAATAACTGGTAAATATTTAACAGAAATGGATTTAGATAAAATGGGTGTGAAACAAGTTAAGAAAACATTAAAAGAAATTGTAAATGCTATATCAGCAAAAATATCAAAGTCATTGTCAGACGTAATAATATTTGGTGAGACGTCCCTGATTAGTAAATTTCATCCATTTGATAATTTAAATTATTAACAGACAGAGTTTAGATAAGATTACATAACATGAAGTGAATAAGATATTATGTTGGGTTTTTATCTTGTAAACTAGGTCTACCTCTATCTGCATTGAATGCAAGTTTAATATAAACAAGTTTAAACATACTTTTAAAAAACAGTGAGCATCCAAGAGAGCAGTGATCAGAGAGAAAATCAAACAACTTGTCCAGGAGAGAAAGGTATTGAAATTATTCCTAAAAAAATGTGTACTGGATGCTTTATAATCGATCCATATTTTCAGCTAACAGCTGGAGTAACTCTTACAGTATTTTCCGTGTACCATATATTTAAATAATATGCATTAAAAGATATGAAACAAAGGAGAGCAAGCTAGTGATAGAAAAGAACAAGTCTCAAGTTCTAATTTACATGTTGGAAGAGAAGTCCGCTATTTCAATAAACCAGTAATACGAGATAAAAGTTCAAGTTACATAACCTAATAAAACTGAAAAAGAAAGGCATAAGTCTAAGTTGTTATTTCATACATTCAAACTGTGGAAGAGAGTGATGTGAAACATCTTGTAAGAACAGAAAATGACAATAATTTTAGAATGCAAAAGATTTATGAAATTAAAAAAGAACTGATTAAGGAAAAAGAACATTACAGAGGTGTAAGAAGAAAGTATTAAAAAAAGCTTATACTTTTTATAACTGGGTAGAGATTAGTATGGTGCAACTTTACTAGGGTTGTTCGCTAAAGTTTTCAGAGGCAAAATGATACGCAGTAACGTTTTAAAACACAATGAGATAGTAACCTAAGGTATAATGAAATTAAACAGTATTGATGATATGGTTAGTAATGTAATAAGCGATGATAATATGGTTTATGTGGAATTTGATTTAATAACTACCGAATATAACAGATACAAGGAAATTAAAAAATGCTATTAGAAAAAAGTAGCAATATTGAAATATAAAATATTGTTGAACTGAAGAAACATGTTTGATGATGGTAAGAAAGTTATGTGGAGAAAGAGGTTTTAGAAAATATCACAGAAAACAGAAAATTTCTCATATTTATAGAAGAGTGATCAGAGAGAGCAAGTTTCCTAATATTTTAAGTGGACATACCAGTAGAAGGTCAAAGATAGACAGAAATTATTTTTTAAAATTCAGTTCACAACAGAGATAGTTGGGAAAAATAATTTGAAATTTAATTGGGTAAATAAAAAAGATGGCTTATAAGACTTGTCCTATGCGTGAAAATTAGAAAGACATCACTGATTTTAAAAACTCTTTTTTCCTTATTGCAAGCCTTGTCAAAAAGAAAATCTATAAAAAGTTGACAGAAGAAAACAGAGAACGTCAAAAAGGAAAGGTGAAAATGTGGAAAAAGATAATAAAGAGTACTATAGTAAGAAACACACACACACACACACACGCAATACCAATGAATATCACACTTAGCAAGAAACAGATCTTTACAAGCACTAAAACAAAATATTAAATCTTATATAACATTGAAAATGTTATATGTACCATCATTGACGTCTTTCGAAGGTGTTAGGGGAGATGACTTAGTCATTGATCATGTCATACCATGTTCGTCATTTGATTAGTCTGATCCTAAAGAGCAGAGAAAAAGTTTTCATTTGTCAAATACTAAATATTTAAAAGCCAGTTAAAACATATCAAAACATGTGAAAATGCCTGTGAGGAAAGATATAAAACAGAATAACAAAAACAATTGAATCATTCAAGCTGGCTACCTTTATCACTGAGGAAATATTGTTGAGTTTATTTTTCCTGTAAAGACCTGATTGCATAATAGACAGCTGCTCCTTAAATTACACTTGTCATCAGAATGCTTGTCAAACGCATCAATAAAAAAGCAACCAGTACACATTTATTTATGAAGCATTTTTCAGTATTATCAGATTCTGTACTTTCTGTATTACTTTGCAGAGGCTGCGCCTCCAGTGCATCGTTGCCTTTACCAGGCTCTGCTGTTGGACTTTTCAAATCGATTTTGTTTGAAAGTTATAAAATTTGCCCTCAATGTAGAAAGAAGTAATCACAATTTGATTGACAAAAATCCAGTCAAGTATTTGATACCGTTTGCAGTCATACAATCATCTTTCAGTTCATTTTGTTAACTGTCTGAAAAGTTGGCGATTGGAATACATTTTCTAATCTTATTTTTGCATCGTAAATTGCAACATATAAAATAATTTGAAATTTTTGCAGCTCTTGCATTGACAAAGATTTCATATGTTTTCTTGATTTGTTTTTTAGTCTATTTCTTCCAAAATCTTTTCAGTGATATTTTAATCGGATATCTCTTTGTATACTCCACTTGCAATAGTTATGTTCAGTTCCTGTTTGTACCCTGAAGGTTGGGTAGAAATGGAGTCGTTATTCTTTTCCCGATAAATCCTAATTATTTTTCCAGTTGGGCTCTGTTCAGGCTAACGCTCTGCTTTTGCGTTCCGCAGCTTTGCATTTATGCAATTTAAATAACTTTGCATGAAGATCATAAATGCAGATACGCAGAAGTTGAATATACTAGAATCTTGCTAATGATTGTGCAGAATAAAGTATCGTTCGCTTTAATAATGTCAAACCAATTGGAGATTCTAGACTTTCACGCCAAGTTCTCCAGTTGTATAAGGGGGACAAAATAGAAGGAGTTGTTTGTTACAATAGGCAGGATTAAATAGGGCAACGAAAGTGTGTGACCCATTGAAAAGGAGATGCAACCTAAATATCCCGTGAAACCTACCGTTTTTCAATAACAACTAAAGAAAGTATCCAAGGAAATAAATATGCAAGCAATAAGCACAAATAAACCGTTTTGTCAACAGATAAGAGAAGCTGAGACTATAATAGCTGATTAGCATGACAGCAATCAAAGCGGAAAACTTAAAACTGTAGTTTAAAGATTATTTAATACACAAGAGGAAAGAGAATTAATGAGTTATGTAAATGATGTAGAAGGTGTCGAATCAAGAATAGAATATATGCAATCTGGTGTTGAAGTGTATTATAAACAGATTGAAGAGTTGTAAAAGGACATCAGCAAAGCAACAGACCCAAACAAAGAAACGCTGTATTGCACAAACAGTTAGAACGTGTTTTAAGCAAAAAAGCTAAAGTAGATGGAAATCTAACACAGTTTGAATAGAAGTTTAGAGAAAATATTGAAATAATTTTATTTTTAAAAATATTATTCGGTGAATATTGAAAAGATTATTCCAAGAGATATGCTTAATAATTGCTGGAATAGCTACAGCGATAGCAAGGACTATATCAACAATTGGTCTGTCAATCGTAAATTTGGCAAAATGTTTTTCTACTCCTGTTACACCTCACTCTCCTACTCTTACTCTTTCCACTCCAAGTGGATAATATTTGACAAAACCACAGATGGCTTAAAAACATTAGCCAATTATATATTTCAGTTAGCGAAAATAATAGCAGTAGCAATGCCAGATATTATTGGTATTCGGAGAAATTGGTAATTGTTTTTTTTTTTCTTTCTAGCTGATCATGTCATATTACTTGTTTTGGCATTAGTGGGTTTGTTTTTTGCATTGTTGGTCAAATGTGTCCAAAAAGCATGTAGCAGAATTGCTGCTCGAACATATGCAAAGCATGATTAAAAGTTATAAAATGTTTAAAAATGAAAAGTAAATAATTTCCTGCAACCACTAGTATGAATATAAATTTCATGATAAATATTGTTTCTTGACGTTTCTAAATCGTCATGTGTCATCGTGCTGAAGGTCTGCATAAGTACAGAAGGTACAACAACGTATACAGGAGGTACAATCGCGCTCTGCACAGACTCCATCATCATTACAATAGGACCATCGTCATCGTCACCCTTCTTTTCTACTTAATTTGTACGCAATTTATCTTTCATTTGTCCTCTAAAAATTGTTCTTCATACTGTCACAGATTGTCTATCAGCTCTTGCAATAACGTTCTTTTCTACATCGGTATTAATGGTAGGATTTATTCCCAATCATTGGATATCTTTAAATGGTTGCTGTATCCGACAATACTACTCACTTACATGACCATATCATTCAATAATAAATAAGCCATCACCGCCAACAGCATAGTCCAATTAATATTTTGAATCTGTTATGTATTGATGACATTTTACCATAATGTTTTCATATGTGTCGTAATCTTGCTGTTCTAACAATAATGCACTTTGTAACAGTGTCTGATACTGTCGAAACCGACTGATTGTTTTGAATTTGTACGCCTAATATACATATTACATAAAACTGTATACTTTGATTTAACCTTGTAATACCTCCGTTGCTATCTTGCAGGCAAAGTAAGTTCAGTTAATAGGTACATCTTTGTTTGCCATATAATTAATTTCATCAGTGAGACTATGTTCTACAGTATTCAACAGTACCTGCGTTACTATTATATTTGCGTTTGTAAGCAGCTAACACAACAGCAGGTGTACTCTCAACAAAAACTTGTGTACAGTATAATGTTCATCTGGCCCTTTATCGATCAAGTATATTTTCCCCTTGAAGCATCACTAGTCAAACTGAGGTGGAATTTTAAAATTCATGCAGATCCAATTGAATTTTTTATTTTCAGTGCTATTATTATTCGATTTGAATGTACCATCATAGGGTAATGGCATTTCATGTTCATACAGCAGATATCGCCCCTTAAAATATGCATGAAATTCGCATACTACGGTACATTTGTGTATAGTAAATGCCAGTTGGAAATCCCACACCATCCACACAGCCCAGTTTAGTTTATTCTTTCAAAACGTCATGTCACACTGTGCTCTGCATCTGTTAATTGTCTTATCATTGTCAAATGTTAGTTATCAAAAAATGGTTACCGGCTTTAATGGAAAAAATTGAATTTCATTATACTAAATTTGGATCTTGATAAATGCGTTTGCAATATTAACTTGTTTAAAGTGAGCTAACCACTTTATTGTATTAAATTGAATCGCAGTACAAGGATAAAGTGATACACTAGTTGGTGCTTTGAACTGAAGTCCATCGCCCGAGGAACGATTACATTAGAAGTAGAGTCTATTAAATTAGGATAAGGGTCTATTATATTTATACGGTGTCCTCCAATGTTGTCGCCGTTTTCGTAGGGTCTACAAAAGCAGTATAGTGTCTGCTTCTATGAGTAAACCTAGTTAAGTCCATTATTTAAGCTCGGAAGTGTATGAACTTGGTGTTTCTTGTGCAAATACATTGACCCTCTATATACTGTTCTTCCACATTCACATGCAACTCTTTTTAAGTTTCCTCTCTAATCTGTTCATTACCTCAACTGTAATAACATTGTAATCCTGTTGATTTCATGTGATCTTGACATCTCTGTGATTTGCTTTTCCTTTTCCTGTATTAGGTTTTCCCTGTTGCATTTTGTAACATTTTACAGTTGAGTGTGTTTCGAATATTGACTATATCTTTTATGTTTGCAGTTTAATTGAAATTACTACTAGATGTCAAATGAAAGTTCTGAACACGTCGTGCCGAAGCCAGCATGCTGCGCAGGAACGATATGATTTTCAAAATCGGTATATCTACACAGTCTGAAAGGAGTACTGGATTTTATTTTATCCATATAGTGTAAATGCTCTTCCCATATCAACAGATTTTGGTGAATTTGTCGTAATTATTTGTAACAGGTTTTATGAATGTTTTTAAATTGTACTTGTTAAAAATATGTCCAGGAAAAATGCAAAGTTGATGGTGTAGTTGGCACGATCAATATCAACTTCTTTGAATGAAATTCGAAATAAGTTTTATTGCCTTCATGAATGCGACAACATTTATGTGGTTTTCATTCCGCCATATTTTGTTCAACATCTCATAGACTAACTTGCAGTCTTTTACATTGTATTTGTTTTTCATCTTTTTCAGATGCAACTGGAAACAGTTTCATGTTTTTGGATGTTATCCCTTTTAATTTCTTCCGCAATGTCATTTATTACTCTGCTAGGACATTGTGTGGATTGTAGTTGCTTTATCACATTTCTCATGTGTACAATTTTGTTTAATTACTAGTGCTATTTTTGGGTGTAGTTTCTTTTTACCCTCTGATAATCGATATATTAGGTATGTTTTTATTCCTTAATTTTTGTATTGCGCCACCACATCTTTCACATTCTATAAACTCATTATCTTTCAAAACCTCGAAGTTTTCATGCTCCTTGATACTGCTATTCATGTATGGTTCTTCAGTTGTCTCTGAGTGAGAGGTGTGTCTTTGATTTATCATATCGTTTCCATTTCGCATAAAGATACCTTTTGTTTGTCATTATTTTGGTCGTCGACATTTTTTCAACATTGTATTTGCCATCTTGTTTGTTGTATATGACCAACACGATGGCAAATGCATCGTTGAATACAGATAACTTTTGTTCATATAACATGCCCTCTATATCCACTATCTTCAAGTCTTCCAGTTTGTAAACGACTTGATCAACTAAAATTACTTAGCTGTTTTTAAATATTTTCTCTTTAAAGTTAGGATGGTAGCCCTTAGCTAACATTGTTTTGTATGTCGAAATTCTAACTGTTTCACATTTTTTAAATGTAGCTGTTCCAAATGTAGCTGTTGTCAGGTAACCGAAAAGATTGATGCATACATTTGATTTGTTTTCTTCCTTACTTGCTTCAAACGGAGGCATTATATTGATCTGTGATGTGTTATTATATCCCTAAATTACCTTTGGTAAAACGTCAACCCGTTGTTTGGTTTCATTTTGAGTGATATATTTCCACATTCTAGTCATTAGGGTTAAAGCTTTCCACTACAGATTCTTGTTGTCTGAGTAAGTTTAAAGTATTCAGTGTTTTCCTTTTCCACCAAATCCTCAACTTCTTTTTGCAACTTTTTTCTGTATCGTAATAAATATTCGGTCTTTGTCGTTTTCTTTGAAAGCCTCGTGTATATAATCTCCTTTTATGCTTTAACTTTTTCAGCCCAAGCTTATTTTAAAAAACACCATTCACTGTCAAAATGTATTTGTATCCAATGTTTTATTTTCTTCTATGTTAGCATATCAAAAATATATATCTACCACGAAGAGAAATATTCTTCTCTTTTGCTTATGCAATGTGTAAGTAGATTGTTCAGTTAACCATTTTTCAATTCAGTGTATTTTTTTTATTTTTATTTTTTTTATTTTTTTTTTTATTTTTTTTTATTTTTTATTTTTATTTTTTTGTCACGTTTAATTTTTTCACAAAATTTATTGATATTTACCTAAGTAACTGGATTTTCAGACTCTTAGTAAAGATTTTTTAACTACTGTTCTTCTTTTCTTTGTAGGTCGTCTCTGATAGAAATATTTGCTTTTGGCACATCGTTTAAAACGGTTAAAAAAATCCAAAGAAAACTCTGTGATTGATACACTATCTTTAGACGTAATAAACAAACTAACAGGACATCCATCAGCAATGAACACATTTATTTTCAGCAATTTGCTATATTTTTTCATTATTTTAAAACTCCCCCTGGGGGCTCGGGGTATAGAAAAGGTCTGATGCGCCCTCCTGCATGTTGTAAAAGGTGACTAATGAAGACAACCTATTTGACCTGGGATGCGTCCTGCGATGATGCTCACGCTGAGAAAGTCTTGTAGTTTTTTTAAAATGAGTTAGGTTTTTATATTTAAAAAAATACTTTGTATTTTAAGTTTTTGACCATTTTTTCTTTTCTTTTGTCTTTGATTTCTATGCCTTTTTTGGGATGTCTAAGCTTACTTGGCACTATAGAGCATGATTGTGCTAATGTGCCGTAAAACCATATGCATACATTCAGTCTTTTCAAATTTCAGATTTATTTCAAATTTTGTCATCCTTACGGTTCAATTTAAAACAGATGTCCTGTTTTTAATCGAACTTTATCGAACTTTATTTTCCACAAATTCTATTTCTGTTTTTGTTGAACCATTCTAGACTGACATCCTAAAATTTGAAAAATCTTCAAATTGTACTGTAAATTTAGCCGAATAGAAATTCGTATATTATCCACATCAAATACGACATTTATTCCTTCCACATACTACACTGTATTAACCATCTTGCCGTCATGCCTGATGCTGCTTATTTTAATGTTACCAATGTAATCTGTAAATCACCATTTTTTCCAACAATTCTTTTTGATATTTTGTTTTAATGTTTTAAATCAACAAATCAATATTTGCTTTCTCGTGCATTTTATTTTTGCAACTTTATTAACTTTGAACACACTTTATCACATCTAAACTTGAAAATAAATACGCATGATCTCTTGCTACCGACTCATTAAATATTTCTTTTACCTCTCTGAAAACATGTTGAATTCATATATTGTAGTTTTGTGCCATTATTTATCATGTGAACAAAATATAAATTTTAGTGTTTGCTGACTGGTCCAGTAGGTTTCAATCTTGATTTTTGGGTGATGCACACAACTAATTTTTATTTTTAATTTTTTTTATAGAATTTAAAAAGCCACTCACCAACCCCCTAAACAAAAAATCACTGGCTCACTGGTCTATGAGTCGCAATGCACTAAATTACTACTTGTATGTGGTATTGTAACTATTAATATTGAAATACTACAGTTTTCGTTATAAAGGGGCCCCCAAGTGGCCCAGTGGTCTAAGGCTCTCGCCGTTACAGAACACTCACACATCTCACCCCTGTCCGCGCGAGTTCGAATCTCAGCTCGACCAACGTGGGTATGTGAGAAAGCTTGCCAATAGCTTCCCGTAATTGGCTCGAAATTTAGTTCTAAATATATGTTTACTGGTCAGTCATTTTAAAACCTGATCTTACCTTGAAATTCAGACAGATTTAAGTTTTGTAACTGCAATATAGTCTTGGTCACACTGTCTCAGATATAAAGGCCTACCACTTGCATTACTCTTGAAAAGTGGACTTCCCTTGTCTATATAACTGCGACCCCCAAGAGCAATTCTTCGCTCATCATCTTTCGGGGAACTACGGTTAAAAGGAATCAGATGCAATGTCCTTTTCTGAGGACATCGCCTCATGTTCTTTTCTTTTAAAGTGTATATGTCCATTTTGGTCATGACACCATGTAATTGGGCCAAATGACTTCAAAAGAGCATAGCAGAAACTATACATTTCATTAATTAAAACTGACTGGAATATCTAGATTACATTATTGCAATTACAAATAAGTAAAAAATATTTAATCAATGGCAACAATAACAAAACGGCAAGTCCAAAACATTCTAAGCGTATTTTGAAACAACCCCTATAATTGTTCTTGAGAGCACATGCTTTGATGTATTCACACCATAGTGGTCATCTATTCAAACCATAGTGGTCACTGATGTTACCGGTGAGTAACATCAACTTTACAACTACATGTTTAAGGGGTTAATTCAAAACTGAATCTTTGTGTGAAGTTTTGGAAACTATAAAAAATTTAATTCTTTGTTCTAGTGGCGGTTGATCATCTGTTTATACCTATATGGAATTACAATAATGTAATCTAGGTACTCGTATCAGTTACAATTAATTACAATGTATTGTTTCTATTGTGCTCATATGAAGTCATATGACCAAAATACATGGTGTAATGACCATAAAGGGCACATAAACCTTAAATTGTCTCATGAACGCCAGATGTTGAAAGGTCTTTATCCATGTTTCTTAAAGATTATCTTGAAGCTCCAATAGACTGCCATCGTGATGTGTAATATTTCCTCAGTGTGATGCGTCGTTTCCCTTTATAAATTCTGTAAAACTAAACTGACTATCATGAATGAAAACTAATTACACAGATACATCAGTAAGTATAATAAATCTATCCTGTAATTATTGGCTCCTCTATGACTGCTGCATACAGTTAGTTATGGGTCTAAACTAACAACTGGACATAAGGGTCGTTAATTCTCGTTGGAACTACCCTGTGTAAAAAAATATGATTCTCCAAATCGATGCTTTCTTGTGGAATAATGATTGACGGATATAGTGAAATTATATCAGTCTTAGCTGGGTAGAGGACCTGCGTGATAGACGCTGAAGTGTAAATACGTTCTGTATAATTAAATTTTTGCTTTCTCGCCATGCATGTCATAAGTTCATGACATGAATGCCTTAAATGGATAAGGAAATTCCGGGGTCTCATTCAAAAGATGATGTTGAAAAGTGAAGTCACTTTCAACAAACCGACACTATGGTGTTTATCGCGTGTCAGCTACCAACAGACCTCATTCCAAGGCAGTAAATCTATATCACTCAACAGGCTCGCACAACTGAAGTAAATATATTGCCTAAACTATCAACACGCTTCGGCAATTTATTTTTGCGCGAAAGAAGAAAGCATTATCTATATTCAGAAGTTATAAACTTGCTAAACATGTGAAGACCATAGGATGTTACCATTAGGTACTGAACCTAATGAGATATTGAGATGTATATGATTGAAGGTATTACAGCGATACTGCTGATGCTGATGCTGCTGCTGCTGCTGCTGCTGATGATGATGATGATATTCACGTGGGAAAGTTAATTGAGCTCTACGCATGATCATACGTATGGCATATATAGCAGATCTTGCATTGTGCTATTTAAATTGTTCATTCTTCTAATATCAACAATGGACTATGTAAATAAATAATCAATTCGGATTGGTGTCATATTTGTATGTATCATCTTTTAACCACATTTACGTTCAACATTATGAATCGCTCATTTCCATTTGTTATATTGACACTTTCCTAATGCCAGTGCAGATCCGTGACGAAATGATCCGATTATGTTCATAGTGTAATTGGTATTGAAATAATGATTACAAAGCACAGAAAATCAGATGTAAAATAACGCTTCCAATTTAAATAAGATGGCTATGGAGGACACACTCTCACAAATAAAAGCACACTTTGTTTCCCATTTCTCTACTTCCGAATGGGTTGATACCTTTGGGAAAAACAAGTAATTGCTGTCATTGTCGCCATCTAAACGGCTCTGAATAATTCGGCGTTATATGTATTCATATTTAACTCTTATTATGTTGTGCAATTTGAAATTTAAAATACACTATAAGAATTTTAAAATGACATTTATAACTGTACAGAAAACAGTCGCAATTGAACTATTATAAGACTCTTTAAATCATTAAAAGTAACTCACAAACCACATTTACTAATAATCAAACTGGATGATACGAACATTCGTTTACCTTTTCAAAATATTAGTATCATATCAGTGATATCCAGCCTAAATACTTGTATCATATCAGTAATATCCAGCCTAAATACTTGTATCATATCAGTGATATCCAGCCCAAATACTAGCATCATATCAGTGATATCCAGCCTAAAAGGCATTAAAACATCATTCCAAGTGAAACAAAAACACAACTGCAACAATACTATTACATAGATTATATTTGCTTGTGTCGAGTGAGAGAAAAATTCAGTATTATCACGAGTGGCGAAGCCACGAGATGAAATATATCCGTTATTCACTCGGAATAAGCCCATTTTCTTTTTATTTTATGATCAAACGTATTGGCTAGCAATATTATAACAGACTGAAGTAGCAGATTTCTTACGGTATCCCGCGCGATAATATCAGCTGTTTACCGGCTATGTTCTGTTGTCTTTTGAGCATATTTGCACAGAAAATATCAGTAGTAACATAATTCTTTCATAACTCAATATAAAAAGCACACAAACAAAAATTTGAATACCCCCCCCCCCCCCCTTTTGTGGGATTTTAACCTGGCACTCTTGCGTGACAGGTGGCCATGCTTACTACAAAACCAAGCAAGTGGCAAAATGGCGGATGAAATTTCTTGTTCATAATGTCTATTGACCGCAGTGAAAAATATTTTTCATAATTCACTTCAGTGAATTATCGAAATTATTTCCGTTGGAAAATTCACAAATCCACGGACTAGCATAAATAGCGCTAAAAATAATTGGACTTAAAAGGAAAGAAAGAAATTTGGAACATTTATCCTATATATCCATCTTCGGAAGCCGCGAGCGAAAATCCGATTTGCTCTCTGAAAAGAGTGTAGTGGACTTTCGCCCGTGGCTTGCGACGATGTCCTATCATGAAATGTTATAAAGAGCCTATTTATAGTATCTACAAAATAAATAAACAAAATGAAAAAATACATTATGTCCACGGTATTAATATGTCACAAATTGTACTGTGTTGCATTCCGGGCCTCTCAAATTGTGTTATTGATAGGGCCCTTTTTGTGGAAACATTGTTGCCTACTTTATCATACGTGAAGAATCTCCCATTACACGGAAGATTAAATTTATATTACTGCGTGGAACCTGTCTGCTGAGTAGAACCGACGACGAAACACTTCGCCATTTTCTACCCGATATGATTTAGAGACGCATGTAGAAAAATGACAAAAACGAATAGGGTAATAACAGTGGCGGCGCGAGGGTTTGAGGCGACAGGGGGCAATGTTCTTTAATGGCGCCTCTACGTTGCCACAGAGAACAGTTTTTTTTTATATCAGTTGCCAACCTCCACCCACCCACCCCCATCTAAGCCCTGAAACCGGGGGCTTAGATGGGGGTGGTGTGGTGGTAGGGGTGGGTGAAGGTTGACAAACCCCTACACAAAAAAAACTCCTGATGGCGTCCCTCGTCCGGCGCCTGGAGGCAATTGCCCCCACCCCCACCCCACCCCCTCGCGCCGCCACTGGGTAATAACGAATCTAGGTCATGATGACGATACACATTTTTTAAAAATATTCTTTACTCGACATAGATCAACGTATTATAGACGAGTGCATCAACAAATTATTAAGAATTCACGTGGTAGTTTAGGCATAATGCCGAACCACAGGCGAAAATCCATTACGATCTCTTTTCTCATTTCTAATTAAAACAATTTATTTTTAAAAAAAAAAAACTTATATAAATAATATTACTTTGTTTCTTCACTAGAGATACATTAGAACTATATTTTAAATCAGCACATTAAAACATCTTTGGACTTTTTCAATAGTAATTGGGAAAATATTATTCTGAGTTCAGGAATAAAATGTATTTAGAGTTTCTATTTTGTCTAAGGATTTTAACTGCTTTTGTCCACATACCAGCTACAATCTCTCATAAATGTGAACATACTCTTAGTTTGGTCGATTTTATTCTACATTTTCTTATAGTTATGTCTTCTAAATATATTCTAAGCAACAATTTGAAAATGTTACATATAAAGTAACTCTTGATGAACTTGCCAGATTAGAATTCCAATTTTCAACGAAATTGTCTGACAACATTTATTTTACACCAGATAAAAAAGAATTTGTATCATCAAGGCTAATTCCTGTATTTGTTCTCCTTGATAAAAGAGTCATGTTGTACAATTCTGACACAAATCGCTTGTCATTATTGATACGAACCAAGAAAGAATGGAAAAATTACAAATGATGCAGTAGCATGTACATGTATGGTCTCCAGGCAAATGCTTCTGCTGCTGAACACGGTAATGCCCTTTCAGTGAAAAGATATTTTTTAAATATATTTTTATATATTTTTTAAAGTATTTTTTATATACATATATCAAACTATATGCCTTTAAGCTAACCATAATGTGGACATTGTTTCTTTTGGGTACCATATGTGGGCACAAGTTTTTGACTACCAAAATACCAATAGTTGATAGTCAAGCGATATATTCTATTTTCATCAAGAGTAATTGTGCTATTAATATTTCACATTTTATTGCAAAGAAATCTTGTCATAACAGCTTATCCTTAATACCGTTTTAAATACGTTTTAAAAGTAAAAGATGAACTTCACCTCGCCAGGGAATGAAAGAGCATTTTTTAAAAGAATAATGTATCATTATCCTTTCCTTCGGATAAACATCGAGACATTTATGACATATAGTCTTGTTATAAAATTCATCGCGATGTGCGTATTTTTAGATAGGTGGTCTCAAATATTTCAGCTTTTACAGAAATATGAATTATTTAATCTCCAAGTCCGGATCTAACCGTATCAAGTTTACCAATTTACAGTCGAACATCGCCTTGATCTTTCTTTCTTCTATTGCATTCCTCATTAAGAATCTATTAACGGTGTTTTCCATTTTCCGACTTCTAAAACACCCTGTCATTTGACTTTGTAACACCGGATGGTTGGAAATGACCTAAAAGCGTTACGGGAAACTACAAACACAATCTTCGTATTTGTTGTTCCTGCGTCCATGACCTGCATTCCGGCAGGAGAAGTCATTTGTTTTAAGCCGGGTTATTAGGAACTAATTATCGTGAGAGTAGTTTGGAATATGATACTATGAGTGAACGAAGAGGAGTGAACAATTATCAAAAGCAGCCTATCAGTGTCAACCATTAAAGCTATGATAATGAAAACTCGTATGAGTTTACCTGCTTTGATGATGCCGATTAAATATAATCTCTACAATATCTTTCTCAAACCCTGAACACCTTTGTATTACGTACACCATCGTCAGAGCATACAATTAACGTCCTTCACCAATGATATACATAGATTTGACCACTAGAAAGGTGTTAGATGAGCAAACAAAATCAATTTTACCCTAGGTCTTCACAGATCTGATGATAGATCCGAGTACTATAAGACAATTTATTTATGCCGACAAAACATACAATCTTTTGGGAAAAGGGTGAACGTTATTTTTTCTGCACGTTTAACAATTGTCAAACTTGCACTGCTTATGCAAGTGCTGATATGTACCCGAGTATATGTTAATTGTGTGTATGTTAAAGGAGCAAGACATGCCAGTATTTCCATGAGTATGTTGTAATACTTTCTTAGTACGTAAAAAGTGAAAATAAGTTTTGAAATGTAACGGGAGTGAACTCTGGTTTACATACTGCTTTCAGTACCCTGTTTATAAAAAAAAAAAAAAGCAAAGACAAAACAAAACAAAAAAATCGCCCATATGTGAATACATTAGATCATAAGATCTGTGTAGATCTATAATATAAAATGTTTCAAATGAAAACAGTAAAAGTGGTAAACCAACAGAGAGACTATTATTCAAAAGAACACGACACCTAGGCGATAAAACAACAGGAAGACTATATTATTCAAGTGAACACAACACCTCTGTAG
Organism: Margaritifera margaritifera; assembly: GCA_029931535.1. Lineage (NCBI taxonomy): Eukaryota > Metazoa > Mollusca > Bivalvia > Unionida > Margaritiferidae > Margaritifera > Margaritifera margaritifera. The sequence continues at coordinate 1,697,868 of JAQPZY010001566.1, read as the reverse complement.
TACACCAACAGGGCGACTATTATTTAAGACAACACAACACCTCTGTGGTACACAAACAGAAAGACTATTATTCAAGAGAACACAACACCTCTTATGATTTTCAAATGAAATACTTTTCTGACCGAAGCAACATGGATTGCATATGTTGCTATGTTGTGAAGTAGTTTCTAGAATGGCATGACTTTCATTTTTCGTCCACAAAGGCCTTTTTTTTTTAAAATCTTATACGTCCGTTTGAGTAAGGTTGTGTCTTACATGAAGTCAAGTATTCCTCTTGTGCCTTCAGTGCATCAAACATTTAAGTATCGATATTCATAGCAAAAATAAATTTGCAAGAAAAATATGGTCTCGAAAATTATTCTTTAGAAAAGGGGGGTAACGTGAGATATTAAACGCAGTGTTTCTAATAATGTACGCATCCACATTATTTGAGGTACAATATTTTTCTGCATGAAATTACATAGTAACAAACTGCTGCATTCTGAACTTTTTTCCAAAGATTACTCCAAGAAATTCGGCAAATAAAGGCTTTTCCGCAAAATACCAACATTTCTATTTATTAGTCATATTTGCCCTAGCAACCAGAGATCTCGTTAGAATACAACTGAAGGAAAATGAAGGGAACTCAAAAAACTTCCATTGATATTTGTAGACTTAAATTCATTTGCGACGAAGAATGTGTTATGTTTCCTTAGATATTAATAGTTATTTTTCACTGGGCAGAAATCGGAAAATGATGCTCATAACACTTTCCTCCTCCATTATTAACAAAAGACTTCGTTTCAGCATAATAGATCCATAATTGGACCTTCCTGTCTATGACCGATAACAATTATCCCTGTGTGATCCCATGAGATCCACACGATACCTCAGCTCAATAAACAAGATGGTGCCTGTTTGATGACTTGAATGATCAATGTTTTCTCGCTGCATTGCGGTGACCTTTTAATTTTCCATCCTAGGTATTTGATAGCTGGCTTCTGTACCGTGGCGCAGGAATATGCCAAGTGGCGTATTTATCAATTTGTATTAATAATCTTTAAAAGCTGTGTGGCAAGAAAGTAGCAAAGTGTGAAACGATTGTCGTAATGTGAGATCTAAAACAATGCCCGCGACTGAGGTCTTATTAATGAGAGCACTATCCGAATGGCCCCAGTGGGGGCGGTCATAAAAAGGTGTCAAAATAAAAGTGTTAAATTACGATTAATTTTCTTAATGTGAGGGATAAATGCCACGCGATTTCGAAGCGTTCCCTTGACGATTTTACCGCCTAGCGCATGAGGTAGCTACAGATCACTTGATAATGGAACGATGTGCAAAATTTACTGCCATAATGTTATCTTCAAATCAATTAATTATGTTTTGTTTTCAAAAGAAAATCCCCGGGAAGTAATGATGATGTGATGAATAGGAAAATACTGTGATCTTATCCCAAAGCAGCTTTCACTAGAGGGTATGTGCTGTCTATGATTTTCATGCATGTTAGCATACAGAGGACTGATGAAGGATTGTTCTCATGGGACTGGAATGGCTGATGCAAGCACTACGAGTATATCTAATGTACAATGGGGTAAATTGTCATGCCAGGACATATGCAGAAGTCCGTCTTTTCCAACGCACCATAAAACATCATATCACGATTCAGCGGTCAAAAATATTTGAAATAATAACAGACTACTTCTATATTCGTACTGTTTACCTATTACTGAAAAAAAAAACCATCAGAGACTTTTGGATCCTTCATCACTCACACGCCACTCAGATCATCAACATGATTTTTAATTTCTTTTCTTAAATTTGTACACGTACTAAATTTTATAAATTAATATTTGAAGTTAATTAATTGGTGTAGACATTTAATTTTAACCTAAACCGTCATGGATCAATTGTTTGCAGGAGACCTGTAATTCCAAAGTTCCACAAACATACTACACACATCGTCGCAAGCCATGTGCGATTATCAGCAACGTTCTTTATCACCCATGGCTGCCTGTGCTGAAATTTCCTCGTTTTTCATGAGTATGCATAAACAAAAATACGTCATCAACAACGCAATGTAACAATCTCCTAAAACATCAATGAAAGTACAAGTTTTATCGATCGATAAGTGACTGTGCTTGGAAGAGAAACTTTGATTGGCTCATTGAAACAGCGTGAAAAGTGGGTCATAATGGCGAGTAAAATTTGCTTGCGCTCGCAGTAATTGGTTAAACAGGTTTATGCATATTCATAAGAAACGAGGAAATCTCTGCACATGCGGCCACGGGTGATAAAGGAGTCAATCGGATTATCTCCCGTGGCTTGCGACGATGCAAAATGCATAAAACACGAATTTATGACGAATCACAATACTAACAACAAGACGTGGTCTGTGTGTGATCTCTTGTTGTTTTCAACTTCGAATTTTGATTTATGAGCATGTAATAGTGGTGTCGTAAACATATAACATCTAGAACAAATAAAACAATGAGACACAAAATAGAGCCTTTTGAGAACGCCATTTATTATTTTCAAGAAATTCTTATGACTATTAATTGTTGAAACCATTTGTTTGTGATTCGCCAAGTATGACTGAAATAATAATAATGGTAAGGTACCGTAAGCGCATCTTACACAGATTGTTTCTTCAAAAAGTTGTTATGTTCAGCAAGACCCAAAGCTTTTTTGAAATCAAGACGCAATGTCAAAATTATATGTTATGTATATCCAACAAGGACAGAGTTTGACCATAGAGGTTTGACAGGAAATCTTGTAAAAGAGACTGAAGTTGTAAGTTAATATAGAAAAAGGAGAGCACTGGAAGTAAAGATATGTAACTTTAAGTACCTCTTTAACTACAGACACTTGAAATATGTAAAGGTACATTCCAGTTCTTATACCGTTGTTTAACATCAGTGTGACAGTCTGCAATACCCATTTCAGCGATGAAAATTCCCTTTATATTGGTGTTTGTATCTGAAAAAAGAGCCGTCAAAATATTCCCATAACAAATATAACGGAAATTACTTAGCTGTTCAGCTGTATCATATGAGTAAGTAAATATTTTGTTTATATTGTGCAATTCAGAGGTTAAGGTTGTATTACTTTTAGTGTTTTTACTCCTAATGTGAATATAAACCTAAGTTTTAAGCAAAAGAAAATCTTACTCTTCAATAGTGGGTTTACATATCCGTAAGAAAATTTCGTACGTCTAAGAAAAAATTGTGCGTCAGCTCTTCTTTTGTCTGGGAGGTAGGTAATTACTATAGGTAAAATGTCATAGGGCACCTGCCAGATAGATTTACAAACGGCGAGGACGAGGACGACAACGACGAAGATGATGACAGCAATAACAAAACAATTTCGTGAAATAAATGCCAGAATACTGCCGAGCCACAAGTCCATGAATATACAGAATTTAACTTGCTGAAGAAAACGGCTAAGCTAGACTTCTTTATTTCTCTGGTCCAGATGGTTATCTAACTGACACATTGACTGTGTTTATCGACTTTTATTTCCTTTGAATGCATGAACATGGCTGTCGCGTCCAACAAACAAACCAGAAGAGTTCACTATTATACACGGGAAGGTTTCGTGTGACATATTTGCAATCATCTACACCATCCAACATATTCCGAAGTATTTCATTGGCATTGCAAAAGCTAAGTAACGAATTTTTAATTGGGTTTGAAAAATACGTCATTTACTCGAGAGCTTCCAAACTTCCCTCCTCCCCGGCTTGTCTAACCTTGGAAAGTTACATTGTATACAGTGGGATGTGAAACAGATCCATTTCTTTCAGTTCGGGGATCGTCTCAAAAGAAAGTCTCACACACACACACACACACACACACACACACACACACACACACACACTGTGTATATATATATTCTGCCAACACCAGAATTAAGTTCAGTTAATCAGTCTATATGAGTGTATAAATTGTTTTACCACATTTTTTAAAAATAATACTTAGTTTCAAAGAAATAAATTCGATATGCATTTAGGTTAATGTCTCCAACTTTCAGGTTCAGATCCAATTAAACAGACAGTGATTCACTTTATGCTCCTATTAATAATTTATCCACTATTCTTTTTAAAGTTTTAAAAGTTCACGACAAGACTTAAACTGCAGAAACTTGGTTTGTGTTTGTAAAACAGATATGCCCCCTTCCCCCCAAAAAACAAAACATACCAAAATAACTAAATGGTGATGTAGCCTGTTCGGATATAAACAAGTATACAAAATTACATTTACATCGCGAATCATTTTCCTTATACCCCCACTGACTGCACAGGGAGCATCTTGATTTGGTCCTGCCCGTCCACACGTCCGTATTTCCCTACGTCCGTCCTCCCACACATACGTCCGTTCGTTCCGATAAGATCGTTGACATCCTTGTGCAAAAGCCCTCAGTGTTGACAAATGAAGTTTCATGTAATAGCCGTTTCAGTTCATTTCTTTCCTGTTGTTGTAGATGTGAAAGTTTCTGGTTCAGATTGTTCAATATTTCTGAATTCCGAAAGTTGGTTAAACCAGAATCACTGCAGTCAGATTGCATTCCATCGTTGACATCCTCACTGTGCGGGACAGGTACAACTAAATTAATTGAATAATTAACTTGGCTATCTCTGTCAAAATATTCCTTTAACATATTTATATGACAAAGTTGTATCTGTTTCCGCTCCCAAGAGTGTTAATGATATAATTTAAGTCATTTACTTTTTATTTCAATGGTATAAGGACCATAAAATTTAGCCCGAAGAAGATTTTGAGGTATGGGCAAGAGAGCCAAAACTTTCTCACCAGGCTTAAAACTCCTTTCTTGTGTATTTCTGTCATACCTTAATTTCATTTTTGACTGGGTAGTGTGAAGATTAGTTCTTGCTACTTCACAGGCCTTTGACAACTTTTATTTTAAATAAGAGACATAGTCAAGAAGATTAATCTTTGAATCTGCATTTGAAAAAAGTTTCTCTTTTAACAATTTCAATGATCCACGGACAGTAGGTCCAAAAACCAGTTCAAAGGGACCAAAACCCAATGACTCTTGAACTGATTCCCTAACAGCAAACAACAACAAATTAACACCTTCATCCCAATCCTTTCCTGTATCAAAGCAATATGACCGAATCAGTTGTAAAAAAAAAAAGGGATCTCTGTGATCAATACCTTTTGATTGATCAATATGAGGAGAGAAAGTGACCTCATCAAAAGACTGACCTATAAATGTGTCAGCTAAAGGAATAATTTCCTTATCAACATCATTCTCAAGAGCTCTTTTTGACATAGCTCTGGTAACTGCACAAGCAGGATACAAATCAGGGATTTCAATCTCAATAGGATCAACTTCTTGATCCAAACAAGGCTTGTCAGTTACAAGTGGATTGACCACGACCTTATCTCCAGCTAGGTCATTGCCTAGTAACAAATGGATACCTTCTATAGGTAAAGAAGTCACTGCCCCAACAGTCACAGGTCCAGAAACTTAGTCTGATGCCAAATTAACACAATGACCATCAACATTTACAAAGCCTCACTCTACTACCTAAATAAGCACACCTTCACTAGTAGAAGACTTCTCAGACAAAGGCAAAGTACTTGATACCAAAAGACTCTGAGAAGCTCTTGTTTCCCTTAATATTTTAATAGGGATAGGTTTGGCAGAGTCACCAATAAGTAATATAGACCCCTTCTGACATGAATGGTCCATAAGTCTCCAAAATAGACTTAGACTGGGGTTTGTTTGCTTTCAATACAAGACCATGACTTTAACCTCTTTGAAAGAAGAACAAGATAAAGTACCCTTTCTTTTTACAATAAGTGCACGTAGGAAGAGATAAGGATTTCTGATCAGTCTTATCAGATGTTTGATTTCTAACAGTTGTGCTGTTTTGAAATTTAGAAGTACTCGTTTAAGACTGAAATGTTTTATTTTACCAGAAAACCGCTGAGAGGAAGACTTATTGACAAATGAAACCTTGTGAGTCAACGAATAATCATCAGCCATACCAGCAGCATCTTCCAAACTTTCCACTTTCTGCTCGTCAAGACAGGTCTTAATATCATATGGATGTACCTCTTGAACTCTTCAATTAATACGAGCTGTCTGAAGTTATCGTAATCTTGATCAACCTTCTTGGCTGTGCACCACTTATCAAATAGTTGTTCTTTTTCCCTTGCAATTTCGACAAGAGTTTGTCCAGTTTATTTTCTACAATTCCTAAAACTTTTGTCGATATGACTCGGGACCAAGTCACAACCGTTCAAAACGTACTCCTTAACCACTTCATAATCAGTGCTTTGTTGTACTGACAATGAAGCGTACACTTCATGAGTTTTGCCAATAACTACACTTGGAATAACGAAGTTCAATGCTCTCTTGGTCATTTCAAGTTTTCAGCAATTTTCTCAAAGTGAAGAAAATATTTATCTGCTTCTTTTTCCTGAAAAGGGGTACTAACCCAATATATCTGGTAACATCAAAACCTGAACTTGTGTGTAAATAGGGGAAGAGTGCTCCCTTTGTCAGTTCTAATTCTTTTAATTTATATTGCATTTCCCTTTCTTATCTCTCTCCCTGTAACTGTCTCTGCATCTCCTCTCACTGCAAATTCCCTTTTCTCTTTATCTTTTCATCTCTCTCTCTCTCTCCCTCTCTCTCTCTCTCTCTCTCTCTCTCTCTCTCTCTCTCTCTCTCTCTCTCTGCATCTGCATTTCCTTTTCCTTCATTTCACTCTCTTCTTTCTCTCTCTCTCTCTCTCTCTCTGCATCCGTATTTCTCTTTTCGAAATTTCTCTCTCTCTGTCTCTGTCTCTCTCTCTGTCTCTGTCTCTGTCTCTCTCTCTCTCTCTCTCTCTCTCTCCATCTATATTTCCCTTTCCTTTTTTTCCCTCTTCTTCTCCTCTTTCTGAATTTGTAGTTCCATCATTTCTTTCTGAAGCTGAAGCTTTCTTAATTCTAATTCCATCTGGGTTTTTTTAGCTATAATTCCCTTAATTTCCAATCAAAACCAGATACAGACTTATCAATTAAACCCAAAGCACTATTACTCAAACTTTTCTTTACCACCAAATATGGAATTAAAATATTCTTTATATCTTGCTTTGTTAAAGAGACTTTCGCCTCAGAAAGATTATAATGTCTGGCAAGCTCAAGCAACTCGTCCTTTTTCCTAGATTCTAACCCTCCTTCGGTAGGACTTGAAACAAAGTTCTCAACATTAAATGACATTATGAATGCTTGCTGGTTTCACTAAAGATTTCTCAAATGAGTGAATTAAAAATCTTGACCAGGGATAATGAAAAATCCAAAACAAAGTCAATTTAAATTGTAATTTAAAGAAATCTACATTTCGGACGAGCCCCAATTTCTGTTACGACTCTAGGTCTTAAAGTAATGTATCAGAAAGAAAGTGAAACCAGCAAAATGTAAGTAAAATCAACAAGCAATTTATTTCTAGACAATTAAAGTGAGTATTAAAAAGACACTTACAATAACGTGAATTAAAGTCCACATAATGCAATAATCCTAAGTGTCCTAATAACAAGTCCTAAATATAGAATGTTCCAAATGAATTCCAGTAGCCTTGAATGTCCTGATATGTCAGTAGTCTTAAATGTCCTGATATGCCTGAATGATGTCATCCAGAATATCTTTGAATGAATTTACATAAATCTCAAAGTCAAGTATTAATCCAAAATGAGAATGAGCACTTTTAGTAATTCCAATGAATATTTAAAATAAATAATTCCTGTCTCTGAATTTGCGCTGATTTTCACAACTGTACATCTCATTACTAAAATAAATTCCTTAATAGACTGATCTTTATAACATGAAGTTTTGTAGAGGAATGGAATCTTGTTTACCAAATGCTCTATAAATATAAAGACAAGTCACTTGACAGAGTAGTTTAGAATATAAGTAACTCTAATGGAAAATTACTACAATACCTGCCTGTTCTCACATCAAGACAAGGAAAATTCCAATCTAAGTATTAAATGCTATGTCAACAAGACTAACCTTGAACTCAAATGCAGTAAATATGTTATTTACAAAATGACCACTAAAGTACAACTTACCTCATGAACACATATTATAAATTCAATATACATAACTGTATTTTTATATATTCATATGTAGATGACTCGAAATAATTTTGAGGGCATTAGAGAAACTTTTTATTTATTTATTTATTTATTTATTTATTTATTTATTTATTTATTTATTTATTCTACGCATTTTTTAAACTTTTTGGACGAAAACCTTCTTAGCAAGATTAGACAAAACCATTTACGGTCGACAAATGAAATTTTGTATGAATGTAGATGTAGATGACATGATTAGATTTTCATGCCATTATAGCACTTTCAAACACAGCATATTTTTATTTCATATATAGATAACCTGATTTGATCTTCAGGCTGTTGCAACAAACATTTTTTAAATCATTTTTTTTTTAAAATTTGGACTTTGACTCTTTTGTTTATTTAATAAACACCTTGTTTGCACGATTAAACAAAAAACACTTGAGGTACACAAATTAAATTTGGTAGGCATAGTTTGTATGCATATGTAGAATCTTTTAATGCCATTAAAGCAACTTTAATTTTTTTTTTTTTTTTTTTTTCAAAACTTTGGAACTTTTTAGGCTTAGAATTAAACCTCCCGTCTCTGATGGTGGGTGCTACATGAAAGCTCGACTTGGAATGGAACTAGGGACGTGTGGATAGATCGAAGAACAGGACGGACATGATCAAATCAAGATGCTAGCAGTGAGACATAATAAAAACATGACTTTGCTACATGAAGCATTATATTACTCTAACACTTATTTTCGAGAGCTGCGGTAGCTCAGCTGGTAGAGCGTCAGACTCGTAATCCAAAGGTCGCTGGTTCGATACCCGCCCAGGCCAGCCCGGCTACCTTGGTGTGTCCTTGGGAAAGGCACTTAGCTCTCATTTCCTCTGCAAGATGTAGCCAATACTGTGTTAAAAGTGCCGTTAAGACCAACAGTAGTTTTTTTTTAGCTTAACCTTTTGTTGGCACTACGTGGCCACTTTTACCCTGAGGTGCCGTAAAACACTATTACATACATACATGCATTCATTCATACATACATACATACATACATACATACATACATACATACATACATACATACATACATACATACATACATACATACATACCATACATACATACATACATACATACATACATACATACATACATACATACATACATACATACATACATACATACATACATTTGGAAGAGTTTATCTTCCTAACGTTTTTGTGCAATAAATGTTTACATTTTTCCAACATCTACCTTTATTTGGAATCATATAGCAAGTATTGTGCTGAGGTGCCTTAAAGCGTTACAACAAACCAACAAACAAAAGTTATACTTATTTTCACACTTGTTTTAAGTCAGTTCGATTCATTTCAATAGTTCATTCTCATAAGCATATACATGCTCATAGAGTACATACTACAAATATTGCGTGGTTATCAAATGCTATACGTAAAAATTTAAACGGAAAGTAAAAAATTTAATCAGCAAGAGCTGGCAAGGAAACTAAATAAAGGTAATCAGCAAGAGCTGGAAAGGAAACTAAATAAAGGTAATCAGCAAGAGCTGGAAAGGAAACTAAATAAAGGTAATCAGCAAGAGCTGGAAAGGAAACTAAAAAAAGGTAATCAGCAAGAGCTAGAAAGGAAACTAAATAAAGGTAATCAGCAAGAGCTGGCAAGGAAAGTAAATAAAGGTAATCAGCAAGAGCTGGAAAGGAAACTAAATAAAGGTAATCAGCAAGAGCTGGAAAGGAAACTAAATAAAGGTAATCAGCAAGAGCTGGAAAGGAAAGTAAATAAAGGTAATCAGCAAGAGCTGGCAAGGAAAGTAAATAAAGGTAATCAGCAAGAGCTGGAAAGGAAACTAAATAAAGGTAATCAGCAAGAGCTGGCAAGGAAACTAAATAAAGGTAATCAGCAAGAGCTGGAAAGGAAACTAAATAAAAGTAATCAGCAAGAGCTGGAAAGGAAACTAAATAAAGGTAATCAGCAAGAGCTGGAAAGGAAACTAAATAAAGGTAATCAGCAAGAGCTGGCAAGGAAACTAAATAAAGGTAATCAGCAAGAGCTGGAAAGGAAACTAAATAAAGGTAATCAGCAAGAGCTGGCAAGGAAACTATATAAAGGTAATCAGCAAGAGCTGGAAAGGAGCGGATGGACAAATATAAACAATCTTTATAACAAATTACTGTAAAAATAATAATATATCGCGTATTTTAAACGTTTCATAAACAAATTTAGCAAGGGAACATATTGTTTTTTTATTACTAGAATTTAAGAATACTTACGCGTTGATGGTTTGTTCTTTTTAATTAAGTTTACACGTAAGTTAGTGCACTAGGCACACTAAAAAAAAAAAAAAAAGACTTTGATCTTCAATATCATAGTTGTCAGATAGCTTAAAATATCTTTCACTTCTATCAACAAAAAACAGTCGAGTAGTCCAGATATCGCGATCGTAGGCTGGAGTCAGAATTAACGTTATTTTCATTTTGTGCTTAATAAATGTAAGTATTTCTTTACAAAATGTTTGAAACTAACACTCTGTTGCCAGAAATGAAGTCAATCAATCAAATAACCGAAAAATCAAACGTTTAAGAAATTAAACAAACGTCTGAAATCTATCCTTCAGTTACCCAATCCTACAAATAGTGTTTTAAACACTTAAACAGAACACTGTTTGCTTTGTTATACATGAACTAAGACACTCGGAAAGTGTTGCGAAGTCATGGGCACTTTTTAACTCTTTATTACACTTAGCATTTAAATACAATATAAACCGTCTATTTAATCAATATTTTCGCACACGAAATGATCATTTCAGTGAAAACATATGTGCGCACTGCTTGTATATGTGATATTAGTTTATTTGTTATGAGAGAGAGAGAGAGAGAGAGAGAGAGAGAGAGAGAGAGAGAGAGAGAGAGAGAGAGAGGTGGCTGGTTTAACAAAATCAAGAGTCAGCTACTATCGGGCGTAAATGTTAGGTCAAATTGACATGAAAATAAAAAAAATCATTCCCATAAACATTCTTTACAAACACTGATTATAGTAACAGCGGAGCGATCACCCAAACAACGGGGGATGTTTGTGGGCAGCTTCACAAGGCAAGTATAAATTTTACTTTTACTGTTGATTAGAAATGATAAACCGATATTCATATTCATCCTAATCAAGAAGTTACCTCATAACAGCTCAGAAATTTGGGATACTGGCTTATCAGAAGAAAAATGAGAAATGCGTAAAATATTTGCATGCACCATGTAACATTTAGTAAACGGTGTAAGTAATTTAAACAACTTCGTTTATATATCATTTCCGTCAACAGTTGTTTTGTCCCAAAATAGCAAATTACAAGATATAATGACAATATATGGCGATGGATCGACGCATGAAGATAATTTGAACATGGGTTGGTGCGTGAATGTATAATACGATAACTCAAACTGGAGATGGAAGCCATTGAAAATATCCACACCTTTTTACAATCCTTCGCCCTATCCCCAGAACTTTCATTCAGCGTTAGAAATATTTGTTGTTGTCTATACTCATCCTCGTAAAACACTGTACAAAATTATGATGATGCTCCCTCAGCTGGTGTATACAGACTTCAGACCACCCCCTACCCAGCGGCATCTAGGATACGAAATCTTCATTTCCTTCTACTCATCCTCTTGAAGCACGACACTCAGTATGATGACCCTCCTTCGATCGGAGTTCATGTTACAAGGACAAACAACTGCGGGATGGATGGAAATGATCAATGACAATATACCCGGACAAAAAAGTGCGGATGTAAAGAAGTGTACTGATTTTTAACTTGCCACATGATATCATATTTTAGAGTGACAAACTATTATGAGTGATAACTTGATGAAAGAAGATAGCGATATTGCTTTAATAGCGCATACGTGTTTGGTATTTCAAAAGCAACGTTAACAGAGAGCATTCATGAACACATATATTAAAATTTCACCAGTTTAACAGGTTTTCCTAATTCGCCTGTGGACATGGACGAATTTCTTGGTGTTACGACCTATGGACAATCTCCAATAGCTGGGAACGGATGTATACTGGACGGACTTAAGGACATGAGAACATGAATTAATTTTACAGACACAGGCTGAGATTGATAGTCACGTAGATTAACATAATAGTTTGTTCAGAGGCTGACAAAGAAACGAGAAAAACAAGAATCACTTAGTATACCCAAGACTTCTTGAGTGGAGAACTTTTTGTGTCATACTCGTCGAATGAGTCCATATTTATGAATAAGTTTATATGATTTATGAAAAACGCACATAAAATTTCAAATTTCTAATTGGTTCAAAGAAATTTGAAATAAACGTATATTTTACATTTTTGTTTTAAAGGCATCGATGTATAATATTAGTCTGAGAGTGTGAATGTTCCATACGAGACGAGTATTAGTCTAATAGTTGGAATGTACCGTACGAGACGAGTATTAGTCTAATAGTTGGAATGTCCCGTACGAGACGAGTATTAGTCTGACAGTAATCACATACGTACAAACTGACGAAAAAATTTGGTGTACGTTGTTTTGTGAAACAGGTCCCTAGTGTGCTGCATCGCTCAGAAGGACTTGCTTTTTGTCAGTAAAAAATGTAATTTATTGCAACAGATTAGGTTATCCCAAACCTTCCGTGCTCTTTAAAAAAAAAATATTAAAAAAAAATATTATAATCAGCCAATGAATCAATGATTGCAATTGTACTTTGACTTGAGATGAACTAACGAAAGGGGGATAGGGGTTGGTGTCGTGTTGAAGGGCGAGTTTAATCTTCTAGGCATCTATTCAGGAGTAAGTTTAGTATTAAATAAATAGTCAATTTTCTTTTCCAGCTTATCTAGTGGATACATTTTATCTTGTGGTTCTATCATATATATATATATATATATATATATATATATATATATATATATATATATAGATATATATATATATATAAACTCGTTAAAATATCACGTTTTTGTACCACAAGATGAAGTTTATTAGGTATCAACATCGAAGAATCAAAGATACTCTCTCTCTCTCTCTCTCTCTCTCTCTTTCTCTCTCTCTATATATATATATATATATATATATATATATATATATATATATATATATATATATATATATATATATATATATATATATGAGACTAGGCTATAGTTGCCGTTACTCCCGGCATGGGTTCGATTCTTGCCTGGAACGAATTAAAACTCTCTAATCCGTTTGATTTTCGGGGTGAGTGGGATCTTCTTTCGAGCTGCTTTTACCTCAAGATAAATTCTGGAAAAGAAAATGTCCCCCCACCCACCTCACTCTCGCATGTGTAGTGTTGACTTGCATCAGGCAGGCTGTAGATATGGGTATGTGTGGTGATTAATCATTTGATCGGGCCTTGTGCAATGTTGTGAATCGCGTCTATCTTTCCCCGTTCGATATACGCCTGTTTAATGTCCTTAACTCACTTCCCTATCGCTACTCTAATCATCTAATGAAATTGCTGTAAGTTATCCTTGTTTGAATAGGAAGGGCTCATCGGCAACAAACACCATCCAATTAATTATGCCGATAGAAGATAAAGATCAGTGTCAGAATGATTTCGGAGCAATAGACAGTTGTCCTTTCAAATAAACCCAATATAAAGACGGAGCTAACTGCCAGACATTATGCCATCAATCAATACCAATGAATATCATTAATGGCATATGCTGTGATATGCTAAGATGTTCATCATCATAACCGCACCATATGGCATGGAGGATTTTCAGCTATTCGTTATAATGTAATATAAACATATACCTAACCCCGAATGACATGAACCACTATGCAGACTCTGCTGTCACGAGAAACTGTTATGCGAGAAAAAGAAACATTTTCCAGTTGTGAAAAAGAATATGATAGCTATTAAACAGAATACTCGCAGAGTTAAAGTGAGCAAAATTAACAAAAATACGGCGGCTGCAACCTGAACAAAGTGCTTAAATGGAATGGATTTTACGCTGTAATAGACAGGAAAAATAAATTTATTGATGCTACGTTTTTCCCGGAAACATCCAAGAATTGAATAGGTACTGCGGAACGTAAAACGTAAGTCCGACGAGCTAACCCCAGAAAAGACGATAACCAAACTGCAGGATGGCTTTTGCATTAAAATAAAAAAAATAATTCCATGATTGTTAAGAAGGAAAACCGGCATAAAGTTTACAGGAAACTAATTACAACAGTAGCGACTCCCAGTTATAATTCTGGAACCTGTTTGATAATATTCTTCCTCCGTGAGTGTGTGTGTTTGTGTGTGTATATATATATATATACATATATATATATATGTGTGTGTGTGTATATATATATATATATATATATATATATATATATATATATATATATATATATATATATATGTGTGTGTGTGTGTGTGCGTGTGTGTGTGTGTTTGTGTGACCTCAATAATGGAACAATTTATAGGGCTCTACGAGAATTAACATTACGTCTTAGGTTTACACTCTGGGACTCTTGAGGGCTCTACGGGAATTTGACATTATGTCTCGCTATACCGGAATTAACATTACACCGTATGTTTACATAGGTGGGACACTCGAGGGTTCAACGGGAATTGAACAGTATGCCCCCATCTTTGAAAAATGTATAGGGCTGTACGGGAAATAACATTACGTCGTAGGTTTACATTGTGGGACCCTTGAAAGCTCTACTGGAATTTAACATTGCGTTATCTACTATCCAGTACTTAGTGATCTACTATCCAACACCCACTTTTTGATTATTATCCAACACCCACTTTTTGATTATTATCCAACACTCTCTTTTTGATTACTATCCAACACCCAATTTTTGATTACTATCCAACACCCACGTTTTGACTACTATCGAACAACCACTTTTTAATTACTAAGCAACACCCACGTTTTTATTACTATCCAACACCCAATACATACTATCCAACACGCCATGTATAGTGACTAAAAACCCCACACCGATTATCCAACGAAAAGAGTAGGATGTATAAGAAGGTGGATGAAATCACACACTACCACGCCAAGCAAGGCTGGGAGTGTTTATAGACACACTATACCCACAAACATACTATTACACACAAGAAGGGGCAGAAGGGGTTTAAAGTTTTAGTTGATTGAGAAGAGACATAGACACAGACATACACAAACTTTTGAACTAAGGCTTACAAGTACACAATCAAATTTAGAGAGTTCAAGTCTCAAGCTCCAGCAGAGAACGCAGCGGGTCAAATTACATATTTATCTTGTAACGACTATAGGTCTTAAAATAATGTATCAGAAAGAAAGTGAAACCAACAATATAAGTAAATTCAACATGCAATTTATTTCTAGACAATTAAAGTGAAAATTCAAAAGACACTTACAGCAACGTGAATTAAAATCCAAAATAATCCAATAATCCTACGTGTCCTAATCACAAGTCCTAAATATAGAATGTTCCGATTGAATTCCAGTAGCCTTGAATATCCTGATGTGCAAGTAGTCTTGAATGTCCTGATATGCCTGAATGATGTAATCCAGAATATCTTTGAATCAATTAACATAAATCCCAAAGTCAAACATTAATCCAATATGAGAATGAGCACTTTTAGTAATTCCAATGAATATTTAAAATAAATAATTCCTCTCTCTGAATTTGCGCTGATTTCCACAGCTGTAAAATCTGATTACTAAAATAAATTCCTTAAAAGACTGATTTTAATTATATGAAGTCTAGTATAGGAATGAAATCTTGTTTACCAAACATGTATAAATATAAGGATAAGTCACCTGACGGAATATTCTAACTCTACTGGAAATTTCCTGTGCGTACCTGACTTTTCTCACATCAAGATATGGAAATTCAATATACATAACAATCTGAATTCATGTTAGAGACATTGAAACAACAATGCCAAGCTCAAGATGACGATCGTTTGAGACTATCCATTATTCACGACAGTTTGAAGTCTCCTCTGTGGATCGAGTTTAGTTCACCTGCAGAATAAACTTCTATAATCTTCGACAAAATCCAACACGTCCAACAATCTAAGGATGAGTTTAACATCACCGATGGAAAAGCCACTCTTTGCATGACACAAGTTTCACCTCGAAGAGGTAACGGAAAAGGCAAACGAGTTTTATCGGTGGATCAATTTCCCAGTAACAACGACCAAGATCAAATGTGTTTAGCCCGTACCTTCGTGATGGCTCAAACTTATGCCGAGAAGAACAATACAATAGAATGGAAACGATCACGGCATAGAATTAAATGATCGGATATACCCAAATGACGAACAGAAGCAGAACTCCTTTTGCGAACTCCTTTTGCAGCAAGCAGGTATTTCTAAAGTGACCGTTTGCGGTGTTCCTGAAATGCAAAAACTTCAAGACATGTTGGCATCTCGTTACACGTTGAAAGTGTACCCTCAAGTTGTTCGCGGAGCTCACGTTTTTCGATGACTGGATTTCCCAAATGAAAAATACATTCATATTTACCATCACCAAGAGCATTTAGATGATATTACAAGCATCACATGATTTCTCGGAGGTGGATATTATTGCGACAAATGTGACCAAGGATTTAACAGTCGGAAGCACCATTTTCATTATGGAGAGAGACGTCGTGTATGTTTAGCTTTCAGACCTTGTATTCCTCAAGGAAAAGAAAGAATTCATTGCTCTACTTGCAAGCGAACATTTGTCAGTCCAGCCTGTTACGAGTAACATCGCACGAAACAATAAAAACAACAGAAAAGTGCTTGCGAATTATTGAGAGTGTGCCCCACTTGTGGACATCTTGTTCGAACGAATAACCAACAGTCACACGTTTGTCCAGGACAGAAAAGATGCCGTTTTTGTAACCAAGTTGTTGACTTCAATCATCAGTGTTACATTCAAAGATATGACACTGAATTCGATAAATTATTAAATGACGATTAGACGAATAATAATAAGAAACGTTTGAATTTTATCTTTTTTCACTTTGAATGTTTACAAGAGACTGGAATTTACATCCCTAATTTTGGTGTACCTCATCGTGTTTATGATAAATTCACTCAAGAACCTTAATTTTATCATTGTACAAATTTTAGAGTGATTCTAGGAGGACGCGAAAAGATATATCGGGGCTCTCGTACATTTGCTGGTTTTACCGAATGGATTTTAGACCCCACCGAAGACACTTGCAGCGAAGAAGAAGTCCAACGTTACGGAAACTGTCATCGATATGCCACAGACACGGCTCACAATTTCTCAGGATAAGACGGACACTTTCTTTTGAAATATTATTCAGAACAATGCACCGAATTTCCAACAGGGACCATGAACGGAGGCAAAATTATTTCCGTGAAAGTGGGAAATATACAGTTCAAAGATTCCATGACTTATTTGACTATGCTTTTGAGCAGAATGCCCAAAACGTTTGGAATAACAGAAATGGCTAAAGGTTATTTTCCACACTTTCAATAGCGAAGTTAATGCACACATCGTGCTCCCGCATTTGCCTGAAGTTCGCTACTACGATCCCGACGGTATGCGAACAGATCAACGAGAAGTTTTCTACGCTTAGTACCAACTCCACTCTTCAGACTGTTTTGATTTTCAAGAAGAATTGTTGAAATATTGTTGATTCGATGTGGACATTTCACAACGGTATTGTGGAAAATTTCGACAATTATTTCTGGATCACGGAGGTATCGATCCCTTGAAGGAAACTTCTACCATTACCAAAGCGTGTGGACAACAACTCGAGTCTAGGGATTTGTCAGGCTACGTCAATGAATTTCGAAAACTGAAGCAAGAAGCGAGCGGCTATTCTTCTTGGTGTCAGACTCAAGAAGGCAAAGAGGCGTTCAAAGAACGGTACCGATCCCTAGAAGGCATCACCTTGGAACAAGTGGAAAATAACAAAGGAAGGCGAGCATTTGCAAAGGTAATGCTGAATTGTGTGTGGAGAAAATTGGTTCAACGTCCGATATTGCCAAAGACGGAGTACTTGGTAGATTCAAGTCGATACTTTCAACTCATCGACGAAAAAGGGAAACTCATTAAACACGTGGAAATCATACGTGAAGATTTGATCTTGGTGAATTACGAAGAAGTCGCAGACTTTGCACCACCCAACGAGTTTGAAAATGTCATCATTGCTGATTATGTGACAGCCCATTCCCGTTTAAAATTGTATTCTGGCTTGGAACCTTTAGGAAATCGATTCCTTTACTTTGACACCGAGAGTTGTATGTACATCGATCGCCCGGGAAGCAATCACTCACACATCGAAGACGAACGTTTAGGAGCTTGGACCGATGAACATCCCGAAGACACTATTTTGAGATTTGCCAGTAATGGACCTACAAATTACGGTTACCAGTACCGAGACAAACAACGACAACTTCCTACCAAATGTAAAGTGAAAGGACTGATACTAAACTATCGTTCCAGTCAAAAGGTCAACTTTGACATGTTAAAAGAAGTCTTAAAGTCAGGTCAAGATCAAGATTTTCGCGTGAAAACGTTGGATCGTCACAAACTTGAACGTTTGCCCAATAACGAAATCGTCAGTCGACCCTTGGAAAAAGTGTATCAGATCGTCTACCAGAAACGAGTTTGACTTCCATTTCACAACACGTTACCTTACAGGCACACAGAGCACCAGTATAAAAAAGGAGAGAGTTCCAAGACAGAAAGATCATTTTCAGTACATATGTTCACCGAGAATGATGAATTCAACACAGAAACAGAGTGATGGACCCACTATTGACTCCAAGTTCAATAAACTCGAGTGCAACGCTCTGACTTGCGACCAGAGTGATACCGTTCCATGAGACATAAGTGATGCAGCACGACTTTACCGCTCTACTATTGAAAGCAATACCGTTCGTATACTCATATATGAATGTCATCCATACACTCACAAACCACGTTGGATACCACTACAACAACTTTATCGAGAATTACAAAGCAAAGAAGACTATACGTTTTCTATGGCTATTAGGTAAAATTTGCTAGTCGATTCCAGACGTTCAAAGGGAAATGGCCAAAATATATGGAAGGACCCAGTCCGAAGTCTTTAGTCAGAGCCGGATTTGTTTACTTGGGATAAGGAGATAAAGTACAGTGTTTCAGTTGTGGTGTGAAACTTTACGAATGGGAGTATAAAGATTCAGCTTAGCTGGAACATTCCAGATGATCTCCGTGCTGTCACTACCTTCCTTTGGTCGGTCCAAAATATGATCCTCATATCGGATACTTTGTAAGTGGAGAGGATTCGTAGTTTACCTTTGGAACTCCGTGAGTGCATTTGCAGAGACCTTGTATAGATTCATGTGAAACGCAAAGAACAATTGCATCCGAAACGGCATAGACATTTTAATCATTGACAGCTGAATGTATAAGAAGACTGATTGCTTTGAAAATGTTCAAATGGTCAGACATTGATAAAACTGCGAAGACATTATAAAAACTTGCCATGCCGCGACTTCTGACGTCAGTCTTACACCAAATTCCAAGGAAGACAGCCAATGACAGTGTTCAAGACTTAGTGGATTACCAAGAACTTTAAAAGTACTAATTCCACAAGACGAGACGATTCTTGGATTTCGTTTACCAGCAGATTCGTTGTGTCAGATTTATGAACAGTTCATGCAAAGACATGACAATCAAAATCTTTATCTGTTCACGATACACTCATTCTTTTAAAAGTGCAGCGATTTATGATCAATACTTCTATACCTATGTGTGAAGAAGAGATTCATCGCACTTTATCGATGCTTCATGCTTACTAAGAAGTGTGTGTGACTTGTGATGTGCACCAACATACTGTATGACTGGAAAGATGTACGTGACCGGAAAGGTCTTGGATTCGACGCTTGGAAACACGAGGTAGCTGACTATGCCAAAGACGTATGTGACTGATCAAAGAAAGATAGAACAACAAGAACTTTGTGTGTTTTGAATGTAAGTATTAAGTATTGTGTTACACCATGACAAATTAAACGTGTATCTTGTGTCGTTGATTAAATCTCAGAATTCTAAACACAGTTGTTATGGCTGCATACTCCGTTCTCAAAGTGATTGACGAAAAGTCAGATCGTCAAAATTGGGAGTATCTTCGCCATCTCTTTAACATGTTGATTGCTGGACAAAGTGGTTAAGGCAGAATCTACTGTGTCAAACGTGTGATTGAACACAAATCAAAATTTTTCGATCGTCCTCCACAAGGTATCGTGTAGTGTTACAAAGAGTGGCAAACGGCTTACACGTTACTGAAAGAAAGTCAATGAGAATACATTTCGTTTATAGACGGAATTCCACTCGAAGACGATGGGATCGTGTTTTTTACTTTAGTCAAACACATCTTGTCATCTTCAATGACATGTTAGGAGACGACGAAGAAGAAATTAAACTTTGGTTTACACGAAAAGGACATCATCGTAAAGTTTATTTCAACAAAGTAAAACGCATCGCACCCTCAGTCTCCATGCACATTATATGGCGTTGTTTAAAAGACCAACAGATAAATCTCAAGTTTGAGCGTTAGTCAATCAGTTAGGAACACCTTGACTAAATTATGATTATGACGATACCTCTCAATTGACACATGCGTATTTACTCATCGATTTAAAACCTACTATCGACATTTCGTACGAATTTGTTTCACGATTGGTGTCAAGAAGGAGCTCCAACCATTTACACGCAACCTTCCTCGTTTTCGTTTGTCTACAAAAACATTATAACAACATCATTCACTTCTCTTCTTTCTAAATGTATTCAACATGACATTTTTTTCAATCTCATCCTTCTCCCAAATTGATTCGTGCACTGTATGCCATCAGTAGCGAAAAAAATGCATAAGGACATTCACATATGTTAAATGCTAGTCTCAAAGAAGTTTAAGATAATTTACTTTGGCAGCACGTCAGTTACTACAAGGCATCATTTACATTCCATATCAAGCAAAACGTTGTTTTGAAAAACATAAAGTAACCTTGTCACAACTGGCTGATCCAAGAATTAATACTTAAACTAAAACACAAATCATTTTGAAACCAGGTGGAAGTGGATCTTTAGGAGGTGTCATTATTCGTTCACTTTTAAAATGGGATCCTAATGCCTAAGCTAACAAGACCAAACCCCCCCCCTCCCCCCCCAAAAAAAAAAAAAAGAAGAGCAAACAGAAGAGAGGTACAGGAATTTCACACTCTAACAGAAGAAGAAAACCCCCAAGAAAAAATCTCCTCCAAGAAAGAGAGGTACTGCCGTTAGAACTCGCGCGTATTCAAGAAAATCTCGCTCGGTGACTGCATTTTCTTCGACTTCCTCTTCTCCGTTAATGATGATGCATGTCAAACCTGATTTAACACCAGTGTTTCCCCCCAAAAAGCATCGCCAGCCAATCCTCAATTGAAAATACCATGAGAATTCCTAAAGGATATTATTTCAATGCTCGACATCTAGTCGATACGATTTCAGTTATTTTCAAGTGTCAGTTTAGCAAAGCAATGGAGAAAACTCGCCGAAGTGTACTGATCGTATACCATGCCATTTCTCATCGTCTTAAAATGGATTTTTTCGACGGCAAAACGATGACCATTACTTTTTCTCCCGGTTTGTTTGCTTTGCCACCTCTCTCGTTCCTATGAAAGACATTCACAACAACGATCGATTTTACATGTCTTTTTGCACCCATATCGAATTGAACGAAGGACTAAATTTTATGTTTGTGTACTCTGATGTTGTCGGGTACAACGTCGTGGGAAACAAAGCCGCTCCGTTGCTCAGAATCATTCCTTTCAAAATGGATTATACCATAGCTGCTTACAATGAAGGAGGAAACACGTATCCCGTTCACCAATAATGTGTACATTCTCATTATCTTCTGTCGGTAAATCGTATGTTGACAGTGTCAATATTAATCAGCTTTTCTTACGGTAGCACCCGTCTTAAACCCGATAGCCACTCGAGGATTGCAAGCTTTAATAGATGCAACTTTGACGCAAGGAAACGATTTTCTCCAAAACGTACTCATCGATCAACAAAGTCCCAAACAAGCCTTGATGAAAGCAGGAACAAATGTGTTGATTCCGACTGGAAAAGACATTGTGAGGCGCCAAGCAATCATCAAAAGTTCTCAAAACGGACGACACCAATTCAGGCGCCGATGCCAGAGTAGCTCCGGTCAACAATTGCATGCATTCGTTGTTCAGCGAAGTGGATTTGTACTTGAATAACAAACGAGTTAGCAGGAGCATGGATACTTAACCTTACCGAGCTTACCTGGAAAATCTCTTGACGTACGGAAAAGAAGACAAGAACACACATCTGGATGCTTCAGTGGTGTGGAAAACTGACAGTTTGGACAGTGTTCATTGAAGATGATGATGTAGACCACAATAGAAAATCAAACAAGGACGCAGTTTAGAAATGATAGATCGTTTGCATTTGGACATGTGTTTACAAGACAAGTACTTGTTGAATGGTGTGAGACTGAATAGAAGTAGTACCGTGTTCCATTTGATGGCTAATGCTAACGAGTACAAAACGAGCATCGAGGAAGCCAGACCTTACGTGCGACGTGTGGAAGTCTTAACATAAGTGGGAAACAACATCATTCAAACTCTGAGCAGAACGACAGCCAAGCATCCTCTTCGACGAGTGGAAGTGAAACCCTGCACCATTGTCTCTGGACTCCGATTCAAGATCGAAGATCATGTTTTCCAAGGTCAACTATCAAAATGCTTGCTCATCGGCATCGTCAGCAATGAGGTCCTCAATCAAAATCCTTTCGTGTTCCAACACTTCAACGTGTCCAAGATAGATGTCACCCGAGTTGACCAGACGTTGTGTACCAGACCCTTTGAACCTAGCTTTGCCCAGAAAAATTAATTGAGATCTTACTTTATTCTGTTTGAAGCCACATGACAATTAGGAACCAACAGTAGCCACGGCATTTCGTACGACGATTACGCAGGAGGGTATACTTTGTAGAGCTTTAATTTCACTCCAGACCAAGGCATCGACGACGGATATTTCCACCCTATAAAATCGGCCAACTTCGTGTGGAACTTCAGTTTGCACTAGCACTCGCGAAAACAGCGAACATGATCTTGTATGCAGCATTCGATAATACGCTGGAAATCAATACTTTGAGAGATGTGATCCTGGATTATTCAGAAAAAGATGAAACTTATGAAGATAGGCGATGAGGATGTTTTCTATTCAGAACAGCAACAGTCACAGACCACAAGTGAAGAAGACAAGGAAGAGAAAAATAGTCATGGTGTCAAGATGGCCAGAACAAGAACAATACTTAGTCTCCTATTTTGCTCGTCACTTGGGTGAAAGAATCACACAACTGACCAGATAACATTATCATGGTTGTCAAATCGATCATCCTAGTCAGAAACAACACGAAAAATGTTTGATGATGGGTCAAGAAGAAAAGTTGGAAGAGTATCTGAAAAAAGTCAGTTCACCAGTCATGCCATCCAAAAATTTAAGGACAAGCCTGTCTCATTCGGGCGAGGAGTGGCTATGTACCACGGGAGGGAATAGGCATACCAGTCTTAAAATGGTCCTCAGGGTAAGAGTCTATTTCAGCCCCCAGAACGTGAGAAACTCTACGCCCATAAAGGGGACAGGCATACCCCAAGACAAGCGATGCAGCTTAATCCACCATAAAATATATAGATAATGTACATCTTCCTACCCACCAGTTTAACATTACTTTCCCCAAATCCACAGTAATCTAAATTTTTAACAACATTACTAACAACAAAAGCATGGAAGTTAACATTACCTTAGGAAATTAACATTACCTTCCTTTCCTCACGCACTCCGTTGGTAGCCTCAGTGGACCAAGGAGCGCCATATAACTCTACTCTGACCATCAATTGAAACTAACTCATCCATTTAACATATAACTCTCTCACAAAGAACATAAGATAATTTCAGCCTCATAAACCATTAGTATACTATAAGGTGGTCATACGCCAAGACCATCAGGCCCAACCGCACAAGGTAGTATCGATTGTCAAAACATAAATTAGGACCACATTGACAAAATACTGACGCATATAAATTAACTAGCATAAGATGGTACTAAGTCCAGACCATCAGGCCCAAACTGCACAAAGCGGTTACTGATTGTTAATCCCGCTAAATACTCGAAGGTACATTATGAGTAGAGTGAACATAGTCAAGTAACAAGAAACTTAACCCGACCAAATAAATATAGCTACTATAAGGTGGTCCTAAAACCCAGACCATCAAGCCCAGCCGCACAAGGTTGCAAGTTCGGTTGATAATTAACAAGAACCCAGTACAAATTATAAATCGGTGAATATGCTCAAAAATATAGGAAACTTGTACTAACCATTCAATTTCTGTACGGCTCCTGCGCTTTCTCTCAATACTAACCAATACCTACAGCCTCTTCGTACAGAGTTATCTTTCAAAATTTATAAAAAGACAATTATATATTATATTATTATTATTGCACCTGCCAGATGCAACAACAATTTCTTTTTTGACAAATTTCTAAATTAACCCTGGACCAACCGGAGCCTCCGGGGACGCTGCGGCGCCATCAGCCGTCTTCTTCCGCCTTTGCCTCTTCCGGACAAATCTAATCAATAAGTGTGCAGGTTACAAAGTAAATCGTCGAAAGGGTGACTTACACCAACTAATCTAATAAATAAACAGTACGCATGGCGTACAATGCAGAGCCGAACATAGCGCTCAGTAAGATGTCGGATAAGCTTGCAGCTCGGCAACTGCCTAATCAAGCAGAGCGCTTGCGCTCAGTAACGTATAAGATGAGTTCGCAGGCCGGCAACTCATCGAACAAACAAATAGTGTGCTCAGCACGTATTTTAATCCATGAGTGGGTGCTTCGGGGTAAATACTCGTACATGGCCGAATGGCCGCACACGAGGTTAATTCAAACCTATCGTATCAGTCTTACCTCAAAAAACAGAACACGCAACATAACCACAACCATACCAACGACAACTAAAGTCACGCATACAAAATCACCAGTAGAAGTAGACATATAGGGAATTAAAAAGGGTAAAGTAAAGCCGAGTGCGGGGGGAGGAGGACAGTTATGTTTATCCCCTTAAGGGGTAGGCGCGTATACCGGAACTGTCCACCCCTCCTCCCCCTCATCCACTCGACTTGAAATACCTCAAAAGTTATCTATATTACAAAACCTCTAAAAACAGGACACTGAACATAACCACAACAACAACAATGACAACTAAAGTCATACATACAAAATCATAAATTATCACCTCAAAGCATGTGTATTACATCACTTCTCATTATCCTCCCCCCCCCATACTTCTCTAACTCTTCAGATGCATGACGTAACTAACATGAATGAATGGACTTATATCTCCTACTACAGAAATAATACTATATAATTAAAAAACAAAAAATAAAAAAATATTTTAAAAAATGCGAGGTCCAAGGAGTATCAAGAAAGCTATATTTAACTCTCAATAAAAACTCAGACAATATCAGGTGGTCCCAAGTTTAGACCATCAGGCCCAGCCGCACAATGTGGTAATATAAGGTCTACTTCGTAACGCCACACATACATCTGGCCCAAACAAACTTAAGACTATCAGGTGTACATAAGTCCAGACCATCAGGGCCCCACCGCACAGTGTGGTATCTGATTGTCAGAAATCCCCGAAAATTCAACAATAGAAAATAGAATAAACATACGCACCATAGGATTCCAACAAGAAACTACTTCCACACAAATAATATTAGACAAAATAAGGTGGTTAAAGACCTAGACCATCAGGCCCAGCCGCACAAGGTGACAATGATTGGACAAATTGATAATAAAACCATTGTAAAAACAAGGTGCATATGCTTACAAAAGTAAGGAACCCCAATACTACACTCCTTGGACTGAGCCGAACCTATAAAAACATTTATACACCTCCTAACCTTGACTAACCCTTCTAACAAAATCAGCCACAAGTTCAAAAATGATATTACAAATATTAGATAAGGTACGAGAAGACACAATTTCTTTTTGACAAATAAAATCAAAATTTCAACCTTGGACCAATTGGAACCCTCCAGCGACGTCGATGCATACTCCTCCTACGCCGTTTCCAGCTCCACCTTTGCCTCTCCCATACATGGATAATTAAGAAGTGTGCCGTGCACACAATAATGCGTCGATTTGGTGCTCTGCACCCATTTGACGAGTAATTAAGAAGTACAACAGTCGGCTAGGCGACGGACATTAGGTCTGACTGTCCGACAAACTTTCAGTGCGCCTGTAAATCAAATGATGCTTCACACCGTGTTAGTCGGCGGTCCATATGTTAGGCAAGTGTTAGGGCTTGTATGATATACGGCGATACGTTATTTGTCCGAACTGCCGGGTACACTTTAATAGCCGCGCTTCTTGTGTTAGCCCCCAAGTGATCACAGCTAACTGAAAATAATCAAGAAAATAAGTCCTAATTTTAACAACAATATAATATTACCCTAGGTTATTTTAGGTGATGGTGTGTATGTCATTGAGATAATATCAACTCTGGGATACACAAAACGTCTCATGCTCCTCCTTGGCGGACTACACTGTAGGATTCCTGTTTTGTTCAGATAGTACAAGGAACTTATTTACAAACGTGTGTGTGTGTGTGAGAGAGAGAGAGAGAGAGAGAGAGAGAGATAGAGAGAGAGAGAGAGAGAGAGAGAGAGAGAGAGAGTGTGTGTGTGTGTGTGTGTGTGTGTGTGAAATTCCTATGTTCTGTTTGAAATCTTCTTTGCGCACAATATCGTAGACCACCCAAACCGACCCATCCTGAGTTACTTGTGTAATCCCATTTATACAAGGATAGGACTTCCTTTAGTATCAGGTTTATGCAACTTTCTATTTTTGTACACACATACTATCTTTGCTGACCAGGCTAATATTATTTTTATAAAATGTATTTAAAAAAGTAAAAGAAGAAGAAGAAAAAACAAAACACGAGTACTGTCAACGATGTTAAGAAACGCGTAGAAAGTTATACAGGGATAAATACCGCAAAACATTTTTCGTATCATTGAGATATTTCATTATGTCTGTAACAGAATAAGCGAAAATAGGTCACGTACGATGCTTAAAAAAGGAAAGACGTTAAAATGATCCTAATCATCTATGAAGTATGGAAAATTTACCTACAAAACTTGAGCACTAGATCTTAATTATATAATAAATATCAACCTAGACTGGTCTAATTACGTTATTTTTAAACAATATTTTTGTTCAAGCAAGCACAGACAGGAACACTGTACGTAGATTGTATAATACAGATGAGTTTACATAAGTTTTGTCCCACTTGCGACCAATGTCTGCCCGTTTGTCTGGCACTTTCACTTTTTTTTCAAGGGTAATATATCTTGTCACTAATCAATAGCGACATTTGTGCAGACAAGACAATACATTTTTTTAAAACAATTTTTAAACATATATAGGCTCTTCCATTATAACACTATATGTTGTTATACGATAGAGATTTTAAGGAAGGTACAATCCTTTATTATAACGCTGTGGTGTAAGTGAGATAGCCCAACATATACTGAGGTAGATTTAATATCAAAATTACAATCATCACAAGGTTAAATGTTGTGTGTGTGTGTGGGGGGGGGGGTGGGAGCAATTAGATAATATAATTTATTTCGTCTCCCCTTAGGAGAATGCTAGTACAGCATAAGAATTATTCAGAAAACTGTCACATGCAGCAGAACTTTCTATCCTTTTTCCATGGGATATTTCTGCCTGCATTGTAAATAGACCTTGTTTGTATCCTTCTTGTTCTTTCATGGCACCACATACAATTTCTGCGTCAGATAAATTATGCGTACGTTCCAACATTTGATCCATTAATATATTTTATACTTTCAAAAGATGAACAGCCCTCATTTCCACAGCAAAGAGATGACTCGGGTACACATATTAAAAGTAGAACGTAAAACCATTTTGGTTCCCTTAATGGCAATAAGTTTATATGATTCAGACTCCATTATACTTCTGCGCATCAGCATTGGCATGGACACCAACTTGTAGATCTGCGACATGTACTTTGAATAAACGTCACAGGTCTTTACTGGGATGTCACAGATGATCTGGAAAATCATAAGAAGTCGTGTCAAAAATGCCGTTATGGCACAATATAAATTGAAGGGAGGTAACTTTGAATTTATAATTGTTATTTTCTTCTTGTGAGTTATAGAACTTAGTTTAACAAGACAAATTGCAGCCCTGTGGTCAAAAACTTGGAGGGGATTACTGTAGCTAGCTGTGAAGTAAGTGTCTGGCTGTATCGAATACTGGATTTGCAGTTTATCTACAAAACACTTGACCTTCTGTAGCAGATTTTCCTCAGTGATGCAACCGTCTATTTTGTTGAAGAAAACTATCATGTCCGGCCACTTCTACACAAAGATGTCCGGGCACTTGGGGCTGGGCAGGCGATCATCACGGTCGGCTGGTATTGGCAAAGAGACTTTAAAGCAACATTTGAAGTCAGAGTCAGAATTAGGGGATGCTATCTTAAGAATAAGTGGGGCCCTCAGCGTCAGTTTCACTCCTGAAAATCACAAAAGATAGCGAGAAATATAACCATGTTTAAACGTTAATGAATATGGAAAAAGTAAATCTTTCTCAAATAATTAAATACAACAACAGTCAATGTTCCATATTTTTAAACGCAAAATACATTTACGACTGCTTTTGGCAAAAGAATTATTACCATGCCCCCTCTCCCCCATCCCAGTAGGTCGTGTGAAATGATGGTGCTTTGTAAAAGCGAATACATAACTGACCTTCAATCAGAGTGTGTATTTTTCGGGGTTTTCTTCCTTTTTGCATATAAGCATTGCAGTCTTTACCCCATTTTAAATCTAGCTCGAATTCGATCCTGTAGTTAGCATCCAGCTCATGTCTCAGACATATTTCAGTAATGATATCGTTTAACAGAAAGAAAGAAAAAAAAAAACACGAAAACATTGTAAATATGATTTCAATGTACTTCATCCACTCTTTCCCCAAGTAAAGACTCCCATATTTATCTATTTGCAAGATACACGAAACACCTCGTGAAAGGCTATAGCCTCATATGATATCATTCAAATAACATTCTAGTTCTTTCATGTTCTTCTATGATTATTTTTATTTTCTTTATTTTGTTTTTATTTGTTTCTATCATTCCTATTCACTCTCTTCGACCGACACGCCTCCCCGTCTATATTATGTAAGGAATCACTAAAATGCGGACTTTTGCGTCATATATTTTTGTTTACGGTTGATATCTGAGTATTCCTAATTAGTTTTAAGTCAGTGAACCGTTTAAAGCAACAGAATACTATATATATATATATATATATATATATATATATATATATATATATATATATATATATATATATATATATATATATATATATATATAAATAATAATAATAATAATAATAATAATAATAATTCGGGAACATGTATATTCCAACATATTCAGTTAGTAAAATGTACAATATCCATTTTACAATTAGTGTGACTGTTTATCAACGATTTAATGCCATTATTATGGGAATTTATGATATACGTCACTTTGCTTGTAATATTTGCTTAAATGTCCTACTACTAGTATCGTGAGCTAGTAAGAATCCCAAATAACCTACAATTACTTCATGGCTTACATTACCTTAAAAGCCGAATGTTATAGAGATCGATCAAATTATCGGACATACCTTTGTAAATGTTTCACAAAACTTAGTTAAACCTAGTGTGACCATACAAATTGCTCAAATACCATTAACTGGAAAATAAAAAATCTACATCATAGCATGCTGTCTTGCTGTCTTGGACATCTGGATCTGTTATATGTCTTAAAATTTGCACTACTCCCACCCCCATCATTTTGTTTGTTGATATTGTTGTTGGGTTGGTTTTTTTTTTTTTTTTTTTTTTTTGTTTTGTTTTGTTTTGTTTTTTAGTTTTGTTGGGGGGGGGGGGGTTGTTTGCTTGTTTGTAATACTGGCAGACATAAAGAATGTCTGACCAGCATTGTCCATTAAAATTTGAACGGCCTTGACACCAAAATATTTTCTATTAAAAAGCAAAACTGTAAAAATTTATCAGGTATGTTTTAAAGGATGTGATAAATTTTCGTCCCGATAGCAAAGCAGACTGATGATGTTTTTTCGTCCGTCCGCCGTCTATCAAACTGGCCAGGGTCAACATTTTGGTTCGGTGTTCGTTTATCTTAGTTTCTCAGACACTAATAGCTGCAGGCACACTGTTGCCTGCAGAGTCATGTAACTTGATCTGTTGATGCATAATTAGCAGTACTACTCTAGACAATACTCTGTTACCATGACCGAAATATCGCGCTCCATTGATCGGCGTTTAGGTAAGTTTATTGCCTGAAGAGTAATGAAAGTGTATTATGAGGTGAACTATCCCACAGAAACAAAACTGGTTCACTGTGACCTATATTCCATGCATCTGTGATTTGAGTTAAGATCTCGGTTTCTCAATCACTACTGCCTGAAGAATTATGCAAGATGGGCTATGATGAGTAATACACCGTTAAGACAAAACGATGATTTGTAATCGGGCCCTACCGCAATAAACGCTTATATTCTTATTACATCATTTTAAGAACGTTTTTGCAACATTTATAGAAACATTCCAAACTTTCATACCACAATGATCCTTGTCGAATCTAATTCAACTGAGATCATTGTTTTAGAAGAGTTCTTTTTCTTTTCTCACATTTTGATTAGCGCATGCAAAGTTTGGACCGAAACTGAAACGGCATGATGCCGGGATGTCCCCTTTCATATTTGGTCTAAATAGACTTTGCAGTTTATGAGACGATAACCATCTTTTGTTGTAACGGTTGCCATTTTGAACAGTGAATCGACAATGTTGGAATATATATGAAAGAATGTAATTACGGCCAGTAGATGTGATGGCAAAGCATCTTCATCCTCGCCATTTGTAGAACGTTTTGATGCCAGATGATGAAATCGGGTTCATAAAGCGCAGTCATTGAGTGTATTTGAAAGGTGTCATCAGCCCAACGACCCTCATTCTAAAAATAGACTAGGAGTTTCCAGGGTTCTTTCCGAGATCTAAATATACTAAAGGAAAGGCGTTGTCCATCTTACTAAAAATAGAATCGGAATATCCAGGGAACTTTTCCCATTCTTAAAAATAGTATCTGACATACGACAAAACAGATTTATAAATTAGTTTTTCTAAAAATAAAATTGGAATTTCCATGGTTTTTACCATTTAAAAAAAAGGACTGACTCAGACAAACTGACACGTGTTTCCGTCTCTCTAAAACAGAATAGGATTTTTCAGTGTTTCCAAGATTGGCTTGGACAGGCCTAAATGGTTGTCAAAAATTAGAAAGATGAATTTTTTAAAATTATTTTCTACAAATCAAATACGAACTGGAATTTCCTTGATTCATTGTATATAAAAAGTTATAGGCTCAGATATGACATTTTCTGCAAGAAATGACTTCTGGAAGCAAACAGAACGCAGACATCTATTCATGGAAGGTACGAGCCACCGTAGAACCAACGCGAACGGAACTATGTTAGATTCCTAGCGCTTTTCCAGAGCTCACGGCATCTGAGACTCGTTACAAGATCGTCAAAGAAAGTGGCCCAGATATCTACCTGGACTCATCATTAAAGATTTAGCCTCTTGGAGTTGGAGACCGAGTTCAGTGTTTCAGCTGTTGGGTCAGACTCTAAGATTGGGAACCCGGAGAGTTCGCATTCTACAAACGTAACAAATGGTTAACAGATTGTTCTAATGGACCAGAACAATGATTTGACCAGCACGACGTGATAAACACTGCGTATAAACAGTCAGTATGTTATTTACATCGTAGTTGTTACCTACTACTACATTAGGTAACAATGGCGCGTTTATTGTATAAAGATGAGGCTAGAAATCCATTCGAGAATCTCCTTCTTAGCTGGAAAAAGGAAACTTTTGAGAAACATAATTACAATTACGGACACTGTGTGCACTTCAGACTTAGGATGTTCCATCGACTTGAACCGTTTAACATTCGATACGGGCCCAGAAAATTCAGTGGAGCAATATGGAAACATCCAGTGATAAGTGGAAATTGTTTAGTATTCTCGAATGGAAAAAAACATTATGTCAACTGAAAAGAACGAATTCGAAACGGCAACAAAGTAAGGCGTAAAACAAATAAAAACCCACTCAGTGAGTTCCTGGACAATTCCTGACGTCTGTATTGACAATATTGATCCTCGGTAGTCGACATACTTTGGCGGGTAGGTGATTGACCGCACACACGTCTCCAAATTGTTTTATGGTCTTAGGATGTAAAAGAAAGAATTCTTCTGAACTGTAAGGTGTTCATCGTTATTCCAAAAATACGTTTATGTTCTCGTCAGCTGGAAACTTGGCGTACACAATCAACATGCAATTCTTTGTCAATGCGTTGCTGAATTTGAGTTCTAGACGAGTATGTCCTTTTAGTGGCATACGGAGCTGTCCATTTTCATACAGATTATAAGGATCGATCACGTACGGGCAATATACTCTTGTTTAATCCTCTCTGCTAATGTTAATAACTCTCTTCAACCCTTTCTTGATGAGCGTTTCATACGATTTGACGTAATTGTTGACCGTGTAGTTGGGCTGCAAGATATGCGTCGGTGTCGATTGCCCGTGCACGTAGAATCCCAAGTAGTTGCAGTTGAAATGTTAAATGTTGAACTTTAAAAATAAAAATCTCCATGGACAACACAAGAAGAGACGTTACCCACGGTTAGTCGACAGGGCACTTTGTCTTGAAATAGATCGCCGGTCGTGAAAGATTACTGTCCCTTTGCCATGCCATAGGTATTGACGATGGAGCGAGTAAAAGGTTATAAGGCGCTGCCTTTTTTCAAAGCCACGGCGTGCCCTAGCAGGACTCTGGGGTTGACTTTGACGACGGCAACTTTCCAAGTGGTGTCTTCGATTTTAAACTTGTTCTTCTCTGTGCTGTCTTTAGCCATTAGTCTGAAAGTGTCGTAATTAGGCCACAACTCCACGCTGATTGGCAGTCCATTCAGTAACAACCGGTCCTGTTGTCAGAAATCCATTTGAAGAACTCCCGTCAGGTTGAGGATTTTCCATCCTTAGTGTATTAGTATCTTAGAAACAAGCCGTTATTATTTCCGGTCAGATCGACTTCATCCATGCTATGGCTGTCGCCCTTGATGAAAAATTACTCCCTAACTCCTGGCCGTCCTCTGAGTCGAAGGGAAAGTCCAGGTGCGCTTTGTACGGATACTTGGGTCCCACTTGACTGATGTGTTACTATTGGACGCTCACGTCCACTTGCAAAAAACTTGGTGTATCCGTTCCATCGCTCCTGGTGATCTTTATTTCACGTATACGTGAATGACTCTTCGGTTCCTTTTCGCGAATTTTCTCGATTGAACACCCCTCGCAGATGAAAGATGCGGACGCCTCTTATGATTCTACACATTCACTTCATACGTCCAGCTCTTTTCCATTTAGTGGGTGAATCCGTCTTTCTTCCTTTTTTTTTTCCTCAAAAGACATTGCTGCAATCCCATTTCACTTTAATTGTCTTTGGTGACAAACTTTAGAGAGACTCTTAAAGACCGATGAACGGTGTCATCGTAGCACTTTACCAAGTCTTGCAGAATGTCGATGCATATGTAGGTTCCAGTCTTGAAAATGTATCTGAAAATCTTGTGTTTTAGATTTTTATTACTTACGCTTGGAGTTCTTGCTTTGGTCTCACTGTAGGTCACGATGTGGAGAAAGTTGGTTTTTTAAGACATTTCTGGACATCTCGGTTTGGAAACTCTGACCTTTTGTCAGTTCGCAGCAAGCTGGGTTGCCTCTATCAAACACGATTTTCGTAGCTTTCCCTACGTCCATGCCCTTTTTGTTCTTCAAAGGCTGTCACCACAGGTAGGGGAAAAATATCGATCCAAAATGAACTCAATTCCATCGTTGCTTTTGGAAATGTTGCTGCTACTCATTTCTATTAAATCCGCGCCCCACTTACTATCCAATCCGTTCTACTTCGACTTGAGTGCGTGGGAGACGTTTTCGTCAATGAATACGCTTTTTAATCTTGCAACCATTTTTGAATCCAGTACCTGCTGATTTTAAACTTCCCTTCCTATTTCACTGTTTGATCAAGTTTGTCAGGTCCAATGAACTGGCAGGATGTTTTGGATCATAGTAGATGGAAGTCAGTTTGTTTTTCCAATCGTCAGCTATCTCCGCAACCAATTTTGTTTTTGTCTTTAGCTCCTACTTATGAATCCCACTTTTTTTTGTTGTTGTTTTTGTTTGTTTTGTTGTTTTTTTGCGTCAGTGACTGGTTTGGGCTTTCTTTTTCTACTTCTTATTTATACTCTCCGGTATTTCTGAATGAAGTCAAAAATATAGCCTTTGAGAAATTCTTGCCGCTTTTTGTCATTTCCAACGAGACTTCTATTGATGTTGATTTCCTTTAATCCTTTGTAAAAGTCCGTCACTCCGCAAGGCAAAGACGGGATCATGTGTTTTCTCTAAGAATCTCTCATTAGATTGGTCAGGTGAGAGCTTGATATCGTGTGTCCATGTCAGTGCAATTTACCACGATCATCCAATCCGAGTATTATTTTTGGGTCGCTCATGATCTGCATCAAAATAGCCTTGGCTTTTTGTTGATAATGTTTTGGATGGATAATAATGCCCAACTTTTTTTTTCTTTCTTTCTTTTGCTGTGTTATTGTCGTGGTTTGTGTCTTTCCATTTCGCTTGAGTACTGTCTTCAGTTTCCCCTAACTTGGAAACGAAAAGGATCAGCACCGTCTACTGATAAAAAGTCTTTCAAAGCTGGTTCCACCGATTTTAAAAGGAAGGCAATGAGGTGGGCTTGTCCTCTCTGAGCTCTTTTCTTCTTTTTTAGACTGACGGAATTATTTTCAATCAATTGCGGGAATTTTTTTATGTTTTCTGTGTTTGACTTATGAGCCAGAATGATGTGTAGGGTATCCTGCTATAAATTGACTGCGACTTCGTCTAAGGCTCGCAGTTGATCGCTGGTAATGGTATCTAATAAGGCCTTTTTCTGAGATTTCGATGTCGTCATCGGGAAAAGTTAAGAAAAGGTGCATGTTTGTTCTTCAGATTACTTATCTTCGTACTTAATCTCTTATCCCACTTCCTCTTATAGACTTTTGGGTACATACACCAAGAGATCTTATACAGGGAACACTCGAGTTCTCACTCTATATTTCTCTTGTGTATGAGGGGGTATATCAATGACCAAATATTTGTTCGGCGTTTTCGCGGTGTTGATATGATTCCACCAATACCCCGACACTTTCCAGAAACAAATGACGACCCAGAGTTGTAATCTGAGAAGTACCTCTCACATTCTTGAATAACACTAAGCACCAGGTGTTGATAGCAGTAGTTCTGGCCTATTTGCCTTACCCATGCACATTTTGTGTGTACAAAAAATATTAAGTCGTCGATGATGACTACCTTGCGTAAACAACAGTTCAAAATCTGTATGATCCAGCACTTGGTATATCAAATTGTCCAAAAAGATAAGACCGTGTGTTCCATCATCAAAATTTTCTATTTCCGACTGAGAGGGTAAGCCAGCATGCAGGCGAATTTGGAAACTATTCCTTCCACTTCATCGAACAATGGTTAGCACACTTCGTAGCAGTACAACATTTTTCTACGAGGATCTTTCGAGTACATGCCATTCAAATATTTCAAACGTCTGTACACCCACTGCATCTTTCCGCATGCTGTTGGTCCTGATGAAAAGCAAATGCTAGAACAAGATTCACACGGAATGAAGTTATTGTGATGATGGAGGATCAACTAAAACAGAAGAGCTACATGAAACGGTAGTCGCTAGCGCCGTCGGCTACACTTCAGTAAGTGGAGATTCAAGTGCAAATATTTTAGTCCTTGCACTTTTAGTACCCCAGCCAGTAACTGGGCAATCATATTTGGCATGACCTACAACATTGTTAAGTACTGTATTCTAATTAATCCCTCGATAGACTGAACACAAGAAATCGATGCAAGTTGTACTTATAATTGTTTTGTGCTCCCTAAGATGGCTCTTAAGATGGTTTCCAATATGGATCCCATGGTTCCTAATGTATCACACGTGGCTCCCAAATTATATGAATGTAGCTACTGGTCTCATAATTATGGCCCCCATGGCACCCACTATGACTCTCGTGACTCTGTTGTGATAATAGTGGCTCCCAAATGATTTGAATCTCCCGCACGGAATGGAAGATGATCAGTCGGGCGCTAGTGTAGTTGAGAGTAAAACCGCGGACTTTACATATTTCTTTTCCACTTCGTTCTAGAGCAAACATTCTTTGGCTCACCTGAAGCAAAGATTTGAATGTGGTCGCAATATAATTCATATGTGAGTTCCTCCAGAAAATCGCCCAAAGAAAGGCTTACTACACTTGGTCTGGTCACGAAGATGACAGAATCTTTGTCTTTAAAAAAAGTCTCTGATATATGTCCTGTAGCTCTTACAACTTTTTAAGCTACCATAGCAGGTGGTAAAAGCTGCATTGAAAATGTTGGCACTCTTGTTCTCTGGCGCGGATAAGGTGTCCTTACTCCACTGGATCTGGGCCACGTTCTATGTTAAGATGTGTAAATTGGGCATGGTCTTGCCCGGGTCGGTGATAAATGCGTAGAACTCTGATAGTTTGCTCTCGTGGACAAATTTTATTGTTTCATGTTGGAGCGTTATCCGCATTTGCCCCATTTCAACATGACCATTGTTAGAGCTCGTACGACCTTGTCCTTGTCGGTCGAAATTGTTATCCTTTTTCTTTCTTCAAATACTTCTCTTTGTCTTCGTCAGTTTTGCACCAGGCAGGGCACACGGGCGTTTCTTGCTTGATTTTCAAAAAGGTGTTGATGAACTCCGACAACAGGCCACCGATGTTGGTGCTAGGGTCATATTTGGTACACCTCGTATACCTTTTCAATGGCCGTCAGGATCTCTGAGAGACACCATGTCCCTATAAAATATATGTATTTTTTGTTATGATGTCATAGTGTCTGTTTGTTGTTCAGTGTCGTCACAAGCCCTACACGAGTCAAATTTCAATTTACCATTAAACTGTGCGGCAGGACTGGATGGTACAATTGCCGCGGTGGTTGAACTTTGACTCTGGCGAAGCCGAAAATGTCTCAAGAGGATGAAAATCCTTTGTAATGATAGTTGGGTGGCTAATTGCACATTTTGTTTATATTTTTTGACCGACGGGAACAACGATGCAAAATCCATAAACAGGATTTCTACGTCCCCTGAGCCTCGACGCATTGTCTCCACCCCCTCCACCCCCACCCCCGTATTAACGTTGAAACTGTATCCCGGGTCAAGATGTTCTTGAAGATTCATGGTGAACAGTTTAAGCGGATGATTGCCCCTAAATTTATCTCGAAATTCGTGCTTCCAGGTAGTAACGATTTTGCATCCCTTGTCCTTGAGTCATTAATTCCGTTTCAGAATGAGGGCGTAGATTTGGTTGATGGACTGCTTGTTGCAAGACAAGAAGGTGGTATCACGGTGATTAGGAAAAGACGCACCCATAAAAAAAAGACTAAGGTATCGTTGGAACGGCTTTTTCGGTGGTTTTGACAATAACTATCACACCTGTATTTGGTGCCGGGATTTGGTATTCACCCTCAACGAGGGCGTGTCGAACGTAAATATTGTTTGATTTCATCACCCATTCCAGCCACTGAATCGACACTTTTCTGTATTGATCTTTTATCGCCTAGCCTTCGCTGGGAACGATAGCAATCGGACTAGGAAATGTTTCTTCTTCGAAGACTGTGATACCCTCTCGTTCCAGCGTTTCCAGCGCGATCCAGTGGTCGTCAACTTTTATTACCATTGGTTCCCATCTTTCTTTAGAAGCAGCCAAGACGCTTCTCTATCTTCCAGCTGTATCTTTACGCGCGTGCAAGAGCGAATTGACATTGTTGTGTTTTGTTTGAAGACCCAAACACTGGCGATGCTTTAAACCTCTACGCCAGGAACAATAACCTTCTCGGGCATGTCAGTTTGTCGATCTTGGACGATGGCTTTGTTTTTCGTTTTCTTTAGCAGAAGTTCTCAGAACGTCATAATATTCACTTATGCTCGGCAATGCTCCTCCATTTCTCTAGAAAAGTGAAAGACCTTATCTTTAAGTTCTATATGTTCTTTCAAGAATTAACTTCTATCTTCGATGGACTTGGTATTGACACTGAAATAGGATGGATCTGGTTAAAAGCCAATATAATGTTTGGTGTTCTTTAATGTTGAAATAATGCGGGAAGTAACCCTTCCTATGTTCTTCAAGATGAAACATTTTAGGAAAAGCAGATAATTTTGGTGTTGAAGTAAGAGAGACTCTCGAGCATACGGATGTTCTATCCATGACCAATGTGAAGGTACATGATTTTGCTTCCATTGTACTTGAGATTTTCTGGTAGGATGGAAATTTAAATGAGGTATTCCAAAACGTTGTATTCTGGACGATGACCGTTTTATTCTTCTGATGTTTGGTGAAGAGACACGAACAAAATTGAGTAGCATCTCTGTCCATGCGAAATGTCGCTTTTCTGATTTCACAGATATTATCGCACGTGGGTGTTTCGTAACGTTTCTCGTCCTTGTTCCATTTTCCGTAATCATCACATCGTTTGCCGCAGTAATCACACTTGGTATCGGGTTCAATGTGTTTGTTGTGGCATTGATCGCAAACCGACAGGATGATGACAAATTGGATCTGTGCTTTCGTAGAGTACACCAGCTTTAGCGACAATTTGACCGTTTCTTGTGATGTGTGCAGGCAACTTTGTTACAGGCACAAGCGTCAAATATTTCCAGGGAGGGACTGTATCCATTTTAGCTCGTGGTAGTTTGTACATTCAAAATCGAAAAAATAAAACTTGTTGTCGTAGTCGTGAACTTTGCTCTCTGGATTATGATAGCGTTGGTGGTCATTTGGAACGTATTTCTCCAAAGTCTTACACTTAAATTCACCGCACTGGTGGTCCTTGACGGTTCTCTAGGTGTTAAGAATGTGTTTGCTTTGGGTATACCTGTACCATGACTTGCATTGGGACAGGATACTCTTTCCCTTCTTATCCTTGCTGGCAGTCCAAAAGGCCTCGAAACAATCTAGGGAGCGACAGATTATGTGGCACACCATGCAGCTGATTTGATTTCCATTTATAGCACAGTCGTTCCTCGTGCAGATGCGACAGTAGACCTCTCACTGGTGATCGCGTTTGTTTTTGGAAGGTGTGCGACAGTGGTTGCCAGTGGTGTACTGGCCATTGTGCATACCGGGACAAATCCCGGTGGGCCGCCGCATCGGTGGGCCGGTGGGCCGTCAAAAAAATCCGCTTTTACCGGTGTTTTACTGGTGTGAGCAAAACCCCGGGCCTGTCCCGGCAGATAAATCCAGGGCCGAGTTGCTTACCCAGTACACCCCTGGTGGTTGCCCCAAATTGGAATATTGGTACAAGAAGAGCCCTAGATGGAGACAATTGTATTGAAATGGGACATTTCTCCTTCTCTTACCTGGTAAACAAGCAACTTATTTTGTCCGGTTGGCATCCGTTGCGTTTTTGCATACGAATTTGCTAACCTTTTCGGCGCTGATCACAAGCACTTGACAGTCGAAGATTTGCTCAGGCTGAAAGGTCAATCGGTGTGCACGTTGGCTTTGCGACACAAGACTTTGGCCAACACCGTCTGCTGGGACCTTGTCGGACTTTTAAAAAAAATGTATAATGTTTAAAACGGGGGGAGTATTTATTGTTGGACAACATCATGTCGTCTCAGTTCTTGTGTGGGTCAGCGGCTTGCAGGGCATCCCATTCTTCTGGGGTGCTTGATGTTCCTTGATGAAAGTGGCGACGGAAGCGCATGGGAGATACAGCATGTCCTGGTTTTTTATTTTGACGATGAACATCTTTGTGACATCATTCTTTTCTACGTTCTTGATCTTATGTCTGCCTCCTCCTTCCTTCGGCATTTGAATAAGACTCATCCAGCTTCAATTCCTACTGACTACTGAGAACGCTTTCTACATGAGATAACATATGTCACTATTTAGTCCATCAACCTCTCTAAAGGTGACCACTGGCATTTTCCAAGTTTTCGTGCCGCAAAACGAGCCGGCGAAGGTCGTGACTCTAGAGTCCCTTTGTCGCCTTGTTGATGACGTCATCAGACATGTGATTCAGCTGCCTTTGTAAATTATTCAACTTCATTCCTCGCCATTCTGCATTACAATCGATGCGGAACACCTTGTGGCAAACATCCTTTCTTTTCTAAGATGAAAGCTGTATGGTTTTGTGCCATTTCCGTGCCCGTACTGTGAGATACGGTCCCGTTTATACGCTTAACGACTGATAGATGGTTCTACATGACTTGGTTGTCTGCTGTAACAGAGTTCTGGGGGTAACCGTGGCCATTTTAAACGCTGTACACATTAGATGGTAATATAAGAATAATCGTGAATATTTTAGCATAAGGCGAAAATGAACGACTAAAGCGGTCAGTCAATTCACTTACACAATAACTTACGTTCGTTCTCAGTCTTTAAAATTATAGTGAATTGCGCTACAACGGTCAAATTCTAATCAATATTGTCATAAAGCGATGTTTATCTCTGTGCGTCTATCTGTAACGGTGTCCAGAGAGATAATGATGCTGTTTCATAAATGTCACCATGTTATATACTCTGTAGATGGAGGTTCCGATTCTATTTTTAGAAACGACGTCATGTTACTACCTTTAGATACTGTTCTATTTTTAGACATATTGGCCTGTCTAAGCAAGTCTTGGAAAAACTGTGACAATTCCTATGCTATTTTTAGAAAGACGGAAACACGTGCGAGTTTGTCTAAGCCAATTATTATTTTAGAATGGGAAAAAAATCCAAGGAAATTCCATTTCTGTTTTTAGAAATACAGACTCCTAGATCAGTTTTATCCTATGGCAGTTACTATTTTCATAATAAGTAAAGTTCCCTGAATTCCGATTCTATTTTTTAGAAAGACGAACACGCCTTTCAAGGTCATCTACGTCCGATACTATTCTGAGAACTGGGAAAGGACCCGGAAATTCCAATTCGATTTTTACAATGATGGGTTGGTGTGTTGATGACATCTTCCAAGTGTACACATTCACCTATATAAGGCGGTATTCATCAACCAGGGTGCTTCCTGTGAAATTCAATCAAAATCAATTTGCCGGTTTTCAGGGAAGTGAAAAATTTAAAATGCTTATGGATGATGGACGAAGTGTGTCACACGCAGGACCAAACACATATGATCATGTCTTAAAGGCCAAGAGAATTAAACAAATGTGGAAATAGTATTGAAAAAGGAATGTAAATTGCATCCCATTTGCAAAATGATATTGTGTCCAACGTTTGAAAGGCATATGCGTCACTGCTAATGTAACATAACAGATGTGTGAACAAAAATAGTTAATTTTCAAGTTCAATGTTGAATGCAACAAATTATAGAAAAGAGCCTTAATTTATAATTACCCGTGTCATTAGCCCCGTTGAAGTATTCCAATAGCTTTCTAAATCCTCTGATTTTTGCCTCATCGTGAAAAATTCCAGTCACGTAGGTGCTTGCATAGTACGAAGATTCGTACAACCGCTTTTCATATTCCTGCTTGTGATGAACGTATTTCTTTTACATAGCGTGTTGCAAAGTCTAAGACGTTTTCAATGTACATACATACTTTACACATTTCTGCAAAATCTATATATCAATATATCTATCTACTTACCTACCTACCTATCTATCTATCTTTAGATCTATCTTTGTATGGAAGATTTTCATTCTTTACGTATGCATTAACTCTAGGAGGCCTGACTTTTCAAGAAATCGGTAACAGTTAGGCCCGATTCTCACATTGTGCGCAGCTTGTTCCCACGATTGTAGTGCATTATAAAGTGACGTAAAGTCAAATAATCTGTAGCCCATATAAATGTTTATATGTACAGTATATTTGATGGGCAATCATCGTATAATATTGCATAGATAGATAGATAGATCATCTAGGGAGGTTGCATAAAATGAACTTTATCACATATAATGTATTCACCACTGTACCTTAGTATAAACACTACTTAATGTAAATGACCTAATATACAGTTTGATTTACACACGTACAACAAGTCATTCAAGTGCTGGGGAAATGAAATTGTAAATACAAACTTTGCCTCTCATTGAAATACATATACGAATTTTCACAGAGTAGGCATTAAAAATTATCTGAAAGTCATTTTTTATTTGTTATAATTTACCTCTCAAGTTCACAAAAAGAAAATAGCCACGCAAAGCTAGAAATCTTTTGAAATGCAAATCAGAAGAATGACCTAGTAATGTACTCTCAAACTCAAATCAACTCCTATTATTCAGATATTAAAGTAAAGAAAATTGTCCTTTAAACCTCTCATACACATTTCTTTACACACACACACACACACACACACATATATATATATATATATATATATATATATATATATATATATATATATATAATAATAATAATAATAATAATAATAATAATAATAATAATAATAATAATTACCAGTGGGGAATATTAAAGGATAACCTTTCCTTTAAATATTGAACATATGCACACACAAAAAAAAACAAAAAAAAACAAAACAACAACAACAAAAAAAAAAACAATGCGAAACTCTGAGCAGAACCTTGGTGAAAAGTACCTGCAATAGTGATATAAACGGATGGGGAGTGTTGGATAAACTGATGTAGATTTTCATCGTGCTTTTGTATCCACGGTATGTTCAAATTAACCGGAGGGGGGGGGGGGGGAGGGATGGGGAGAAGGGGGCGATTACATCTAGCAGACAAAGTGAAATTCGAAATGAAAAAAAAAAAGAAAAAATAAAACAATAAAATTTATATGATTGGTTTCACATGTGTAAACTTTGGTATTTCTAAAATGGACAGATGCATTTTCATTTACATAAATATTCAGTATTTAACGAATTTTGGCAAGGCACTGTCTGTTATAATAATACGTACGTCTTGCTCATAGAAAGTCTAGAGAAGAATGTACATGTATCAACCAAGGGAGAGAACTTTCTGATTGTTTTTGTTTTAACGGCACTTTTAACACATTATTGGCTATATCATGCCGAGGAAATGGGAGCAAAGTGCCTTTCTCCAAGGATACACTGAGGCAGCCGACGCGGCTAGCCTGGTTGGGTAGCGAACCCGCGACAACGGGCAAGATAAACAAGCAGACACATGAACCGACAAGATAAACAAGACCGGCCGTCAGTTTGGAGAGATATATGAATGATATATAAATGATGTGGAGACAGATGCAGTCGGTGAGAGAGACAGACAGGCTACCTTGTTATCAAATATAACGATGTACAAGGTCTAGAGGGCTAGTCCACTGTTTATATTGCGGTACGTACGAAGTCAACTCTGCATGCAATAGGAAGGCATACATATATGAATACAATACATACATATATACCATAACAATGTATACATTTTCTTGGATGAAAGAACAGAGACACAGACATACCAGTATTAAAAGAGTACTGTGACTTATAAACCAAACCCCAGGTGCTTGCCGCTGCTGTCCTCTGTTGATTGCAGGCATCAGGTGATCAACAGATATATATATATATATATATATATATATATATATATATATATATATATATATATATATATATGGCGAAAAGGCCATACTGTGA
This sequence comes from Margaritifera margaritifera, assembly GCA_029931535.1. Taxonomy (NCBI): domain Eukaryota; kingdom Metazoa; phylum Mollusca; class Bivalvia; order Unionida; family Margaritiferidae; genus Margaritifera; species Margaritifera margaritifera. The sequence goes on along the minus strand of JAQPZY010001566.1, from coordinate 1,653,926 downwards.
TCACGTGACCGACAGCCTGAACAAGTACCGTTAGGTTATGATCGTTACATAAGTTTTTGCGTGAACTACACTGACCTTTCATCCCAAACAAACCCTCAGGGTGAATAACTGTTTCTTCCCGTTTAACATCTATCGTAAGAAAAATCATGTGCAGTTGCCATTACAAGACTGTCACCATTTTTGTCATTCTTGTCTACAAAGTTCTTACCCACGTTATTATCTTCTATTCCATTGTCTATCTTTAGATGAAATGTTATAGACTGCTTATCAGCTGCAAGAAACAATTTTTTGCAGTGCTCAGTTCTTTTTTAAGCTTTTTGCTGAATCTTTTCAAGTTGTTGTTGTAACCAAAGAATGCAACCCGTTTTTCATCACCGTATCACTCGACAATACAAAATATACCAGCGCCACCATGAACATAGTTTAGCATAACTTCTGAATCTGAAATATATTGCTGAAATCTTATCGTTATGTTTGCAACTGAGTCGTAGCCTTGTTCGCCTCCCCCCCCCCCCCACCACCACCACCACCAAAAAAAAATTCTAATAGCTTGTTAACATTACATTGAACAGTGGCAATATGCTGTGTAATATAAATTCTTTTTTGAACTTGAGCACGTTCAATACATATCATATAAGGCCCTATACTTTGATTCAGTCTTGATATTCCTTCTTTTGTCTTTTGTGCTATCTTGCAGAAGAAAATACATTAATCCTGTTTTTCATTACTTGTTACCACTGAGTTAATTTCATCAGCCGACAATATTCTTCAGTATTCAACCGTATCTGCTACATAGTTGTAATTACGTGTGCAATATTTAACACGTCGGTAGGGATAGGCTCTCCATAGTCCTGATGTACCGTTTAATGTTCTTCAGGTCGATTATTAATATAATATTTGTTCTATTCCATTAATGTATCCTGTCAAGATTTGGTGGAATGTGAAAGTTAATCTATTAAATTGTTTCATATCTATGTTATTGTTCAATGAATTGATAGCTTTTTCATCAAGCAAGTGTATTGCAGACTCAGACAACAGTTATCTTATCATAAATTAAACTTACAACCTATGCAGCGACTTTACTAACTCTGGCATTTTTTCATCTGTTAAATGCCAGAATGATATTCCGCATCCGGCTGTTGCCACTAATACTGCCCAGTTTAAATTCATTCTGCCAGAATTGTATACTGTGATCTGTATCTATTAACAGAGTCATCACCGACAAATCTTAAAGTGTAGATATTAACAATGGCTTATGTGTGCAATAGCAGTGTTCTGTTAAGTAGATTTGCACCTCTTTAAAAAGTTGTCCAAAATCTCGAGCGTTAAACTGAGTTGCAGGAGAAGGATAAGGTGTACTGCTTGTTACATTTTTAATTTTGAAGTCCATTATTTAATTGTTACAATTTTCATATTTGAGTTAAATCATAAACTATGGCACATTTACTCCCTTGTTATTGTGAACCGCAAATTCCTCTTATATATCTTATGAGTTTTCTTCCACATAATCTTGGTGTATTTTATTCTCGCAGTGTTTCTCAAATGATATATATTTTATCGTCCATCCACATTTACATTTAAACCTTTCATCATCAATGATTTCCAATATGTATCAATAAGCCAAATGCTACCGTTATTTACTATTCATCCGACTTCCTGCTAGTGTCTCTTGCCTACTGCTACCGTTATTTACTATTCATCGCTCATCAAGCGTTCTATGGATCATTACCTTCCATATTAGGCGCTGCTTAATGTACCACACAAATTTTCTTGCAGATATGGTAAAATAATCACAATCTAATTTTAAGATAAAAAAAATTTAAAAATATTCGGTCTATAAGGCCATTTACTTTTCACCGGAACCTAGGACATGTAAATCATGAGCACTGAAAATGAAACGGAATATGCGCGATGGACTAAAATATAGAATTTCTTTCAGAATTTATCTTGCTAGACTCTCAGCCTCCATAGCATATGTAAGATATGTTTACAATGTAATTCGCGATGAAAATATCCTGAAGATTTTCGTTTTAAGAACTCTTTTATTTGAAAACGTTGTGTTTACACAATGGTCGTAAAAACATATAATTCATTATTTGCTTAATTCTGATACCGTAGAAAACTGACATGCAAAAATCTCTATATGGGTTTCGAAATTTAACCCTATCACGTATTGTGTCATGTCATTTTGCGGAACAATCCTTTTCGATATATTTATGATGACATAATTGGTGCTGAAGTATACTGATGAAATAATTATTGATCTTCATATTTTCATTAGTCGAAACGTGTTTTGCCCCAGTGACTAGAAAACCGTTTCACCGTAAATTCCTTTTTAATAGTATAGAAAATGATGATTCTGAAGCACTACAGAACTTGTCTGTTGTTTTAAATTTTTTATCACAGCTGCCAATTTAAAAAAATAAAAAATAAAAAATAAAAAAACATATAATGTAGAGCCATATTATTTACTTCTTTTGAATTTTCATTGAATTTTAAAATGCTTCAATTTAAATAGCACTAACATAATATATTAACGCTAATCTTATTAATGTATAACATTTAGAGTCACCTCAGTTCTGTTGATTGTTTTATATATTTTCATAAAGTAACTGTCCTGAATCAAAATCTGAAAAATCTCAATGAAACATCCATTGGCTTTTATTAAGTAACCATTCAAACTTTTTGCGACAATATTCCTATTTTTGGGCAATATTCCTGTGAAACTGAAGTACTATAATTGAAAGAGTTAATACATGACATCAAACTATAGATAAAATATCCTGATGTCAGTGCAGTTTGAAGGAAAATTTATCCTCTTGAAAAGATAAGCTATGCATTTAAAATAGGATTTTTTTTTAAATGATGTAATTTGCTTAGACAAATTGAAACGTTCAGTTACAACAGCTTTGTCGTTTCTTAATTAAGCAATATTTCAGAACACCAATAAAATAACTTGAATAGATCGTCTAGTAAAATTCAGTTGTTATAATGCTAGCAGAGTGGTTTTCTGTTCAGAAAATGAAATATTATTAGGAGGTATATTTGCTAAAATGTTTTATATAAAGTATCTTAATAAGATAATAGTAACGGAGGAATCTTGTTTGACAGAAAAAAATGTGACTAAATTCAGGATAAGACACATTATGATTTTCGATTTTTGTTTTTACCAAAAAGTGAGTTATTCATCAATTTTAATAAGTTTTTTTCCGAAATCGTTTGAAGCTTTTTGTCTCAAACTTTTATTCATTTCACTGTATGATTTCAACCACAGTTGCTGATAAGACAAGACACCTTTATGTACTTTTTCAGTTTTAAATCCAACTCAACATGGGACTTTTGTTTCTGTAGTGAATGATGTACTTGTTTATATTTGTCAAAGTATATTGCAATGTAGGTACATTTGGCCTGTTTGCTTTTCCTTGTTGAATTTAATTGTTTTTGAAGTTCTGAGGAATCATCTATGCTAGGTAAAAGTTTCTCAGGTGTATAAGTTCTGAGGAATCATCTATGCTAGGTAAAAGTTTCTCAGGTGCAAAGAGGATAGTCCTTGAAAAAGTCATGCAGCTCTCTAGGAATCTCGAAATTTACTTCTAAAATATATCCTGTATCATTGTTAGAAATGATTAACAAGTTGTATATATCCACTCAATGTCTTCATTGTTTGCCCATCTGATGCGTTTCACAGTCATGGATTGACACATCGCCCAAAATTTGAATGCTTTGATAGATGATGATTGATTTAGGTATTGATTCGTCATACTCTCATCCTCTTTAATTTTTCCATCTTTGTTCGCATACATTTTATAATTCGATTTTGCTTATCTATGTGGTATCATAATAATCCTTCCTCTTATACCAATTTCATTATCAGGCTCATGTCATGGTGTATCAAAATTTCAAGTTCTACACATGATATCTTTAAATTCAAATCATCAGCTAAAACAAGTGCACTGTAATATTTTGCTGCGTCAAGTTTGAAGACATTACGAAACTCCTCGAAAATGCCAAACATCAATTTATCGTTTTGACGTAATAGTTTAGCCACCAAATGTGTTCGAGTCAAAATATACCATAACACGCTTTACTAACTCCTTGATAAATAGGTAGCTATCATATTCAGACAAGTTATAAATGAATAATTATATAAAGTCCGAATACCTGAAATCTAGATTGCATTCCTCATGAGCATGACCTTTGCATTTATATGACAAATAGAACCTTTAGTTGATGTTTATAAGTAATATTTTTTTTTTTTTTTTTTTTTTTTTTTTAAAATTTATTTAATGACTGAGCCTTATTCATGCATGATATTTATCGAGCTGCCTAAATTGCAACATAGTCTTTTGTGTTTGATTATTCAGGTGTATTGAAAAGAATTATTCATTTCTTACAAATGTACTTTTGGCCATTTCGTGTGTGAACTTGGGATGATATCAATCTCGAGAGATTATTAATGTCTATGAAATGGTACTTTCCTTACTTGTACTCACCATTACAAATGATCAGAACATAAACGTGTTTTTCTTTTTCGAATTCAGTTATTCTAAACGACCTAATGCAGTTTATCTCAGTTTCCTTTAACAATTATATGTTTGCTCCCACTTTTAATATTTCATAAACATTCAGAGATATTAAATTCATTTTATAATTTAACAATGTCTTCTATTTGTAAATTTTTAACGGACATTTATCAAACGGTTGTGTGTATCTATCTCAGTTGTACTTCGTACGTATTTGTAGATCCTTCATAGGATAATTTCTTATTGAATCAACAACACAGAAAAGTAATGTGTTATCTTTATATTTTACAATGATACAAGCTTTTTTTATTTTCTCCCAATATGATAATTCGATGTATGAGCTGCACTTGAGAGGTTGTAACTTGTCAATCTTCATAGGCAGTCCTGTCAAACACACAGATTGAACTATCCATGATATTCTGTTAGGACTGGGCTTTGGGTTCATTGAAAAGAGCATTTAACGCTGTATCCATTTCGATTTTGTTACCACACAACGTTGACGTTGACTGTGCTGCTGCAGTCACCACCGGATTAGTGATGGCCGTGTCTCAAAATGCAGCTGAGTAAAAAAAAAAAAATTTAAAAAAAAAAAACCAGACAAAAAATAAGATTTCGCGACATCCCTTATCGAGTTTTCATTGTAAGTCACTTGTAATAAAATAAAAGGTTTTGAAATGGTCCTTTGAGCTACGAAACTAATATTGCACAAATACAACTAACGGACTAAAGCAACTATCTATCTATCCGCAGCACGTGACGAAAAGTAAAAAAGAAAGAAAACGCGGTAACAGCCTGAAGTATCCCGATTCATGATCAATTAATAACTATTGTAGTGCAATCTCAGCATTTTAATTATAATTATATCGCCTTATTTTCAACGTTATTCGACTTATTTGCGTAACGTAAGTGGTTAAGACGGATGGCATATGTTGGCATTAACACGACCTTTGGTCAGCTTATCCTGTTAATAAGTCGACAAAGAAAACCCATTACGTCACCTTAAGATTCAGTTTAGTCGACTTATTTCTCGTCTGGAGACGATTTATTTGTAGTTATGTCGACAGATTTGAATGACCAAGACGACTTATTTAAGTGAATAAGTAGCAGAAATATGCCACCACAGATGGCATAAGTGGGCATTAACATGGCTATTGGTCAAATTATCGTCTTATTAAGTCGACATAAACAAAGACTGACTTATTTCTCGTCTTAAGACGACTTATTTATAATTATGTCAACATATTTGAATGAATAAGTCGTCTTATTTAAGTGGATAAGTGGCAAGTGATTGACAGAAATCTGCCACCATACTGAATAAATAAAAGCAGGAATGGCCGTCTTAATTTGGAAAACCCACGATGTAGTCTGCATTCGTAATTCCGCTCATGCATAATCTGAAATGCAGGAGAGAGGTTGGTGGCCTCTTTCTGGTTAATTGTTCTCCAAAGTCGGATGACCCAGCTTGGAGATTTGCAAATAGCAGCAAGAAAAAAGAAAAAAAGAAAAAAAAAAAACCCACTTTCATATTCTCCCTATTTAAAAAAAAGTGAACCAGTGGGTGCATGTAAAGTATTCCGCTTGCTTGTGATGAAGGTGCTGTTCAGTTTGCAGTGAAGTTTCGAGAACAGCTTGGAATGAATATTGAAGTTGCAAGACACCCTATTTTTATTTGATGTTGTGGATATTAAACAATAAAATGTAAGCAGTTGCATCAGACCGTAGTAGGGCTAACAGATTCCATTAAAGCAATCCTATGCAGCATTCCATTTGCTTCTGACAAATATATCAGCAAAACAATACACATTACAGACACAATAAGTAACAAAATCTTTTTCTAATTTGGTAGTTAACTGAAACACACGAAATTTACATTGACGGAAACAAATGAAGAATTTGGCTCATATCTAAATGATCGGATAATTTCATTTTGTGTTGATATATATATATGTGTGTGTATGTATATATGTGTCTGTATGACTCAATATTTGTATCGTCACTAACACCTCAGGGTTTTGTAAAGTTATGCTATCTTCTGTTGAAGCCATTAGATGGTACACAATGTATTTTCAACGCTCAATATGATTTGATTTTTTTACTGTCTAAAATACTCGTTATAAGTGCTGTCTGTTTTCATCTATTTTCTCATGTACTCTTGACAGTGAAATCTGTTTTCATCTCTGCTTTTTTGTTGTACTCTTTGTTGTATTCTGTTTTTTCTCTCCACTTATTTTTTTATATGTATTCTACTATACGCATTATGCCATAATTTGCAGTAACCGCTAGTTCTGTACAACTCGGTGAATTGTTTTTAACTTTTCCCCACGAAGGGCATGTTTTGAAATTCAATCTTTTAGTTACCCAGTTACATTTTAATTTATTTTCACTACTGATAAGTAACATCGTGATTCACTTTGCAACTGACTCTTGTAATGTCTTGAAATCGGGTTTAATTAACTTTCCAGCTTTCCTTGCGCAATAAATTGCATATAGCAAAGACAAACACCCCCCCCCCCCCCCCCCAAAAAAAAAAAAAAAAAAAAACAAGATCAAAACACGGTTAGCAAAGAACCTGAAAAAATAACACCACAATGACAAAAGATACACGTAGAGTTCAACTTAGAAGACAGCTCGTCATTAGAGGACGCCAGAGCGTCCTCTTTATTAGATTTGTTTTCTGACATCCCGGGTGTTTTTGGGCAGTTTTTATTTCTTTAAATAGACGAGTACTTCCTAATTGGACTGTCTTTTTCAGGCGTAAACAAAAAATACACCGCAATGACTGAATACTACACCCGTCACACACCGTGTACATTGAATAGAGTAGCCTAAAAATATAAACTGGTTCATCTCCCAGAGTGTAAAACAACGGAATCCTTTCATCTTTCTTCGCTGAATGCAATGTCGTACTAAGGGTAAATGGCGTCCGGGGCGACGATGATGCCCCAAAGAGCCAGAATACGAGGCCCGAATTTTTACCAGGTGTTTTGGCGCCCCAAGAACTCTGGCGCCCGGAGCAACCATACCTCCGCCTCCCCCTTAAGTACGCTACAGGCTGAATGAGAACTGCTGACGACGCTCAGCACTACATCTAGTGATCTTAAGTGTTTCGTTTATATTGAAAATAAAACTGTACCCAGCAACGGACGCGGTGTAAGTGGATACAAGTTGTTCTTATTTATTGGATCCCCCGGATAAGAGAACTTCCTTTATAGCAGCAGGTTTTCTATCTGTTTCAAACCATGTGGAAAGTTTCTGTAAAGGACAGTGTACGTAGCCATAACCTGTGTTTCCGTTTATGCCAGGAATTGGCGCGAGAATCTGGCCACTGAAAAAATGGACGGAGCCAAATCTCTTCATTTGCATATCAATCACACGGTTGCACGGCAAGATGATATTGAAATTTTACAGTTATAATAGATACAGCTGTTTTGTTATCATCTTTATATAATTAAACACCTTAATTACCGGTATTATTCTGCCAAACTATATTAGCAGAATATTTTGTAATTTTATATATAACCTTATCACCCCTTCGCCGTAAATAATCTGTATTAGTTACAGTATATGCGCGAGTGCAATACCAGAGATATTGTAGGGTGGGGCGACGCAAAGGGTATTGGTAGAGAAATCGAGGGCGCTTTAGCATTTTCTCAGTCAATACCCTTTAAGTCCCCCACCCTACAATATCACTGCTACCACACGAGAGAATATTGTCTAACTGAATTATTGCATTATCACGGCTTTCGTTCCCATTTTTTAAATGCTCAACTCTCTTTTTCACCTAGGTCACATTCTCCTCTTTCCCAGCATCACGTGTTTTTGTTTTTCTTTCTACTGTTGCATCATCTGTCAATAGGTACCGAGACGTTTCGCCCCATGGACGTTTCGGCCCAAGACATTTCGCCCCACTTCATGGACGTACCTGGACGTTTCGCCCCATGGACGTTTCGGCCCAAAACATTTCGCCCCACTTCAATCGACGTTTCGGCCCAAGACATTTCGCCCCACATTCAGTGTACATTTCTACATTTCTTACCTATCATTCCCAACAAATATGTTTACCCTTCATAATAAAGTGCGTGTAGTTTATCGGCATTTCGTTTGATCTTTGCTCATGCTATTTGTCAGCTTGAATTGGTCTGACACTTCTGTCGGCGAGATTAAAGAACGTGTCGCTGGTTGAGAAACGTACACGCGTAAGCACCCAGCATTTCCTTGAAGTTTTTTTTTTTTTTTTTTTTGAAATTTAGCAGGTGTTATTTGGGCTTAATTACAGCCAGGTAGCTTGTTTGATCTTCATTGTTAAAGAATCCACTCAATGAGCTTTTTATTGTCAAAGGTAAATGAGCGTTGTTGTTTATTAATCTACAAACATCAGGCGGATTGCATTGAGCTTTAGGTTAATAGTTATGAATCTTCAAGAGCATTGTTCGACAGATGTCATGTTATGTCGGGAAAGAAGAAGAGACATTATAAAAAGGTATTGAGCCTAATTATGCACGTACAGATCTAAATGCGATCATGAGAAATTTAACATTTAAACGCAATACTGTTTCTTTAACACACGATTCTATATCGGCAGATATTTCTTGAATTATTCATGCTATATATTGAAAACATTTGAGCACATAAGAGCAGATAAGAACACACTAAACGAAACTAAATAATCAGTATGTCCATGTATGGTTTTAAATTTGTTCCCGTCATTTTCAGGTTTTTCAGTCGATCAAAGATTTACTGCCTCGAATGAAAGTCAAGTCTTTTGTTGTTGACTTCAAAAAGGGTCTTTGGCAAGGACTCAAGGCAGCTTTTAAAACTCCAGAAATACACGGTTGTGCATTTCATTTTGGACAGGCCCTATGGAGAAAGGTTCAGGAAATTGGATTACAGGTAAACAACTTTCCGTCCACTCATTTGAGCTGCGATGCTAATATTCATTAGTCTATTTCCAATTTCTTTAGACTTTGGCTCTTAAACTCGATGTTATAACGAATGCTTTTTTGTACAACTAGTTGCCTAGTTAAAGGTGTTTTGAAAAACAGTTTGCATTCTGGAGCCTCCATTCTGTCCGGGGGCGAAAACGTCACCTCCGTGCATCCCTAATTTTTATATGTTCGTCACAAATAATTGTATTTTCTTTTCCAATTTTAGCGGGCCAATCAGGAACACGACAGGATGTATAAAATACTGCGAAAAGTTTCCTCGCTTTCTCTCTTACCAGCAGATGACATACCAGCGTCATTTGAAGAGTAGCAAAGAAGAGTGGATCCAGAGGCAGTGAACGTGATATCATTCCTGAAATATGTGGAAGACAACTGGATTCATAACCACGTATGGACCGTTGACTCCTGGTCCGTTTATGGGAGAAGTATTGGGACCAATAATGATGTGGAAGGATAGCATAATCGGTTGAATAGGAGAGCAAGAAAGGGAAATTTGCCATTCTATCTCCTCATAACGTTGCTGTACAAGGAAGCGAGAGAAATTTGGTGTGTAGTTCGTCTGTTGCAAGAGGGGAAGATAAGGCGACATCAAAAGAAACAGACAAAAAAAGTTCAGGGTCGCCTTATGAAGTTATGGAAAAAGTATGGGAAGCACCAAATCAGCACCAAGACCTTACTGAAATGCTGTGCCAGAATGTATGGCCCATGTTAGACAGATCAACATTAAAGCTTGACTGAGACCTCATCTTTTTCTATTACACACCAAGTACATGCCATTTGTTTCTTTTCTGAATAAAAGATTATGCCTTTGAACTCTTGTGGACTTATTTTAAACAATAATATCAGAATTGTAAATCAAACAAAGAAGAAAACATTGAACTCCTTTATTGCAAATGACCATCACCAAAAAAGGACTTTCATCAGTTTTCGTAACTGCGAAAATAACAGTATCGCAGTATAGAAAAGAATGATCACTGTAAACGATAGATTCATTTTCTGATCAGTCTTAGAACATAAACGAAGAAAAAGGGGAAAATATTGTCAGATATAATGACAGGCCGAATGTAAATCTAACAAATTGAAATGGGTCTGTCAAATAGTCTAAGTATAAGCCTATTCTTCTTCAGCTTCTTCTTCTTATTATTATTATTATTATTACTATCTCCTTCTGATATGAGGATAACTTGTCTTACTATCTCTTATTTTCTATACTCTTCATCACGATACACGGAGAAAAAGACTTGTTTCAAACATAATTATAATTTCAAAAGAACACCGTTTTAAAGGAACATAATTATTTATTAAACGATGTCATGGTCCGAAACGTCCATTGAAGTGGGGCGAAATGTCCATTCTATTTTTTTTAAGTGGGGCGAAATGTCCATGGAAGTGGGGCGAAATGTCCATTGAAGTGGGGCGAAATGTCCATTGAAGTGGGGCGAAATGACCATTGAAGTGGGGCGAAATGTCTTGGGCCGAAACGTCCATGGGGCGAAACGTCCCTGATTCCTGTCAATATACATGTCGCCAATCGTTTTCGACTGCTCACGTGATCATACTTGTGTCTTTTTCAAATGCCCAATATTCGTCAATTGTACATGTGCTGTGATTCTGAGAATGACCATTATTTTTCATCTGAGATGCGCACAGCATAATTTCTTGGTTTATGAACACTCGGGAATCACCACAAAAAAGAAGTTTTATTTGCACATGCCTTTAAGATTGCAAAGTAGCATCCATGTAATTTCCTGATGATGGGCTTGATAGTTGCTAACCTTCCTCGTAGCTGTATTTGGGGCCAAATTTAGATGGGCAAACAGCCGTATTTTTTCTTCTTTTAATTATATATCATAAACGAACTTACTTATTCTCTAACCATTAAGATTGTTGATGTTTAGCTCCAGTTTAAATCCTCTCAATATGCATACAGCGACACATGCTTCTATGTCTTTGGGGTTGAAATGTCTTGGGGTCGAAATCTCTAGGGGTTGAAATGGTTCATTCTTTGCACAGACCTTCTGTATCCAATTATAAGCGTGAAAGAAGAGAACAACGTTTCATTGGTTTGAATTTATGTTTCATGTAATATTTTACAAGCGTCATCTTTGCTACTTTTCGAAAGTACCAATTCTAGTCTTGTTTTACCACCAAATTGACATTATTTTCGCAGTGGCATTATCCTTCCAAAGGGAGGTAACCCACTGTACGAATTTGTTCAGATTAGTGGCAATGAGTGACGTTAGACCGGTACCCTATCTTAATTTAAATTGTCAATACTTACAATTGTGTGTTTTGGGGTAGGGAACCAGTACATGGAGTGACGAAACGTGGGCTCAATGCCGATTTATATAGTAATGATATTTCCAAAACAAAAGGGAAAACATTGTAATGATATATGTGAACAGCGCTTACGCTTCTAAAAATGTTCTTTTGTTTAAGAGCATATTCATCAAATTTGCTGTGAATGCAACAACTGGTAGTGAATTGTGACATACGAAAACTGGTTTCGGCATGTTATCATGATCCCCAACTCTGGGATTAAGAAGTGAGGTAATATCTCAAGAGTTAAATAACAATCTGATATAAATTTATTAGTTGTCGCATGAAATTATTAATTATTAAATACGATTTTGAAAGTAACCATGTGCAAATGTTTACAGATCTCGAGAGGCAACCTGCAGATGAATCCCCACGCCTATTTTGCTAAGATGCCCTCTTTTCTCATTTTTTAAAAATGGATTACACCATTAGTAAAATTGGTCATAAGAAGCAAACATTGGTTATCTTCCCGAACAGTGGATGTTACCAAACAAATTCATCCAATCCTTGTGACATCTTATTGCTTGAGAAAGTTTATATTTTTATGCACATGGTTTGAAGATTCCTTTTTTCAGTTGGATGCAACATTTGTGTCGGGTTAAACATGCATTTGTTACATAAATCAGTGTTATGATGACTCTTTACCACAGCACTCGCTGTTGTGCAAAACATTAGGTCCTTTGTCATCACTAGCTAAGCCAAGTACAGTGGGAAAGGGTGATTCCCCAAAAGTCATTGCTAAAATAAGAGATGAGGTCTTTCTCACACATTTAAATTACCCATAGTGCCTCTTATCTTATAATGCATACCTTATAGCATCATGTTTAGAAATAAGTACAGCTCGTGTGATTTTTCATTTCTCCATGTATCGTTGTGGTGCAGTTAATCTTTTCCACATGGAGCCTCTGCGATGGATGGGGAAATCAATATATGTAGAAAACTACCACCGTGACTTGGTGCTCACTGGTATGAATCTCTGTGATGGAGAAGGCATGGAGGTGTAATTTTACATTTATTTGATTGACAGGTAAGTAACCAATAAAACTTCAAAACTTTTTGGAATGGTTGGAACATGTTTGTCTATTGGCTTGGTTAGATCTTTTTGTGTGAAAACTGTATTCCACCTGTATTCTATTCTGTACTCATTTTTATTTTAAAAATAACTGTAAAAAACTTGTCTTTTGTAAAAGAAATAATAAATCATATGTAAAATGATAGGGCTATAAACTCATAATATAGATCTAGCATTTATAATTATTTGAGTGCTAATACATTGTTCACCATAGAATTTTCAAAGTGGCAGTCCAGGACTCCTTCCTTGAAAAAGTCCCAGCCATAAAAATAGGAGTCCCAATAGCAAGACCTTTTTTTTTCAGAACGTAATCGGTTAATTTTTGTGTCACTAACATAAATGCCATCAGATTGCTAATGCTCATTCATTGTGAAAAATTTAGTATTATTGTAAAGGAATGAAAATCTTGGGTAATTGAGAAAAGTGATAATTGTGATTGATTGTGATGTTACAACTATAACATTTCTCAAGGGCTCTATCTTGCCATTCATTTTGTGTGCAGCTAGAAGGAATCAAGGAAGAGATTGGAGTTTTATTTCTATATTAATTTATTTAGTTAGCTTACTTCTATTTCAGATAAATATATTTGCCAAGATATGGGAGGAAGAAACAAATGACCATATTCCATTCACTTTTTTCATTTTATCTGTAAACAACACAGCATACTATATTTACTTGTTTCTTGAACCAACTATTACAAACTTCGCTACAGGTTTAGGATCAAAATCCTTAAGGTCAGGGCCTTCCTCCATCAACCTCATCAATTTTGTTGCAGTTTGTTGTTTAAACATCCACAGCCCTTGGTCTTGATATGATTATGTGACAAGAAACCTGACTCACAAGCCATTGACATAGGTGAAACCAGCAACACTTTAGCAAAAACAGCAAAGTCTGGAAATGAGTCAGTGTACATGTACCTCCTGCACAATGCCAAGCATGTATCTGGCAGACTTGTCTCTGCAAGTGATTTTACTACCACCTTGAACTGGAAGAAGTTGTCTTCCATTCTTTCACTTTAAATACACCAGACTCCTCACCATAAAGTGCTCCGAGTCCAAGTTCTGTGGGGTCATCATTTCCATAATCAGGCTCAGCACACATTTGATATTCACTGATTTTATGACGATATATGATGAATAATATGGGAGTTTTTATTTCTTTGACCAACAAAATAAATCCCAAAATCTTGGCACTATTTTTCTAAATATGGCTACAATAAAATGCAAGTGTCCCAAACATCATAGAAGTATTTAAAGTATAATGTCTTAAAGTGTCGCTAGTGATGCTTATCAAAGTGAGGTGTCAGAAGGTACAAGTAATTAGTCTTTTGATTAAAATGATGATAGGGGCACTGACAATCAATTAATATGGGTCTTAATTTCCTTATCTACTAACATGTGGCCCATGCAACTTAATCCTTATACAATCACTTGGCATCTGTTTCATAACCTGCACACTACACAACTGATACTCGCTTTATAGAAATTGGTTAAATGAAAGAAAAGTTTGCTGAGGTGAAAAAATGCCTACCGAGGACTTGGCTGTTGGAATTTTCATGCATCCAAAATTAAAAATATGCATATTTTTACATGTATTTTGGCATTCTGGAGAACCCTGTAGTATTAAGTCTGGCATTTTCTTTTTTGACTGTTGGAATGATTGGTTGGTGAGAAAACAATCATAATTTCATTTTGAGCAGTGTTTGTCATGTTTCACTATCTCACTTATTTTCCCTCCCATATTGTATGCAGTATATACATAAAAAGGCAGATATTAACTAGGTATGACTATGGTTGAATGGATATAGCCCGTGGCTTTGAATATAGAGGTTGTGAGATAATTCCCCAGGGCTGGATTAATAGAATCCTTCAAATGCATAGGTGTAGGATAGGAAAATTCCACCCAAGGGTCAGAATTTTGTGCCAGACACGAGGCTTTGCCGAGTGACGCAAAATTTTGATTCAGAGGGTTGAATTTTCATATCATACACTGAAGCATAATGGATTCAAAATGCTTCTTAGAATGTTCGTATCTTTTTCTTTGTAATGAACCATATATGCAGTAGCAGACCTACCAGCCCTTATAATTTAACTGCAAATTCACTATCTCACTTATTTTCCCTCCCGCTTTCTGACTGAAATGACCATTAAATCACAGAATAATTGCAAAAAATCAGAAAATGTGATTTTTGCTGTTAAATCCGAATATTGGCTTGTCCACGTTCGGCCCAGATCTGGGTTTTCATATTAGATTCAGTGGAGTTGGGTAGGGAACCACACTAACTTTACAGTACATTGGATGCTTTAATCTGCACGTTTTTCATGCAGAATACCTGCATAATCAAGATTTTTTTGATGTTCTAGCATTATCTAGAAATGTTATCAAACAAATGAAATCATGTTAAAGTTAGAAGGGACAGTCAGCCTCTTAAAAATTAAAACAATCAACACAGAAGTATAACAAAAAATATTAAGATTCTCAGAAATAAAAGGCAACAAATACATTTAGTGGACATCATGTGGCTTCAATTTCACAGTAAGCAAATTACAAAAAACAAAGATTATGTTGAGTTAAGAGATGTAGTAAGAAGCCTTGGCCTCCATGGCTTGGAACTGCAGTTTCTGAAATTGAACTGGAGGTCATTATGGTCAGAATGTACTTTACAAACTTTTTAGCTGAATATAGTATCACCTTCACTGCATCAGATCACATTTTATAACTTTTAAAATGCAGATCTGTCAGCCCTAGCTATTTGACTGAAATGACTCTTAAATTACAGACATATGTAATAATAAAAAAATTACGAAAATATAATTGTTGTGATCAAATTTGGATATTGGCTTGGCCGGGTTTGTTCTGGATCCAAATTTTAATATTAGATTCAGTGGAGTTGGTTATGGAACCAAACTTTGCATGAGTCCATGTTTTACATGCAAAATGCCTGCATAACCGAGCTTTACATTATAGCAATATCTAGAAATGTCGTCCAACAAACAAAAACACATTGATGGTGAAAGGGACAATCAACCAGTTTAAACAATCAGCACAGAAGTGTTCAGATTCTTCACCATGCTTGGAAAAATAGCTTGAAAGGCAACCATTACATTTATTGGAGATCATGTGTCGATTTGATCATTGCTTATGGCATGAGAGATAATCGGGACCAGCCATTTACCTCCATGGGGTTTGGAACTGCAGTTTCTGAAAAACTGAACTGGCAGTTATTAAGGTCTGAGTGCACTTAACAACTTTTTGGTTGAACATAATGTTGCCTTCACTGAATCAGATCACACTTTTGAACTTTACAATTACATGTTTTTTAAGAACAACGTACACAGAAAAAAGGATGAGAAGGCGTGAATTGGGTGTGTAGATGTTTGTCGATTTTTTATCAATGTACGAATGCAGTTTTAAGAATATGAAGATTATGGTTAATAAACCATTTTCTGCTGTACATTTCTGTTTGAAAATCTTATTTGAACTCTTCATTAAATGGTTCCAAATAAATGAATTATGCAAAACTGGCTAAATAGCAAAATTACCATGAGATTTGTACTTTCTGTAGTAACACTAATTAATAACCTTTTTCATATTGATTTTATCAGTCATATTGATTTTATTGATTTTATCAGTCGTATTGATTTTATCCGTCATTTTGTGTAGTCCATTATGTCCCTGCTTGAATTGCAAAATGTTGTTGTTAATGAAGAACTACATGCTACATTAGTATATCTTTAGTACGGATGGGGTCTAAATCATCAGCCACAACTGACGATGGAAACATTTTTCATTATGGAACAAAGTCAAGTTAAAATGGTTACAATAAACTGGAAACACATTTGCATTTTAATGAGTTAAATTTGACTGCTTGCAATCAATAAGCAATGTCCTATTACTTTTATTACTCAGCACAATACTTTTATGTTGTCACTGATCTTTTGGCTTTAGTTTACCAACATCAATTTAATGTACAATCCCATTAATGACTAAAGTTTCTCTCTTTAAGGACTGATATAGGTATATTTCACATAATTCTCAGTCTAATTTAACTGTTATTTTTGAAACTTTACTGTTATGGAGATTAAACATCAAAGGAATACATCCTGTGCATTATTTTTGCAATATACCTAAGCGAAACATGAACATGATGCATTGTTGTGTGGAAATCAACATCTTACATTCAGTTCAGTGTGTACCTACATGCAAGCATTAAGTAGCATTTATACATAGTTTATAGTACATGGCGAGAAGTCGCAGTGGCCAAGAGGTTAAGGTGTTGCATGTATTGTCAAAAGTTGCAGAATATGAAGTGTCCCAACCATTTGGTATTTTTATTGTATCCTCCGACCAGATGTTTTATGTCTCATACTACAGCACCTCATTGGGATGAGGATGATTAACAGGGTGGTCTCTTGTGTTGGTGGGAACTGGGTGGTACCCTGAACTTCAGTAAGGGACTGTTTTTTCTAACATACAAGTGAGTGGGTGGGTTTTATGACCCACCAATATGCTGCACGAAATAAAAGTCTTTTTATTGCTTCGAGACCCTGATATATATAGGTGGTTGACACATCATTGGTTTTTAAAACACTCATAAATCAATAACTTTTATCTTTCAGATTTAATATGGTGGATTTAATGGATAATGGGGAATTGAGGACAAGAATAAATGAGATGGATAAAGCAAAATTAGATGAGGCAGAAGATATGGCGAGAAATGTTGAAATAGAAGATGAAGAGGGCCTTGTACGAATGACTGATTTAGAGGAGACAGAGCCAATGGATGGTTCATTTGTGGACATTTCTTTAACAATAGAAGTCAAGTTGACACCTGCAAGAAATCTTCATTGTGCAGTATGTAGTACTACATGCAGCAATAAGGTTAATTTGATAAGACATTTGAAAATCCATTCTTCAGGAAATAAAAAATGTTCAGTAATTTTGACACCAATGAAAAGATGAGACAACATTTTGCTGAGAAGCATTCACGGTGGATTTGTGACACATGGTACTTGGCTGAAGAGAAAAAGTGACTTGAATGTTCACCTGAAAAAACCCATTGATCCCAACAATAATGGAATATTTTGTTGTCCATTTCAAAATTGCAAAAAAAATATTCACGAAAAACATTAAGTATCAAGATCATTTAAATATCCACTAGGGTTTAAACTCTATTTATGTGAGAAATACTGTAAGAGTTTTTATAAAAGGTACACTACAAACAAGTGTGTCATGGTTTAGAGGAAATTAAGTGTAAAGTTTGCTCTATAACATTTTCGAACAAGACCAGTCTGTACAACCATAAGAAAGCTGCTCACAGCAGGAAGGTGTTCATGCATGTTTGTGGATCTTCATACAAGTTTTGCAATAGATTCAGTAAAATAAACACTTTTCACCTATCTTTGAGTTCATTGTTTATTGTCACCACTTTTAGAGAAATTAACACCTCAGTGGCAAAGAATACAAACTGGCGGGAGAGCTGCTGTTGTGCTTAGGTTATCAGTTTGTGCATGAGCATTCATCTTCTACAATCAACATGTGAACCTATCTAGTATATTGTTATTGCAACGATTTGTGCATTTTTAAGCAACACCACTACTTTGATAATTAATACAAAATATCGTATATACTCGCTTATAAGTCGACGTTTTTTACTTAAAATTCGATTCATGGAAAGTGGGGGTCGTCTTATAAGCGCGACATTAAAAAAAAATATAACTCTTGGGGTAATGTTGGACACTCTAGATGTTTGCAGTACATAAAAATACTGTCAATTCATATATTTTTACGTTTCATGCCACTATTCCTATGCAGTAATGCATATATGGTATGCAGTGTGTTTATCCGTTTCATGACGGTATTTATTACACAATACATGTATCTACAGTTATTTGGATTTTAATAATTTGAAAATATTGCCAGTAAATTAAATACTACCTGCCGCAAAATGAAGTGTCCGTCAATATTTACTGTGGGTGTTTACTAGTAAGTATATTGCCTCCGTTTTTGTGCCAGTCCGAACAACCTGTATTTGTATTAATATTTGTGTTTTGCTGAATAAAGACTGTGCTTGATGCAACAAAAGTTTTGATTTAATTTGTATTTTCCTTTTGTACAAGTCGGATTTAATTCCCAAGTGATATTTCCCAAGTTATCTGCCAGTGCACGTGGGCCGATAAGCCTTTGGCTTCTAAAGGGACTTACTTTGTTTTCAAGTTGACAATCCTTTTGATCGAGTCACGAATCTATACTTGTTCAACTTCCTGTGCATATACTTTGACCTTAATCCCTTAGCTTGTAAAGGCACCACACTCTTTGTTTTCCCACGTGACAACCCTTTGATCAAACGGCGAGTTTGATACTCGTTCAGTGCCAAGTAACAGAGGGTGGTTATTTGAACTCCCTTTGATCTTGCCGCACAATTGATGTGTTCAGTTGCAGCGTTTAATAGATTTCTGACTTGATGATCAAAGTGTTACTCACAGAGCCCAAGCTCAGTCTCTGCATAAGCACACGCATATGACAGTAAAGCCGAGGAATCGGAGTCTGACTAGATTTACAATGACTAGACGACGATGTAGGATTTCAGAACTTTATCAGACAATGAGGATTAATTCTTGGACTTGCACCAGATGACATTAGATAGTGACATTTATAGGATACCGTGAATCACAAAAAAGTGGACTTAACTTTCATTGTTTATTTGTACGACGTGTGGAATTAACATATTATGGGATACTGTGAATCGGATCATTCTGAACTTATTTTTTTTTTTACCGGTATGTGACCTATAATTGAATTCATGGATTTATAATATAAACGGATTAAAATGTTAAGTATTATGGATTTCAATGGACTTTATTACACAAAGATGGACAAATTGTAAGTTGTCAATTTATTTGTGACATATTTCACTCAATAAAATGTATTTTACACTGGTTTTGTCTTTATTTTTCTGATCTATTTATCCAGTTTGGCTTGTTTATATTTCCAAAGTGCATTTCTGACTCACTGAGAAGTCAGCCTAGACGGATCTAACTTGCAAAATACACCCTGACTTATAGGAGGGTCATGGCGAAATTCACTTTTTGCAGCCGTAAAAAGGGGGGGGGGTCGACTTATAGTCGAGTCGACTTATAATCGAGTATATACGGTAGTACATGTGAAATCAAACTTAAGAGTTGAAATTTTTTAATGTGGTGAAATGGTGACTGCAAAATGTTTGTTTGGTCAATTATAGCACAGTGCACATATAAACTCTCATACCTGAGAATAACTTACAAACTGTCCCCGCACATACACACAGATATTTATTTAGTGCATAAATGCATCTTTTTCTCACAACATTTAGAAATTCAATCAGATAATGAATTTACCTCAATACCTTTATATTTGCTGAATGGTACAGTCAAATACTTTTTGTTTTTCATCTCCATGCAGCAACTGACAGAACTATGCTTTCATTGGATGTTGAAAGGAATCGTACATTATCCTCATGAGAACAATCAAATGTTCATTTATAATTAACAGAATGATCATGTATTTTTAATATTAGAATCAGTTGAGCTTGTTACAACTCTGAAGGCCATATTTCTGATCCAATTTTGATCAAACTTGGAATATATGCTTATATCATAAAGATCTTCAACAAATTTGATGAGATTCATGTATAATAATGAGGTAATCTTGCATCTTATTGGCTGATCTTGTCACCATCATGAGAGGCACAATTAATATCCAGTTTTGATCAAACGTATAATATGGGCCTATAGTATCAATATCTAGGATGAATATGATAATGAGTGAGATCCACACATATTAATGAGGTGATCTTGCACCTGATAGGCTGAGATTGTTACCTCTCTGGAACCCATATTTTAATCTGCTTTTGATCCAACTTTGAATAAAGGCTTATATTTTAAAAAAATAAACTGCAATTTTTTACTGTTTTCGACCACAAGCTGTGACCGTATACTGTACAAAAAATCCATTATTTTTACTTGAAATGACTGTTCAGTCAGTGCACTTGTACAGTAATGGATGGTTGGTTTGTTATAGAATGGAATCGTGTATAAAGTTAAACCAAGCCTAAGTCAAGAGAGGTAATGCAGGGAGTAATTTTGGACAAACTAACTCTGTTAATTTGTATATTTTGGGATTTTAACATAATTAAATTTTATAGGAGAAGCAGATTTGTAATATTCCATCTTGTTCTACATCGAGCATGAAACATTTACTTTTTAATGATGTTCTCAATATTTGACATTAAATGTTATTTCTTCTGCATTTATCATGGCATAAACTGTCAGTAGACTAACAAGTTTTTCTCTGCCATTTAAAATTTTTTTTTTTTAACATAGCTGTCTGTGGCGGAGAACAACTGTATAAAAAACAGATTCAGTGGAGGATGATCTGTTAGAAATTCTGAACTTTTGTCGGTTCACAATAAATGAATTCAAATTAGAAGACTTACCTTTGTACCCAGAAGGCAAGTTGAATCCCTCTTCTATCAATCCAAATCCCCTTTGAATCGACCACCTATCACTCTGCGGATTGTTGAACTCCTATGGGAACTTGCTACTCTTAGACTTTGCAAATTTTGTATTAAATATAGAGTGACATTATCTGTTTCTGAACATCTAGCCAACATTGCACTCTATGTGCAGAAGTGACTGCTATTTCATGAACTGTATGGTGTACGTGCATGTACATTTAATGTCCAATCAGCCACTTATAGATGATATAATGCAATTGAAAATAGTATTATGTCACTTGACTTTATAAACCCTGCGGTAGGATGTCAAATTCTGAACAGGTCATCTCTGCCAAATACAGATAAAGGCTATTTCTGAACGACAGTGCATTGCTAAAACTGACTTTCTGTTAATGTATTTGCTCATAACAGAATCTTTATACTGATCCTAAATAAGCCAGACCTCTTGCATATACCATAAGTGTGAAAAGTCATAAACACATTTCAGTCTATAAAAAAATAAGATAGATTTTCAGATTTTAAAGTTTAATTGTTTCGTTTTTAATTTTTCAGGTGTTGGTTTTTATTAGAATTGAATGAAATGAATTACATGTGTGAACAAACATTTTTCCTTACAGAGGAAGAAATAATAATATTATTATTATTATTATTATTATTATTATTATTTTATAGATATGTTATTCTTCTTTTTGTTCTTATTATTGTTAAAAAGTTCTTTTGTTAGAGTTACACAGTTCATTTTACTCAAATGTTGATTGATATTATTATTATTATGTTAATTATCTGCAGGTTTTTCAAATGTGAAAATTGTTGGGGTTTTCCATTAAGAAATACCCTCATAACTTTCTATTGCAGAAGAGTAGAGATTGTAATCAGTCTTATTGATTGGAGATCTTCTGCTTTTTTTTTCGATGCTCAACTCAACTCTGTTCTTATGTCATGACAAACTTCCAGTTTACCAAACTTTTTCAAAGCATACACTATGGAAAATGTATTTACTGATATATGGGTCATGATAAGAACACACTTTGCAAGCAGTGCTTTACACTGCCCTAGCTGTGCTCAAGAATATTTGGATACAAAGTTTGGGATCTGGTAACAGGTATTGCTCTGTGTCTGAGTTTTAAAATTAATAAACTGGTTATTTCTCATCATTTTTTGGTGTTAAATGAAAAAAGAGAAAAGAGGGTAGATATATGTGATGTGTGACAATACATTATAATTAGTTTTGATCTTCCTGGAAACAAAATCAAGTGATAGCAATTATAGAACTTTATTTTGTCCATGTCCATACCCATGTTATATGACAGATCTTGGTACACCATGGGATGTTGTGGTAAGGAATCATTGTATGACTTTGACAGAATTTGTACTCTTTTACAGAATCTAGCTGTAGATGTAGCAGAGGAATTGAGAAGCTGTAACAGTTATGGATATTCAGGCATTACAGGAGCTCAGCCTGATGTCTGACAGGGACAGTCAGGCCAGGGTAGGTCAGGACAGTAGTTTTCTGGTTTAAATTAGCTACTTGTTACAAATATGATTTATTAGCCCAACTGCTATAACATAAAAGATTCTGTTTTTACCTAGGTCTGTGTGTGTACAAAATAGCTAAAATATTGTTTTTTGAATTACAGAGGAACTCTGGTGTAACATGGTAGTTGGGGTCCATAACTGCTGATCATGTTATGTACTTAACTGTAGCATAGTGAAAAATGAGCTATGAGTGTGTATGTGCGTGTGTGCATATGTGTGTTTGTGTGAGAGACAGGTGAGGAAACAAAATGCCAGTCAAACTTATAATAGTAATTTTACCAATTTAAATAACAGTCTGGATAAAGTTACCCCATAGAATGAAATATTGGATAAAATGATTATTGGGAATTGACCTAGATACATCCACTAAGTGATAATTCACTTCTGACTGGACTACATAAAACTCCGTTTTTCACTTGTTTTTCAAGGATCGTGTGTGAATTTCCATAGAGAGCAGTAAAATTTCTTGCATTTATGATCATCAAATTAGCATCAGAATTGACTAAAGAGCATAAAACTTCTTTTTTATTATCTTACTTACCACCAGCCTCTTTAAAGGGAAAATTGACACAAAAGTTGATTTACTTTGATTATTAATACATGATATTGAAATGAAAAAATGTCATGAAACCAAAGTAAGGCAAGCTTGCAAAATGAACTTTGATTCTTGGGTGTGTATGGCAGACTTTGAGGGTGACTATTTGGCTTGAGTGGTGGATCCTAAATGGGGTCAGTGATCAGATAAGCAAAAACAGCAATTAAAGTAAAATTTTTAGCCCATAGGGTCAAAGACCAGAAAAGCTTATGCAGTGGTTAGGCATCCATTAGCAGTTGTTTTTTACTTCTCCTAACCAACTCGGAGGAAGATCATGAAACTTTGTACACAGTTTCATCCTGAGCTCTACTTGGTCCTACATGAAAATAGTGTCCCTTGGACATCCGATATGGCCACCATGATGATGGCAGCTATAACATGTTGATGGTCTTGAGTGAATATGGTACTGATCTGATGTCCAACATTCCTGCCGTGGTTACCATCTTGAAATCTTGTTATAGCTACTCCTCCTGAATGGAAGGTCATATTTGTAAGGGGTTTTCACTAAAAGACAGTTTATGATATGTATTTGGTCCTGAATGAAAATGGTGCCAATATGACCTAATTTCCCATCATGAAAATCTTGTTATAGCTGTACTCATCCTGAATGGATAGTCGTATCGACATGGGGTGTTCATTAATGTAATTATTGCAGTATGTTCTTGGTCCTTGATTAAAATGATGCTGATCTAACCTCCAAAATAGTTTCCTTGGTGGCCATCTTGAATATTTTCTTGAGGCTAAATTTCCTGAATGGTTGTATTGACAGTGGGTTTACACTAAAACACAATAAGAATATCAGAGCTCTACATTAATGGTTACCCTATTTCCTGAGGCAAGTGATACAATGGTCTGGGAAAGTGAAAACTCTAAGTGCTGGTCTGACCAGGTAAGTGATCTTTGGGTGTTACTAATGAAAATTGTAAGATATGATAAGATACATTTTTATTTCACACCATTTTGCCCCCTGCACACTTCAAAATAAGTACAACACTTTTGCTGAAATATTCATTCTTTACTTGAAACAAAGGTCTACTATAAAAGTGATCCACACTGGCATAATTTCAATAGTTTTAATCCTATAGATGCTTGCATATCAGATGCATAATATAACATGCATCAGATATAGTTATGACATTACACTACTTCAACTAGTCATTTCAAGAATGGTGATTTCAAATTCAATATGCAGATTTTTTTTAGTTTTAAGTGTGGAAGTGTTCAACAACCAGTCTCCAGTCTTCTAATCCTGGATTTTCCTGGTACCAAAAAAAGGGGGAAAGTTTTGACAAATTATCGACCTTTCCTACTTAAACAAGTTTCTGCAGGAGGAACCTTTCAAGATGGAGACCACAGCCTCAGTCAGGAATACCATAAGACCCAGTGATTGGACGGTCTCCATTGACCTTCAGGATGCATATCCTCACATCCCTATCTTTTCTGCTCACAGCAAGTGCCTCTGGTTTTGCTTTAATCGGGAGGTCTTCCAATTTCATGCTCTGCCATTCGACCTAGCCTTTTCACCCAGAGCTTTCACCAGGTCATGGGAGTAGTGACCATCCACTTAAGGTCACTGGGGATCCCTATCCTCCAATATTTTGACACTTGGTTGATCCACAATGGTAGGCTAGAGTCCCTCAGACTACTGTAGATCTGTCTCACTGTTGGTCCATAGTAGCCAGGCTGGATCTTTTACCCAACCTAAGGAAATTGGAGCTTACTCCATCTCAAGATTTCGTCTATATGGGGGTGAATTTCCTCACTAACAGAGGATCAGTCTATGTCCCGCAGGATAGAGTAGACAAGATCCTGACCCTGTTGGAAGCATTAAGAGCCAAGACCACGTTGGCTCATCTATTTCTATCTTATTTGAGGACCTTGAACTCCTCAGCAGACCTGGTTCTCCTAGGCAGATTGCACTTGTGCCATCTCCAGTTTCTCTTACTAGCAAACTGGAAACCACACAAGGACACTATGACTGCTCAGATTTCTCTAGGTCTGGATTTCCAACATCATCTAATTTGGTGGACAAATCGGACTAGTTTCTGGCCCAAGTCCCCATGCACACCCCACAACCCTACTCCGATATGTTGACAGATGCATCAGGTTCTGGGTGGGGTGCTCATCTGGAGCCAGAAGGATTAATTCGTAAGGGTTCGTGGTCCTGGGAAGAATCTGTCCTCCACATCAACAATTTGGAAATTAGGGCAGTGTTCTTAGTCCTTCAGGGGTGTGACAATAACATAAGAAGTCGCATGCGTTATGTTCTTCGATGACAACATGTTGGTGGTAGCGAACCTCAAGCGACAAGGAGACGCTTGTGACCTTTCTTTCTGTATGGAGGTTTGGAACCTCCTTTGCTGGGCAATCTGGGAAGGGATTACCCTCAGAGTTTGCCATATTTCTGGCAAAAAGAATATTTTGGCAGACAGTCTGGCCTGGAAAGGCAAGATAGTCCTCACGGAATGGTCTCTGCACCAATCCGTAGCAGATTCCCTGTTCATACTGGTGGACAGATGTACTGCTAAGATTCAGTCTGCTAAAAGGAATTTTTTCAAACATCAGTTAAAAATGCAATCAAAATAAATGTGGACAATTCTGAAGGATTTCACTGCAAACAAAAACAGTAAGATCCCAAATCAACTAATAATTGATGGGACAATAATTGATGATATGCATGATTGTTAACAGTACATCTGTTACACCAGAGTTTATAGTTATGCCAATCCTTGACTTTATGAAAATAGTCCCTGTTCTGTCTGGCTTCATTGATTTCTGTTGTGAGCCATCTAGGTTTCTGAGGGTGTTTCACTCTTTTTGTTTTTATAGGAGCATGTTGATCTAAAACAGTTCATTATAGTGTACCAGGTTTCAAGTGCTTTATTGAGGTCTTCTGCATTTCCTACAAAAAGGAAGTTTGAGTTTGCTAAATCAGATACAAAGTTTTCAACATTGAATTTTTTCAAGCATCTATAGGAGATAACCTTATGCTTTGCATCATATATATCCTTACTATTTACTTTGCATGTAATACCTGTAGGATAAAGGTTACTTACTGATAAATAAGGGACCAGTACTTCAATGATATTCTCTGATTTATTACTATAAACACGATCAATTAGTGTACTTGATGTTTCAGTGACTCTTGTAGGTGAGGTAACAAGTTGAAATAACCCATAAGATTCGATCATGCTTAGCCATCTTACAGTCTTAAAACCTGAGTAGTCTATGTTGAACTCCTCCATCACAATAACTTCTAGATCATGATCTAGAGCTACCCCAAGTTCACCCCAAGTTCAGTTTCAAACTTCTATCCAAGAAACAGGTGCATCAGGTGGCCTGTAGACATAACATACCAGTATTGGCTTTGATGAGGCAAGACTGATTTGTATCCATATAGTCTCAAGCTGACTGATCTCAAGCTCTTTTCTTCGTTCATAGGAAACCTGACTGTTTACATATACAATTATCCCTCCTCTCTATCAATAGTTTCTGTTTTGTCTTTTCATTCAGTTTCATATTCCTCTGTACCAAGCACATTATTTTGTACATCTTTACCAAGAAAGGTTTCACATAAGCCTAACACATGGACTTTTATGTTTTGATTCAGTATCAGTTTTTACCTCATCATGTTTTGGCAAGATGTGTCTAATATTGAGACTTGCCATGCGAAGTCCTTTCTTAACCAGACCTAGTGAAGTATAAGTAGGTACCAGACCTAGTGAAGTATGTAGGTATAGATTTTGGGGATTCACTTTTAACATTTACAGTAACTGTAGTTGTAACAGGCTGCATATAGGATGGACCATTAGTCTCGGACAAATGAGTTTCAGTCTTACTACCAGTCTCAGTAGACTCAGCTCGATGTGAACGTGAATTACTATCTGTAACCAACACAAATAAGTCCATTTGTACATCATTATTTGACATCAAACAGACATGCTCATCTTCAGCTAATGATACATCTGTGTATGGGGCCTCAGGGGATACACTGTTACTATTACTGTCTCTATAACTAATTACTACACATGATAAGTTGTGCACAACATCTTCTAGTATGCTACAAGAGTCATTAGATTTACTAGATCTTTTTGATCTGTCTACATAACCATGTTCATTGAGTGTGTGTGAAGTAGCACAGTGATGACAATGACATGGATAGTCATTACAGGTGGAATACAAAGTCTCCAGAACAGAAAAAAGATTTCTAGTGCAAAACACAGAATGCAGAATTATAGCTAGTAACATCTGTGGCATTTTCTTCCTTGCCAGGCCATCAGTTTGTGTACATTAGCACAGCTTTTCTTTATGGCCATACTAACCACACAATTTGCACTGTATTCTTTTCCCATGCCTGCAAACATTACAAAGATCAGTGCTGTGTACTTCTTCCCCACAGTTGAAGCAGTAACTTTGAGTTGGTGTTTTCAGGATGGTGATGCAACTGCCAATGCCTTTGAGAAAAGCTGCAGTACCTTCTGATTCAGATGAATGTGATATCTGTGATAGTACTCATATGATACACCACCATCAAGATTGAGAAAGGCCTCATTATGGTTGATAAAGAGCAGCCCAAAGTTTTGGCACATGGTCTGCAGAAGCGAATTGACTATATCCACATCAGCATCTCTACGTAACCCAATTTGTGCCATGGTTGCAGTAAGCCTGGACTGAATAAAATAAACTTTCAAAGTCTTCCTCCATTGTCTCTAGGGAGTGATCATTGCCACCAACAATCACTATCACTGTAAAGTGTGTCTAAAACCATGAGTTTTTATTCATTTTAGTAGTGATGAACCAATAAGTACAGTCTTTCTGCCATGAGTGACTTTCTTTTTTGGTAATGATGAGCTTCAGTTTTGACCTGTAGTGCTGTGGTGAGCAGTTTGCTCATGGTAAGGATGTGTCTTCTCCGAATATTGCATCCTGTCTTTATGACTTAAACTGACACTAGACTGTATTTCCTCTTTTTTTTTCTCCTGATTGAAGGTATATGTATTTTTTGTGAATCAGTGGAGCATGTATTGGGTTTTGTTTCTGCATCAGTCTGTATTTCTTCCTTATTGCAGGGATTGGTGGTGTTTGTGACTCCGTGGAGCATGTATTACGCTTTGCTTGTATACAGGCATCCTTCAGGTCTCTCTTTGATCCCATTGTATTGCTTTATTGTTTTTGTAGCATTTTGATTTGGCTTTGTAGGACACTAATTGTGTCATGTAGTTTACTTATCTCAGACTGACTATCTCTTTGTACTGGGGAATCAAAAGTGTTTTGCTGCATATTTGAAGACCCATTGTGTGTTAATTGTTGGTCATTTGAGCTGCTTTTGTGTGCAGAGTTAACAGGTGTGGAAGCTATTGGCTGAGAGGTGAAAACCTTAGGACTTGTTTCTTCACTGAGCTGGTGCAGATGAGGCCTGGGCTACCATGTTGTGCCCAGTATCATGCAGACCATGACCACCATCTCGGTGTACCTCACCTGTGATGCCGTGGGCCATGACCACAGATGCAGAGCATGGTTAACGGCCAGTTCTCCTGGCAGATCAGCACCCAGCAGGGCATCACTGCACCTCGGCATGTCTTCGTGGAGCAGCTGAATGGTCAGAAGTGCAACCTGATGGTGTTCGACTAGCTAGGTGTCAAGGATGTGAGCCAGGACCTCAACAGCTACAGCTACCAGGAGCCAAGTGAGGAAATCCTGCTGGACTATGAAGCCAACAATGTGGCATGTGCCTACCACCAGATTCTGAGCTTCATGGGCTGCGACGAGAATGTTGACAAGGGCCTTTAAATTAGCCAGAAGGATTTCGCTGCCCTCTACCTGATCTACTCCTTCAGCCTGGAGCACCTCAACCTGGTCAAGCAGTTGGTTGTGGACATGTAATTAAGGCCCGCATTGCACGCAGCCTGATCATGATCCCAGGCTGCGGTGTTTGGAGCGGTTAGCCACCTGGTTGTCCAGAAGACCCTTGGTCATGGTGTTGTCAGAAAGGGCCGGCCCCAAAATTGCAAGGGCCTCTGTTTGGCAAGATGGTGAGCATGCTGTCTCGGGGCTGAAATCCACTTCAATCTTGTCGCTGTCGCCCTGGTGTGCCAGAGCATTAAACTGGTGGTGTGCACCTTTGGGAACGCGAAAACACCCGACCTTGCTGAATAAATAAAGTTTCACCTTGCCCTACTCATCCAGGAGCTGACTCTGTACCCACATCTCTACAATCCACAAGAATTTTGCCTGAAAAGAATCTCAGATATGGTTGGTTCCCTGCGCATGGAGGCCAAGTGGCAGTGGAGTCTCTAAAAAAAGTTCTGGCATGCCATCGGTGTGGTTGACAGTGTTGATGGTGCCCTGATGGTTGTATCCATGATGGAGTGGCATGGCAGGGGTCGCACTGTTGTCCACAATCGTCGCCGCCCCCATCACAGTCAACCTTGAAATTGTGTCCCTGGTCTGTAGCCTGCTGTCCCTGACCAAAAAACATGACACATGTCCCAGATGCTGCACAACAATGCCATCTCTGAAAAAGTATGAGATCCGGTTGAATGCACAAAAGGCATATGCCACCTGGGCCCTTGACCAGGTAGTAAAAAGGCAGCAAAGGATGAGGCCATCGTGGAGATCCTGACAATGCTGGCTGTGGCTGGGAAGTCGTTTTAAGTTGTGTGGCATGTTGCCTGACTCCCACTACGACCACCACCAAAGTGGTATGCCTTCTCAAGGCTGCAGCTTGCCCCCAGTGCACCTCTTTTATATGAGGTGGGGCTGTAGCCTGGTGGCATCCATTTTTTTTGTATAGGTGGTTGTGCTGGGCAAAGTGGTGTGGCACTGTTATGCATCCTGCAAATCACTGCCCACTAGTTGTAGAAAACTTTTGGTGATTAGTGTGGCAAGCCAGCAGCCACATGCTGTAAATGAAGATGAGCAGACCTGGTGGATAACATGGATGAGGCCCTGGCGCGTGCACGATATGTTTTGGGAGGACAAGTACATCTCGGACAAAGAAGACATCACATATATCATAAGCGACAACAATGAAACTCACGGCGAGGCAGACTATGATGATTCAGACTTCACCCGCCTATTTCCAGTGGCTGTGAAAATCTACCGGACCTGCCTTGGCGAGACTAACCTTAGCAACTATGAATGGTCAGCAGCAATACCACCACGCCTAGCCATGTGGGGGTAAACTATGATGAAGCCCTCTATGAATGAACTTTTGGATATTTTCTTTAACATGCCCGAGCAGGAGTTTATGGAATACATCGATGTGACTGTGGACCCATATGCCTTGGGTCAGCTGAAATGTGCCATCAAATACACGCACGGATGGTAATCATGAGGCTGAAATCACAGTGTAATTGAGGTGTGCTGGTCACCACACAGTCGTGACCAACATTGTTGCTGGTCTCCAAAAAATTTTGGCAACCTGTGCAGAAAATGGTAGCCCCAAATTGTGGTAGCCACAGTCACCAAAGGTTTTCTGTGACTAGCTTCAAAGCTAGTCACCAAAAGTTATGACTTGCCTCAAAGCTAGTTGCCAAAAGTTTTCTACAACTTGCATTAATGCAAGTCATCAAAAGTTGTCTATGGTTGGTCCAAAACCAACCGTTTACTAGTGTCAAGTTAAAATGGTGCTGATCTGACATCCAATATACCCACCGCAGTGGCCAGTTTGAAAATCTTGTTATTGCTCAAGAAAATCAGTGATGGCATGAACATTCAGCAGTTTAAAAAAAAGAAACAATCTTATCTTGGATTCTTGGAAATTCTTTTCAGCCAGTAGAGTGTCAGTCCCTTCAAGGGAATCTTGTTAATCAAACTTTTTATATGCAGTTATAACAATAGGGTCTTGACTCCCAGGTCATGGTCTTGAGGGTTGTGGGATGGAGATAAAAGATAAATTTGGAAAGGCAAGAAATTAGTACTGGTTGAATTTTTATGATTGTTCTTTGACAACATCTGGAGTATTGCCATGATGAATGTTACTAAAACCACATATTATATATGTTACAAGCTGGAGTCATACGGCATGCTTTGGCTCTTATCACTATGCACTGGAAACCTTCACCAGATATATCCTGTGGGAGACAGAGTTGTCTCCCAAAAGAAAATCAATACTTTCAGATTGACCAATGTAGTGTATATGGAGGCAACAATTCTGATTTTGATATTTTAGTCTGGCAAATATAAATTGGGGAAAATGGTCTCAAAATTTTTTTTATTTTTTTTTCCAATGTAAAAATTGTGCTATTTACAAGAAAATTCACTTGCCCAACAACAATTGTTAATTGACTGGGTTAGTTGGCAAGTTGGCAAGGGAATAGTTAGTTATCTCCTGGAATATACAGTACAGCATATAAGACAATATTTTCAGTGAGTAAGTCATAGGAGGCTTTGCATCTACAGATACCCCTCTGGCTTTATATGTATAAAGTTAACCCATTTAACTAAACTGGGCTGGTTTTTCAGTATGTTTTAGATGTAGTTTATCTTTATGTAAAAATCAGAAGTTTTTTTTGTTGACAGTTTGATTTAACAGTTTAATTTTAATTTTGAAGCTTTTTATGTTACTGACTGAAATGAAGCTGTCAGATAAGGAATTATCAGCAATCTCAATTTCTGTAGTCTTTAGGGATTTTAAACCTAGCAAAGCAGATATTCCTCACATCATTCCTATTCATTAAACCACACCACCTGCTGTCTCATCTTAAGGGAATTGAAATTCTTAAACTATTATTCACATCTGCCATCAATAATCCATCTGTATTTTCATGATGTGCTGACAGGCATTACCTTGTAATTCCCATGTTTTCTTCAATACTGCAGGAATTCAAATATTGTTGACTTCATTTCAGGCACTACAATATTTTGAGCAGCTGAAAGCCTCAGAGGATGGATGGCAGTTGTGCGGAGAAGTATTTACAAGTGGTATTTATGACAGGTATGGACATATATATTTGAGGAGGTAAAACAAATAATGTCTTTGACGTCGACAATTACACTAAAATAATGATAAATGGCATTACAGAGTAAACAAAATATTCTAATGTCCCAAAATTTACAAACCCTGGTCCAATGTTTCCTCTGTCAGTGCTAAACACCATGCACTGATACATTGCCAAAACATAAAGGTTACTTTGATGCTGCAAAGTTTTGAAGTATCTGTATCAGCCTTGTTATATAGGTCAACCAGAATGACCTGGCGGTTGAACTTTCCAGTTGAATATTCACCACACAAAAATAGGTATTGCAGTATATGCATCTTGCAAGTGTGTTATGGAAGAATGATCTTTTTCACATACAGCTTGTGCACAGTACTGCATATACTTGCTTATAAGTCAACGTTTTTTTTTACCGAAAAATTCATGCTATAAGTGTGACATGCAAAAAGTTTGATAAATCTAGGGGCAATATTGAAAACTCTAGATGTTTCTAGTACATACAAATACTGTCATTTCAAATATTTTTATGTTTTCATGCAACTATTCCCATTCAGAAATTCATATATGGATATATGGTAAGCACTGTGTTTATCCGTTTCATGATGATATTCATTACACAATACTTGTATCTATAGTTCTTTGGATTTTAGTAATTTGAAAATATTAAATAAATATTACCTACCACAAAGTGAAGTGACCATCAATGTTATTTTCCATGGGTGTTTATTAGTGAGTATAGTGCTCTATTTTCATGCAAGTTTGAACAACCTGTATTTGTATTATATTTTGAGTTTTGCTGTATAAACACTGTTTGTGTTTGATGCAATAAAAGTTTTGATTGATTTATATTTTCCTTTTCCACCAGCCAGGTCTAATTCCCAAGTTATATTTCCCAAGTTATCTGCCCTTGGCATGTAAAGGCAGCACTCACTTTGTTTTCAATTTGACAATCCGTTTGATCGAGCCACGAATTTGATACTTGTTTAGTGCCAAGTAGAGTCCTACAACTCCCTGTGCCTGTTTGACCTTAAACCCTTAGCTTGTAAAGGCAGCACCCTCTATGTTTTCTCATTCGACAGCCCTTTGATTGAGCTGTGAATTTGATACTTGTTCAGTGCCAAGTAACAGAGTGTGATTATTTGAAATCGCTGTGATTTTGCCGCACAATCGACACCTGTTCATTTGCATCCTTTAATAGATTTCACACTGTATGATCGAAGTGTCAATTACAGAGCTCAAGATCAGTGTCCACATAAGCACATGCAGATGACGAGAAATCGGAGTACGACGATATCGGACGATATTTACGATGATTAGATGATGATGAAGGATTTCAGAACTTTATTTGGTCACTCAGATGATAAAGATAAATTCTTGGGCTTGTACCAGATGACATTAGACAGTGATATTTATAGGATACTGTGAATCAGAAAAGTGTGGACTTCACTTTCATTGTTTATTCGTAAGACTGTGTGGAATTAACATATTATGGGATATTTGAATCAGATCATTCTGGGCTTTTATTTTTGTACTGGTATGTGACCTATAATAAAAGTCATGGATTTATCATATGAATGGATTTAAAATGTCAAGCATTATGGATTTCTATGGATTTTATTACATGAAGATGGACAAAATGTAAGTTGTCAATTTATTTGTGACATATTCCACTCAATAATATAATCATATTTTACACTGGGTTTTTTCTTTATTTTTCCTATCTATCTATCTATCCATCCAACCATCCCTCCCTCCATCCATTTTGGTTTGTTTATTTTTTCAAAGTGCAACTGCGACTCACTGACAAGAAGTCACCCCTTCAGATGGATCTGACTTGCAAAATACACTCTGACTTATAGGAGGGTCAAAGAGAAATTAGCTCTTTGCAGTCCTTAAAAGGTGGGGGTTTACTTGTAATTGAGTATATATGGTATGCACACTATATATTTTCCTAATTTTATGTACAATATGTATTACATACACAATGTATTCATTATTTATTTTAACTGTACAAATTATTAATGTATAAATATTTATTATAAATTTTCAACTGAGTTTTATGTATGAAAATATAGAGACAGAACCTTCACATCTCTGTATGTTCAAGCAGAGCACTTATCTATGTCCTCCTTCTTGCAAGTTTACAGCATCTTTTATCCTTCTAATGTCTTTTTTTACATAATTTATTATGCCTACCATAAATGTGATAGATGCATATTGGATTGGGTATCGCAAGGATTTTTGTAATGTGATATATCGTGATGCCACCTCTGATCCAAGAATTTGTCAGGAGGTTGGTAGAGAAGTGACAGTCACATTCAAAGTTTTTTGTGGGTTCATGAAGACTTTGTTTTTAAAAAAAGAGTCCATGAAGAAAATAAAGTTGTGGCATATTTATTCAGAGGAAGCAAAACCTGAATTCAGTTTTCTTAGTGTTTTGTTATTTGTTTACAATTAAATAAATGCTAGAGGCTTTAAGCAAATAGTATAATGCTCAGTACCAATGACAATCAGATCTGGTGCCACTAGTTTGGGTTGCACCTAAGAAAGCACAAATCATAACTAAAGTGAACAAGGAAATAGGATGGATGCACTTCAGAATGGAAAAATGTCAGATTTTCTTACTAAAACTAGAAAACATTTCTAAATTATTACATGGACCAAGAAAATGTTTTATAGGGGCAAGTATTAGATATCTGGTGACTCGATCCAAAATTTTCTATTAATTCAGAAACAAACCAGTTTTGAGATTTTCAGACTTCTCAACATTGACTAAAAGGCAAAATAACCAAAACTTTTCCTACAGATTTTCTACCTGAATCTCCATTTTGGAGACCAACTTTTCTATTACTTTACTTCTTGTTCTTATAACATCCAATGGACAAAAGTTAGCCAATGCAGAAGTGATATTTATAGGGTTTTTTGCTGCCCAGGATGACACATGTGTTACCATTGATACCTAAGGAATATAATAAGCTATCTCATAATACAACTGTATAGCTGAATTGAAATTGCTGGCACTGGGAAGCTGGCACTCAACAGATGAATGTACAGGAGGGACAATGGGCAGTAAAATAAAGTGACCTCAACCAAAACATGAAGCAACAAGCTTATTGAACATCAGGTAGTATAATCAGTATATAATTATCCATAAATATTTTATTTGTGTTAAGTAACGGCTTATGATTTATCCATCCATAGTGTATCTGCATCTTGACAACCACATGCGCATTTCCTGTCATTAACAGTTACAGTTATTTATTACATTTAACACTATTTCATATATTAATTGGCGCATTTTTTTTAACTTTAGTATTAAATAATTGAAATACTTAAGTTATGGTACATGAAAAGGATGAATTCCTTCTTATTTTTGATTGAGCTAACACAAATATTTGATGTGGCTGAGGGCCCATGAAAATATTACTCTTGGTAAGTTGTGATTACAGCATTGTGATACTGGACAGTGCATTGTGATACATACAGGGTCCGCAGCAGACTCAAAAACCCTAAAATTTAATTTTGACCTTAGAAATCTAATAAAAAGTCACACAAAAAAACCTGAAGAAACTTTAATAAAAAGGAAAAACCTAAAAATTTGAAAAAATGATAAATGGCTCTACCCCGACCCCACAGAAAATGCTTTTTTGCACAGTTTTTTGTTAGGATAGCATGGCAGTCGAGAAGGTGCACGAATTATGCAGATTAAAGAGATCTGGTCATTTTATTCTATCATTCATTTGATAGACCCATATTGTTGTCGGATCATCAACAGCGTTAGCATTGCATTTGCTTCAATCTTTGCACAGTTTGAAGTCTGTTTTCTTCAACCTTTGTTCGGATTAAGATTCTTTTACCAGAAGTGTTTTTTAGGGTGCATCGACAGAGTAAGGGGTCATTGTGTCATGGTCTCCTCCAACGTCAAGAAGCAGGGCTGAGTAATATCCCATAGCCAGATGTTCTGGAATATTCAGTTTTGAAGTTGGGCAAGTTAAATTTTCCAAGTCGCTAGTCCGGGACACAAGCTTTTTGCTTATTTTAAAAAAAGTCGGGCAAGTGCCTATTTTTGTAATCACTTTATCTACCTTTATCTGGCCGTTCATACCCTCCAGGCATACTGAATGCTTGATATTTACATCCAGTATCACACCTACCGGTGGTCATTGATAACTCGTGCATGTGCGCATGTTATATTACTGTTTGACCTCATATAGGCTAAGTGACTAAATTATTTTCCAGTCAAAACACGTGAGACAAAACAAAGCCGGTATGATTAATTGGCAGTGTTTTAAATGGCTTCATTGTATTGGGTTTACTTAAACCAGATCCTCACGAATGACTCATCCTATGATTTTAATCTAGTGAATCAATCCAATTATATTAATGAAAGGCACTTTACCGACATTACTGTCAGTTCCCTTTGTGAACTGATTAAATGGTAGTGATGATTCTTTAACTTTTAACTGATTATACAGAGGATTAACTTCCATGTCCGATATTGTGTTTGG
Organism: Margaritifera margaritifera; assembly: GCA_029931535.1. Taxonomy (NCBI): domain Eukaryota; kingdom Metazoa; phylum Mollusca; class Bivalvia; order Unionida; family Margaritiferidae; genus Margaritifera; species Margaritifera margaritifera. Next base: position 1,616,997 of record JAQPZY010001566.1, on the reverse strand, counting down.
TCTAATTAAGGAGCTGTCTCTGTTTATATTTAAAGGACAAAATGTATATATGATCACTTTAGAAGTAGTTGTCGAGCAAGGTGATATTTACTATGTGGATAAAATGAGTTTACTAAATTATTTTTTCAAGTAAGTTAATAAGGTAGAGTCGGAGAAGGAAAATTAATGTGAAAGTGGAGCGCTAAAACGTAAGACTGGCACTGAGTGTAAGGTAACTATTTCGCCAAAGAGACATAAGCCAGACTCGGTGACAACAAAAATCGTCAAATATGACACTACTAAGAGACTGAGAAATATTTTCAGCCACATTGGGTTGATAGCTATCCCTGGCTTGAATTCACTGACTCAGAAGCAAACATGTTTTGCAGTTACTGCAAACAATATCCCAAACTGGCACAGGTTGGAAATTCAACCAGTGTATTTGTCAATGGAACTGACAAATTCAGGATTACGGTAAACAAATCCAGTCTCATGACAGTTCTGGACATCACAAAACCTGTGCATTAGGGAAAGTCTGAATTCCAGTAAATTCCTTTCCATTCATGCTGATGGAAGTACTGATGCTACTGTATTGGAGCAAGAAATAGTGCATATAAGATACCTGGACAATGGAAAACTGAAAACCTCTGATGTAATGTTTTTGAAACCTAAATTCTTTTAAGAAATAAATATGTTGTACATTATTTCGTTTGTTCTTTCTAAGGATTAAAGTGCAAACATCTCATCAGATCTTGACAAGTGATTTAAATTTGGGACAAATGAAAAGATGGGTGGGACAAGTGAAGTTTTTGAAACCACTTGTCCTGGACAAGTAGATGAAAAACAAATTTGCTCAGCCCTGAGGAGGGTCACATGCCCCTTCTGTTTGCATGGAGGTGGACCTCCTTTGCCGGATGCCTTGGAAGGGATAACCCTCTGAGCCAGCCACATTCCTCGTAAAGTGCCACTTTCCAGGGAAGAAGAATGTAATAGTGGACAGTCTGTCCAGGTCAGGCGAAACAGTCCTCATGGAATGGTCTCTTCACCGCTCCATAACAGAGTCCCTTTTCTCTTTATGGGGATATTCAAATTTTTAATAAATGTTATGCTCACCATGGAGATAATCTTGTAACTGCTTTGTGTCGTGAACCTCAAACAAAATTTTAAAACCTTTAATTTTTTTTAAAAAAACCCTCAGATTTTAAAAGTTGATTTCACTTCTAACCCTGTACATATTGCAATATATTGGGAAAATTTGAAAAATGTGCAAAATTGTATTAAAGAGTCAGCAAGAAGTAAAAGTTTTATATCACTTTAATTTATTTCAAATCACTTTACATGAACAGTGATTGACAAACATCCTTACATGTTGGCAAGTCTGAGGTAGATGGGATAGGCTCCTGTTTAATTTGCATCTTCTCAGCTCTGGTCACATTGGCTGTTAGGATGGGGTGGTATCTGCAAACATGGGTAGTCAGGTTTGTCATCCCAGCTGCAAACTTCACGACTGCATTATATTCCCTACACATGGTTCTTGATTAATTTTCTATCTTTCTTGGAGAATTTAAGTCAAGAATACCAGATGAGTAATTTTCTTTTTATTTGGCACCAGCATGCAAGACTTCAGGCTCCATGTCCTCCATTTTAGGTCATTGCTATGCATTTTTTTTTCAGACACATCTTTAGCATTCTTTTTTTTTTTTTTTAGAACAACAGACATTGAAAGAGACAAAATATTCAAATGTAACAAATGAATATTGAAGCAGAATGTGAGATAAAAAAAGACACTTATTGATTTTGGGTTGAAAAGGCCAAAGGTAAAGTCAGTGATTCTAAGGAGAAAAATCGTTTCTGCACAGCATCTTGAATTCTTTATCACCTGCTTTGACCAAACACGGTAGATGGTTTACATTTGAAACAGGGAAGGCACCTATTCATTTTTGAGTCAAAAAGGTCACAACTTTGGGGATTGTTTGCATTTGAGACTAGAATGGTACCTATCGATCTTGAGGTCAGTAAATCAAAGTTTATGGTCACCAAGCCTTCAAGAAGACAAATGTTTTTTCCACAAAATAAAAGCTTGAGTTCTGAACTTTTTACTTAACTAGATTTTGTGGATCACTTGCATTGGAGACAAGGAAGACACCTGTTGGTCAAGTGGAGGGTGTCATTTAGTATTGCTTGGCAATGTTACTTAGTGACAGCAACACAGCTCATGAGTTAAACAGTTACTACATTGTTACATGACCGAAAAATATAACAGAAGGTGATACTTGGACATAGATGGAGTGAAACCAACCAGCAGGCTTAAGTTATTCAATGAGCTAAACCAATAAAACACCTAATATTCTTATAAAGATATTTGCATGACATAAGACACTGCTGGCAGAGGGAGACATATGAAACTTTACATAATTACACAAAATTACTTATAAGATTTCAATGCATCCAAAACTGCAAGTAATGAAGGGAATGGGGTGGGGGGAAATTGCCCATCATGAATTCAACACTGGGAATCAAAATGTTGTCCTGTTTGCATCAGTATACTTATATTCAGTTTGTGAGTGCATTCACAAAGAAATATTCTGTAAATTCATGACTTGCTGTTTTGTTCTAGAAAGTTCCAAATTAAAACTGCACTGGCTTTGGTTCCCACCTCCTGCACTTCTTTCAAGTGAGTGGGGGTTGGCCCCTTCAAGAATACTCTACACATATTAACCTCTAGGAGATAAAGGCCATAGTGAATGCCTTTTGATTGTGGCAGGAGATGTTATCTTGAAAGTGCATTCTCCTTCTTCCTGACAAGTTGACTGTCGCCAGTCACATCGAATGCATGGAAATCCAAGACTCCAAAATTCTGCCTTCATGTATGGGATTTTCTCAGATGGTATCCTTGTTGACAAATCCACATTCAAGCCTGCCACATTGCAGGAGGGCTTAAGGTCATAGAGAACCTGTCTGGGACGAGGCTCCTGACCCTCATCCCGCCAACCCCATGTCAAAAAGCTTGGGCAGTCAATGACCATTCCTTGAAATGAAATGGTCTCGATTCATGTACCGTATATACTCACGTATAAGCTGAATAATAAAAATAAAGACTGGAAGAATGGGGGTCGGCTTATCTGCAGGACACGGTCTAAACTTGAAAATGTTTAAGTTTTCTTGTTGACTATCGCTATATATTGGGGTAACCGGACAATTCGGTGCCGGACAATTCGGCGCAGACAATTCGGCGCGGACAATTCGGCGTAGGACAATTCGGAGCGGACAATTCGGGACCAAAAAACGGGTAATTCGGAGCGGACAATTCGGAGCAAAAGCGCGCCGACATGCACTCTGTGAAAGATGTAAATAACAAGAAACATCACTTTTAAAATAGTTTTCTGAGTACTTAGCCTATAGTTCTTCTATGTAAGACCAAATATTACAAATAATAAGAAATAATAATTGTAATTTTAACATGTTCAAATGGTTCAACTAACATTTACTGAGTTAATTACTCTAAATGCTAATGTTGTATGCGATCCCTTTGTCTTTGGAAAATAATCGGCAGTCAGTTAAAGTTAATTATAATTATTTCATCTTAAAACATGAAAGCTAATTTTTTTTTATCGCGGGCTACAGTTAGTTAGAATTGGAATGCGAATAATGGTCTTGGCTTTGGATTATTGAATACTACACACATTGTTTACTTTAACTTAATTTATACCTGCGCGGTTTTGTCGCGCGTCCTTTTGTCGAGGTTGTTTTGCATTGCGCTCATATGTCGGCACGCTTTTGTCCGTGCGCTTTTGTTACGGAGCCACTAGTTAACAATACGGAATTACGGTGGGATATAAAATGTGGAAAATAGTTATCATATGTGTGGTAGCTTGAGACAAAATTTGAACAAACAAATGCATACCCCTTTTAGGCATTATTAGTTATCACCGAAAAGGGCGAGGTTTATTTGTCAATCAATTACTAGTGCTTCACTCACTGTGTAACAGGCGGTGTCTTTGAAGTATGTCGCAGAGGCTCAAGTGTAACCGTTGAGAAATAAATTACTCAATTATGCAAAACTTGTTTGCGACATTGGCGAAGCCCAGGACGATCTCTGGCAATGTATTCATTTTTTATATTTTAAACGCAGTATAAACACGCTTTCAATTTTAAACGCAGTATATACACGCTTTCAATTAACCAAGACATTTCACTACACAATAAGTGAGTACATAGTTTTGAAACCTAGACGCTTTCAATTAACCAAGACATTTAATTACACAATAAGTGAGTACATAGTAGCTAGGGGGACCAGTGTATATAAGCATGACTAAAAAGGTCAGTGGACAGACACCTTTGGAACTTTCAACTTGCAAGTCCAGCATCATATTCTGTGAGACATTATGGATTGTAGTTAGTTATTTCGATAGTTTTAGTTTTAGTTTTTGTTTTCTATTTAAATTTTAACTATCCTATGCATAAATAAGAAAAGAGACTCATAGAAATGGCTTTAGAATTTGTAGAATCAGAGAAAGGAAAACGAATGCTGGTTTACGAAGGTTATCTTTATCACATGGAAAGAAAAACTGAACAGAAAGAGATATGGAGATGCTGCGATCGTTCCTGCAAAGGTCGCTGTCATACAGCAAATGGAGTGATAATGAAACCGCCATCTCAACATTCGCACGCAGCATCTACTGGTCAACTTGAAACAACTCTAGTCCGATCAACCGTTAAACGACGTGCAGAAATATCGAGACCTGGATCGTCGATTGCGCATGGTTGTGTTAGATTACGAAAATCGTTCATCAATTGATTACTTGCGCGGATGTAGTCACAACATTAATTTAATGGATTAACATTTAGTATACTGGTAACATTTTAAAAATGTGATTTTGTGCAAGAGTGGCTGGTATTTGCTATGACTTTTTTTTGTAGTAAGCTAAATAAACTTTACTTTATACGGTATTATAGTTCTATTAAACATGATTAATAAACAAATGCGTTGAAATTTCAAATAGATATGTTTTAAATATCCTGCTCCCATTTGTCCGCTCCGAATTGTCCGCTCCGAAATGTCCGCTCCGAATTATCCGCGACGAATTGTCCGCGCCGAATTGTCCGCTCCGAATTGTCCGCGCCGAATTGTCCTGCTCTGAATTGCCCTAGCACCTATATTGGAGGAGACTGGATGGATAGATAGGTAGATAGTTAGGAATAATAAAGACAAAACCAGTGTAAAATACAATTAGGTATATTATCGAGTGGAATATGTCACAAATAAATTGACAACTTACATTTTGTTCATCTTCGTCTCATAAAAATTCATAGAAATCTATAATGATATACATTTTAAATCCGTTGATATGATAAATCCATGAATTCTATCATAGGTCACATACCAGCATAAAAATAGTAGCCCAGAATGATCTGATTCACAATATCCTGTAATATGCTAATTCCTCACATCTCACAAATAAGCAATGAAAGTCAAGTCCACACTTTTGTGATTCACAGTATCTTATAAAGGTCACTGTCTAATGTCATCTGGTACAAAGTCCAAGAATTCATCCGCATCGTCTGAGTGACCACTTATAGTGCTGAAATCCTCCATTGTCCTCTAGTCATTGTAAAAATCGCCCAACTCCGATTTCTCGTCTTTACTGTCATATGTGGGTGCTTATGTGAAGATTGAGCTTGGGGTCTATAAGTGACACTTCGATCATACAGTCTGTGAAATCTATTAAAGGATGCAACTGAACAGGTTTCAATTGTGCGACAAGATCACAGGGAGTAACCACCCTCTGTTACTTGGCACTGAACAAGTATCAACTACTTGGCTTGATCGAAGGGTTGTAATCTGCGAAAACAAAGAGGGTGCTGAGGGATTATGGTCTGTAAGATGTGTAGGACTCTACTTGGCACTGAACAAGTATCAAATTCGTGGCTCTATCAAAAGGATTGTCATCTTGAAAACAAAGTCAGGCAGTGCTACCTTTACAAACCACCGGTATATCAGCCCACATGCACTGGCAGACAACATGGGAAATATCACATAGGAATTAGATCTGGCTGATGGAAAAAGAAAATATAAATCAAATCAAAACTTTTATTGCATACAAACACAGGTTGTTCAGAATTGAACGAAAATGGAAGCAATGTACTTACTAGTCAACACACACGGTAAACAACACTGACAGACACTTCACTTTGCGGTGGAAAATATTTAATTTACCGGTAATATTTCATACTTTGAAAGTTTGTGAGGGGAAATGGAGAGTTTTGTCCCAGTTGTGCAAACAGAGATCCATCTCTCCCTTAAAAGCTTCAGTACCACAAATAGCTAACTTCCTCCTATGGCTGTTGGAGGAGAAGATGTTGACTTCCATCACAATCAAGGCCTACTGTTCCACGATTTCAGAAACATTTTGCAATCATGGAAGGGAGGATATAAGCCAGAACAAAGACCACTTCAACCTTCTTGCAAATATTGGCCTGTCTGAACCAAAAGGACTTGGTCCTTTGTCCAAAAATGGAATCTACCATGGGTTCTGACTAGGTTGAACAAGGCATCCTTTTAAACACTGTCTGGAGACTCCTTGGCTCACCTTTCATACAAGACATGCTTCCTATACACTCTAGCTACAGCAGGCAGAACCAGTAAGATCCATGACTTATCTGTTGATCTGAACTACCTGCAGTTAAGTCATCATGGTTCAGTTTCTTTCACAAGTTCCCCTGCCTTCATTGCTAAGAATGGGCTCATGCTCATTAGAAATCAGTCTTTTGTTTTGAAACTGCTTTCTTTTCAGGATCATTATTTCCAGGGTCAAATAAAGGGCCCTGTCAGGGCACTGAAGTGGCACTAGAAGTAGACAAAGCTGATAAGAAGAGGGAGATCTTGCTTGTTTTGCCATGGAAGGGTTGATATTTCTGCTTAGGTGCTGTCTTCATGAATATGTTGGGTTATCTGCTCAGCCTGCAAGGAACTAACCCAAGACCTAATGAAATTCTTATATGTATCAGCTCACATGGTATGGGCAGTTACCACTGGCATAGCATTTGAGTGCAACAGCTCCATAATTGACATCCAAGCTATGGGATAGAACGTCATAAATGTAATTCTCCAGTTTTTACCTCAGAGACCAATCATTCCAAAATGTTCACTTCAACCTGGAGGGACCTATATCAGCAGTGCAACAGACTACCTTTCCAGGACATTCAGCAGCATTGTATTGATGCAGGTTACTCTACTTGTGCTAGATTTGTGGGAGGGAAAGTTTTATTCCCTAAACCATGCCTATGCATGAATCATATGCTTATCTTGGCCTTTATCTCACATGAGACTCAAAGCTGCTGCACACACATTAAAAGATAGGAAACAGGGCCGACTTCAGGGTAAGGGGATGTAACTACCTCAATGCATCTTATCTCTTCTAATGTATTATGATTGGATAACATAATTGAAGAAGAAACCAATTTTTGGAGTAAATGTTTTTCTTTCAATAACACTTGTGCAGTCAAAATAGGGCACACCATCCAAGCCCTCACTGCAGTTACATCCCGGGAAGAGCATGCACATCTGCCCCATTATTAACTAATGATTGATGAGATTTGCTGCCAAGTCCTCTGTGCAATGGTGGACCACTCTTGTCTGTTTGATTTAAGTCTGGAATTGGACTAGATATTTTGTAAGTCTCGACATAAAAAAAATACTGAGAACTTTTAGAGTTTTAGGGATTATTCAAAATCTAGAGAAGGTATGGAAACTGTTGTTTACTCATGTTGCCTTGCATGAAATATTAAAATCCTCTTATATACAGTGGCAGCATGTGGTAAGTTTCTACAATTATATTTGATAGTTGCATTTTGCAAAGTTAATTAAAAGCAGCTGTATGATAAGTTTTTAAATTGGCAGATTTGTATGGCAGGATATGTCTTGTTTCCTGTACAATTATACAAAATTAAGTGCCTGTTTGATAAGAATTTCATGTACTCTGGGCTTTGGGGGGGAGGGGGCTTGTGCCCTGCCTTTTTCAGATTCTAGCTGGAACACTGCACTGGCACCATATTACATGTTTTATACTTCAATTTTACATTTACTTACCATTTTAATGTTTCTTTTCTTTTTTTCAGCGACGATCATGTGAAGTTTTTCTGTTTACAAGTGATAGAGCATTTCCTACGAAACAGGTAAAAAAAAAAAAAATTTACCAGCTGATGTAAGTACAGACCCTTACAATGTGTAATTTTACCAAATCTGCATTTCATTTGCATTCATTCTGCATTCCAATTTGCATTTCAGCAATCATCTCATTTTTCGTGTATGGTCTCAAACTGCTTTCAGATTTTGCATTTATCACATCCATTCATAGTTTCCTTTTGTTTTCATTAATTTGGAATGCATTTACCAAAGTTTGGATTTCCATTGTTGATAGTAAATGGAAAGAACTACTACTTTCATATCTGGTGTATTAAATGTGTGCTTTAATTTTTAAAAATGCATACAATTCAAAATACAGCATTGAATTTATGATAAGTGAAAATATAACTGCAATGGCAATAAATAATATAGTTGAAGAATATTAGTTAGCAAATTTTATTTCTTATTTCATTTCATTCAAATAAAAATTGTACAGATACAATTCAAATCAGTTTATTGGTATAAAATCCCATGACGGGATTATCAAAGTTTGATTACAGTGACCCATATTTCATGTTTCGCTGACTTTGGTTCAGTTTCAAGCACTGCTCATGCCAGAATACACAAACTAGATAATCATAAGCATATCTATTAGTAACAACAAAAGAATGTCATTGTGACCTACATTTCACATTGTACTGACTTGTGTTAAGTTTTTGCATTTAGCTCATGACCACATAGGTTTTTTTACCTCCTGTATATATATTGTTATTGCTGGAATCATGAAACATGGTGAGGGGATGCATCTTAATGAGTACTACACCATCATCTCAAAAGTGTGACCCATAGGTCACACTTCACTGACTTTGGTTAAATGTTGTTTAACTGTTCATGCATACGTACCACCAGAGAAAATCTTGGACTCTTTAAGGGAATGTGGTTTATACAACAAATTTTAATCATGTTTTGATGACTTTACTTTATCTGTTATTTTATATACATTTTACAGAATTTTAGCATCTTTATGTTTTATATTTTTTCTTGTTGTACTTAATGTTTCCATTTGTTTTGAAGAGTTTATCTTCCTACATTTTTATGCAATTCTTTTTGACATTTTTTAAACTTTACCTTTAGTTGGCACTACGTAGCCACTTTTGAGGTGTCATAAAACACTACATACATACATACATACATAAATTGAATCATTTAATTAGATAATTGTATACATCTCTTTCAGTACCACACCCATACAAAACAGGTCACATGAATCTGGCCTACATTTCACATCTGACTGTCTTAGGTTAATGGTTTTCATTTGGCTCGTATCCATATAACATTTTTGCATGCTGTGTACATACTATCCTGTCTAGAATCATGAAACTTGGTGAGCAGATGCATCTTGATAAGCATTTCTTCTTGATTTAAGTAGTAGGTGATTATAGCCCATCTTTAATGGTTGAATCTGGTTTTTGATGTTCATTTCTTTCACACTGATTATGCTAGAATCATGAAATTAATGATATTATACATTCTGTATTAGTGCCACACTCTTACACATGAGTTTTTGGAATGCTATATATGCATACTTTCCTACTTAAAATCATGAAGCTTGGTGAGGGGACACATCTTGGTAAAGTACTGCAGTGAAATCTCTCTTGAGAGACCACTTCTTTTGCCAACAAAAAGTGGTTGTTCAAGACAGGTAGTCTTTCATAATGGGTCTGTGCAGGAGGGCCAGTTATCAAGGTTGAAATTCAACTGGGTTTAAGAAGGAAAAATACCTATAATTACTGCACCTATATTTTGTTCTTTATTCATAGTTCTTGTTAAAATATTACATGCATTCATATAAACAATTTTTATATAGTACTAAAAATACATCGGTCATAAACAGTTAATTTTTATTCGATGTTTTGCAAGGTTAACTGTAAGGTAACACTTGCTTATCCTGTCCATAAATTGTAAAGTTAGCTATGCTATCATGGAAACAGTAGAAAGCTTGAACAATATTCAAAGTAGGAAGAGTTTTGAGAAAAGAGATGCAAAAATAAAAAAATAAAAACTTTACCAAAAAGAAAACTTAAAGTGATAGAAAGTGATAAGATAGAAGAAAGACAAAATTGACTAATTAATGTGACTGTGTCATTATGAACAACAATAAAAACAAATTATTGCCAGAGTATGATGTTTTGTCGTAGACTTTAAAGATTTGTGAAGATTTCGGAGCATATAAATATTCCTTTGGTAAGTAACAACTTAGATGATATCATGTGTGTAAGTAAGCAAGTGATATAGTATAATATTACTGAGATGGGCATTGAGTATTGATGATTTGTTTTCTACTTTTTTTATCCTAAGTCAGGAAATTATTTGGCCCACTTATTTTGAAGGTTTGACCCTCTTTTACATTTTCAGTGGGGAAGTTTGCCACTGTTTTTAAAAATCCGAGAAGCAACACTGTTGTGATAGGTTACTCTCAACAGGTTAACTGTGTATAGTAAATGTGAATCAGTATAGGAATTAGATGATTGGAGTGCATGCTGCATGCTTTTCATTTGTGGTCTCATCTATAGTGTCTAAGCGAGGTAAATATTGGTGCTGTACTACTGGCTGTCACTCCAAGGTTACTCAAATCCTGTGACTTTCACCAAGTAAAATCTGTCTTCTTGGGGTCAACAGTGATACTAGCTTCTTACACAGATTTTTAGAACACTGATTATGTCTTTTATGTCCTGTCACAGTATGTATATATGTATGTATGTATGTATATATGTATGCATGTATGTATATGTTGTTTAACAGTACAACACTTGTTATATAATACTGATTAAAAGTTACAATTATTAATTTTAAAATGATTAAACGTTGTAAAGAGAAAAATTTGCCAAAAAAAACCAAACAGTTAGAAAAGAGGCAACATTTCATTTTAAAGGTCATTTTAGTCTGCATTTATTTTCTATGTGATAATTAATGTTTACAATGACTACTAAAAGCTTCATAGAGGTCAGCTACATGTATGCAATTGTTGATTACACTCTGGCCTAATTTTTAAAATGGAGAAAGACAGAGAAAATAGGGATCAACTGAATATACTATGTAAAACCAGCAAGTTTTATGAAGAGCTTTCTGAATAGTCCCTGCTGCTCATTCTAAGTTTTAGCTCATTTGGCTGTAAGCCCAAATGATCTTATTATATGGCCCTTTGTCTTAAACAGTTTTTATTTTCAGCTTCTCAAAAACTGCCAAACCAGTTTCATCCAAACTTGGCACAGAGAATCCTGGCATAAAGGCAATTCCATTTTGTGCAAATGATGTCAATCTGTCATCTAATATGGCCACCATCGCTTAATATGGGGAAAACTTTAGGTGACTTCTCCAAAACCACTGAACAGAATTTGATCAAATTTGGCATCCTGGCTTGAAGACTTTTGAACTCTGTACAAATGATGCTGATTCACAATCAAGTATGGCCACCATTACTAAAAACAGAAAACCCGTATGAAGTTCAACAGCAATTGTTATTTTCAAATTCTTCTAAAAAACCACTAAAACAGTTTCAACCAAACTTGGCACAGAGCTTCCTGGCATAAAGGCATTTCAGATTTATGCAAATGATGCTAATCCATGTTCAAATATTGCCACCATTACTAAAAATAGAAAAGCATTTTGAATGATATCTTTTCCAAAACTGCTAAACAGAATTTGATCAAATTTGACAGAAACATCTGACATGAAGACCTTTAAAATTTGCACAAATGATGCTGATCTGCCATCAGATATGGTTACCATTACTAAAAATAGACAAATCTTTGAATTACTTCTTCTAAAAACCCACTCAACATAATTTGACCAATTTGACAAAAAGCATTTGACGTCTCTGGTATTAATGGCATTAAAATGTATACAGTGGTGCTGATTTTTTCTAGCAGCCCTAGTTTTTCCTTCTTTTGTGTCAGACTCCCCATTTTTCCATATCTTTTTCAAAATCGCCCTACTATCCCTACTTTTCTTCAAATTTATGTTGACATATGATAACAAATTTTTAAAAAAATATCAGCAATACGTAACCTGTTGCTATTGCGTAGCTAATCTTTCTGGGACAAAAATTACCCTCATCCATATGATGAGAATTCATCCTCCCATAGGGTGACTTTCTGGAAGATTCCAGAAGGCTACCCTATGATCTGGCACATGCCCAGTAGTCCTCATCTTTGTTTCGGACGTGCCATCATAATGGTTGGAAAATTTACGCTTTATGAAAATTGCTTTTGTTTCGCATCTATTTGTGTAAATTAGGCATTTGTATTACGTGTATCATGATTATTGAGTGTATTTATCCTCAGTCCAAGTGTTTTCTTAGCTGGAATTAAGCTCTCTTGAGAGTTCTTGAAATTTTCGGTAACGGTTTTCTTCACCTTGCCATTAGGTTACCCCCCCTCCCCCCAGGGCATTAGGGTAAATTTTTGTTGTGTCTTATTCCAATTAAGTTCATTTGACTTCTTTTTGTTTTCCAGTCTTTGGGTAGGTATTAGTCTTCCTATCCCTGCCAGTCTGGTTTGTGGTCTTTCTTGCCTTAATTTTGTTGAGATATGAATCTCCAAAATTTACATTATATTCTATACATTTTTGCAGAGTTCAACTCGCGGAAGTAGGTCTCACAACAGATTGGATATTCTATTGTTTTTTTTCAGTTGTTCGCAGACCTTTTTATTTTATACTGTCTTTAAAGGATAGTATTCCTTTTTAAGTCCAATCAGTTTACCTTGTTGGTTTTTGCTTTCTTCATCTCCAACACCCAGATAATTCAGTATTTCTGACATCTTTTTGATTAAAACTTCAGTTGTTGTTGTTTTGATTCATATTAAATAGAGACTCACTGAGCAGGTGAAGTATTGCCATTTAATTTGCATTCAGTCTAGATTCCAAGCAAATTCATATACAGAGGAGCCTCGTTAATCCGGACACCTTCGTTCCCAGTGAATATTTCCGGATTAATGAGTTTTCCAGATAACTGAATCATACACATTTTTATTTTACGATGTCATCATACCGTATACATGTATTGTACATGTACATGTATTTGCTAGCTGTAAATGTACTGTATATGCAATAATGGTTGAAATAAATTAATGAATACATCTATTGACTTGTGTTTTTTTCACTTTATTATAACATGCACTTATACATACACATACCAGTCAACATTCATCAGGCTCCAGTCACTGGTCATGGGATTCCCCTCTGTATGGGGATAGGGATCGGGTTGACACCACACCTCTCACCACATTACCATTGAATCCTGATTGGGACTGGGACTCAGCGATTGGGTGTCAGACTAGGGAAGGGGTTTGGATCGGCATACTCCCCTTTCCTGTTATCCCACTCAATCCCTACAGGATGTAGGGTCATCCAACATGGGAAAGTGATTGGTCCTTCCCTTTTATGCATCCGTGGACTTAAGGCCCTTTTCTTCCAGACGAGATAGGATTGAGAGGTTCTCTCGCCTTTTTGTAGAATAGGCCACCAGGGACAGTCCCTTTGCTTTGCGTGAGGAGTTACAGGAGAGGTTCCCCTTGCCCTAGATCTTCTACCAAACAGTGACATGGAGCCCAAGAGTCCTACCTCACCTGAGCAAAAGCAGGATGACGACGTACTGTCAGTCCTCGTGGACTCTCACAACTTGGAACAGGCTGAGATGGTGTCCCCTGCCTAGACAGCATAGGGGTTGGTTTGTTCCCCCCTCTGTGTTGAGATCTATGGTCTCTGCTTCTAGCTATAGGGTTCACACTCCTGCCTGGCCCCTTAAACCTCCCACTCTGGATGCTTGATCATATCAAGTGGGTATTTCCTTGGGGACCTGTGCCCGCCTCTCAATCAAGACACTGGAGGCCTTAGAGTTAAAGGCTAGGGCATTCATGACCACAGCTTAACATGCTAATCTTTATTTAGGCACCTCCTTCAGACTGAAGGAGGACACTCTGTTGCCAGTTGCCCTTTAGAGCCTACTGGAGGCAGTGGCCAAGACATCTTGACATGCCTTGTCCATGTCCATGGCTTTATCAGTGGAGCTTCTCCACCTACACAGGGATGTTGCTTTCGACACTTTAAAGGTCTTACTCGAGCACAGTAAGAACCTTCCTAGGGCTGCTCGCCTATAGGCAGACACCCTATTCAGAGTTTTCATTTCCTCTGTGGCTTCTCAGGACCTTAGGGATCAGCAACATGTCAAAACTGACCAGGAAGCAGGGTCAACCCTGACCACCCCCAATCACACTTCAACAGAGGTCCCTGAAGAGGTCCAAGGAGAAAGTTTGCAGGCCCTTCTCCTTTTCCTAGGGAGGGGTGGACAGCCCTTGGGACACACTTCCTCGCCTGCAGTGTGTTCCTCTTCCATTAACTCCTATAGGTGCCAGACTATCCCTCTTTTCAGAGGTGTGGTCAAGCATAAAGGGTGATAGTTGGGTCCTCTCAATCATAAACGGATGATACCAGCTTCAGTTCTGGAAACTTCCTCATCTGGTAAAAACACCCGTTTGGTTTCATCAGTTGAAAATCTGGTGTGATTGAAGGATGAGGTGTACTCCCTTCTGCAGAAGGGTGCAGTAGAGAGGGTGTTCAATGACCAGTCTCTGGCTTTCAGCTGCTGGATTTTCTTCATTCCCAAAAAGGGTGGGAAGTTCTATCTTATTATCATCCTTTCCACCCTAAAAATATTTTTGTGTTATTATCCACTAAAACTAATTTCTATATACGTGACCAATACATGACTATGTGCAGGTTTTAGTATTGTGCACAATGGAGGCATTAAACATAATTTTCAAGATGAAGACTTTCACTTTAACAGTTTTCTCTTAAAGGGTGACAATGTCTTCTAATGGTTTTATGATTGAGATTTTATTATCAACATGTGAGCAGCATTAGTTTCTCTCTCTTGTCTTATCATTGCACATAAATAAAATTCTTTTACAATGATATCCGAAAATTAAAAAATGTTAAATCTAGGTTGAATAAAAAAAATATTTTAAAATTTAAAAATGTATAAGTTAAGGAAGAGGTGTCTACTTTTATAGAGATAAAGATATATAGCTTTTTCTCAGTTGATAGAGCATTGGATTCGTAATCCAAGGGTCATGGGTTTAATACCTGTCCAAACCAGCCTGGTTCAGCTGCATCTGTTTGTCCATGGGAAAGGCACTTAGTTCCTGATTTCCTGGAATGATATAGCCAATAAATGTGTTACAGTGCCATTAAAGCCATCAAAACAAAACAAAACAAATTAAGCTTTTTCTTGATAAAAATAAAAACCAATACCAGAAGTACAGATTGCCTCAAAATTATCAAAACATTAAATAATGTATGCATCAAAGAAAGTCCTCATAAATGTAAGCAATACTTATATGGATTTTCCGCTTTTTTTTTTTCACTTGTGTTCAGCTGATTCATTGTTTGATTTCACAGCTGGTAAAGTGTCTGTAGGGTTTGACAGACCTGATTCAAAAGCAAAAACAAAAATACTGTGCATTGATATTGTAAACATGCTTGAGTAGTAGCAAGCAGCACCAGTAAAAGTAGTAGTAGTACTGTAGTAGTAGTAGCTGCTACTACTGTACCATAATATTACTTCTTTATGATTTCTATTTTTAAAATTAACTTTTAGACACCTGCCTGAAGGCAGAGCATATTATGCTGTAATGTCCCTCCATCCATTTGTCTGTCCATCCATCTGCTACAAGTTTCGTTTCCACACAGTAGCTGCAGTTCTCTACCATCTACATTTACTAAACATTGTGGATGGTTTGCACTTGGGGTAAGCGAAAAGCTTATTGATTTCACTCTCACAAGCTCAGAGGTCAAGGTCACTAACAGAGAGAAGAAAAATTGTTCTCACCCAATCATTTCAGTTCTCCACCATCTACAGTTACCATACTTTGTGGATGGCTTGCACTTAGGGTAAGGAAGAACCCTAATCGATTTTGGGTCAGAGGGTCATGAGTCAAGGTCACTGACTAAATGAAGAAAATTATTTCCACACAGTAACTTGAATCTCATCATGTATAGTTAACAAACTTTGTGAATTGCATGCATTGCACTTTGAGTAAGGAAGAACCCAATTACCGTATTTAGCTGTGTATAACGTGCACCGATGTATAACGCGCACCCCGATTTTCGACCCAAAATGAGTGGGAAAGACATAGTTCTGCCATATAACGCGCATGTGATATAATACATTTTAAAATCGTGACTACTGATATTTCGCTCCGTTTTCATAGTGCAACAACAGTCGGTCATTTTGGATAGTGAATGAAAAAGTGGCCATATTGAAATTGTATTTTTCCGATTTTATGGTTGGTCCTTAAAAGGGCCCTTTAAAGGTTCGTCTAGTTGATGGAGTTCAATCTATTGCATCAAATTCCTCAAATTCCTCTTCGTCGTCATCACTCTCGAAAAGTCGCTGTATGTCCTCGTCTGTCATCATTCCTGGTGTTGCTGCATAATAGCTTTCATCTTCGTCTTCGTCTTCACTCTCTGTGTGGTCTTCACGCTTAGCATTGTCCTCCCACAAGATGTCATCCTCTGTGCCATCCATTTTATTTGAGTTGCGGCACTTTTTAAAGGCATGGATGATGATGCATGGCAAGTCGTGCCGTCGTAAAAATGCATAGGCCCAGCTCACAGACCCCTTGTAGTCGTCTATTTCTTCTGTTTTGCAATCAATATTGCCTGAAAGCGAATCTCTGTCGTGGATACTGAGATTCCCTGTCTTCTTCTATCCATGACACATTCAAGGACTCCACTCTCTACGTCCAGATACTTTGCACTTGTCCGTCTGTCTGCCTGTTTTGTTCTCGGTATTTTCTTCAGTCTTTTTTTCATTCTTCTCTACTCCCTAACAGAAGACTCTCCTACATTAAACTCCCTCCCAGCAGCTCTGTTACCATGTGTTTCTGCATAGGCAATGATGGTTAGCTTGTCTTTCGCGTTGTACGAATTTCTTATATGACCCATGTTGATACTTTGACTATATTCGTTCAGATTCAAGATCGAACACAATATGCTATGTGAAAGTTTAGGTCCGGTATTTATACTTATTTGGATTATCATTACACCTCTAAAATATATCTCCATGTCCAAGCTAGAATTTACCAAGACAATGCATTGTACTTATGTTTGGCCCATCAAAGCTTTAGCCGGCGCTGATTATCTTTAAAAACACCACGCTGAGTCAATTAAACACTGCTCACTGTATTGTAACAAAGAAGTACCGTATCAAATACTGTTGTTTTAAATGAGAAATAAAACAAAGAAACAAGTTTATTTTCTGAAGAAAAGTAAATACATTGCAAATTTACCTAGAAAAAGCAACGTGACTATGTTTAGCACATCAAAGATTTAGCCGGTGCCGATTACCTTGAAAAGACCACACTGAGTCAATGAAGCACTGATAACCGTTAAAAACACCACGCTGAATCAATTAAATATTGCTCACCGAGACAAAGCATTGTAACTATGTTGAGCGCATCAAAGCTTACCTGGCGCCGATTACCGTGAAAAGGCCACATTGAGTCAATGAAGCATTGATCACTGTATAGTCACAAAGATATCTCAAATACTATGATTTAAGATGAGAAATAAAACTAAGAAACAAGTTTATTTTCCAAAGGAAAAACAAAATGTTTTCTGACTTCATACATTAACGCTGTATCAGTGTTACCATAACAGGCTAACCGTAGTCACGAAAAAAATTAGAACATTAACACTGCTTGAATTCTAATTATTATATTTCAATTCAAACACGAATAAATGAAGACAAAATTAATTAGATCCACAGTTATCGAATATTGAACATTTACAGGTACGGTAACCATATATTTGTTCCGCTGATAACCTTGAAAAGACCACACTTAGTCAATGAAACATTGAACACTCTATAGTCAGAAATAAATACAAAATACTATCATTTAAGATGAGAAATAAAAACTAAGATTCAAGTTTATTTTCCAAAGAAAAAAATATTATCCGACTTCATACATTAATTGATTATTTTGTTCCACAACGTGTCAGTGTTACCGTAAGAAAGAAACTGTATTCGCAAAAAATATGTCCCCTAAAGGTGCCTCTGATGAGAACATTAACACTGCTTGAATTCTACACATATTATATTTCAATTTAACCAAGAATAAATGAAGAAAAAATGTATTAGATCAACAGTTATGGAATACTGAACATTTACGGAACAAGTACGGTAATTCTCACAGTGGTATTTGTTCCGCTCCAATGCGGCACTTTGCACAGCTTTGAACAAGTTGCCAGTCGTTATGTACATGTATTTCTGGTCGAGGCACAGAACAAAACACTACACAGTGATGTGAAATGAAACCAGTTTATTAACATAAGCAATCAAAGAACAAGACTATTTGTAAGCATTATTTATTTCTTTAATACTGCTAGTACCGGTAAACAATTTAGTTACAATGCAATGTACAACGGATTTAATATTTCACAAGGAGTGAATGGGACACATGTAGGCGGCTATAGTGCCTTCATACTCTCGTCAGATTGACCTGGAAAAAAACTTTTTTTATTGTTCTTGTATAAAACGCGCACCCCCGACTTAAGATAAGAAAATTAGATGAAAAATGTGCGCGTTATACACAGCTAAATACGGTAATTTTGCAGCCACAATCAAAGGTCAAGGTCACTGACAGAAAAATGTTTTCTGTACAATAATATTAGTTGTGCATCACAAATCTGGACCAAACTTTGTTGATTGCTTGCACTTGGGGTATGGAAGAAGCATATTGATTTAGGGATGAAAAGGTCAAAGGTCAAGGTCACTGTGAAAGAAGAAAAATGGTTTCCACACAAAATTTCAGTTATCTGAATAGAGAACTGTTACACATGAGGTGGATGTATATTGTGCTGTTCATGGTAGTCTTGTCATGTATTTTTGTGACAAAATATACAGTTTGTTGCTGGGTAATTGTTCTATCCTAGTTTTCTTCCATGTAGATATCTAGATACATGATCTTAAGACTGTTCAAGTATATCAGGAAGTGACATTTGGTGCAATCACTATTTTTACACTTCTGCAATGTAGGCAATGAAAGCAATCTATCTGGCTCCATGGGGTAGCAGTCAGTCTCTTTGATGTTGATTTACAAAAACTGATTGTACTGATGTTTGTCGTTTCTGAATGTGCTTCTTATTTAAAGTTGCTTTTGAATATTTTATGTGTTTCTCATTAGCTTTGTCTTTTATCATTTTGAGAAGAATTGCTTCAGTAAGTTGTTACGACTAGGGGTAATGTAACAAAAGAAAAGACTCAAACAAGCTTTCAAGATTTAAAATACAAATATTTAATTTCCTAAAATATTAAAATATTTCAACAAACAAAGTGAAAGAATTAAAAATAACTTACAGTATAGAATATCCTTAAAAGTCCTAAATTGTTCTTAAGTTCACTGATCCGGAAGTCAATCCAAATATTCCGAATGAAGTAGGTTCCGAATGAAACCTTCACTGTACTGATGTACTAACAAGAATCAGTTATATCCAAGTGTTATTAATTCCAAGTAATCCTTGTGAATATGGAATATCACACAAGTTCTAGAAATGTTTCCGATAATTCACCAGAGCTGTATAATTCTTAAAGTTTAAGAAGCAGTACTAAATCCTAAATGTACTGTATAATAATAATATCACTGAAGCAGAATATCCACAGAAAATGAACTAATCTCGTTTATGACCTCTCAGGCTAGAATCCCAAACACAGCAATACATATGGATATAGAGCTTCTGACTGCGCAGAACAGAATAAGGAAAACCAATTTAAACTGTATTGCGACTTAAAAACAATTTAATCCTTCTAGAAAACAACCTTCTCCGAACCAATCAGAAACTAGGTTATGCGTGACACCGCTAAAGTGCCTCTCCATTGATGATAATTGGAAGAGTAGCTGCTGCATTTGTGCACATCACTTGGGTTTTCTTTTCATTGATATGCAGGCCCATCTGTTTAGCTTGTTTGCAGAGTCTGTCAGATTTCTCTTGAAGATGAGAGCGCCTTGATGAGATGACAGCCAGATCATCAGCAAAGTCCAGGTCTTCAAGATTTGAGAAGGGTGTCCACTGGATCCCCCTGGCAAGGTTGGAAGTTGTTTGGCGCATTATCCAGTCGATGGTGATGAGGAAGAGAATGGGAGATAGGATGCACCCTTGTCTAACACCAGACTTCACCTGGAATGACTCTGTAAGAGTGTTGTTAAGGATGACGCTGCATTCGAAGTGCTCATAGAACTTCCCAATGAGGTTGACTATCTTGGATGGTATTCCATAGGCTCTAAGAATCTTCCATAGGCTCTCGTGGTGAACACTGTCAAATGCCTTCTTGAAGTCAATGAAGTTGATGTAAAGGGGCACATTCCACTCTAGGCATTGTTCAGTGATGTTGCGCAGAGCAAATATCTGGTCAATGCATCCTCTTCCTTTGCGGAACCCTGCTTGTTCTTGTCTGAGTTTACCATCTATGGCTGCATCAATACTTTGGAGGAGAATTCTGCAGAAGAATTTGCTGGGAATGGAAAGGAGTGTTATCCCTCGCCAGTTGTCACAGTTGCTAAGGTCACCTTTCTTTGGTAGTTTGATGATGAGGCCTTTACACCAGTCTTTTGGGATGATATCATTTTTCCATATCTTTCTAAAGAGGTCAGACAGCACATGTGCAGCTGTGGTTATATCAGCTTTCAGAAGCTCTGATTGTAGGAAGTCAATACCAAATGCCTTGCCACTCTTCATGGCCTTGATGGCTGTTTGGACCTCTGCTTGAGTAGGTGGGCTGGTATCAATGCCATTAATGTCATTTGATGGTGGCGGGTCTGCTGGATATTCAGGCTCTGACTGGTTCAGTACTTCTTCGAAGTGCTGGACTATTTTCGTTGTTGAAGGTGAAGATATTGCAGTTTCTGTATTGGTTTTTTTTTTTTTTATGAGGTGGAGTTGTTGGCACCACGCCCATCTCATGGTCTAGTTGGTCCTAAATGAAAATGGTGCCACTCAGACATCCAATATGGCCACTACAGCAGCCATCTTGAAAATCTTGTTATTGCTACTCTTCATGGATGGTCATATAAGTATGGGGTTTTCACTAAAAGACTTCTTATGACGTCTAGTTGGTCATAACTGAAATTGGTGCCGCTCTGACATCCAATATGGCCACTACGGCAGCCATTTTGAAAATCTTGTTATTGCTAATCATATCAATATGGTGTTTTGACGAAAAGACTTCTTATGATGTCTACTTGCATCTAAATGAAAATGGTACCAATCTGACATCCATAATGGCTGCCATAGCAGCCATCTTGAAAATCTTATCTTTATTTGTTCTAAATGGATGGTAACATCAACATGGGGTTTTCACCTGAAGACTTCTTGTGCTGTCTAGTTGGTCCTAAATGAAAATGGTTCTGATATGATGCCCAATATGGCCACCACAGCAGCCATCTTGAAAATCTTCTCACTGCTCCTGAACAAAGAGTAATATTGACGTGGAGTTTCACCAGAAGACTTTTTATGATGTCTTGTTGGTTTTAATTGAAAATGGTGCCATCTTGAGAATCTTGTTATTGCCACTCCTCCTGAATGGATGTTCATATTCGGACATCCAATATGGCCTGCACAGTGGCCATCTTGAAAATCGTATTATCACTACTACTTCTAAATGAATGATTATATCAGCATGGGGTTTTAACTGAACAACTTCTTATCATAATTAGTTGGTTGTAAATGAAAATGGTGCCGATCTGACCTCCAATATGGCCACTGCAATGGCCATCTGGAAAATCTTAATATAGCTACTTCTCCTAGATGGCAGGTCATATCAACATTGCGCTTTCACCAAAAGACTTCTTATCATGTCTTGGTGGTCCTAAATGAAAATGGTGTCAATCTTATATCCAGTATGGCCACTATGCAGCCATCTTGAAAATCTTGTTATTGTTACTTCTCCAAAATGGAAAGTCGTATCGTCATTGGGTTTTCATCAGAAGACTTCATATGATATCTGATTGGTCCTAAATTAAACTGGTGCTGAACTGACATCCAGTAGGGCCACCATGGTGACCCATCTTGAAAATCGTGTTATGGCTACTCCTCTTAATTGGAAAGTCATTTTGACATGGGGTTTCATCAGAAGAGTTTTTATGGTGTCTAGTTGGTGGTAAATGAAAATGATGCAAATTTAACCCTCAGTATGGCCACTATGATGGCCATCTTGAAAATATTGTTGTCTAAGCTTCTTCCAAATGGATGGGTAATAGATCAACATGGGGTTTTCGGCAATAGACTTCTTATGATATCTAGTTGGTCCTAAATGACAATGATACCAGTTGTGCATCCAATATGGCTGTAACGACAGCTGTCTTGAAAATCTTGTTGTTTCTGCTGCCCTTGAATGGATGGTCATATTGACATGGAGTTTTCACCAAAAGACTTCTAATGATGTCTACTTGGTCCTAAATGAAATGGTGCCAGTCTGAGATCCAATTTGAAAATCTTTTTATTGCTGAAGAATATTAGAGATGGTTTCAACAGTCAGCAGTTAAAAGGACAAAATGTTTTCATCTTGAATTCCTGGTAATTCTTTTTTTACCAGTAGAGCATCAATCCTTTCAAAGAATTATTGTTTGTGCATGGTGCACATGGGCTGTTTAGAGTTTTGGGTTTCTCTCATTAACACAATTGGCTTATGCATATGGTTAAATCATAACTCCATTTCAGTCTCATCTACCTATGCATTTTCTGGGGGCTTTTTTATATGCCCGTTGCGTAAGCTTATCTATTTTTGGGTCAAAAGATCACAGGTCAAGGTCACTGACTGAAATAAGAAAAATGGATTTAACAGAATAATTTGAGTTTTCCATCATCTGTGGTTACCAAACTTTGTGGATGGCTTGCTGTTGGGGTGTGCAAGAACCCTATTGATTTTAGATTCAAAAGGTCTAAGGTCAAGGTAACTGCCACTGAAAGAATAAAAATGGTTTCTGCACAGTAACATAATTTCTACATCAGATACCGTAAACAAACTTTGTGGATGGCTTGCATATTGGCTAAGGAAGAAGCCACTTGATTTTGGGGTCTAAAGGTTCAAAATCAAGGTCACTGTGATTGAAAGAAGAGGAATGGTTTCCACACAATAACATTGGTTTTACATCACAGACCTGGACCAGACTTTGTGGATGGCTGGCATTTTTTCTAAGTCAGATGTCAAGGTCACTGAGTGAAAGAAGAAAATTGGTTTCTGTACAGAAATTTCAGTTATCTACATAGAGGACTATTAAGCATGGGGCTGGCATATTATTAATACTGAGGTGAACTTGCATCCAAGTGGCTGCTTGTTACCACTCGGGAGGCTGTATTTCTGATCAGACTTTTATCAAACTTAGAATATAGGCTTATATGATCAAGATCTCACAAGAATTTGATAATGTGTGAGATTCAATCATTTTAATGAAGTGATCTTGCATCAGATTTTTCTGGACTTGTTACCGCTCATGAGACTGTATTTTTGGTCTGATTTTGAGTAAACTTTATAAATGGACTAAAATCATCAAAATGAATTTTATTATGAGCAAGATCTGTGCATATTAACGAAATTAAGCGCAATTAGAAATAGTTCTAAAATTGTATGCAGTGTGATCTTTTCCTTTTAAATGCCTGTCTTCTTTCTAAAGGAAAGCAAGGGAAGTAACCTATGATGACTATTGATACTCACAGGTTTGGGTTACATGGGGCTCTTCACCTTGACAGAAGCTATGGAAGCCAAATAAAAAAATTAATTTTTGAATAAAAAGCATACATTTCAGTAGAAAAATTTATATAAATTAGCAAAATAATACACCTTAGGGATTAAAATTAATAATTTGTTATTTATAGAAATAATGTAAAAGAAAATGTACAATTGTAGGCTAGCATAATATAAACATGGTGTTGTAATTAAGGATCACAATTTATTTACAGTTATATATATTTGTTTTGCAAGTAATTGCTTTTTTTTCTAGTATTGATTTTTGCACCAATAAGAACATATTTGTTATTAAAACCATGTCTAAATTTATACATTTTTATCATTTAAAGATATCTGCCACCTTTGAATTCTTAAATATTTTGGAAATAGTCATGTTAAAGTTACAGAAACATTGGTATTTTTTTTTAGTTTACAACATGTATTGTGAATTATTTTATAGCATTTTATGTATTCAGGGCCATTACTCAAACTTTTTTTGAAATTTATCATTTGTATTTGTAACTTTTCATTAAAAAAATACCCCAATATGCTTTCCTCATGAAACACCTCCAGATTTAATTACAAAGAGTAAAGAAACCCATGGCCATAATGGAAAAAAAACTGTGAATTACAATTTCAATTTGTGTGAAAGCTTTGTGACTCTGTTGATACAAATTAAAACTTCATCTATAAACTTCACTTTGAAAGATTTTGGATGACTTTGATTGTGAGAAAGAAACTATGCATATTAATTATGCATTTACCTTTAAAGAATTTTGATTGGATTATCGTAGAATATGACATGATGTACAATTTGGATGATACAGTAGTTTACGTAGGTTGTGTTCTTACAATATTATATAAGCCTGCTTAGTGAAGTGTTCAGCTTGTAAGTTATGTAAGCAGGTGAGCAAATATCAGGCCCACTTGGGTCTCTTGTGTTCCTAATAATTTAATTCTTTAAAATGTGGTGAACATTGTTTAAAAAAAAATAATGTGTCATCTCCATTCTCTCCAGGTAGATCTAAATGGAATCACTCTAAAATCTGACAGTAACCCATCTGGTGAATCATAACACAAGCAACATAATAAGGAACCATATGTATGATCTTAGCTAGCCTCTTGATCTGCAAACGCAGCCACCCATAGCATAAATTGCCTCTTACCCAGTTCAGAACCAGGACCTCTTGCCCAAACTACTCCTGGACCATCACCCTTCTTAGCTGTATGTTGCTAAGTCCAGTAGAGTCAAAGGGAGCAGTGTTAGGTCAAAATTTTCAATTTCAGCAGATGAAAATGGGCCAACATGATTGTTCTGTGGTCCACAAGATACAAGTTCGTGTACAAACATTTGGAAACTTTATACTTTTTTTCTCATGTTGTTTGTTCTGTTTTTGTGAATGTTAGTTTATGCACAGAACAGAAAAAATTCCATATTGACATTTAAATCCATAAAACCAAGCATTGTATCTGCCTCTGGATGCATTTTTTACATGATCTATTTGGATCGTGCCTTGAACCACCAATGCATGACTTTCAGACCTCTTGCATGCACCTGGGTAAATTCCTTGAAAAGTGCTCACTCCATGTCAGTGTAGAAAGCTGACCTACCACTGCTTAATTTCTTTGATCCCTTAGGACCTTGTTGATTTCTTTGCTCATTTACCATTTGTATCAACGTCCAAGTGATCCACTGAAAATTGCTTATTTTACACTGATTTTGACACATGTATGGTATAAGTCTGTCCTAGTAATCCTGATGTACTCACCCAGTTCTGGTTTGACATATTTCAGATACTCTAAGTCTGGCATGGAGGATCAGAAAATGATCCGACATCTCCTCAGTTGCATCCTGGAGAGGCAGGTAGGTGGGCAGAACTCAAGTAAATGTATATGATAGTCTCTTCCTTGGAGTTTTACATGTACATGTGTGATCTTGTACAGAATGGAATTTTTCATTGCAAAGATATTTTCTCTCATCAGAGTTGGAATAATTCATATGCTGCTTTATAGAGGTGGGTATATATAGGAATTGTCATGTCCATCCATCTGACTGTCCTTCTGTACATCCCACAATCTTGTTAGCATGAGTCCCCAAGTTTTTGAAGGATTTTCATGAAACTTGATAAACATATAGGGTTTTGAGCCATAACAGGAGGGATTGGTAATGGAGGGTAGAGTGGGGTGAGGGTTTTGAGCCATAACAGGAGGGATTGGTAATGGAGGGTAGAGTGGGGTGAGGTATCTGTGCTATATGAAATGTGAAGGGAGGAAACTTGATGGGATGGTGTACTGTACCTGTGATGTGTTCAAGTGTCCATACCAAAAAGTATAAAAATCTAGGCAAGGCATGAATTACCCCAATCAATTTGTCAAAAATTTATCCATCACTGCCACTTGCTGCTAATATCGAAATCATGTCTATATAGTGTCATTTGTGTATGTTCGTGGGAAGTTGACATGCCATACGTAACTGTCAACAAGCCCACAACTAAAGCCTATGCACAGCTAATCAGATTGCCTGGTTATAGGGTCATAAATGATTTTTCCCACCTTTTCTACCCAGGCCAGCCGGAGTTGGCTGCCTCAGTATGTCCTTAGGAAAGACACTTAGCTCTTATTCCTTAGCAAGATATGGCCAGTAATGTGTTAAAAGTGCTGTTAAAACCAACAGAAACGAAAAAACCTTAAAACTTGCTGTGTAAAGATGTAAAATAATATATTGGATCAAAATTGTTCAAATCTTCTGTCTTTGCTAAGAACATTTTGTTCTAAAATAAAAAGAGTCCTTCGAAGGGACTGACTGTGTACTGGCCAAAAAGAATTTCCAGGAATTCAAGATAAGACTGTTTTTTCTTTTCAATTGTTGAGTGTTAAAACCATGTCTGATATTCTTGAGTGATAACAAGATTTTCAAGATGTCCATCATGGCAGCAATATTGGATGTAAGATTGGCATATGTCGGTATGACCATCCATTCAGGAGGAATAGTGAAAACAAGATTTTCAAGATGAACAACATGGCAGCTTATTAGATGTCAGAACAGCACCATTTTTTATTTAGGACCAAACAGATATCATAAGAAGTCTTGGTGGAAACCCCATGTCAGTAAGAATTCTTTTAGTAAAAATTCCATTTTGATATGACCATTCTTAGGATGAATGTGTGTGTAAAATTTCATGGCAATCCTCCAGGTAGTTTAGGAAGAGTGGTGATAACAAATTTGTGCTAACAGACATGGTGGATGATGACAACAAGCCATTGCATAAGCTTTTCTGGTCTATGAGCAGAAGATCTCAAACTAATATCAACATGAGGTTTTTGCCAGAATACTCCTAATGGTGTCTAGTTAGTCCTAAATGAAAATGATGCCAATCTGATATCCAATATGGCACCATGGCTGGTATCTTGAAAATCTTGTTATTGCTACTGCTCCTGAATGGATGGTCATATTGAAATGGAGTTTCACCAAAAGACTTCTTATCGTATTAAATTGGTCTTTTATATTTTATCTGGTTGTACTTATACATTTATTTGGAAGGCTTTATCTTCCTAACTTTCTGTGCAATTCATTTTTAAATTTTTTGAACTTGGCACTATATAGCCACTTTTGTGCTTCGGTGCCATAAAACACTACTACATACCTATGTACATACCTAAATGAAAATGGTGCCAATCTTGGATCCAATATTGCCACCATGGCTGGTATCTTGAAAATCTTGTTATCATTACTTCTGAATGGATGGTCATATTCACATGGGGTTTTCATGAAAAGACAGCTTTTGATGTCTAGTTGGTCCAGAATGAAAATGGTGCCACTCAGAGATCCAGTATGGTAAGTACAGTGACCATCTTGAAAATCTTGTTATTGCTACTCCTCTTGAATGGATAATCATATCATCATGGGGTTTTCACTAAAAGACTTCTTATGAAATCTGGTTGTTCCAAAATGAAAATGGTGCCGACCTGGTGTCCAATAGGGCAACTATGGCAGCCATCTTGACAATATTGTTATCAATACTCATCCTTAACAGAAAATCATATAGACATGGGGTTTTCACCAGAAGACTTCTTATAATGTCTAGTTGGTCTTAAATTAAAATGGTGCTGATCTGACATCCAATATGGTCACCACTGCAGCCATTTTGAAAATCTTGTTATCACTACTTCTCTGGTTGTCTGGTTGGTTCAAAATAAAAATGGTGCCAATCTGACATCCAGTATGGCCACCGTGGCATCCAGCTTAAAAATCTTGTTATTGCTACTTCTCCTGAATGGAAAGTCATATTGACATGGGGTTTTCACCTGAAGACTTCTTGTGATGTGTGCCACAGTTGGTCCCAAATAAAAATGTTGCTGACCTGACCATCTTGAAAATCTTGTTATATTGCTACTCCTTCTAGATGAATGGTCATATTGACATGGGGGCTTTTGTCAAAAGACTTTGTATGATGTTTACTTGGTCCTAGATGAAAATGGTGCTGATCTGACATCCAATATGGCCACCATGGCAGCCATATTGAAAATCTTGTTTTAGCTACTCATCCTGATTGGATGGTCACACAGGGTTTTCACCAAAAGATGTCTGATGATGTCTAGTTTGTCCTAAATGAAACTGGTGCTGATCTTACATCTAATATGGCTTCCACAGTGGCTACTTTGAAACTCTTATCAGATAGTTTCAACACGCTGCAGTTAAAAAGAAGAAATGTTCTTATCTTAAATTCCTGGAAATTCTTTTCGGCTTGTATAGCTTTGAGGACTCTTGTTAAAGTTTAACACATAAAATGTGTAAGACTTTACTATGCTTTCAGTCCTCTTAGTGCATATATTTTTAGCTGAATTTTTAATTTAACATATTTTAAAATTGAGATAACCTTGACAATCAAAATGATAGGGAATGTTGCTATTTTGTATGAAATTTAGATGTTATATACATTTAGACTGATCTGCTTTTAACAGAACAATTTACTTAAGTACTTCCATTTTAATATGCAAAATGTAGTAAAAACTTTCCTTTAATGACAGTATTAATACACATTGTTGATCAAGGAAGTAATGATATATGCAGGCAAAATTATGTGTAATTTTTTTGGCCTGGAGATACTTGGTGTAGATGAATTTAACTCAACTAAATCATAGACCCTATTTAAAATAGATAGACTGAATAGAATTTTAGTGATATAGATATGTAGATATATAACAAGGATGCCAATGAAGCAGTATCTAAGAGTATTTATTGCATGTTACCTTTGGTTTAGGGCATTCAATAATGAAATATTTAATAATGAATCCATGATCCAGTATATCATGTGGTCTTCATTGTCTTCTGTCCTTATAGTGAAGTAGTCTTAGATAGTCTGGAGTGGATAGATAGTAGGTATACCAATGCAGCAATCAGTGAAAGTATCTATAGCATGTTACCTTTGGTTTAGGGCATATATTTGTTTTTGGAAAATTAATCTAACAATGGTAAATGCTAGAAATAATTCAGATTGCTGAATTGGTATACCTTCTATCTACTGTATTTGATTTCATTCCTCTTTGTATTTTGTTTTTGAGCAGTACACCAGTATGCTTTTATAAAAAAAAATGATGTCCATCATGTAATGGCTGCCTTACCTAGGTGATACATGTACAAAAGAATGAGCCTTTTCTTTGTGAAAAATAATTGATGGGATAAAGAAAAAAAATTACCTTCAATCAGTAAATGAAAAATGTGAGTCTAATAAATTCAGCATGTGTATCATTAAACAATACATTCATGTAAAAGTCTAATAGACTTGGACAACAATCTTTAGCCATAACTGGACATTCAATATGTTTGCAGAGGGCAAGTGAGGAGAAGAGTTTCTTGAAGAATAAGATGTCCCAGATTGTGTCCTTGGCCTTTGTAGTGGACTATCCTCACCGATGGCCAGGCTTCTTCTTGGACTTGCTGTCTGTCATCAAACAGGGACTGCGGCAGGTTGACATGTACCTGCGTATTTTGTTGGCCATAGATACAGAGGTGGTGGACCGAGATATTGTCCACACACAGGAGGTAAGGCCCCCATCCCAGATCAACAAAGAATCCAATTACATATCTAGAGATTTGAGAAGTGGAGGGAGTGCCAACAGGATTAGGTCTAGGAACTGGCTATACCTCCAGTCTCTTTTGAGGGGGAAAAAACCCTGGAAGCTCCAAGATTTGAAGAAATGTCAGGATATACTCAGTAGCAGCACAAACTGAAAGTTAAAGGCAGTTTGTTCTTCTTTTTGTGCAAAAATGGGGTATGGGAATGCAATCACCAGTTCACCATTTTCTTACATAAAGAACAAATAATTCAAGATAATGCATTGTTGACACTGTGCTCCAATTTAGAAAATTTTCTCTATCCAGTATTGGTTATGTATACAAATATTTATGTCTTGTACCAAATTTTGCTGGTGTGAGGGACAGAAATCTCTTTAGGTTTAAGCTCATGCTTAATGCACTTTTAAACACATGGGGAAGAGTTTGGGAGAAATGGCTGCATATTTTGGTCTCAATGAGATCTTTCTAATCAGACTTTTGTATACTGGCCACCTCAATAAAACTGTTTTAAAAAATTCTAAAGAAGGATTTTTTTGTTACATACCCACCATAAGGTACAGCATATTATGCTATGATGATGTCTATCCATCCATTTGTCTGGCTGTTACCAATTTCGTTTCTACACAATAGCTTAAGTTCTCCTCCATCTACAGTTGCCAAATTTTGTAGATGGCTTGCATTAGGGGTAAGGAAGAAACATATCAATTTGGGGTCAAATGGTCAAGGTGAAAGTCACCATGACGAAAAGAAGAAAAATTGTTTATGCACAATAACACGAGGTCCTCACCATCTGAAGCTACCAAACTTTGTGGATGGTTGCACTTAGGGTAAGGAAGAACCCTATCAGCTTCAGGATCAAAATGTCAAAGGTCATGGTCACTGATTGAAAGAAGAAAAATGGTTTCTGCACAGTAACTTGAATTCTCTATCATCTACAGTTACCTAACTTTGTGGATGGCTTGCACTTGGGGTATGGAGAAAGCCTATCAATTTTGGGGTCAAAAGGTTATGGTCAAGGTCACTGCAACTGAAAGAAGAAATCAGGATTCTGCATAATAACATTAGTTTAACATCACAGACCTGGACCAAACTTTTTGAATGATTTGCACTTTGGGTATGGAAGAACCCTATTGATTTTGGTGTCAAATGGTCAAAGGTCAAGGTCACTGGCAGAAAGAAGAAAAATGATTTATACATACAATTTTCAGTTATCAACCATGTATCTTCATAAAAGTTCAAAGTTAAAAGAGCCTATTGATTTTGGGCTAAAACTTTCAAAGGTCAAGGTCACTATGACTGGAAGAAGGAAAATGGTTTTTGCACAATAATTTCAATTCTATACCACATACCTTGACAAAGCTTGTGGATAGCTTGCACTTATGATATGGCAGAGTCCTATTGATTTTGGAGTCAAAATTTTAAAGGTTAAGGTTATTGTGGCTCGAAGGATAATTCTAGACCATGTACCAGACTTTGTTGATGGTTTGTACTTAGGGTAATAAAGAAACCAATAGATTCTGTGGTCTAATGGTCAGTGGTCGCAGTCTTTGTAAATCTAATAAGCAAATAATGGTTGAGGCCATGGAGACCAATTGGTCAATAATCTCCATAGTCCACCATATCCTATGAGTGCATATATAGAAGACTATTAAACACTGGGTGGGTATATATTGTGCCATTCACGGTACTTTTGTTTCTTATGACTTAAGTCTTCTAATTAGTAGTCAGCAGCTGGCTCGAAAACCTTCTTCCTGTATACATTAAATCATCTACTTTACAATACTATCACATTTTTAACTTATGCCATGCTCATGCATCCATTGTCTATCCATCAGTCATCCATCCTCTGGGGCCTGTCATCTGTCCATCGACCATCACAATTTAATTGTTACCACTCTTGTGGCCATATTTTTTTATCTAATTTTGGTCCAACTTGGAATATGGGCTTACATTATCAACATTTTGGACAAGCTCCATAATAAGCAAAATTCATGCATATTAATGAGGTGATCTTGCATTTGATTGACTGAGCTTGTTACTGCTTCAGAAACCATTTTTCTGATCCAGTTTTGATCAAACTTGGAATTTGGGCTTTAATCATCAAGATCTTGGACAAGTTCAGGTATGAAATTAATGCATATTAATGAGGTTATCTTGCATCTGATTAGTTGAGCTTGTTACCCCTCTGAAAGCCATATTCCTGATCCAGTTTTGATCAGACTTGGGATGTTGGCTTATATCATAAGATCCCGGATGGGTTGGATAATAAGCGAGATCTAACCATATTAATGAGGTGATCTTGTATCTGATTGACTGAGCTTGTTACCACTCTGAAGACAGTATTTCTGATCCGATTTTGATTAAACTTTGAATATGGGCCTAAATCATCCAAATTTTAAATGATTTTGTTTATCATTGAGCCTGTTGCCACTCTAGAAGGCATATTTCTGAACTGACAATAATAAAACTTGGAATAGAGGCTTATATCGGCAGATCTCACACACAAGTTTGATACTAGTGCTACTGTAGTGGCTCACTACTCTGCTGGGGTTACTACTGCAGCTGATTTGGGAGCTGACTACCAGAGCCCGATGCTGCTGCAGCCGAATGATAACTTTTTAGCTGATGATTTTGGGATATGGGCTAATTGTTTAAGTTATTTTTTGTGTAATAGACTGATTTATTGGCTAAAACCATGCATATATAAAAGCTATAACTACCTTCTGTCTTTTTGATTCTTTTATCCTGCTGACATCCACAAGATTGGTATAAAATCCGTGAATAGAACACAAAACACAATTTGTAAACACTAAAATGTATCTGTCAGTCTTTTATACAAAGTTATTGGTCAAATATATACATTTAATTACTTAAAAATGTTTAACTAGTCACTATGTTCTACTGCTTAAGTTGCTCTTCATGGTATTTATATAAGCAGTTATGCTTTATACACAGACAGACATTGCAGTGTTTGTCAATTTCTTTCCTCCCCTCATCTAGAACGAAAGTTGGGCCAGCACTTTCGGTAAACACTGACTTTCGGAGCACGTGGCTCTCTTGACTACACTTCATTGTCTTCATCATGGTATTCATAGAAGCAGTTATGCTTAATACACAGACAGACATTGCAGTGTTTGTCATTTACTTTTCTTCCCCTCATCTAAAACGAAAGTTGGGCTGGCACTTTTGGTAAACACTGTCTCAATTTCGGACAGACTTGACAAAAAAGATAGTTCAGTGTCACTACCAACACTTCTTAATTCAATATTGTCAAGTTCGTCCTTGGAAAAACCTGAAAATTCAGATTCTGAATCACTAGCATAAGCAAAAGCTATTGTTTCCACTGTCAACTACAAACGCATGTATTAACTCACACGTGGTACAAATTTGCAAAAAATCCCTGGATTTAGTAAGAACAATCATTTGTTAACTCTATTTTGATTGAATGTTTTTTTACTTCCAATTATTTACCAATAAAACCGATTGAAACATGAACATACAGAGTGGCTCTATCTGTCACTGAGGTATAGGGAGTATAACCAGCAAGTGGATATATCATTCACTGCGGATAGTAGTGCTTTGTTTACAAGCGGATTTAGCAGTCACTGCGGAGGCAAAGCACATTTAGGCAGCGGATATACACACGAGTCGTAGTTAAAGAATTAATAAGTTGATCTGGCATCTGATTGGCTGAGCTTGTGACCATTCTATAGACTATTTTAAACTCGGAAAATACACTTATATTATCGAGATCTTGGATGTGTACAATTATGAGCAAGATTTATGCATATTAATGAGGTGATTTTGCTTCTGATTGGCTGAGGTTGTCAACACTATAGCGATTGTTTTTCTGATAAGACTTTTTATCAAACTTGGTACATAAGGTTATATCATAAAAATATTCAGTGAGTTATATTATGAGTGAGACCTACACATATTAATGAGGTGGTCTTGCATCTCATTAGCCTTGCTTCTTTTCCATCTGAAAGATAGTATTTCTAACCCAACTGTAATCAGACTTGGTAAGTAGGCTAACATCATCAAGATGTTGGATAAGTTTTATTGTGAGCTAGGCCTATATGCATATTTATGGGGTAATCTTGTATAAGATTTACATAGGTTTTTACCACTCTAGAGACTGTATTATTTCACAGGATTTAGATCAAACTTGGCCGAGATCAAAAAATAGGGGGACTGGAATCTTTCTACCTGGCGCACCAACTATCACTTGTTTCCTATTATTATGCAAAAGTGGTTTGCAGTGCACTGTAAGATCATAAAGTGGATTTGTTCAAGGGACCAAGAAGTTCATTCATGGGACATATTTTGTAAACCACACTGCTCCTATCATTGTTAACATAAGAAAAAAGGTATCCTGTTATTGGCAAAAGATGTGAGATTGATTTGGCATAATATATTTGGACATTTAACTCTTTCCCTACCACTGACATGTATATCTGGTGCATGCATGTGTCTTGCCTCCACAGTGAATGATAAATCTGCTTGTAAACAAACACTACTAACTGCCATAGCGGATATATCCACTTGCAGGTTATGCTCACTATACCTTAATGATAGATAGATTGGCTTTGTATGTTAATTTTACAGATGATCTCATTCATAAGTAATGGATGGTAAAAGGACATTTAACCAATCAAAACAGAGTTAAGAAATGATGGTTCTTGCTGTGAAAGATGTCATATACTAAATGTAGCTACTACTGTATATACTCGCTTATAGGTTGACACCTTTGCACTGAAAATTCAATTCCAGTACATACAAAACAATGTAAATTCAAATATTTTGACTTTTTCATGCCACTTTTCCCATCCAGAAATGTATATATGATATGCATTATGGTATTCATTACACAGTAGTTGTATGTACATTTATTTGGATTTAATAATTTGAAAATATGAAATTTAAATATTACTCACCGCAAAGTGAAGCATCCATTAATGTTGTTTACCGTGGGTGTTTACTAGTAAGTATATTGCTTCCATTTTTATGTAAGTCCAAACAGCCCGTATTCTATTATATTTTGTGTTTTGCTGTATAAACACTGTTTGTGTTTGATGCAATAAAAGTTTTGATTTGATTTATATTTGCCTTTTTCATAAGCCAGATCTAATTCCCAAGTGATATTTCATAGTTATCTGCCAGTGCATGTGGGCCGATAAGCCCTTGACTTGTAAAGGCAGCACCCACTTTGTTTCATCAGTTGATAATCCTTTGATCGAGCTGCAAATTTGATACTTATTCAGTGCCAAGTAGACTCCCTGTGCGCATCTGACCTTAATCCCTTAGCTTGTAAAAGAAGCACCCACTTAGTTTCACCAGTTGATAATCATTTGATCGAGCTGTGAATTTGACACCTGTTTAGTACCAAGTAGAGTCCTACAACTCTCTGTGTGCATCTGGCCATGATCCCTTAGCTTGTAAAGGCAGCACCCGCTTTGTTTTTCAGTTGACAACTTTTTGATGGAGCTGCGAATTTGATGCTTCTTCAGTGCCAAGTTGAGTGCTTATTTGAACTCCCTGTGATCATGCAGCTCAATTGACACCTGCTCAGTTGCATCCTTTAATAGATTTCACAGACTGTGTCATTAAATGGTTGCTTTCATAGCTCAAGCTCAGTCTCCACATAGGTACAAACAGATGACTGTAAAGATGAACAATCAGTCGAATGATGTTTATGATGACCAGATGATGATGGAGGATTTCAGAACTTTATTTGGTGACTCAGACGATGAGAATGAATTATCGGACTTTGTACCAGATGACATTAGACAGTGACATTTATAGGATACTGTGAATCACAAAAGTGTGGACTTTACTTTCATTGTTTATTTGTAAGAGGTATGGATCTAACATATTATGGGAGATTGTGAATTAGATCATTCTGGGCTACTATTTTTATACTGGTATGTGACCTATAATAGAATTCATGGATTTATCCTATAAATAGATTTAAAATGTCAAAAAGTACAGATTTTTTATGGATTTTATTACACGAAGATAGACAAAATGTAAGTTGTCAATTTATTTGTGACATATTCCACTCAATAATATAATTGCATTTATTTTTACACTGTTTTTGTCTTTATTTTTATTATTTATCTATCTATCCAGTTTGGCTTGTTTATTTGTGCGAAGTGCAATTCCGACTTATTGATGACATGTCACCCCTTACTGATGGATTTGATTTGCAAAGTACACCTCAACTTATAGGAGGGTCAAAGAAAAATTAGCTTTTTGCAGCCTTAAAAAGGGGGGGGGGGGGGCGCCACTTACTGTCGAGTATATACGATAAGAAGGCGACTTCTCTGGAATTTGTACCATGTGAAAATTTATACATGTGGTTGTTGTAGATATTGGAGACACTGACTTTTGCTAGCTAATTGGAATTGGAGTTTTCTGGTTTTTCAGAGGATGAAATTGACAGTATTGAATTATGGACTATTGGCAGTAATATTGAACTATTGTATGTGTCCAGTCTGTCAGAAATTGAGATGATGAAGACGGCGCAGTGTGGACAAGAGAGCCGCATGCCCCACATGTCACTGAGTTCACTAAAAGAGTTGGGCCTACTTTTATTTTTGATGATGGAAAAAAAGAGGTTTCTTCTTGCAGTATTTTCCACGGGCTTTAATTGACAGAATTGTGGCTGAAACTAACAAGCACACAGCAAAATGTATGAAAGAGAAGCCCGGTTTTCTCTGGCAACCCACAGCACTGGAAGAAATGCTTGCCTTTCTAGGCACACATCTGGTAATGTCAGTCATGGGTTTTCTGACATATACCTTAGCTTGGCAATCTACATGGCCTTTCCAGATAACCAGTATTCCACAACATATGACTAGATTATGATTTATGTGCACAAATTTGACATATAACTTTGTATAACAAGAATGACAGACACATTTTAGTGTTACAGTGTGTTTATCTTCATTTCATATTAAATGGATTTTTTTGCTAATTTTATGGAAGTCAGAGGGGATATAAAAATTACAGAAACAGATGGTTGTTGTAGCTTTTATATATGCATGGTTTTAGTATATAAAATTAGTTGACTCAGTTATAAGGAATAAAAAAAACAGTATTGGCCTATATGCCCAAGACATCAGCTGAAAAGTTATCATTTGACTCCAGCTGCATCATATTCTGGTAGTCAGAGCATTGGGTCACTACAGCAGCTCTGGCAATTAGAGAGTTAAGCAAATGTTTCAGAAAAATGAGAGATAAAACATAAATTTTGAATTTGCATAGAAAATTTGTACCATCACATTTTGTAAACCACTTTCCAATTTTTTTTTGCAAGATACAACAAAAAAAATATATTTAAAAAAAAAAAAGAATATATATATATATATATATATATATATATATATATATATATATATATATATATATATATTGATATACTCTCAGTATAGTGCACAATGCATTACTACTAATTTTAATACCTTAATTTATTTCCATTACCCATTTTGATACTTTAAAATTGAAAATCAAGGTTAACTTAAAAGTAGCAAAAAGAGATCCTTTCATTGACATTATCTTTATTACTATCTATCATAAAATTACAAAAGATATATCTGAATGAAGGGGAAAAGTTTATATTTCTTTTGGTGCTGATGTTAGTAAAATATTAAATCTTAATTTAAAATAGAAATGATATGAAATATAAATTGGTGTCCAGCAGAACATTGTTACAGCTAACTTCAACGTGCCACCTTAGTACGCACAACTAGGTTTCTTGCCTGAGGGCAAATTCACCCCTTCTGTGCCTTTGATCTTACTTCGCGACCACTGGGAACCTCATTGGCATATTTAAAAAGGGAAAGGGTGATATCTGGCATCTCGGCAGAGTTTCCAATCCCTTTGTTATATACTGTCCCTGAACTTGGTAAATAGACTTGTATTATAAATCTCTGAGTAGTATGATTGTAAGTGAGATCCATGCCTGTTAATGATCTTGCATCAGATTGTTTGAGCATGTCAACACTCTAACAACTCTATTTCTGATCAGATTTTGATCAAACTTGGTAAATAGTCTTATATCATCAAGATGTTGGACGAGTTTGATTATGAGTAAGATTAAAAATATTTATGAATAATCTTGTATCTGATTGGTTGACTATGTTACCACACTGGAGAACACATTTTTATCAGAGTTTGCTCCAGCTAGGTAAATAATCATATATCATCATTGTCTTAGACTTGTTCCATGAGAAATGAGAGCTGAGCATTTTAATGAGATGATCTTGTATCACATTGGCTGAGCTTCTTACCTGTCAAGATCTAGAGACTATATTTCTCATCCAATTGAGATATGACATATTAATTAGGTTTCTATCATCAGATCTTGGATGACTTGATTATGATCAACTGGTCAGTACCTTTGATGCTGAGCTTCAATGTTATTGTTAGCAAGAATGTTTCAGAATAAACATTACCTGATGAATGAAAATGTGTCTTGTTTTCACAGAACCAAACAATATAGAACTAATAAGATATGGACTAAAAACACAATGAGGTCAAGTTCTGATATTTTTGCCTAAAATTGTTCTGTTGCTGTGTTTAAAGCAAGCCATGTAAAATTTATTTCCATTTTCTGTCTCAGCTGTATGTTGCTATGACATGTTTTGCAAAATCTGTACAAAACAGACTTTCTTTTTTAAAAAAATGCTTCTTCCATATCTGTGTACCAAAATAAATTTATTGTATCTAAATTTATATCTGGGACCATGAGAGAGAGAAGCTATCTGCATGTTGTTTGCAGATACTAATCCTCATCCCACAAAAACTTGAATATGTGTTACATAACAAATATTAATATTTCTTGAAGCTACATGTAATGTTTCTGAAACACACAATAAGGCACAAAAAGGCTTTCTCTTTCATATACGATCAGGTATATTGGAATAAACTACCTAGTCATATGGGAGAGGGAGAAAAAGATTATGCATCAATCAACATAACCTAAAACTAACATTTTATTGTCCCTGACCAAATGAACTGTGAAATTGTCAAAATATTTGAATATTTGATAGTGCATGATCAAGGAAAGATACAACATTACTCGTAATTCATTAAATTATCCCAAACAAAGCAAGTTAGCTTTCACAGATTTTATTTTCATTTGGAGGTGAATGCTGAATACTGATGAGAGAATGAGATTAAAATGGTCTTACTTTCAGTTACTTAGAGGGTCCATGATTGAACATTGGATCCATGCAGACGTCTTATGAATCAATATAGTGCATGCATATTCACATTACATATTGTCTCCCTTGTTTCTGAATTTTTATGCAATTTTTATTTCTGGTTCTTTCAATTTTTATTTCTGGTTCTTTCAATTTTTATTTCTGGTTCTTTCATTATTACATTGTTGCTTATCCCATAAGATAACAAATAATAATTATGATGGGTACACAGTGTGTGCAAGATTGAGAGTCAAAAATCCCCTTGGTGTCAGAACTAGGGGTCAAACTGAGTAAAAAACAAACCTTGGTGTCAGAACTGGGGGTAAAATTAAAAATTTGGGGGTATCTGACACACTAATGAGGGTGAAGGGAAACACCGGGTACATCTTGATAACGATTCTAAAAAAACTACATTAGCCATATATGAGAGAAAGAAAGAGTAACCTTTATATGAGTACAAAAGGCCAATTAGTAAACATTAAAGTAATCTAGATTCCTAATACATGTATAATCATTATTTCTTTTAGATAAAAATCTCAGTGACTTATGAAATAGTTAAAGGTTTTCATATCAGTTGATTATTCATTTGACTCTGGACATATATTGTGTTTAATTTGTATGTAGTGGTAGGTTTCATTCACTTTTCATCATTTTTGACAAAATTTGCATTGGACAAGTGTCAGTGAGTTGTGACTAATTTATGGCATATGGTTGATGTCATGGATTTCATGGGCTAATCCCAGGAAAACTTAATCAAACCAAAAACCTTTGCAATTTGAAAACCAAATACAGGGTTTATTTTAGGCTGCACACTTGCAGCAGTGACACTTATTTTTGATCTTTGGTGCAAGAAAGTTCCATCCATGGAGCCCATAGGGTGCATAAAAAAAGACCCAGAAAAATAAAGATCATAACAGTTCATTATGGTTGACTTTAGACTGAATGGAGGGCATCCCAAGCTGACTAAATATAGTGTGCTCATTGCCAAAGAAGCATAAGACAATCACTTTGATTGGCTTACAGAAATGTTTTAATGATTTTTATCAGCATCAGCACCAATCATGAGTGCATGGTCAACGATCATTGATAGAAAATCTTAAATGAAAACACAGCTCCATTTATTTTCAAAGTAGTGTAAAGGGAGGCAAAAATGTAGACTCAGATGTCCAAAATAAATTCTGGAGGGGAATGGTTACTTGAGCATGCAGAATTCAAATCTTTGTACAGAAGGCTTGTGGCAGGGGAGGCTGATAATGATCATGAGCACTTGGGTTGTGGATTTAGCAACTTCTGCAGTAAATATTCACTTTTCCAGCATATACTTCGAATCAGTCATTGTTGAGTCAGACTATAGCACAATTGGCTACAATTTCCTTGTCAAGTAAAGTAGCTGTGTCCTGAACAGTGGAAATCTAGCACAATACCCAAATGATATAACTAGTTACGTTCAACATGTCACTTTAGTGCTCATAGATGGGACAGGAAAAACCCAGCTGAGTTGTGCCTTGAAACTCATGATTAACACCTTGGCTTGCATATCCTGTTATATCTACCATCGTTATCTAATCAAATGTAATATCTTCATGCATACTTGCCATACTCCCGGACAGTATTCAGGGGTTTCTGAGACTCAAAAAGTGTGTTTGTAGGTTTGATGTTAATGCAAGTGTCATTTGTCTTCACAAATATGCCTACCCTTTCCCATTGTGGATGTGCATCCACATCTATGTTGGCACAAGCAATGGCCAAAGTCACTAAAAGTGATAAAACCTGTAAGATGGCAATGAATATCCACTTAAAAACAATGAATCTGGCAATGAAAACATTCAAGGTTTGTGGTAATCAGCCGAGTTGCTAAAATCTTTGACCACTGCTATTGTAACTTATTTTTTGAGGTTAAAGTCACACCTATGGCAGTGAAGATTCTATTTATTCTTAGGCTGAAATAATGGAAAAAGGTACTAATTGATGCAAATACACAATTTGTCATTTGATTAATGATTTAATAATTTTAAGTTATTAAAGTTCCATGGTGCAGTTCATTTCAGGTTAACCAGATATTCAAACATGTTAATGTTGTTATGAGTTACATGATAACATGATAAAACATTTATTGCAATAATGTAAATGTCCAAGGAAAATACGAGAAAGTTAAGGTTCCAAAACTGTCAAAGCAAATAAGATTATCTCATTTTTTTAGCACTTCTAGTGCATTATGTACTAGTATTTTCCTTTGTCCCTTTAAAATGTTGTGTCCTCCAAATCTGGAGAGTAAGGGACACTGTGTCCCCTGACCTTGGGTTCCTACGACTAGGTGCAACACTCCATTAGAGATTGAATGGTGCTGTTGTTCAACCTACCAAAATAATCATGTTTTAAATTTTATATATGGAGTAAAAAATCTGACTTCAAAGAAACATTGCCACTGATCACAAACTTTAATAAAGATGACTTCAACATTCTCATTCAATGCAATCAGTGATGTGTAACAACATTTGTTCTTCAGCACGCACCTCTTTGATGTACTTAACTTCGGACAAATTGTGGTGTTCCACTTAGTGTACTTTTACCTATGCAAATTAGCCTAATGGACTGTCCCTTGGCAGTGCTCAAAGGATTTGACATAACACATCACCCTAGCTATTGTGAGCCAATTCATTCAATCTCTGAAAGATGTATGTTTATCTCTGACCACCTTATCTTTTAATTATCTCTAAAACAGCTGTATAAACTGCCCAGAGGATAGTTTTACACGAGCTCTGAACAAGACTGTTTACTGTTTATACATACCACAGATTACAGGCATATATAATGGTGGTCAAGAAATATATGTTTGTTTTCCTTTTTTTTTTTTGTGGAAATTTTGTTTTTTCTCACAAAGATTGCTGAAAATCGTGTTTTTCTAAACACGACCATGTCGGGGGGTTTGGGAGTCCAAAATCATGTTTTTCACGTGACATGTCATGTTATGGCATGTATGTTCATGTTAACTAGGAAGCCAGAGAATTAAACTTCCAAAAACTGGAAATTGTCATTAACTGCAATGTCTTTGATTATCTTTATCTCCAAATATTTCTGATATCGATTAAATCTAAAATTGTTCTTTGAGCTGTTTATACAACATGAAGAACTTGTTCATGTAGAAGGTTATGAATTATGAAGATTGAATCAATAGGTTGCGTGATGCAACCACTTGAAGACAATATCAGAGAAATCACAAAATTTGGAAAATAATCGCATCGAGGATCGATTATATTGTGCTCACAAGCTATGACATCATTGTGAAATGGCGACAGTTTTATGTCACTTACAGTAGGTAAATCTTTCCTGATCCTCTATAAATCTTGCTCTTTAGTACCCAAAGTTTACACCATAATCTACATGTACATGTGTGCAACTATATATATTTTTGACCAGTTTTCTCTGTCAGTATGTTTGTCTGTAAGTCTGTGTCTAACTGTAAATACAATTTAACAAAATGTCTTTGATGAAGGTTCAACCTACTTTTCACTACAGAATGCACTGCATCAACACAGCTAAATACTATACATGTAGTTTTAACCCAAAGAAGAGAAGAAATCTCAAAAAATTCTAAATGATTCTCCTTCTCTTCGTCTCAGACACTTTTTCTCAGTGGATAAAATAAAAGTAAAAGTACAGTTTTAAAAAAAACCTGAAAATAGCGGCCACCCATGGGAAAAGGCAAAACTGTACAGATTCACATTTCAAAATATCATGATTATTATTATTATTATTATTACGTTATCAAGACTGTTTTATGTGCACTATTGAACAAAATCATAAAATAACTATATAGTTACATGTATGCTGTTCTCACCAAATTTATGATCCACACAATATTACTGTATCCTGCTCACATTAATCCATTCTATAAATTAAATTGTCACTGACTTAACATAATCACTGATCTTATTTTGTTTTGTGCACCATAGCAAAACATTAATTTCACTACTGATTGATGACTTACATATAACTAAAACAGAGAGCTTACTCTTTGGTCGGCCAGCTTGTATAAATAGTCTAATATCATCAAGATATAAACAATATATGGATTAGCCAGTTGCTCAACTTGACGAGATCAAAAGACATTTGGCTTATGTGAGAGGTCTATGAGAAGAATAGGGAATCAAAAGAAGCTATATATATAGCAATTCTTTTGACCCATGAACTGAAACTTAGCCTGCCTTTACAGACAAAAGTTTTAATTATTGAATTACCCCTGACCCTAATGAAAAGGGATGTAACTTGTATCTCTTCTCAAAGGTGAACTTTTAATTATCAGAGATAGCTTTAATTCACAGTCAAATCAATGAAGATATCGAATTATACCTGTTACACTGGCACAAAAAGTGACTTTCATTTCTGTTGCAAAACACGATTACTTTTCCCACCATCCATCAATTGAATTGCTTCAACCCTCTTCTGTAGGATAAAAACTGCCTCGCTTTCAAACCCAACATAATTGACACCATGCAGTTAGACTAACAGTGAGACTGGAGTATTGTGAGTACAAGCGAGATATGCAATGCTTTCTCATCAATTCACGTGATATGCCTTTATTTAAACAATGCCTTACTCATCAAACAAAGTTTTATTTGCATACTTAGAGTTGTCACTGTTGATGCGCTCCAGTAACCACTGAAGGCAGGGAGAAACCATTGTTGGTTAGGAAACACCTGACTGCTGACTGCAGAAGGCAATTGACCGTTACACACAGGACATTTACATAGGAAATTTGCTGGAGGAAATTAGAATGGCCATTGTGACCAGGTGACCAATATGTACAGGTGACCGTTAGGACGGGTTTGTCTGTATGTCATTGATGAAAATTTTGAGAGATGCAACAGGTTTCTTCAACATTTTATTCAGATATAAACATTATGGTGGTGCTTTAAGAAGTTGCCTGAATAGATGCTGTTATCCTTCCAAGAAAAATGGATAGCAACTCTGTCTCGGAAACTGGAAGTGAGACTAAGTACATCATCAGTGAAAGATTTTGATAGATGTCATGTGTCTTCCAACATTTTATACACTGCAGTAAAATCCATCCCCAAAACTGGCTAGCAACTTTCTCTCTCCCTCTCTCTGGAATCATAGTCAAACTAAGCACCTCATCAGTGAAAAATGTCAAAACAAGTGCTTTACTGGCAACTTTTTATTTGTAATCATGCCAATATTTCAGAAAGGTTGATTGGATTA
Organism: Margaritifera margaritifera; assembly: GCA_029931535.1. Taxonomy (NCBI): domain Eukaryota; kingdom Metazoa; phylum Mollusca; class Bivalvia; order Unionida; family Margaritiferidae; genus Margaritifera; species Margaritifera margaritifera. The sequence continues at coordinate 1,572,607 of JAQPZY010001566.1, read as the reverse complement.
AAATGTAATTACAGGTACTTAGTTGCACACTAGTAGTGCAATAAATCAGCCCCCGAAGCTGTATTGGTATGTTGGGTGGTTTGAAGTCTGATCTTGCTTATTCATAAAACTCTCCAATTTATTGCAGAGTTGTCTATAATACATGAGTGCACATATTGATTGTTTTTAGGTATTTCACATGGCTTTTGAGTTATGGTCAGTTGAAGGGGCCTTTCAACAACCTGTCCAGCATATTTCCCTATCAAATCTGATGTTTAACAACTTGTAAATCAATATGGAATGACACAACCCTACTTTTTGTTGCCATTCAAATTATCCGGCTCCATCGGTGGATAATTGGCTGTTCCATCAATGTTGAGGAACCAATCAAATGTTACTTTGTGCATTCAAAATGGTTTTAGTCATGTGACTGGAGCATCTCTGGATATGTCATGTAAATGTACTATTATTACAGTTCAACACATGTCAAATTACAAAATGTACAGATTAATTTGACATTGTAACCCAAAATGCTCAGAATACTGTCAATTAATCTATCCATTTTGTAATGTTAAATGTTGTTCGACCATGATAATACTCACATGACTAGATGTCCATCATGTGACAGTCACATACCAATACAGGTTTGGGGCTGATTGGTTGGACTAGTACACTAGTAACTTGACTGATAATAAGCAATATTTGCTTGACATTTGGAAACAGTTTTGCAATATATGTCAAAAGGACTTGAAGTACATGCCAAATAAAGTCATATCTGCATCACCTTAAAATAAACTCCGATATCACTTTCACCCTTAAATTTAGAAATATTAAAATCATCAGATGCCTAAAACCAGCAGAACCAGCAGTTATATTTTTTTAACTGTTAACAAAGACTACAGCAGCATGTGCCTAGTAGAGTCTTCTTATCATTAGTGAGTCAGTGGTAAATCTAAACACTTGCTGCACAGAGGCAGGACTGGAGAACAAATTTTGGATGTTGGTATGTGCATTTCGTTGTGTGTGAACATGTTAAGCAAAAGATTGTAAAGAGGCTGGTGGGAAACAAAATTCACAGCATTCTCATGTTCTTTATTTCATTAATTGAATAATTCATGTGAGTGTATTTTAAAAAAAAAGGAAACCTCTGTCTTTGTTTCTTGTATCTCTACATATCCACAGTAATTAAAATCATTGTATCATCACACTCCTTTTTTTTCAAGTAGCTATATATTCTCATAAGATTTGATTGCTTGAAAAGGTTTATCCTGCATCTCTAGTAATATGTTAATGCATTTTAACAGGTGAGTCTTTGAATATTTAAAAGCATACTGTACACACACTTGTACATCTTAAAAAGAACATTCTACAATGCCGGCTGTGGTAGTTCAGTCAACAGGTAAGTGCACCACCCCACCACCATTACATAATTATATTGCTGCGACTTTCAAGTAGGGGCAATAAAACTTCATCTGTTCACTACATGTCTCGACATGGATAGTCACGATGACCACTATGCCAAGTCTGTTGTGGACACAATGGATGGATTAATTGTTCGTCACGCTGGTGTGATTTTTCCAAAATCGACGATGCATGTACTGTAGGGATGAGTTCTTACAATACTAGTTGATTGCTAAGATAGGTAACCTAGGTGTGCAATATGAGCCCCACTTGGGTCTCATGTTTAGCTCAAGATCCTATAAAGGTCGAGCGAGATTATGGTATGATCCTTTGTGTGTCATGTTTTTCATCAAAATTGCTTTTTAGCTCTGCTGGTTATAGACTAGAAGAGCTTAGGGGATGGCCTGTTGTCCATTGTCCATTGTAAGTTGTCCAACATCTGTGGGTCAACTAGCACAAGTTTGTTATTGCTACTCCTCCTAAACTGCTTGGAGGATTGCCATGAAACTTTACACACATATTCATTGAAAGGTCTAGTTGGTCCTACATGAAAACTGTGCTTCTCAGACATCCAGTATGGCTGCCACAGCAGCCATCTTGAAAATCTTCATGGGCTCAGATGTCACGCTCTCCAGTAGCACAAGTTTGTTATCACTGCTCTTCCTAAGCTACTTAGAGGATTGCCATGAAACTTTACAAACATGTTCATCGCAAGGTCTAGTTGGTCCCAAAATGAAAATGGTGCTGCTTATACATCCAATATGGCTACCATAGCAGCCATCTTGAAACTCTTCAATTTATAGCCCCTGATTGTCAGACCCACCTACTTTTTAGTGATTTGTTGGTACTCTTACTCAGAAACTGTTTGATCTGGACAAAGGAAAGTTTCTAGGCATACATGTAGTTATGTGTATAAGAACCTAATTTGATTTTTAAATGATTTTTAGCTCTACTGGTAATAGACCATATGAGCTTATGGGATGTTCTGTCACCGTCATCTGACATCCAGCCATCTCTTAGCACAAGTTTATTATCATTATTCCTCCCAAACTACCTGGAGGATTTCCATGCAACTTTACACACACATTCATCCCAATGTCTGATTGGTCTAAATGAAAATAGTGCTGATGTGACATCCAGTATGGTCACCATAGCAGCCATCTTGAAAATCTTGTTATTGCAACTCCTCTTAAAAGGAAAGCCATATTGACATTGAGTTTTCACCAGAAAGCGTCTTATGATGTTTAGTTTATCCTAAATGAAAATGGTTCCGTTTGGTCATCCAGTTGGACCACCATAGTAGTCATCTTGAAAATCTTGTTATCACTACTCCTCCTGAATGGAAGGTCACATAAACATGGGGCTTTCATTTCAAGGTTTCTTATGATGTCTAGTTGGTTCTAAATGAAAATGGTGCTGATTTAACTTCCATAATGGCAGCAACTTGAAAATCTTGTTATTGCTACTCCTCCTGAGTGGATGGTCATATCAACATTGTGTTTTCACTTCTTATGATGTCTAGTTGATCCTAAATGAAAATGGTGCTGATCTGATATGCAATATGGCCACTGTGACAGCCATCTTAAAAAACTTGTTTTTGATACTCCTTTTGAACAGAAAGTCATATCAGCATGGGATTTTCACCGGAAGACTTCTTATGGTGTCTAGTTAGGCTTAAATAAATATTGTGCTGAGCTGATATCCAATAGGGCCACCATGGCAGCCATCTTGAAAATCTTTTCACTACTCCACCTGAATGGATGGTCATATCAACATGGGTTTTTCACTGAAAGACTTCTTATGATGTCTAGTTGGTTCTAAATGAAAATGGTGATGATTTGATATAAAATATGGCCACCACAGCAGCCATCTTGAAAAGCTTATCACTATGCCTCCTAGATGGAAAGTCATATCAACATTGGGTTTTCACCAGAAGACTTCTTATGATGTCTAGTTGGCACTAAAAGAAAATGGTGCTGATCTGACATCCAGTATATCCACCATAGCAGCGATCTTGAAAATCTTTTTGTTGCTACTCCTCCTAAATGGAAAGTCATATTGACATAGGGTTTTCATCAAAAAACTAATTATGACATCTAGTTGGTTGTGAATGAAAATGGTCCATAACTGACCTGAAATATTGCTGCCACAATTATCATATTGAAAATCTTGTCGCTACTTCTCCTGAATGGATGGTCATATCAACATAGGTTTTCCACCTAAAGTCGTCTGATGGTGTCTGGTTTGTGTTAAATGAAAATCGTACTGAACTAACATCCAGTATGGTAGCCACAATGGCTTATTTTAAAATCTTGTTGTTCAGGAATATTAGAGATGGTTTCAACACTCGGCAGTTAGAAAGAAGAAATGATCTTATCTTGAATTCCTAGAAAATCTTTTTGGACAGTAGAGTTATCAGTCCCTTCAAGGACCTCTTGTTCAAACATTATTTATTAAGACTTTTTGGTTTTGGTTTAGTTTGGTGTTTTATGCCATAGCAACACAAGTAGGTTATGTAGTACTGAGACAATTGGAGTAAAGTGCTTTGCCCATGGACTCACCATGATAGCCTGTTTGGGTTGATCTGATGGTAGGATTTGAACTTGCACCCTTTCAGTCACGAGTCCAGCATGCTAACCACTGAGGCACTGTGGCTCCTGTGTAGACTTTTTAGCTCACTTGAAATAATGTAGAGAAACTGTTTTGTTTCACAATGACAAGAGGAGACACCCTGACTCAGTGGTTAAGGCATTGGACTTGTGGCCAGAAATATGTGGGTTCAATTTCCACCATAGAGGCTGGATTGGCTACCATGGTGTGTCCTGGAACTAAGCACTTTACTCTGCTTAACTTAGCATGATGTAATCTTCAAACTGTTGCTGTGCTGTATAAATCCAAACGAAACCAATCACAAACACCAACCTGGTTATAGGTTAACAGAATTTTCTTTACAGGAAACAAGAAGAAACTCTCTGATAAAGGATACAATGAGAGAGGACTGTGTGAAGAATTTATCAGATTCCTGGCTACAGATCCTGGTAAGCTGGGAGAAACTTGTATCTGTCTTGTGTCATGTGTAAGGGCAGAAGATGATGCTGTTTAGATATTAGTTTGGATCTTGATTTCCAGAAGAGAAAAGGTCTGTAGGTTTTTAGCTCTACTGGTCATAGACCAGAAGGGCTTATGTGATGGCCTGTTGTCTGCCATCTGTCTGTTAGCACAAGCATGTTATCACTACAGTCTTTCATTAAAAGACTTCCTATGACATCTAGTTGGTCCGAAATAAAAATGGTGCCGATATGATCTAACATCCAATATGGCCACTGTGGTGATCATCTTGAAAATCTTGTTATCACTGCTACTTCAGAATGTGTGGTCATATCGATATAGGTTTTTCACTGACTTATTATATTGTCTTGTTGGTTCTACCTGAAAAAGGTGCAGATCTGACATCCAATATGGCCACTGTGGTGGTCATCTTGAAAATTTTGTTATTCCTACTACTTCAGAGTGGATGGTCATATTGATATGGAATTTTCACTGAAAGACTTCTTATAATGTCTGGTTGATCCCACTTAAAAATTTAGCCTGTTGGACATCAACTTGGACATTCAATATGGCCACCATTGCTGCCATCTTTAAAATCTTGTTATAACTACTTCTGATGAATGGATGGTCATATCGACATGGGGTTTTCTCACTAAAAGACTTTTATTTTGTATGGTTGGTCCCAAATGAAATTGGTAACAATTTGAGATCAAATCTCACTGCCAGTGACCATCTTGACAATCTTGACAAGAGGTTTTCACTAAAACACTTCATATGATGTCTAGTTGATCCAGAAATAACAATGATACCTATATGACCTCCAACATGCCACCAAATTTTAGTATTTTAAGTTGTCAAAAAAATTCAGTTGGAACTTAAACTAAAGAATGTTTTACCCATACTTAAAAACAGGTGATAGAATAGATGACTGTCAGACCATGAAACCACTTTAATTGCCCTGTTTATGGCCCAAGTTCCTCTGACCCTCCCAGCTTTTTATTTTCTTTCTTCTGGCTGAAAGAGCCAGAAACTGGCAGGTAAACAAAATCTGAAAATATTTATTTCTCCAAGGAACACCATATTTTAACCACTCTATTACCTTATCTAAACAATTTCTAGTTATGAACTAGTTTGCAGAGAGGGACAAAATGATTTTATTTTCAATACAATCTGCATTAAGAATCAAACTATACTTCCTTTTCTATTGTAGAGGCAATATTTTAAGGACTGAGGATCGTTTGGTTCTTTTTACCATTACCATTGTTTTGACCCAGTGGATGCAAAGAAAAACAAACACCAGAACTGTAACCAGAATTCTTTCTTTGTAAAAGAAAATACCAAAACATTATCCCACCTTGTAAGTGTTCTTTATTTACAAGCAGGGATATAATACAACTTAGTTTACCCAGACCACTTCCGACTGGCATTGAATGTCCCAGACACAATAGGGATAATAATTTTCTGTTCAGGATATATGGGAAAAATGATAAGTTGCATTTGTACACAAATATCTGGACAGCGAGAAAAGTAATTATTTTTAAAAATTTTAATAATTGGATAAAGGATAGTATGGATATATCTGAAGAATGGCTTCAATGATACTACTTCAATAACTTAGTTTTTTTCTCCCAAAAATATTAATTATAGATGTAATCAAACTTAGCATGTTAGTATATCTTTAAATTTCTGAGATAAGCTCAGTGATCTTCTATCCATATTAGGCCATGACAAAGAATTTTGTATTGCACTTGCAGGTATCTTGCAAACATGCTAAAAAAAAAAAAAAAACTCACACATGTAAAAAATATTTTTGTTACTAAATTATTATGTTGGAGTATATCAAATACGGTTTCAGTATTCAGCAGTTAAAAAGAATAAAAGGACTGAAGAAACAAACTTGTTGTGGATTCCTGTAAATTATATTCAGCCATTAGAGCATTAGTCCTTTTGTGGGACTTTTGTCAGATATTATAGCTTCCAATGAAACTTATGTAAAGCCTATTACCTTGCCAAAACTCGTGCAGTAACAGCTTCATATTTTGTTATCATATAATTGTGTAGCCTATACCTGATTTTATGTTTCAGGCCCTTTTTCCATCCACAAACAAAATTGTCATAAAATTTCTATTTATTTGTGCTATATTAAGGATGTGTATTAGACATCTGCAGGGAATACTGTTTGTAAAGGACACTCAAGGACTGTGCAGTTTTTATGCTCCAACTGCTTGCTGAGTGGGCATCTTAATTTGGTCCTGTGCATCCATTTGTCCATCCGTATGTCCCTTGAAGCTTAAATACTAAAAGTAGACAAGAAATTTGGTAGGCATCTTTTTATGCATATGTAGATGACCTGAGTAGATTTTCAGGCCACTAAAGCAGTTTTCCCATTTTTTTTTTTAAAATTGAACTTTTTGTTTGGACTTGGACATATTTTGTGGAAATCTTGTTAGCACAGTTGTGCAAAAACCACTTGACATAGACAAATAAAGTATATGTTGACGACCTAATTAGGTTTGTAGGCCACAACAGCAGTGTTTCCCTTTTGATATGCCCCAGCCTATTGTTGGAGTGTATTATGCTTTGACCCTATATGTCTGTCCATCTGTATGTTAACTTTTCCTTTTCTGCACATTAAGACCAGTTCTACAGCATTTACTTTTGCTAAACTTTGCAGGTAGTTCTTCTTGATGAAAGAAAGATGCCTGTCGGTTTTGGGTGAAAAGAAAAATCGTTTCTGCATAGTAATGTTACTGCTACTTCACAGACCTGGATCAAACTTTGTGGATGGATTGCACTTGGGTTATGCAAGAAGCCTACTAATTTTTGGGTCAAAAGATCAAAGGTCAGGGTCACTTTGAAAGAAAAGAAAAATAGTTTGTACACAAAAATTTCTGTCCTTGACTGTCTAACTTCACCAAACTTTGTGGATGACTTATATGTTGGGTAAGAAAGAAGCCTGTTGATTTTGGGGTCTGAAGGTCAAAGGTCAGTTTCACTGTGATTGAAAGAAGATAAAAAATGGTTTTTGTTATCAACTCATTATATCCTTTATGCCCTGTCACAGTATGTATGTAAGTGTGTGGTTTAATGGTATGTAACACAATATTGGGGTCTGAAGGTCAAAGGTCAAATTCACTATGATTGAAAGAAGAGAAAATTGTTTTTGTTATCAACTCATTATTGTATCATTGTTGCTTTATATCCTTTATGCCCTGCCGGCTTCATAGAGGTGAGTTATGTAATTGTCGATTACACTATCTTATTCTGAGACTGCCAGTTTCTACATTAGGTTGCCATCTTTGTATGTGACTAGTTTGGCTAAATACAACCTATTTAAAGTAACCAGTCTAATAATCTGTGCAGTCAGCTTCAGTTAATTTAAAGGATCTGAAAAATGTGGGCATGGAGACAAATAAGGATAATTTTGTCAGTAGTAAAAGCAGATATTGCTATGGCTTTATTCATGTAAACAACCTTTAAAAAATGGTTATGGTTAAGGCAAAGTGAATTTGAGGCCAGGCCATATGTAGACTGATGGTTTAGAGAACTCTAAATTCTGAATTTTAATGGCTGGCCCTAGAGGTTGAAGCAGATGATGTTGAAGCACATGATGACAGTTGACAGTTCTAACAGATCTTGGTGTAATAGTGAAAATAATCTTATGCTTTTCATATTGTTGCTTGTGCACTTTACATAAGCATAGTTTATACACAACAATAAATGACCCAACCAGTCATTACTATTAATGAGCTTATATTAATAGATTAGTTGTCTACCAATCAAAGCATCTCCCGCTGTCACGTACAGCATCGTTGTTTGACAGTTCTTTGTTTGGAGTAGTGAGAGCATGTTAAATTTCTCTTGATCACCACCGTCTCCACCACAATGTTTACAGTGTTCAGTGGACTTGGGATTGTCATTGCTGTGATATGTTGCTTTTCCAAAGAAAGAAAAGCTGACCATTTATTTCATTTTAGGCATTCACTTTATTCCATTCCGTTTTATTCACCCAAGAATGCAATGTGTGCACTATATGGTGTATTCATACTAAACCCATTGAAGAAACTTTACTCAAGGGTAATCCATATCATTCTATCAGGGAGTTTTGCCACCTTGCTGTGACCATTATACAACTCTGTTGTGCCCTTTCAGTTACCACTGAATCACTTACAGACAAAATGAATCAAAATTCATCAGTAGCAGCAGACAGTCCCAATAGACCAAACATACATGTTTTATGAATACAAAATATAGCTTGACCAGGTTTTTGTTGTGTATAAAATTAATCTTTTAATTTGCCTTAACAAAAACAAATTCAGTTTATGTCATCTTCTACCATTATTTCCTCACTCAATGTTTAAAGCAAACAAATTTTATGTTGGCTCATTGCTTTAGTAAAGAATGTACCTCCTTATTTTAAATGCAGGGAGTGTGGTAGCTCAGTTGATAGCGTATCAGACTCATAATACAAGGGTTTTGGGTTCGATACCACCCAGGCCAGTCTGGATCAGCTACCTCAGTGTGTCCTTAGGAAAGGCACCTACTAGCTCCCATTTCCTCAGCATGATATAGCCAACAATGTGTTAAAAGTGCTGTAACACCCCCTCCCTTCCCCAAAGGAAAAAATTTATTTTGAATGCAAAATGCGATAGTGCAAACCTCTGATGTAATATTTTCTGATCATGGCACTATAGTATACTTATTTTTCCTAGTGCCAGATAATGCCCAGTCCCATTTTCTTGGGTATATTGCAAATATCTATCAAGAATTTTCAATTTATGTAAAATAAACTGTGCAAACAATAACGGTGTACCACTAAAATCAACATCTGATTACCATAGGAATACAGACTAAGCCACATTCCTAATGTATTTGAAACTGGGAGAATTGGCAAGAAGTGTATTGAATTCATACATGTTAAAACATGAAGAAAAAAAACAAAATGTATGCCTTCCATATTGGAACTTTTTGACTGTCTACAAAAATTATCACATATTCAAAATATCTGCTACTTGAAAATATTCAAGTTGATGGATGAATTATGGCAAAATAATATGAAAGTTACAGGTACCTTAATTTGTTTTAGACATTACCACCACTTTCCTTATTTATTACATACCCATTTATTGTTACATGGTTAAGCTGGTGTTTTGAATCACACATCAAAGTTGAACAATTTAGGTGTTTTCACTGATGTCTGTGCATCTTTGATGTACCAAATAAGATTTTAATAAATTCTAGTTTGCTTTTAATTCCATTCACACTGTACAACTAAAGCATACAAAATTTGGGTCTGTGGGGATAGAAATATTTTGAAAATCCATGTTTGTTGATGGGCAACAAGCTTTGAAAAACTGGTTGCCCAGCAGATTTTTCTGGTTGCCTGGTAATTACTGCAATTGCTGCAGATTGCTCTAAGACAAACTATGCAACAACTTTTGTCATATATATATATATATATATATATATATATATAGCATACAGTGGTCATATCAACATAGGGTTTTCACTGAAAGACTTCTTATGATGTCTGGTTGATCCTAAATGAAAATGGTGTTGATGTCCAATACAGCCACCACAGCAGCCATCTTGAAAATCTTATTGCTGCTCCTACTGAACAGAAAGTCATATTGACATGGGGTTTTCACCAGAAGACTTCTTAAGATGTCTAGTTGGTCTACAGCAGCCATCTTGAGCATCTTGTTGATTCTACTCCTGAATGGATGGTCGTATCAGCATGGGGTTTTTGAAAGATTTCTTACATTGTCTAGTTGGTCATAAATGAAAATGGTGTCAATCTGACTTCTAATATGGCTATCACAATGGCCATTTGGAGAATCTTATTATTGCTACTTCTGGATGGCTGGTCACATTGACATTGTCCTTTCACCAGAAGACTTCTTATGATTTCTAGTTGGTACTAAATAGAAATGGTGCTCATCTGATATCTAATATGGCCACCATGGCAGCCATCTTGAAAATATTGTTATTGTTACTCCTCCAAAACAGAAGTCATATCAATATTGGGTTTTTGCCAGAAAACTTATAATGTCTTGTTGGTGGCCATCTTGAAAATATTGTTATGGCTACTCCTTTTAATTAGAAAGTCATTTTGAAATGGGTTTTCATCGGAAGAGTTCTTATGGTGTCTAGTTGGTCCAAAACAAAAATGATGTAATCTGACCCTCAATATGACCACCATCTTGAAAATATTGTTATTTCTACTCCTCCTGAATGTATGACTCTATCAATGTGGGGTTTTCACAAATAGACTTTTTATCATACCTGGCTGGTCCTAAAGGAAAATGGTGCCAATCGTATATCCAGTATGGCTGCCATGATGGCTGTTTTGAAAATCTTGCTGTCACTACTCCCTTGAATGGATAGTCATATTGACATGGGGTTTTGACCAAACGACTTCTAATGATGTCTACTTGGTTCTAAATGAAAATTGTGCTAATCTGATATCCAATATGCCCACCGCAGCAGCTAATTTGAAAATCTTGTTATCGCTGAAGAATATCGGAGATGATTTCAACAGTTAAAAGTAAGAAATGGTCTTATCTTGAATTTCTTGAAATTCTTTTTGGCAAGAAGAGCATCAGTCCCTTCAAGGGACTCTTGTTTCAAACTCTATTTGTATAGACTTTTTGGTTTTGGTTTGGTTTGGTGTTTTACGACATAGCAACACAAGTAGGTTATTTAGTTGTTTGCACCATGACCCAGGTAAATGAAATTCATCCGAGATGGAGAGATGACCTGATTAGATTATCACATTATTTAAAAGATATTTTGATTTCTGTTAGTTTTTTTTATAAAATGTTTAAGCAGAGACTTTTACATGCAAATCTTGTTAGCAGGATGATGACTGCCATTGACTAAAAATAGAAAAATCTTTAGAAACTTCTTTCAACCATTGATTGAATTTGACCAAATTCGACAGCATCATAGTATGCAGGACTTTCAAGTTTGTAAATAATAATTAAAGTAAAACAGTCCTTGTAACATTCTGTCCATCTTATTACAATCTCAGACAAAGTAAAGTTCGTAGAGTATCGATTCCATTGTGGGACTTTTTTCATAACAAACTTTTAACTAATGATGTTACAATCAAGGTTATGATTTCAGTTCTGAACATAATGATTATCTAGCTCCATAAATTATAAAATATCTCCACCAGTATGAGAAAAGTTTTATTCCAGAATTAGAATCTGTTATTCCTTAAGCTGCATGACAGTATCTGTATTGAGCATAGAGATTTTCAGCATGCACTTTTTTTTAAATGAATATTGTAATGTATATGAATATGAATTCCCTTTGTAGACAGAGTATGAGAACAGCCATGCAGAGCTAGTGTGCACTTGCCTGGAAGTGATAGGCAGGTACGTCTCCTGGATTGAAATTAGCCTGATTGCTAACAACAGATTTGTGCCACTGTTGGTGCGCTTCATGAGTTTACCGCTTCTGCGAGAGAGTGCATGTGACTGTATCCATGACATTATGAGCAAGGGGATGGAGCCACTGGGCAAGGTGGAATTAGTGGAGTCCTTAACCACTGTCCTGCAGAACTCAGGGGCACTTCAACCACCAGAGGTAAGACAGACAGACAGACTAACACACACACAGAGCTCCTCTTGCTTTGGTTTGATTACAGCTGCTTTTTGACTCATCTGGCTGTAAGACCAAATGAGCTTATAGTATGGTGCTGTGTGCATCGTGTATGGTCCATTATGCATCCATCAACAATTGCTAGTTTAAACGTCTTTAAAAAAACCCACTGGACCAATTTTGACCAAATTTGGCAGAGAGCACCCTCTCATGAAGACACGAAGACATGGCTTTCAGATTTGTACAAATGATGCTGATCTACCTTCGAATATGGCCACTGTTACTTAAAATTGATCTTTAAATGGCTTCTTCTCCAAAACCATAAAACAGAATTTGATCAAATTTGACAGAAAGCATCCTGGCATGAAGTCCTTCCAAATTTTTGCAAATAATGCCAATCTGCCGTAAAATAAGGCTGCCATTATTAACAATAGGGGAAGCAGCACTAGATCATTTGGTATAGTGTTGCACTCCTAAACCAAGGGTTGTGGGTTTGATACCTGCCCAGGCCAGCCAGAGTCAGTTGCCTCGATGTGATCTCGGAAAAGGCATTTGGCTCCTATTTCCTCGGCATGATGTAGCCAGTAATGAGTTTAAGGCAGCTGTTAAAACCAACAAAAACAAAAACAGAAACTTAAAATAGAAAAACTCATCCATTGTCCATGAACAATTGCTATTTCCTACTTTTCAAAAAGCTGCAATTACCAATTTCAACCAAGCATCATGGCATAAAGGTCTTTCAAGTTTGTACAAATGATGCCTATATGCCATCAAATATGGCTGCCATTACTAAATATAGAAAAACGTTCAAACAATCTCGTCTCAAAAACTGCTGAACAGAATTTGCTTAGATTTGATAGAAAGCATCCTGGCATTAACACCTTTCAATTTTGTACAATAATGATGCCAATACACCATCAAATATGTCTGCCATTAAAAAATATAGAAAAACCTTTAAACAACTTTTCCAAAACTGCTGAATAGAATTTGACCAGACTTGACAGAAAGCATCCTGGGATGAAGAACTTTAAAGTTTGTAAGGGAACCACACTAGATCAGTTGGTAGAGCATCAGACTCATAATTCAAGGGTTGCATGTTTGATACCCACCCAGGCCACACTGGGTTGGCTGCTCCAGTATGTATTTGCGAAAGGCACTTTGCTTCCATTTTCATGGCACGATATAGCCAATAATGTGTTAAAAGTGCCATTAAAACCAGTGAAAACAAAATAAAATCAAATCAAAGTTGGTACAAATGATGCCAATCCACCATCAGATATGGTTGCCATCTTTAAACAACTTCTTCTCCAGAACCACGGAATAGTTTTTGACAAACTTGACAGAAAGGATCCTGGCATGAAGACCTTTACAGTTCATACAAATGATGCTGATTAGGTATCAAATATGGCTACCATTACTAAAAATAGAAAAATGTGACCAAATTTATGGAAAGCATCCTGGCATAGGTCTTTCAGGTCTGTGCAATTAATGCTGATCCATCATCAAAATATGGTTGCCATTACAGACCTCCCAACCCTTAAATTAAATTGCAAATTTGTGGAATAACAGCAAAAAATTAAAAAATACAATCGTTGCGGTCAAATCTGGATATTGATTTGTCTGGGTTTGGTCCAGAATGGGGTTTTCATATTTAGATTCAGTGGAGTTGGTCAGGGAACCAGACCAGCTTTACAATAGTATCTCGTACACTTTAATCTGCACGTTTTTCATGCAAACAACTGCATGATGAAGCTTCTGCTTATAGAATTGTCTAGAAAATGTATCCAACAAATGCAAACATGATGAAGATGAAAAGGACTATCAGCCCCCTAAAAGGTTAAAATAATCAGCACAGAAGCATAAACATGAATATACAGATTCTTGGCCATGCTTGGAAAAAAAGCAGGAAAGGCAACAATTATATTTATTGGACATCATGTTGCATCCATTTAAGTATTGCTCATGGTGGGAGAGATGATTGATGCTGCCATGTGGAATTAAAGAAACCAAAGATTACATCGAGTTGAGAGATCCATTTACCTCTGTGAGGTTTTGAACTGCAGTTTCTGAAACTGAACTCGTGGTCATTAAGGAGTTACAAACTTTTTGGTTGAACATAATGTTGCCATTACTGCATCAGATCACACTTCAGAACAGTTCATATGCATGTTTTCTAAGTCGACAATAACAGTACATGTTATGTCATTACACCTTACTGAAAATTGGTATAACTTATGGAAAGATATCGACTGCCTTACTGAGAAGGTCTTGGTAGGTTTGGCAGGTCTGCCATTACTAAAAATAGAAAACCTTTTAACGACATCTTCATAAAAAGTGCTCAGAAGAATTTGACCAAACTTGACAGAAAGCATGTTATACAAATGATGCCAAACTGCAATCAAACATGTCCACCACTGCTAAAACTAGAAAAACATTTAATTGACTTCTTCTGAAGAAATGCTTTACAGAATTTGACCACACTTTACAGAAGCATCCTGGAATAAAGGACCTTACAATTTGTACAAGTGATGTCAATCCACCATTAAATGTGGCCATCATTATTAAAAATATTAAAAAAACTTTAAGTGACTTCTTCTCAGAACTATTCAGCAGAAATTGACCAAATATCACAAAAAACATTTAGGTATTAGGACTTCCAAATTTGTACAAATTATACCGATTTGCCATTAAAGATAGCCACCATTACTACAAAAGGAACATTCCTTTGACTGTCTTCTAAAATCCACAAAAACAGAATTTGACCAAATTTTACAGAAAGCACTCTACCATGAAAGGGCTTTTAAGTTTATTCAAATGATGCCAATATGCCATCAATTATGGCTGCTGTTACTAAAAATTGAAAAAGGTAATAATTTTATCTAAAACAAACGTTTAACAGAATTCAACCAAATTTGACAGAAAGTGTCATAGGTTTAATGCCTTTCAGATTTAAAGAAATGATACTGTTCCATCCCCTTCATCTATACTTGTTGCCACTACTCTCATTTGAAGGAGCCATGGTAGCTCAGTTGGTAGACCGTTGGACTTGTAATCCAAAAGTTGCAGGTTCAATACCTTCCCAGGTCTGCTGCCTCTGTGTGTCCTTGGGAAAGGAACCAACAAAAAGAAAGCAAACTCTTTTTTGATGACTACATCAGTATTATGGACACTTTCATTCTTATGTCTGCAATTAAAGTGTGCCCTTGGAAGAAAGATGGCCTCTTATGATTGGGACAATATAGTAAAGTGTAACCTTAGTTCATAACAAAGTTGCCTCATCTTGACCTTTCTTCAGAGGAGCCTCACTAGAGGGAAATTGCAGGATGTGTGTTGGCATCAAACAGTTTTTGATTCTTTCATGATAAATACTGTAAGACCCAGGACAGTGATATATTTACTGGCTATTTGCTGTGCAAAACTTTAATCAGCTACTTTTTACCTGCAAGATGCTTGTGTTTCATATTTCAGATTGTTTATCATTGTTACATGTATTTTGTTACATAACTTGACAGTAATGTTTTTTTTGTTTTTTTGCCAAACAAAAGAATTATCTAGATCTTTACATTTGTAGCTCACCTCTATGAAGTAGTTGTACTACCCCCAATGTTGGTATCAACATCAGCACATATAAAAGCATATACATATATACATCTTCACTGAATGTCAATCATTCTTTCTTCTTAGGTTCTCCAACAGTTTAAAGTGTGTTTTATAGTACTTTGTACATATATGTATGTTAGTTGTACATTCTTGGTTTAAGTTTTGCATTTAGCTCAGGCTTTTTGCACACTGTATAAATACTGGTATACCTAGCATCATGAAACTTGGTGAGGGGATAAATCTTGATGAATACTACACCCTCATCACAAAAGAAGGTCACTCTGATCTATATTTCATGCTTCACAGACTTTGGTTACATTTTGTGTTGTAAGTTTTTTTATCAAGTTCAGTTTATGCTAGAATAATCAAACTAGATGATTGTATGCATCTCCATACCTGACAACCATTACGCTTTTGGTGTAATCATTCCGCTTTTTTTCACCTAATTACATCTTACGCTCACCTGCATATGGATTACGCTTTTCTGGTACATTAAAAAAAAAATTAATAATAAAACAATAAACAGTTGTGTTTGTCATTTTTATTATCATCTCTTTAATCCCACACATCATATAAATCGGAGAATATTCTAAAAAGAAGAAGACTGCCGCATAGGAATAACATAAGAATACATTTGTTATAGATCTCTGTGTACTTTCCTTATTTTCTATTTATAGCAGGTGTATGTGACCCATTTCCAAGAAAACAGACGGGTTTCTACAGTATAAACATTTTTCTCACAGATTCATTATATTAATATACTGAATATGTTAGCAGACCAGTCAATACTTTTAAAAAAATGGTGGCAGATGTTAAGTGAAGCAGGCTTTTTCGATGTGACTCTCGGATGTTATATATGACTGAAAAATGTTAGAGAAGATAGATCTTTTTAAACTTTAAAACATGTCAGATCAGAAAAAAGACAAATAAATAGTGCTTTACAAATTTAGAAAGATAAACGTGAGAGGGGTAGTACAACACTGAGGTTGAGCACATGGTAATGATCGTTGCAGAATTTGTGGAGTTGACTTTATGATCACTCAGCTCAAGTTAGACATGTGGACTAGTTAAATTGATTGTTGTGTATATATAATTTGCCAATATGTTTTGTGGTTTGTATTCTGATACTAATTCACCTGGATTTTGCCCATTGGTGACAAGAACTTTAACCAGCTGCAGATCCAGGTAAGTAGCAAAACTAAACGTACATTTTTCAAACAGTTTATTGTAATTATGGCATTTACTATATAGATTATACTTTTTATGCTCAGATTACTCTTTTTTGCCACTTAGGTTACACTTATTCCTCAATAAGGGTTGGCAGGTATGCATCTCTATAAGTACCACACCCTTACCACAAAGAATGTCACTGAGACCTACATTTTCACATTTTAAAATACTTAGCTTATGTTTCTGCATTTTGCTCATACCCAGTGATGTTTTTATCACCCTGTATACATGTTCAAACTTGTTATATCAAGAGTCATACAGTTTGGTGAGGGGATGTATCTTGATGAGTACCACATCCTTGTGACAGAAGCAGGTCACTGTAACCCATATATTTCACTGTATTGGGTACAATCTCAAGTACAGTTAATGCCAGAATCATCAAACTAGTTGATTGTATAGTACCACATCCTTACTACAAAAGGTCATTGTTACCTACATTTAACATTTAATGGCTTATGTTAAGTTTTTACATTTAGCCCATGACCACATTGATGTTTTATCCTCTGTATAATACTGCTATATCTGGAATCATGAAACTTGGCAAGAGGATGCATCTTGATGAGTGCTCCACACTCATCTTAAAAGTAGGTCACTATGACCAGTATTTAGTTTCACTCACTTTGGTTCAATTTCACATTTTTACTGTTCATGCTTTAATCATTAAAGTTGGTGATTGTATACATCTCTTGGTAAGATGTCAATACAACAAAGGTCACTGTGGTCTATATTTCACATTTTTCTGGCTTAGGTTAAGTTTTTGCATATAACTCATGACTACATAGGTTTTTGACATGCTGTGTATATACAATCCTATATGGAATCATGAAACTTGTTCATACTTCTTAATGAGCATTACTCCCTCAATCATTAGTAGGTCATTATGGAACATATTTTATGCTTCACTGACTTGGATTAAATTTTATGTTTGATGTTCATTTCCCAGACACTGTTCATGCTAGAATCATGACTGTCACATTGGATACATCTCTGTTACTACTATACCCTTAAAACCAATGAAGTTCACTGTGACCTACATTTTATGCTTTACTATTGTGTCTATGATCTCATTGATTCATCCATGCTAAACCTATATATATCTTAGCCTACTCAGAAGGCCCTTTCTGACCTGTGCAGTTGGAAGCAGAAATAAACAGGTTTTTTATTTATAACTTTCTATATTAATGACTATGCATTTTGTATTGTTATATCTCACCCATATCAGGTTAACTGTGTATTGTACATGTAAATGAGTATAGGAATTTGGTGAGTGGACTGCATGATGCATGCTTTTCATGTGGGGCCTCACCTGTTGTGCTGCTGGTTGTTCTATGCATTAAACTTACATGACTGGCTTTTATGCACATCCAACAAAAGAGCACGCACAACAACATTAAAATGGTGACCAATAGGAGTTAGATAAACCCTTTGCAGGAAATAATCAATATTCTTCATGACATGTAAAGGCATGTGGTAATGTTATACTTTTATGTCTTCCCTTCAGAATGAAGATGAGGACTTTGTTGCCAAATTATCAAAACTTGTCAATAATATGGGGGTGCAGTTGATTTCCAGCTGGCAAAAGTAAGTCCGACACTTTCTCTCTCTATCACTTACCTTAGCATTGTTTAACAGATTCAACCCAAGCGATGACTTTTCATGGCACGGCATGTTACCCTTCCATGGACAGTTATGTTATCACAGTTTGTCATAGACCACTATGTTAGATCTTGGCAAAAATAGCAAAGACTAGGCTTTTCAGTGATGTCAACTAATATAGATTTTCAATGTATTTTACTCAGTTGGAGCCTAAAAAGCACAACAATCCTGACTTTTCAAAGTTAAAGAAATACCCCGGTACTGGGTTGGATCTTGCATCCATATTTTAATCTTCTTGTAAGATTGAAACCATTTGGGTAAAATTAGCACACAGACAAGTTGAGCTCTGCAAAAAATTAGGTTATGTTTGATAGTTCTACAAAACTACTCTATTTATGAGGTGATTGATTTCCCAATATTGAGAGAATCTATGCATTTTTACTCTTTTTAAAAATATATGCATATACAAGGTGTATGAATGGTAAGCATTACTGAGTTTTGTTACATATTTTTTTAATATTTCATATAAATAGAAAAGAAAACAACATTTTACTGCTTGACTACTGAAACCTGATTGATCTGTTTAAACAAAGAAAGATCACTTCTTAGAAAAATAGAGGTTTTTGGAGGAAAAATCCTTTATAAGTAAAATAGGTTACTTGAATATTTTAATTATAAAGGAAACTCACTTCTATGAAGTAGAGGTATTGTACTACCCCCCTGCATTAGCATCAGCATCCACACAAATCAGAGCATATACACATGTACTGCTTCATTGCATCTCAACCATTTGTTCTTCCTAGGTCCTAGGCAACAGTTTGCATTGCAGTGGGTTTCAAAGCATTAGTTATACATTCTTGGTTAAGTTTTTGCTTTTAGCTCAGGCTTTTTGCACACTGTATCAATACTTTTTTTTACCAGGAATCATGAAACTTGGTGAGGGATGTATCTTGAGTACTACACCCTCATCACAAAAGTTGATCACTGTGACCCATAGTTCATGCTACACTGCCTTAACTTAAAATTATTTCTAAACCTGTTTTCATGCTAGAATCATGAAACTTGATGATTGTATGGATCTCTCTTAGTTTGACACCCTAACAATAAAAGAATGTCACTGTGACCAACATTTCACATTTTACTGGTTTAGGTTAAGTTATTTTGTTTAGCTCATGACCAAATAGGTTTTTTTTACCCTGTAGATATATACTGTTTATTCCTAGATTCATTAAACTTGGTGGGGGGATGCATCTTGATGAGTACTACACCCTCATCACATATTTATGCTAGAATTATCAAACTAGATGATTCTATGCTTCTCTGATAGTACCACACCCATACAATGAGACAAGATTATAATGATCTACATCTTGCATTTTACTGGCTTAGGTTATGTTTTTGCATTTAGCTCATAACCAAATAGGTGTTTTAAAAGTAGGTCACTGTAACCCATATTTCACCGACTGGTTAAAGTTTGAATCATCAGACTAGATGATTATGTACATCTTAGTACACACCCATACAAAAGAGGTCACTGTGACCTACATTTCACATTCTTACTGGTTTGAGTTAGGTTTTTGCATTAGGCTCAATGCAGCATAGATTTTCTGTATGTTATGTGCATACTATCCTATCTAGAATCATGAAAGTTGTTCTTGATGTGCACTGCTCCTTTATTTCAGTACTAGGTCATTATGGCCCATATTTTATGGTTCACCGAATTGGGTTAACTTTTGTGTTTGGCACTGTTCATGGTAGAATTGTGAAATTAATGACATTGTGCATCAGTGTTACTTCTGCACCCTTACAGCAAAAGAAGCTGTGTGAATGAGTATAGGAATTAGATGAGTGGACTGCATACTTCAAGCAAGATCTCATCTGTAGTGGCTGCTCAAGGTAGTTATTGATGTATAAAGTATACTTGTACTTCTGGCTGTCGCTTCAAGGTTTCTTGAAGCCTGTGACTTTCACCCAGTAAAATCTGGCTTCTAGGTGTGGACACTAAGAATATCTTCTGAAGCAGATTTTAAGAGCAATGATTTTTTAAAAACAAATAATAGAAAAACAACATTAATCTATGGTTTTTATCAACTCATTATAGTGCCTCTTCTTTCATAAGCATAGAAACGGATGTTCTTTTTTAAAATTGTTTTTTTATCTTTTATGCCCTATCACAGTAAGTAGAATGTTATGGGTAGGTTGATAAGTAGATGGTAAAGCTGGTATCGGTGGGTAGCTAGCTAGGTTGGTAGATAGGTAGTTTTAATGGTATGTCAACACAATACTGGCTGTATAGTGCCAGTTAAAGTTAAAATGTTAAATTTTACAAAGATTACAAGTTAATTGTAAAGAGAAAAATTGCCCAAAAATATGAAATGAGACAACATTGTGTCAAGATCACTTTAGTCTGAACTTAGTTTTTACATGATAATAAAGGTTTACAATGGTAACTGGAGACTGCTAAAGGTAGAGATGAGCTCTGTGTGATTACACTCTGGAGTAATGATGGCATTACTTTAATATTGAACTAAAAATATTTTTCAAGTGTTAGTACTTTCAGATGTTGAATGACTCTCTCAAGTTTTTCTTCCATTTTTGTGGATCTGCTGACATGTCCATATATATGACTGTCCATCCAGATCCTAAGTTAAGGTCAATATTAAAGATTTTCCATTTAAGCTCAATGTTAAAGTTTTTTCTTTCTAGGTAAAATAAGGTGGGCTAGACAAAAAGTGGGTTTCGTGTTAGCTATACAGGTCAGAGGCCAGTTTTCATTATGTGATGGGCCATGGTTTGTCGTCCGATATCTATCTGGCATATATGTTGGCACAAATTTATTGTTACCTCTTTTTCTACAGTATTTGGTGGAAAGTTATAAAATGTGACACATGGTTTCATCTTGAGGTCTAGTTGGACCTAAATGAAAATGGTGCCCATCTTACATCGATTTATGGGAAAATCTTACTGTTGCTACTCCTTCTGAATTGTTGCTTGTATCAACATGGAGTTTTCATTAAAAGACCTGTTATGATATTTAGATGGTTCTAACTGAAAATCCAGTATGATAACCATTATAGCCACCATGCTGGCCATCTTAAAAATCTTGCAATAGCTACTTCTCCTGAACAGATGGTCTTCACAACATGTTGGTTTCATTAACCATCTTATGATATCTAGTTGGTCCTAAATGAAAATGGTGCCAATCTGATGTACAATTTGGTGACCATCTTGAAAATCGTGTTATTTCTACATATTCTGAATGGATGGTTATTTTTGACACGGGGGGTTTTCATTAAAAAGACTTCTTATTGATTGTTATGTATGATCTTTATATAATATTATAAATATTATATAATATTTTAGGAAGTTAAAAATGTTTCTTGACTTTAACATTTGTTTAAACATTAATGTTAAGTATAATGTTGACATGTTTAGCTATTATCTTAGAATTAGGTTTTTTACTTAATATTTGAGTTCAAGGACGGTTTTGGTAAACAAGTTGTTGATTCAATTTGAGGTCAATATTGATTTTTGTTTACAGATAAAACTATAATTTTCCTTAGAGTTATGTGTTAAAAGTCACACAGCATTATATTCTAGAATATTCTGTCATGTGACTTGTCTTATATTTATACAGCATTTGGTAAACAAGATTCCATTCCAATTTTAAATCTTGTGTTGAAAACATTCTTGTTTTTTTTCTATGATCATTCTTTTGGAATCGTCAGATTGTTTGGAATCGTAGTTGTACTGTAATCTTGTAATCCTGTAGTACTGTAATGCCGTAATGCTGTATTGCTGTATACATAATTTGAAAGGATTTATTTATTGGAACATTCATTGGTGTTATCTAAAGTGCTTACATCAACCTTTGGATTTAAATATATAACTTTTGGATACCTGTGGACATTCTCAAAGATGATCTGGATTACATTATTGGGGTACATCAGGACACTCCAGACTACCCATTCATTTGGAACATTCATTCACTTGGAACATTCATTCATTCAGAACATTCTATATTTAGGACTTGTGATTAGGACACTTAGGATTATTTGATTATTTGGATTATAATTCACATTACTGTAAGTGCCTTTTGAATTTTCACTTTAATTGTCTGGAAATAAATTGTTTGTTGATTTTAATGACATTGTTGGTTTCACTTTCTTTCTGTTACATTTTTTTTAGACCATAGAGTCGTAACATTGATATCTAACTGATCTTAAATGAAATTGGTGATGATTAGACCTGCAAAGTGGCAGACTTTGGTGTTTTTCACTAAAAGACTTGTAATATGTAAATGATCTTGAATGAAAATGGTGCTGATCAGACCTCTAAAGGGCTGCAATGGTGGCTATCTTGAAAATCTTGTTCAGAACAGATGGTCATATAGATGGGGATTTTCACTAAAAAACTTCTTATGATGTCTAGTTAGTTTTAAATTAAAATGCGGCTGACCAGACCTCCAACAAGATGGCCATGGTGGCCATCTTGAAAATCTAGTTATCACTACTCTTAATGGTGTGGTCATGTAGACATGGGGTTTTCCTTAATACACTTCTTACAATATGCATTTGGTCCTAAATGTGATTGATACTGATTTGACCTCCCAAAATGTCACAAATATAGTTGCAGCTACTTCTGAACTGATGGCCGCTTCAAGTGTTAAAACAATATTATCACCTGTATGAGTACAAATCAAGATCAATCACTTACACTCAAAGAGAGCCAAGTTGAATGCAGCCAACAACTCTAAACTAATTGGTTATTAAGTACACGTGTATGATCTCTTCCTTAAAACACTGTTCATAAAGTTGCATTGTCAGTACTTTCTGATGACTATGGCGTTAACACAGTGGCTTTAGAGTGGTAAAATTAAACTTAGATCCCTGTCAGCTGGATAACATCATCATTCCAGATGTGAACCAAACACGTGACCAGCCCCCTTGGAATGCAGTTAGCAAGCAGTGTCAACATTTGATGTGTTCAGAGCCCATCAAAGAGCGAAGATGGTAACTAAATTGAAGAACAATGGAATCACTCCTTTGTTTGAGTCTGCCTTATGTACGAACCAACATAACCACTAGAATTTACAATAAATAAAGACTATAGAGAAGAATTCAAATCAAATTTCCACAACATATGCTAAATAGGTCATGGAGACATTAAAATCTTGTGTGCAAGATTGGACCTAATTATTTGTGTTTTTGAGAATGCTGGACTTGTTTAATTTAACAATTTTGGGATTATTTACCTGACAAATATTTGTGTGTACCAGCAGACTTGATTGACAACGATGTTGATTCAGTGGTTTTGTCTGAAATTCAGTGAAGTATGAGCTTCAATACTCAGCTGAAATTAGTGTATATACATAGTGTTTCATTATTAATTGTGCTTCAGTCAATAGTTATAGTATTTTAAAGTCATGTTGTTCATTGGGATTAAGCATGCATGGATAAAATGAGACACTTTCACTAAAATTTAAATTTTTTTACAGCAGTTTCAGTTGAATGAAGAATTGAATTGAATTAGTATTAAATCTAATTTTCAATTACTAGTATCATTTATTATTTTTTCTTTCATTTTCAGTAAGATATGTGTACATTGAAACAATATAAAATGTTTTATAATTCTTTTTTTTAAAGGGTTAAAATAAAATAAACACATGTAAAAGCTAATATTTCATTGCTAGATTACATAAATGTTGATTTATAAAATAGTTTTGTTGATCTCCTGGAATGAAGCACAATAAGAAATTGGTGGGTGCTTCTTCATCATATGTGGCTAAGTTTTCATTGGGTCTTTAAATTCATGGGTAGGGGGAAGAACAAAATCTACAAATATTGGTACCCAATGAAAATTAGTGATACTACAGTTATGACATTTTTTATTGAAAGTATATTGTATCATGTCTAATGCCAGAGTTTACATAACCCTAGGGAGGCACTGGACATGGGAGTAGGTTTTCAGTGCACAACTACATAAATTATGCAAAATCACCAAATTGACTGGGTGTATATTCTGTATTGCAGAAAGAATAGTTGTCTTAAAAAATAGGGAATCTTATACCTTTTGTTTTAAAAAAGAATAAGAATAAACAAAAAGAGGAAAAAAGCTCAGTTCTATAAGCTAATGGACCCTGTAGGGCTTTTAAAGTTCCACTCTACCATTTCATATTTTCCACACCGTGAATTTCTAAATAAAAAGTGAATCCCGACATTTGAACAATAGGATCATGGATTATTTAAAATTGAATCCAGGAATGCTTATGTTCATGTGAATCATTTTATTTATGCATCCAATATGTTCCAAATGCCATGGTATGTAGTTCAGTAGGATTATTACAGGGTTCAAATGTGAAACTATAAGGCATGCTCAGAGTGAACGCCCCAGTTGTAAAAAGCAAAAATGTGTATTAAATGTTTGAGATGAAATTAAAAAAGCTTACTCTATTTTGTACAGAAAAAGGCAAATTCAGGTACTTAAATCTCTACATAAGTTGAGTGTAGTTGTATGAAAAATCATTTTTCCCAAACTTGGATAGAGGAAAAATACAGAATTTCAGCTTTTTTGTTGTTGCAATTTTTGCTAGTTCACAAACCGAGTTTAAACTGGTGCAGAATAATTCTGATATAAAAGAACTATATTACCATAAGCTAGACTGATACAGAGTTTTATTTTTGATCACAAGAGATTGAAAAGGTCCCAGTATTGGGAAGTTTTCACCGCAGAGATTGAACATTGCACAGATGACATGCATGTGAAGAAGTGAAATTTTGTGACAACTGTGGACAACTAAATGAAAATGTGGCTCATCTTACCTCCAGAAGGTACATTAGTGGCCATCTCGAAAATCTTTCACCTCTTGAATAAATGGTGGCATTATAGAGTTGATTCTGAATATAAATGGTGCAGATCTGACCACAAACATATCCACAATTTTGTGAAGGAGTTTAAAAACAAGACCTGATTGATCCCATGTCAAATCAAAGTTAATTGCTTGCATTTTTGTACTTTACTGAGCTTATGAACACAGTAACCAGACCTGATTGATCCCATGTCAGATCAAAGTTAATTGCTTGCATTTTTGTACTTCACTGAGCTTATGAACACAGTAACTTGCACAGATCCTGAAATTGATAATTTTACAAAATTGACATTTCTTTTGCGTTTCATTGGCATTCTGTTTGCACTCCATTTTGCATTTTGTTTGCATTTAATGTGTGTTTGCATTTCATCTATTAGTCATTTTTAATTTAGAATTGCATATGGATTTTGAGTTTATTGATTTTTGTCATCATTTCCTTTTATTTGTGCTCATTTGGAATTAAATGGAAATGCATTTACCAGAGTTAGGCTTTTGAGATAGTTACTGTAAAGGGAAATAACAATAGCTTTCATCTTATGTCTTGTTTCAAAGTGTTCCTTAATGAAAAGCAAATGTACAAAATGCAAAAGACCGCATTGAATTTATTATAAATTAAAATGTAACTGCATCTTCAGTAAGTGTAAAAATACAGTTGTAGAATATTTGTCAGTAAATTTTATTTATTTCATTTCATTCAAATAAAGATTGCACAGATACAATCACCTGCGATGATGTCACCAGATCAGTTGCAGTTGTTTTTTATGTCTACCTTGAAAATCAAGGCACTGTTGTAAAGCTAGCAGTAATTTGTGCAACTGTTGACTTACCTGCAAAGGCAGGGATATTAAATTTGACTCTTTTTAATGGTGTTGAATCATGTATAACTTGTGAAAACCCAGGCAAAATAGTTGGGCAAGATGAAGGATATAGCAGGTGATTTTCACAATATAGGATCTCATTTATGCAGCTATGTTAACAAATTAGGTCCACTTTTGTATTGGAGTTGTTTTTCTTTTGAAGATTCCAATTCCATGATTCTGCAGGCATTGCATGCAACATGTAATGTAATGCATCAAATAATAAAATTGAAAGAAGCACAGGGCCTATTGAGAAATACTCTTCAGCTAAACTCAAAAGACATTACTTGAACAAATTTGAGGAAAGCCAACAATTGTGACCTGACTGGTTCTGTCACCATATTAACCAAAGATGGATACACAGCTGTTATTATTTCAACCCTATGTACAAATGATATATTGCAGGTGAAAATCCAGTAGAATAGTATTGAATGGGAGACAATTTTATTTGCAAGTTACTCTAGGGTGATAAAAAGAGTATGCAATGCTGTTGTGACAGATGAAGGTAAAGCTGTTATGGTAAAGTCTTTTGTTATGCTAGGAGGACAGAAAGGTATCACTGCACTACTTGTTGTTCAAACACTGGATACTTGTCCGCTGAAAAACATCTTGTAGCTGTACACATGGACTTGGACTGAATTTGTCAGTGAAGAAATTTGTGGAAAATGTGTTCCTGGTTGATATGAAAATCAATGGTGCGTAACAGTTCATTGCTAGAATGCCTATAATACATGGACATTCTGTTTTAAGATAAACATAGATATTGCTCATGAAGGATTGCAGTTTGTATGTCTAGATCAGTGGTTCCCAAACTTTTTTTGATCGTGACTCTAAATACCATCAATCTCGACCAAAAATGCAGTACTGGTATAGGGTCACCCAATGTTTGGGAACCACTGGTCTAGATTTTAGAGGTAAGTCGTTCATAGCTTTTATAGCAAGTGTATTTATTCTTGGTGGCCAGAAAATATTTACCGTATGTACTCACTTATAAGTCAAGTCCAACTGCAAACTACACAGACCCAGATCTGCCATCTCATAATGCACTGGCAGATCTGGGTTTATGCAGTTAGGAGTAATCAGTAGAACAAACAACATAGACCCTGATCTGCCAGTGCATTATGCAATGGCAGATCAGGGTCTGTGTTGTTTGCAGTTGGACTCAACTTATAACCAAACGCAGATGGTACCTAGATTAGCCCAGAACTACTCCAGTTAGGATACAAGTATCTGAATCAAAATCTTTATGAACATTTCTACAGTATTCATATAATTTTTTAATTTTTTTTTTTTGCCTTTAATTTTTTTATTTTACAAATATAGGCAGGAAGTTTTATGAATATAAATGTATATATAAAAGCCATCAATATTTGCATTATATATCTTAGTCATGCATCAAAGTTCCTAAATTGTTCATAAACCAAGTTAATGACATTTCAAGCACTTTTAAGTTCTTATAATGGTTCATAAAAGTTCATAAGTTTATAAACTTCTAGTTTAATGCATTCAAATGAATGAACTAAGTTGTGGAACTTTCATTAATATCTTGAACTATGATGAACTGATGATGAGCATTTGAAGAACAATTCTTGCATATTCATGAGCAAGTCATCAGTGTTTATAAAGTTGAGTTTGTTCTAGCGGGATGATCTTGAAAATCTTTATATTGCTTCCTCTTGACATGGGGTTTCCAGAAACACTTCAGCAGTATGTAGCTAGTTCTGAATGAAAATGGTGCTCATCTGACCTCCAACATGGCACCATTGCCATCTCAAAAATCTTTTTATCACTACTCCTCTTGCATGAATGGTGGCCTTTATATGGGATTTCATGTCTGGCAATATTTTCAATTTGTTCTGGATGAAAATGGTGCAGATTTGGCAACCAACATATCCACACTTAAGTGAAGGAGTTTGAAAACCTGATCTAACTGACCTTTGGGGTCAACTCGAAGGTTATTTATTGCATTTTTGTACTTCTTCTAGCTTGTGACCACAGCAGCATTTAAAGATACAAGTGAATTTTGAGCAGACTTTGTATTTAGTTACATTCCAATGAACAAGTTGATAGGCAGCACTCTGATATTGATTTTAAGGTGAAAGGTCATGACGAAGGTTTTAGCTGTACTAGCAACCTGCCATAGCAATAGGTGTCAAACTAAAAACATGATTTCTGACTCCCAAACAGTAATCTTAGAAGAAAACAAAAGATTTCTTGACCACCTCGATATATGCTGTAACATGTAGTATGCATGAACAGTAAAAAGTCCTGCATAGAACTCGTGTAAAACTATCCTTGGGGCAGTTTATAAAGCTAATTGTCAAAGAGGCTATTAAAAGGTATGTGGTCAGAGGTGAACAACCAACATTTCACATGTTACTTAATCGTCTGACAATAGCTAGGGTGATGTCTTGGTAGGTTCTTTGAACACTGTTGTGGGGGCCCATTGTTGTTGTTCAGCCTTCGAGTTAGAAGATGACCATGACATCACTAACTGGTTTGGTTTCTGTGAGTATGTCAGTGGCTAATCAGGCCAGTTTGTGCTCTGAACTGTCTGTGGCACACTTGACAGGAGATGCCACTTGGGTTTGCTTGACCAATAGAGGATGTGCTGCAGGTCTAAGATTTACTCTGCTTGCGCTTCTGCACTGCCTCTGCAATTCTCCCCCATTCATAGTCCAGTATGGATGAGACTGCGCCAGGTGGAGCGATCCTGTGCAAGATCTTTCCAAGACTCGGGGTCAATGTTAAAGTGTTTCAAGGAGGACTTGAGGGAATCTTTGAAGCATTTCTGACCACCCTGAGATTGCTTTCCATCCTTCAGCTCACCGTAGAAGATCTTTGGTAGTCGCTCTTCTGACATCCTGGTGACATGGCCTGCCCATCTCGACTGTGCTTTCATCAGCAGAGTGTGGATGCTTGGAATGCCTGCCCATGTGAGAACCTCAGTGTGTGGGACCCTGTCCTGCCATCTTATCCTCATCAGTTTCCTCAGGCAGCCCATATGAAAATGGTTCAGCTTCTTGGCATGGCGCCTGTACATCATTCAGGTTTCACAAGCATACAGCAGGGTCAGCAACACAGTGGCTTTGTAGACCTTCAGTTTTGTTTGTAGACTGATGCCTCTGTGCTCCTACACATTTGCACGTAATCTGCCAAAGGCCACACTTGCTTTAGCAATTCTGACGTTGGTTTCATCATCAATGTGGACTACACATGACAGTATCCTGCCGAGATAGGTGAACTTGTCCACTGCCAGGATGGGTTTGGCCATTTATTGTGATGATAGGCTCTACATAAGGCATTCCTGGTGCAGGTTGGTGCATCACCTCTGTCATCTTGATACTGATTGTGAGACTGAAATTGTCACAAGCTGAAGAGAAATGGTCTATACTCTGTTGCATGTCAGACTCAGATTTGGCATTCAGAGAACAGTCATCAGCAAATAGGAGATTGCCAGCAGTCACTTCTGTAACTTCATCTTGACCTGTAGTCTTCTCAGATTGAAGAGCTTGCCGTCAGTCTGGTATATGATGTTGATCCCATTGTCATAGTCCTGGAAGGTATCAGCAAGCATGGCAGAGAACATCTTACTGACAAGAATTGGGGCCAACACACAGCCTTGCTTGACTGGGAATGATTCAGATAATTCACCATTATCCTCAACACAAGTCAGCATGCCATGATGGAATTACTGAACCATCATGATGAATTTCTCTGGGCAACCAAATTTTGCCATGATCTTCCAAAGCCTCCATGGCTGACTGTGTCAAAGGCTTTTGTCAGGTCAGTGAATCTTGTTTACATGTTCGAGTTCTAATCCTGGCATTTTATCTGGAGTTGACGAAGTGCAAACACCATGTCTGTGGTCTGTTGTCATTTCCTGAAGCCACACTGACTCTCAGGCAGGAGCCCTTAATGTGATGCACAAGGCGATTCAGCAGAATTCAGGTGAGGATTTTGCTGGCCTATTAGGCTAATTTGTATAGGTAAAGTGCACAAAGTGGAACAACACAATTCGTGTGAAGTTAGGCAGTATCAAAAAGATGCATGTTGAAAAACAAAAGTTATTACACATTATTGCCATGAATGAGAATGTTTATGCCATCTTTATTAAAGATTATTGGCAAGTTCGTGAACAGCGGCAACATTTCGTTGAAGTCGGATTTTGCTCCAAATATAAAACGCAAAACATGATTATTTTGGTAGTCGAAACAGTGTGCAAGTGTTCATTTTTTAAGGCAAATTGTCAAAGCAGCTGTGATTCAGAGAAGAATGAGCCATCTGTGAAGCGAGCAGAGCCCAACAAAACTAAATTTCAGAACTCCTGGTTGATGGAGTTTGACTTTGTGAAGCGCAGCAGCAAGGGGAAGTATTTCATTCTTTGCAGATTACACATACAAACCCCATATCGACATTAGTTATTCTGGAGTGTATGACATTGGTTGACATACAGGGCTCAGGAAAAATCACTCATCCACTTGTCATGACTGGGTAAAAGTTGGCTGGGCCAAGTTAAACTTTGTTACATACTTGTCGTTGGGCCGAGTAGATGCAGAATCGCACCGTGAGAATAAATCTGAGTGCATTTTCTACCCTTAAGAAGCGTCAAAGTTCAACATTGCTTAACATTTGGCGTGTATCAAATAATCTATGCCTAATCTGCCTACTAGTTGTTGGTCTAGAACATTTTGCAAAGAAAATGGCTTCATTTTTTTTACACAGGTACCTGATGTAAGCTTGATACTAAAATGGGTAAATATGAACATATTATGTTGCAGTTTCACACTTAGCTCTATATTTCTTAATGGTGTTTGCATTTACAGTGGCACTTTCAGTAATTTAGGCATCATTTTGATCTGGAGAAAGATTCCCTTTCAATGAGCATCTTTATGACCCAGACCTCTATGAAGTTAAGAGATGGAGAAAGACAACATTTTTGTGATTTTTCAGGCAATGTTACAGTTGCCTTAGGTCACCAGTATTTTCAAGACTGAAGCTTTATTGATACATTGTCATGCCAAAGGGAAGATGCCAGCAGATATTTCTATAAACATTTTCACAAGAAAAATGTTGCCAACTTACATACATTCAAAATGAGTATTTTAAGTGTCTCAGCTGATTCCACCAACTTTCACTCAGTGCATGCTGTTGTAATTTATTTATAAAGCAGAGAATGTCGAGACAACAGCTGATTGGTCCAAAAATCTAGTTGGGGTAATGACCTAGAAATGTTTCAGTTCTTTTAGTCAATCAGCAATCTTTCTTTTTATGGCACATGTGTGTAAGCACTCTAGAATGGAGGTTTGACCAAAATGGATCTTTTAGTGTGAAAGTTGGTGGAAATTTAGACTGTTGGAATTCTTTTTTCAAACGCAAGTTACTGACATTTGTCTTGTGAAAGGTAATTACATATGTATATAAATATATCATTGCATCTTTACTTTGGCATGACAATGTATTAATAAAGCTGCACAGTCTTGAAAATACTGGTGATCTGGGGTAAGCATAACAATGTCTGACCAGACGAAAATCATACAATTTTGACATTCTTTACCCATAGTATTTTAACTGATAGAGATGTGTGATAGTTCATTGAAAAGGAAAATTATGACAACTAGATTACTGCAAGGTTTCACTGTAAACGCGAATATCACTGAGAAATCAAGGGCTGTGTGTGCAAATGCAATTTCTTGAGTTACAAACCCTGTCTCTTATTATAAGTTTATCTAAGGAGCCATGTATTCGAACATATTTTCTTGGTTTTTACCCATTTTAGTATCAAGTTTGTAACAGGTACCTGTGGTTCTTTATTAAAAACTTGAGCAGTATAGTGGAGGAGTGTAGTGTGTCCACAACGTATTCGACACACTGAATAGAACATTCAAGTTAGTTCTCTTTATTGTTATTCATTATCTTTATCTTGTTAAACTATCAACTAATAATTGACCCATGCTTTTCTGGATTATTTTAGCCATTAAATAGATTGGTTGAAAGACAATAATAAGGACACGCTCATGTTTACACAGTTGATTTGTGTGATAAAGAGATTGTGTTAACGCCCTTACTGGACTGAGGCATTTATTACTGCTGTATTACCTGCAAGGCCCCCATAAGACTTGAAAAATAGATTATGTCCGTACACACACACACACACCACAAATTTTAAATGGTCCATCCCTAATGTGATTTATATTTTCTTTTTTTCTGTAAAGACGAGCATATCTCATGGTCAAACTACATCAGATACAGTTCTGACAATGCTGTCAGTGTTATGGTTGGCAAGAACAACTCAGTTCTGAACAGGATTCACTCAGAGAATCCAGCAGGGAAATTTAAACAACAGTACCATCTAGTCTCTAATGAGTGCAAAGATGAACTCAAATGACACTTGTATTACCTTCAAACCAATAACTGAACTATTGACAGCAGACTGCATCTAATTAGACTATATTCTACTATCCAATGGATTTTAAAGACAGAAACTTCGTGCATCTTTTTTTATTTAATGTCTGTGTAGTTGGGATTATGTGTGTATACATATGTGTGTGGTGGTGATATTTTACGATGCTCAGTCTACCACCTATTTTTTTTTTGTAAATGTAATTAAATGTTTCAAAGGAAACCTGTTGTTATCTTTTATTGAAATTTGAATATACACTCATTTTCTATAGGCTCATATGCAAAGATAGCTTATTCTCAATTGGATGATGTCACTTTTTTTTGATCACGTGTACTGACCCCCCTTGGGATCTGAAAACACACTTATTTGGTCTCAAAAAACCACCACCACTGTGGCAGGTATGTAAGCATGATAACACGAACAGATATCAATGTATTTTGATCAAACCCAGTTTGTGGATATATTAAGAATGCCTTGATTGATGCCATTACTTCATTTTTTTCAAAAAATATACTTATTTATATATTTAACCAAACTTGTTGGTACATCTTGACATTTTCTGTGACAAGTTCAGTGATTCAGTCCATGATATCAGGTTTGTACTGCACTTTATGGTATCTTGTCAACATGTTATCTTAGACATGCAAGTAAATATTTTTAGTACCAAATTTAGTATGTTGGAGTTTCTCAAGAAAATCAGAGATGGTTTCAACACTCAGTAGTTAAAAAGAACAAAAGGACAAAAGAAATGGACATATCATGGATTCCTGAATATTCTTTTGGGCTAGTAGAGCATCAATCCCTTTGAGGGACTCTTGATTTGTGACATGAGCTGGTTTGAAACCAGAATTTGACATACCAACTGAACACTTTTAACAAAGCTTATTGATAGTTAATTATAATTACTCTGTATTCTTATTGATTATGTAGGAATACGAATTATACATTGTTTTCTTAGTTCAGATGTTAGACAGAATACTTGTGAAAGAATTTGAACCTGAAAAGGTTAATAACTTCCTTCATGTTCCAGGAAATATTTAAACATGGCTAAAAAAATTTTATTATATTTTTGTACCAATCTTTGTAGACTTAAAGGCATGAATGATGCAAATGCCCAGAAAGTCTTAGAAGCAGTGGAAACCAAAGTCAGTCTTCTGTTTCATTTCTTTGGTGATGAGGATGATGACATCTCAGGATCAGTTGCCTCCTTTGTCCAGGATTACATCACAGTGCTTAAGCAGATGGAGCAGCTCTTGCCCAAACAGAGGGAGAATGTGGAGGTACTTTTAAGCCACAAAACAATTGCAAGGTTTAAGGTTAAAATAATTTGACTCCTTGTGTATTAAGGTGTGCACGGAGTTTGTTTGTTCCTAATCACATGGTTTTCATGGTACAAGCACTTACTAGATATGTGAGTAAGTAAAATAACTAATTTGAAATTTGAAGTAGGTAAATGTACACAACTTCCTTTCAACACAACAGACTGACTCTTCATGATGACTTTTAAGTTTACAGTCATATCATGGTTGAATTAAAATGATTGCATTTTTGCTTCTCATATTTTGAAAATAATATCTGTTGATAAATATCGTGCATGCATCAAGGCTTTAAAAGATAATCCCACTGCACTTCCTCAAATTAACATGAATGTTTCATTATGGCATGTCCTTTGAAGCCAAGGGAACACAGTGTTTTATCTTGAGTGTAGGATTGCAAGAACTCCATGGAAAATCATGTGGTTGACACATTTTCATGCCCCCTTTGCATCTGTTGTGTATAACTTTCAGAAATCTTAGATTGGATCAACAACGGTGTGATCAAGTTGAGGATTATAGAAGCCTTACATGTCGTTAATAGCAGCTTAGGTTACACTCCAGTTTTCACACAGTTTTTCTTTCTGACATGTAAATTATATGCTTATATGCTGTCTGTTTGTTGTTCGTTCTTTGCAGTGAAAACTGCCAAAAATGGGGACTTTTTTTGCAGCATTTATTACAATCAAAAATAAAATTTCTAATGGTGTAGCTGGTGGTTTTATCACATTTTTAAGTTAGACTTGTTCTGTAGCCATTTTAACTCATTATCCTCAGAGGCAAGCAGCTAGGCAGTACCCTACAGTATAAAGGTAGAGGGATTACCTAGGTCAGTGAGAGCCATATCAGTTCCTGTATTCCTGAGACTCCCTGAGAATATTTGACTGACTAATGTTTAGAGGGGGTTACATAAAATTTGGCAAAGCTGTTTTCAGTAACATAATTGTATAAATTTCATGCAACATGCAGAAATAAAAAGCTTGTGCAGAATGGTAAAAAAAAGGGATTTACTTTTTGAGTTTCTAATATTGGTCCTCTTGTCATAAATAATTAAATCAAATATAAATTTATGAAATTTATTGCGAATTCCCACATCATAAAATATAACCTTCAACACAGTTGATAAAAAAAGCAGAGAAAATAAGTAACATTAATTTGCATTTGGGTCTAAATTCATTCTTTCCACCCTGTGATACAGAAGTTTTTATTTTATTTTTATGTCAACTGAATTAAAGAACTTTATGATGATCTAAAACCAGAGAAAATCTTGGAACTTTTGAGGGAATGCAGTTTATATATATAAAAGAAATTACCCTATATTTTAAGGATTTTATATTTTTATCTTTATCTTTTATATTTATATACATTTTACAGAATTGTTAAAACTTTACCTTTTTTTCTTTTATCTTGTAGTATTTTATGTTTATTTCAAAGGATTTATCTTCCTACAGCTTTCTGGAATTATTTATATTTACATTTCTAGAACTTTACTTTTAACTGGGGAAGCCATGGTAGCTCAGTTAGTAGAGTGCTGGACTCATAATTTAAGGGTCGTGGGTTCAATATTCACCCAGGCCAGCCCAGGTTGGCTGCCTCAGTGTGTCCTTGGGAAAGGTACTTAGCTCCTATTTCCTTGGCATGATATAACCATTTACGTGTTAAAAGTGCCATTAAAAACCAACAAAAACAACAACAAAAATTTAATTGGCATGATTTAGCCAGAATTGTGCTAACATGCTTTTAAACCCTAATACCTACCTACCTACCTACATACATACATACATACTTACCTACATACATACTACAAACCTACCTACCTACCTACTTACCTACATACATATATACCTACCTACCTACATACATACATACATACTTACCTACATACATTCTACAAACCTACCTACCTACCTACTTACCTACATACATATATATCTACATACATACATACATACTTACCTACCTACCTACATACTACATACCTACCTACCTACCTACTTACCTACATACATACATACCTACATACATTCATACCTACCTACCCACCTACACACACACACACACACACACACACACACACACACACACACACACACACATACATACATACTGACTGACTGACTGATCCTGTGAATGGTCCCTTGTTGATGTGGGTTGTGTCATTAATGAGCCATCAGTCTTCACATACTTTGTTTTTAGCTTCATCCTAGACCAGAAAGAGCTTTTGCAATGGCCATTTGTCCATCTTCAGTCTGCTGCCCGGTGTCCTGTTAGCAAAAGTTTGTCATCATTACTCCTCCTAAAGCACTGGGAGGATTGCCATGAAACTTTAGAAACACAGTCATTTCAAGGTCTATTTGGTCCTTAATGAATATGATGCCATCCAATATGGCGACCATGGTGGCCATCTTCAAAATCTTGTTATAGCTATTACTCCTGAACAGATGGGTATATCTGCATGGGGTTTTCACTAAAAGATTTTTTATGATGTCAAGTTGGTCTGAGATGAAAATGGTGCAGATCTGGCATGTAATATGGTCATCATGGTGGCCATCTTGAAAATCATGATGTAGCTACTCCTTCTGAATGGATGGTTGTTTCGACATGGGGTTTTCATTAAAAGATTTATGATCTCTAGTTGGTCCTATTAAAATGAAAATTGTGCCCCTAAGATATCCAATATAGCCACCATGGTGGCCATCTTGAAGATTTTTCTTTCTGGGTACTTCTCCTGAATGGATAGTTGTATTGACAAGAGGTGTTTGCTGAAGACTTCTTACAATGTCTAATTTGTCCTAAATGAAAATGCTGATCTGATATTCAGTGTTGCCTCCTTGGTATCCACCTTGAACATCCTATATCTACTCCTGAATGGATGGTCATATTGTCATGTTGTTTTCAATAAAAGACTTATGATGTCTAGTTGGTCCTAAATGAAAATGGTGCCCTGAGCCATCAGATTTGCCCTTAGACATCCAATATGGCCACCACGATGTCCATCTTGAAAATCTTGTTATTGATACTCCTTCTGAAGGATGGTTGTATTGACATAGGATTTTCATTAAAGGACTTATGATGTCTCGATGTTCCAAGTAAATGAAAATGATGCCCCTCAGACATCCAATATAAACACCACTGTGGCCATCTTGAAAATCTTGTTATTAATACTACTCTTGAGTGAATGGATGGTTGCATCTACATTGGGTTTTTACTAAAAGACTTATGAAGTTCAATGCTGCCAATCTGATTTCCAATATGGCTGCCAAATCTTTTGATTGCGACCTTCCCCAAATAGATGGTCGTATCTAGATGGTTTTCATTAAAAGACTTGTGACTTTTAGTTGAACCTAAATGAAAATGGTGCCTTTCTGAATTGCCCTTTGACACAGTAGCAATCTTGAAAATCTTGTTTTCACTACTCGTCCTAAATGGATGGTCATATCGACATGGGGTTTTCTCTATAAGAATTCATATGATACCTAGTTGGTCCTAAGTGAAAATGGTACCAATCTGACATCCAGTAAGATTGCCATCTTGAATTTTTTTAATATTGTTACACCTTCTAAACGGATGGTCGTATTGACATAGGGTTTTCACTAAAAGACATATTATATTTAGCTGTTCCTAAACGAAAGTGGTGCCTCTTGGATATCGAATGTGGCAAATATATTGGCCATTTTGAAAATCTTATCACTACTTGTAAATGGATGATCACATCTACATGGGGTTTTCACTAAAAGACTAACGAAGTACTAAATGAAAAGGCTGCCAATCACTCCTTCAGCATGGCTGCCAAATCTTTTTGTCACTACCTCTCCTAAATGGATTGCCATAGCTACATGGGGTTTTCACCAAAAGACTCCTTACCATGTCAGGTTGGTCTTAAATAAAACTTGTGGTATGCTGATCTGACATAGAATATGGCTGGCATGCTAGTCATCTTGATAATCTTGTTATGGCTACTTCTCGCAAAAAGATGGTTATTGCAACATGGGGTTTTTCACTACAACACTTAGGTTCATTGATCTTGTACGTGTTATATCAGGTTCATGGTTAAAGCCATGGCAAAGAATTTTGTACTGCACTTACAGGTATCTTGTGCACATGTTAACTCAAACACAGGAAAATAGTTTTTTTATACTAAACTTTGGTATGTTGGAGTTTGTCAAGAATATCAGAGATGGTTTCAGTACTCAGCAGTTAAAAAGAAAAAAAATGGACTTGGATTCCTGGAAATTCATTTCACTTAGACCAGACCATTAGAGCTTGTGTGATGATCCATTGTCTGTCGTCTGTGCATCATCTGTCTGTTGTCCATCTGGCACAAGTTTGTTATTGCTACTCCTCCAAAAATACTAGGAGGATTGCCATGAAACTTTACACACATACATTCATTCCAAGGTCTTGTTGCTCCTAAATGAAAATGTCTCTTGGACATCAAATATGGCTGCCATGCCGCCATTATATAATTGTGTTATAGCTACTTCTCCTGAACAGATGGTCATATTGACATGTTGTTTTGACTAAAATAGATCCTATGATGCCTAGTTGCAATGATTTCTTTTGGTCTTTTATCGCACGGCAACACAAGTAGGTTATTTGGTGCTGAGGGAGTTGGAATCAAGTGCCTTGCCCAAGGACACATCTCGGTAGCTGACCTGAGGCCCAGCTTGAAAAATATTGTTATCGCTACACACACACACACCCTTGAATAGATGGCTATGCTGACATGTAGTTTTCACTAAAAGACTTCTTTTGATGTTGGTCCTAAATGAAAATGGCACTGATTTGACATGATATAGCCACCATGATCGCATGCTTGAAAATCTTGTTACTGCTATTCCTTCATAACATATGGTCATATTGATTTGGGGTTTTCACTAAAAGGCTTCTCATGCTGTCTAGTTTGTTCTAAATGAAAATGGTGACAATCTGATATTCATTAAGGCTGCCATGACATGGCCATAGCAATATGTGTTTTTATTCATAAAGACTTGTTAAGATATGTAGTTGCGTCTCAATGAAATCATGCCACTCAGACCTTCAGATGGACTAAAGGAGATCTTATGTCTGATTGGTTGTAGATGAAAATGGTGCTGATCTGACATCCAATATGGCTGCCATAGGTGTCATCTTGAAAATCTTGTTATGGATGGTCATATCAACATGGGTTTTTCTATAAAAGACTTTTTATGCTGTCAAATTGGTCCGAAATATCAAAATGGTGCCAATGTGACATTCAATGTGGGTGTTATGGCTGACAGTTTGAAAATCTTTTTATTGCTATTCCTAAATGGATGGTTGTATCAACAACAGGTTTTCACTGATGTACCATTTATATGCCTGCCATTAGGCAGAGCATATTATGTTATGATGTTGTCCATACGTTACTTACCAATTTGGTTTCCACACAATAAATTTGTTGTCCACAATCTACAGATGCTGTAACCAAACTTTGTGGATGGCTTGTACTTGGAGACCCTATTGATTTCAGGCTCAAAAGTCCAAAGGTCAAGGGCACTCTGAAAGAAGAAAAATGGTTTCTGCACAATAACTCCAGTTCTCCGCCATCTATAGAGGACTATTAAATATGGGGTGCACATATAATGTGCTGTTCACAGTACTCGTTATTTCATTTATTTAGTCTTAAATGAAAATGATGTTAGACCTCCAGTTTCATTGCCTTTAGTGGCCATATTCAAAATCTTTTCATTGCTAATTCTCTTGAATTGATAGTCATAGGGATATGGGCTTTTCACTAAAAGACTTATTAAGGTATGTAGTTGGATCTAAATGAAAATGGTGCCAATTGGGCTTCCAGTATGGCCAGGATGGTACCAGTAGTTGTCTTGAAAATCTTGTTATTGCTGCTTCTCCAGAACAGATGGCCATATAGACATGGGGTTTTCACTAGAAGACATTGTATGATATCTTGTTGGTCCTCAATAAAATTGGTGCTGTACAATGGTGGCCATCTTGAAAATCTTTTTTTCACTATATTTAAAAGGATGGTCGTATTGACATGGGGTTTTCACTAAAACACTTTCACAATACAGTATGTAGTTGGTCCTGAATGACTGATACCAATATGACCTCCAAAATATCTCATAACAGCTACTTCTATTGAACTGATAGCCATTCTAATATTTTTAAAAAGACAGCTGTTTCTCATTTGAAATGTATAGTTGATGTGATTTAAAATGCTGCTCTAACTTCCAAAATGGCTGCCTTGATGGCCATCCTGAAAATCTTTACTGTTTCTACTTGCGTATAAGCTGTGTCCAAATGCAAACAACATAGACTCTGATCTGCCGTCGCATAATGTGCTTGCAGATAAGGGTCTGTGTTGTTTGTTCTACTGATTAATCCTTACAAACTGCATAGACCCAGATCTGCCGATGCATTATGCGATGGCAGATCTGGTCTATGCAGTTTGCAGTTGGTATCGGCCTATAAGTGAGTATATATGGTATATATTACTTTTTTGGAACAGATGGTTGCATTAACATGGGGTTTTCACTAAAGCACTAAAGCAGTATGTATCTGTTTCTGAATGAAAATGGCGCTAATCTGACCTCCACCATTGCACCATAGTGGCCATCTTGAAAATCTTGTTATCACTACACTTTTATGAATAGCGGCATTCACATGGGGCTTTCACTAAAACACTTTTTGTATGATTTAATTGGTTCTTTATCAAAATTGTGCAGCTCTGACTACCAAAATATCCACGCTTTTGTGAAGAAGTTTTGAAAACCAGGCCTAATTAACCTTGGGGGTCAAGTCAGAGGTCATTGCTTGTATTTTGGTACTTCATTGAGCTTGTGAACACTAGTGATTTGTCGATATACAAATTAATTTTGACACACACTTTCTATTTAGTTGCAATCCAGCTAACAAATTGATTGTCAGCACTCTGACATTCATTGTTTCGCCCACAAAATAGACACCATGTCCCAAAAAAAAAAAGCGATTTAATGTGCCAAAAAGTGGGGCCAAAAAGTGAACAAGGTGCATTTGTTTTCCTTTAATCTGATACAGATGTACCAACCAATCATTAAACGTCTGAATTGCTCAATGATTGTTTTTATAAAAATGAAAAAAATCCATCAAAGGATCCTTTTGATTGCACTGGTCACTATACTTGAACCATCTATTTTCCCCCCGTTCTCCAAATCCCATATATGGCAAAGCTTGGGATTGTCCGGAAAAAAATCTTTTACTCAGTATTAACCATTATATTTTTTGGTTGACAGGTTAAGAATAAGCTTATCTGACCAAATTGTAATAGCCTTAATGAAAAATATGAAACATATTGAGGTAACTTCAACTCCTGTTTTATTAACATTGTTTACTAAGAAAAAATTTGTGGTTTCTGCGATTTTTGTAAGCATCTGCTTCCAGTCGCATGTTATGACCTTGATGTGGCACCATTTATCATTTGTAAAGGTGGTGAAACTTTGCTAAGAGTTAGATCTGGAATGGAGGATAACTGATTTCTCTACTCAGTATCATGCTGAAATTGTGAAAGTGATAAAATAAAACTGCATATATGATGACTCTAGTGAATAAGCTGGTAAAACCCACAAAAACCAAGATGAAAGTCAAACAGAAAGTGAAACCTCTGATGAAGAATTTGATTCCACATTGGTGGAACAAATTAAGAAAGATCTCACACCCACAAGAAATAGTTTGAAAGCTGAAACTTTGTAATGACTGATGACTGTAATGTTGGAATGGCATACAATTGTAGACCTGGACTTCTCCTGCCCTGTTAGAGCATGGTTGGAGGTATCGAAGAGGAGAATCCGAAAGTAAAGATGGGTATTTATTTGGGGTTTTTTTGGGTTTTTTTTATGCCAATAACACGTAAAATAGACCATGTAAATTATGTCTCATAGTGTTATGATGTTGGCTTATTATGACAACACTAATGGCCCACTTTGTCATATTGGCCTTTTTTTGTCAAACCTGGCTGAAACGCTGGACATGGAATGAATTTTTATGTAACCCAGTTTGAGGATATGCTAGAAGAATACAATTCATTGTATTCTTCTAGCATATCCTCAGACTGGGTTACATAAAAATTCATTCATACTTGTTTGTGTTATGATGCTCAGAACCCAGTTCTGAGTACTTCATTTGGAGATTTAAGTACCTTAATTTGCCTTTCTCTAGACAAAATTTGATGAAAATATGACTGGCTCAACTGTTTAAATTTCATCTAAAAACATTTGGTACACATTTTTGCTAGAACTAGGCATTCACTTTGAGTGCATTTTTCACATTTGAACCTGTGGTAATCATACTGAGATAGATACCTGGATCAATTGATTCATATTTGTATGTTAAATAAAACATGGTTTATGCCAAAATATGCATTCCCTGATTCTTCTCCAAATAACATATGATCCCAAAGGACAGATGTT
This sequence comes from Margaritifera margaritifera, assembly GCA_029931535.1. Lineage (NCBI taxonomy): Eukaryota > Metazoa > Mollusca > Bivalvia > Unionida > Margaritiferidae > Margaritifera > Margaritifera margaritifera. The sequence continues at coordinate 1,530,278 of JAQPZY010001566.1, read as the reverse complement.
GGGACTTTTTGCTATATCCCTGGTATGTAATACTGAAGGATATACATGTATTAGCTACACCTATGTGCATCCGTCTCTCTGTTAGTAAACATTTTCATTTTTGGAGTATAGCTCTCAAACTGTTCAGATATTTCAACTGAACTTCATACACATATCAGGCAAGTTGCATTGAGGTGCCTTTTGATCTTAGAATTTTCTGCATTCATTAAATTGAGAGTACTTGTCCATCGGGTACTAGCATAAGTTGGTATAAAAATTGAGAGTGCTGGACCATAGGATACTTTCAGTTGGAATCTTTACATAAGCAGGAACTAGTGGGATTTGTCATCTCTAGATCACTCTTGTTTTGAAATTTAACCCTGTGCTAAATATGAAACTTGGAATGAAATCATTTTGAATAGACTGGTTCAGTTTACATACCGTACATGAAACCAAACAGTAACAAGGCATATTGAAAATAATCTGGGTATTAGACTGTAACTGCACTTGCTCTCAGCAAAATAGTAACAGAAAATTTTATACTTTTTCTATAAGTAACCATGATGAGCTGAGCTGAAATGCAGAACAAACAAATATACATTGTATAGTCTTATTTGTCTAATTTCATGAGGGATGAAATTTTTTTTGGTATTGAAGATAAAATGAAAGTCTTGGACAAGAAACATAACTAAATTGGTGTTGTTGCAGAATACAATACATCTGTCAGACATGTGCAATATGTAACCATTTTTTTTATATTTGTACATAGCAAAGTCCGGTTAATTCAAAAGTATGGCAGTGAAAATTTTGATTTTGATAAGCCCCAAGAATCTGCTTTGTCTTTTGTCTTCAGCTCCTGTCAATTCAAAATACAAAGAAATGTTTAATTGTAACAGTCAGTAAACTAGAGAAATGAAGACTGCTGGTGCTTATCATAAGGATTAACTGAAGCATATTTTTCTATGCCCGCTATAAGGTCATCCATCCACCTGTCCTCCTCTCCCAACAGGAAATGTCTCAATTGTATGCTCATTGGCTATCAATTTGGGGTTCAAAAGGTCAAAGGTCAAGATCACTGCGACTAAAAGAAGAAAAATGGTTTCCACACAATAACATTAGTTCTACACCACAGACCTGGATCAAACTTTGTGGATAGCTTGCTCTGGTGTAAGAAGCCGATCGATTTGGTAGTCAAAAAATAAATGGTCAAGAAGAAAAATGGTTTCTGCATAAAATCATCAGTTCTTGGCCATGTAACTTCACTAAAGTTTGTGGATGACCCACATTTTGGGTATGAAAGGAGTCTATTGATTTTATAATCAAAAGGTTGAAGTTCAAGGTTACTGTGACTGAAAGATGAAAAATGTTTTTTGCATAACAACTTTAGTTCTAGACCATGTACCTTGCCCAAAGTTTGTGGAGGGTTTGCACTTAAGGTATGAAGGAGGCCTATTTTGGATCAAAAAGTCAAGGTTAAGCAGTGTTGCACATTGAGCGCAGGGTCCCCACAATTTGTTGTCCTATGTCCCTTAAATCTTGACCCTGTGCCCCCCCCAACCTCCCCCTCCCCGGTGGACTTTTTCAGAAAATAAAATCTAAAAATAAGCCTACAACTTTTCATTAGTGGGTGTCCATCCATGTCTCTGTTGGCACTAGCAATAGCCAGTTGTGAAGGGTGATAAAAAACTGTAAGATGGCAATGAATATCTATTTTAAAACAATGCATCTGGCAATGAAAACATTCAAAGTTTGTGGTAGTCTGCCAGTTTGCGATGTAAACTGTTTGACTGTCGTTAGTGTAACGTATTTTCGAGGTTAAAGCCACCCCTATGGCAAGGAAGATATAATTTATTTTGACGTTTAACTAATGACAAAAGAGACTAAATTGATGCAAAAACATAATTTGTCATTAATTAATGATTGGTTAGCTTGGAAAGAAAAGTAGTTCAGAAACATAGGTATTTATTATAATAAATACTGGTAGATAATCAGTGCAGACTAATGTTAAATTAGAGCAAGATCCAGAATGGAAAATTCCACGGTGCTGCTTATATCAGGTTAACCAGATATTAAAGCATGTTAACGTTTTTATGAGTTTCTTGAGCACATGATAAAACTTATGTTACAATAATGTAAGTGTAAAAGGCAAATATGATTGTACAGTCCACACCACAAAGTTAAGGTGGCAAAACTGTCGAAACAAATAAGATTATCTCATTTTTATAACACGATTAGTGCATTATGCATTATTATTTGACTTTCTTCCTCAAAAATGTTGTGTATCCCCCAAATCTGGAGGATGGAGGACCCGGTGTCCCCTGCCGTTGGGATTCTATGTGCAACACGGGTTAAAGTAATTGTGGCTCAAAGAAATATTGGTTTTGCAGATTAACTTCTGTTCTAGAGTAAGTTCTTTGACCATACTTTGTTGATGGATTGCAATTAGGGAAATAAAGAAACCTATAGAATTAGGGTTATAAAGGTAAGAGATCACAGTCATGGTAAGTCTAATAAGAAAATAATTGGTTTTTGCACATTACCTTTAATTCAAGAATGCATTCCTTGACCAAAGATCCATGTCATTAAGTTAGTCAGTCATCTCCTGAGTCAGCTATGCCCTACTAGTTCCTAGAAGGAAGACTATTAAACACAGAGTAGGCATATAGTGTTCTTTTCATGGTACTCTTGTTGACATTTATATTAGACAGGCCCTCTGATCTTATCATCAGAGCCATATGGCAATATAACTGCCCAATCCTCATCTTATATACTGTATCATTCTATATATCTCCTTGTTGTCTATGTGCAATAAAATCCATTTGCTGACAAATACTCTGCAAGAATATTTTTACACTTATTGCATTTGTATTTATATTTTCTTTTATTATAAATTAAATAATGTCTTCTGCATTTTATGAATTTGCTATTAAAGCAGATTTTTAATAAGACAGGATACCAAAGCTATAGTTCCCTCCCTTTAATATTCTCGAAAACAGAACACATGACTTTGGTAAATGGAAGTTCCAAAAAAACAAAACCGACAGGAAGTGATTGATGGAGACCATAAATGAAAAACAATGAGACGATAGCTGAAATGCAAATGAAACACAAATGAAATGCAATTAGATTGCAAATGGAATGCAGATGGAACACAAATGAAATGAAGATTGGGTAAATTAGTGATTCCAGTATATCTATTTGTAGGTCAGAATTTGAATTGTTGCCCCCCATATAGACTCTGAGAAGTACAGTACAGACATTCATGTTGTAGACAATTGTGACAGGTATTTGACAGTAGCTAAGGACAACAATAGTGTATGCATTGGAGTCCAAGTTTTAGGTCCTGTCACCTAGATGGTCATAAAATTTATAATTGTATGCGTAGCACTATGCCATAATACTATGAATGAGTTGATGTAACTTACCTTTGTGCTGCAGAACCTCATCTTCTTTCGGTGTTTTTTTTCTTCATACGAGGTGATACTTCATTGGTCAGGAGTACCATATTCTTCATAATTTTTTTTACACTATTTTTGTGTGTGTCGGGGGTGTACAAATAATTGCAGGAAAAAATTATTTCTTGTAATTTTTTCAGCTGATTCTTAGGTACAAACTTTTGCAATATCTAAATACAGAGTTTCCCCTACAAAATAATAAAGCAAGGCTTGAATTTAATGCTCACACACTTGCAAAATGCGAGTTAATTGTGGAAAAATGCAAGTTGAGATTTCAACATTTTCATGAGTGTTAAATTTTCCGATGATATACACCAAATCATTAGAAAAATTCCTCCAATTGTGTATATACTTCACAGAAAAGACATGTATAATTCCAAAACATAAAACGAAGCTTGGTTTGGCCTACATAGAGGACTCTTAAACACTGGTTAGGTGTATAATGTACTGTTGATGGTACTCTTGTTATTCAGAATGATAGTAAAAATTACAATTGAAACGTGTAGAAAAGTAGTACTCATAGAAAAGTATTATTCCAAAATTCTGGGTTACTGTATAGGTAATAACAGTAATTGGTTAAAAAAATTGGCAGAAAAAGTAGGATTTTGCAAGTTTTTTATTTTTATCCACTCTCACAAACACAAGTAGTAAAAAAAGTTAAATTCTAGCTCTGTACATTTTTTTTTTTATTTCAGTGGATTAATGGTGTATAAAAAATTAGAGGATATGAAACTATCGGGCAAGATAATGCATATTTTTTCCATAAACTGGTTATTCTTTGTAACACAAGTTTGATTTAAGCTTGAAATTATAAACATACTGTTTGAATTTTCAGCATTTGATGTACGTTCTCATTAAGAAGATGAAGTTTGATGAATCTTACAACTTTGAGCAAGAGGTAAGTCCAACTTTTCACTTCAAGCCTTGTGTAATTGGCTTCATATATGTCTTGGTAACAGCACACATGAGAAGCTGTATATGGAAATTATCCTTGTCTGATGTTTACTAGTCACATGTGTCCCCTGATGCATGCAGTAGAAAAACAAAGCTGTGTCAGATTTTAAAATAGTGAAAAGAAAAAAGAAAATGTCGTCATATAATTAGGATCCTGCATCTCTAGATGCAAGCCCAGTGGTAAATCAACTGAATCTCAATTGAATACATTCCCCAATAACATTAACATTAGGAAGTAAGCTCTGCTACTTTTTAAATCAGTCCTACCGAAGATGAAAATTTTGTCTTTCCCATATATAGATCATATAGACAAAGGGAAGAAACTCTTACCAATTACCTCCCATTACCGCCTCTGGGTGGCTAAACTGGTTGTTTACCACTTTAAACTTCCAGTTGTATGATCAACATTGTCCTGTATTGCCTCTTAAAATTCAGGAAAAGCAACATTTTTTCTACCCATCCATCTAGAAAGTGGGCATAGTATTACCTATGAATGTATTTGCCACATGTTGGTGTCATTAGTTTTTAGTTTTGATCAATATTTATGTGAATTTTATGCAGTTTGTTGACTGCTTTTTTCTGACCTTGTGCTTCAACATGGTATTGTTGGTACCTGTTGTTGGTTTGTTTTATTCACACACACTGCATGTAATTTAGCTTGTTGAGTAGTGAGTGTTGTCATTGTTATCTGCGAACACTGCAATTGTCGTTTCCTTTGTTTTTGCCATTTTTGTAATTTCAAGAAAGATGGGTGAAGTCTAGATTGATGGAATGCAACATCTCGAGTCTTCTCCAGAAGATGTAGTCAATAGCAAGTGTAATATGGGATGCCATGGTGCTTTTTTCCCGCATCAAAGATGATGCATACAATGCCCCCTGTGACTGTTATGTCTGTATGTCTGGCTAGTTTCATTTGGGGGAACTGTGTGCTTTGGAGATGCCAATGCCACAATATTCCCAGAAGCTGCTTGAGTCACAAATGTGGCGACTTGTGCAGAAGATGTCAATGCAGTTGCTGGCCTTGGGGGAATTTCTGCCCCTCCATTCTTCATATATCTCCAGTAGTGGTGTGGAGTTGTTGGGAGAGTGTCCTGCCATTTCTTGGCAGTCCAATGGGTGTAAGCCCTCCCGCCCCCGCATGTTTGGGCATGCAAGTCAGGGCACATGGAGTTTTTTACCAACCTTGATGAACTGCACTGCCAACCATGCTGGCCATTCTTTTTGGTGCATTATGATAGGTACATCGCATCAGCGAGACATGCCGCATACTGGCTGGCCATTCAGTTTTTATGCAAAGTCTTACAGAGATCCATCAAACTAGTCCATCCGTTTTGCTGCCTGTGCCATCTGGTCATCCAGAATCAACTGTCCAGCCTGCTCTCAAACTGACCATCCAGCCAGTCACCGAGTTGACTGTCCAGCACAGTTTCCAGCCATCTGTACTGGTAAAACAAGCCATGTTGCTTGCCCGGCCATGCATTGAACTAACAGGCCTGTTGTTCACGGCTTAAATGATGGGTAGATACCCTGCTGTGCACAGGGATGATGGCACTGCCTCGTAGATGCAGACATGGAAGCAATGCCTGATGAGGACAACCCCCATAGTGAGTGCGAGGACAATGTTGATTAGTTGACTTACTCCAACCCCACCATAAAGCATATGGAGTTCAGCTTCAAAGTGGCCATTGAAGAGATTTACAGGGTTTTACCACCCTTGGATTGCCCACTGCCACCATCTGTGAGCCAAACCTATAAAGTTAAGGTTTCAGTAGACGTTGAAGATTACGATCAGTATCCCTCCTTCTGTCTCATGCCATTGTTAACGAAGATCAAATGGATCTCTGATTGTCTTTTTGAACAAATCTGTGAACAGGGAAACTCGAAGGCTTTCTTCTTGGACAGCCAATTATCAGCATTGTTTTTGTCCTGCTCTTACTGCACTCACTTGGACATGTACAGTACAGACATGCCAAGTTTTGATAAAAATATTGCAGTGGTGAACATGACTATCCTGTTGTTTTATAAGTTGGATCAAAATGCTTTCCATTCCACCTCCAAGTTAGTGGTGTGGTAACTTCCTTCATGCTCAATTTCTCATCTCTAGTGATTTTTTGCTTTGTTTAACACTCGGGCAGCAACCATGCATGCAAGTCTATGGCTTGTATTGCCAAGGTAATTTACAGGGCAGTGCATCATTCTGTGGCTAATGCCTGGCTTTTGTGAATTAAGATCTGGGAAGATTAGATGCTTTTCTCCTTCTTACTTGAAGCCGCATCTTTGACTCTGTGTTCAATGCTGTTTGATATGCCATTGATGTTCAGCGGTAGCAGGCAGCACAAGAGCTGTCTCTCCAACTTACCTTGCCTTCTCCAGCATTTAGACCACATCAGGCTCAGCTGCAATGGAAACACAATCATTGGCAACAAGAGAGAAGACCAAACACTGCCCAGAAGCAGCAGTTTCAGCCTCAGGCTAATTTCAGGTGGCAGCAGCCCTGCAGTTTAGGAGGCAGTTTAACAAAGGGGATAGGAAGCAATATATCTCTGTTACTAAGCCTCCTAATAGCTGCCAATGAATTGTCACCTCCACCACACTCCTTCAATATGCCTGTTATTTTTGGCAGGCTTGGCTGAACCTTTTTCCTCAAAACGACTGCGTGATCCAAGTTGTTCCAGAGGGGAAGCAGATTTTGTTGATCCAGCCCCTCCACTTTCATCTTCTCTTTCCATAACGGATGTTCCATCCAATATAGAGAAGGTGGAAAGTTTGCAGATGGGGATCTGCTCTGTACTTTGCAAGGGGGCACTGGAGAGAGTTCGCAAGCCAAATTCTCTAGTGCCCAAAGTCAGTGGAAAACTCGTACAGTCCTACATCTCAGCAAGCTGAAGAAGTACATAGCCATGCCAAGGTTCGAAATGGAAACAGCATGGTCATTCAGGCGTTCTGTAAAGAGAAACGAATTGGCAATCAGTCTGGATCTAACCGATGCACATTTTCACATTCCTATCCACCAGTCTTCATGCAAATGCCTTTGTGTCAGTCCATGGGCTTTCACAAAGACCAACTGCGTCATGATGCTGTTCAGGTTGACCTCATCAACAGTGGCTGCAGCATATCTGGACAATATCCTTCAAAAACACATGGTAAGTTGGGGTTTCTAGTGAATTGGGAGAAGTCAGATCTCAACCCATCCTAGCATGGATTATCAAGATCACAGAAATGATTTCCAACAGTGAGTGGATTTCAAGCGAGAGTTTTTGCAACAATGACGCATTTGAATCTCCTAGGCCACCTTTTCATGCACTTTTTGCAGATGGCTCTGCTGTCCCAGTGGCACCTCTTTTTCAGTCAACTTGATCAAGTTATGATCTCAGCTGAAGTAAGACTAGTTCTATGCTGGTGTTGTGACAAGCAATGGCTCATGGTTGGAATTCCTCTGGAAGAGTCCCAACCAGAAATTACAATATGCACATTCTTGCTTCACAACAGTCAATGGCAGTGGGGGCTGGAGCATATGTCACTTCATATCAACCTTCTAGAAATGAAAGCTATAGTAAAGGCATGTCATTTCTCGAAGGATCAACTCTGTGGAAGGGAAGTTCTTATCATATTGGACAACTCATTGTTGGTGACTTATCTCCTTAAACAATGGGGAACAAAATCAAATCATGTGTTCTGGTCTGGAACATGCACTGGCGCTTGCAGCTAAGGACCACAATCCAGGTTAGACATATTCCCAGCAGGCTGAATGTCCTAGCCGACTCACTGTCAAGAAGGGGACAGTCTTGTCACACAGAGTGGTCACTTCATTTATTGATCTTTCAGGAGATTTGTGCCCTTTTGGGGTGTCCAACGATAGACCATTTTGCAATGAAGTGCAATCACAAACTGCCCACCCCTCTCCAGTCCTGGACCCAGAAGCCTGGGCTGTAGATACACTATCAATCAGTTGGGAGTGGTTTTGGGACTCTGCCTAACCCCTTACAGTTCTGGCACTGAGGATAATACAGAAAATGAGGAGCCAGAACTGCAGAGTTATATTGGTAGCCCCTCTCAGGTTGGACAAGACCTTTGTGAATGATCTATGCTTGATCTAGTGATAGATGTCTCCAGAAAAATTCCAGTAAAGCCCAACCTGCTTAAACAGCCATGATCGCAGGTGTTTCACCCCTGCATACCCACGCTTCTACTTCATGCCAGGCTCTTGTCAGGAGAGCCTTGTGTAGAAAGGGAATTTAAACCTTTAATTGTGGAGAGAATCTTGTGAGCTAGAAGGTCCTACACTCTTTTGAGATCTTGGAGTATGTTTTGTGTACTCTGAGATCTCAAAACATCAGATATGCCTCATGAAGATTTCAGCTCGTGAGTGTAACATTTTAGATCCAAGACAATGGAAGCCATTGGCTGCATGTACAGTTAACCTTCTCAAGCTCTTATCTTCAAAATCTAGCTTCACAGTGGCTGTGGCTTGGACAACCACCAAACCCTGTTGACATCAGCACAACTTCCTCACAGGCATGGGTTTAAGACTTGCTGGATTTGCCCAGATTTTTTCTCAGTAAGGAAAAGTAATTCTTCTTATTCATTTATTGTTGTCACAGGTTACATGGTTTGCTGTACTGACCTAATGTTAGGAATGTGGTTTAACCTTCGTATGGGAAGTCCAGCCATTCTTCCCTTGAAGGGTTCCTGTGGTAGAGGTTGGATGCTTATACATTTCCTCCTTTTACCTATTCTCTTAATGTTAATGTGATCAGGGAATGTATTTGATGAAAAAGAAAATATTTTATTAAATTAAGTTTTGCCAAGAATATTTACCCAATCACGTTACTATTAAACCCTTCCACACCTAGCTGGAAATGTAAGCAACTTCATTGATGTATCACTCAGCTTAAACTGGTAGCAACCTAGCAGTGTTAAGGGGAGGTAATGAGTAAGAGTTTCTTCCCTTTGTCTATATATATATATATATATATATATATATATATATATATATATATATATATATATATATATATATATATACACACACACACACATATATATATATATATATATATACATACATACATACATACATACATACACATACACAGGAAAGTCAAAATTTACTTCTTTTGTGATGGCTGGATTAGATAGGTAACAGCTTATTTCCTAATATTAATATGATCAGGTATTCTTATAGAAACATAATTTACTACAAACTTTACTTTTTGCTATATGCTTTTCTTTCTTTTCATCAATCTTTAATAGATTCTGAAATTTTTATGGTCCCAGGGATGATTTTAACAATAAATGTTTTGTTGCAAGTTTTAGTTCTGCAGGTCATAGACCAGAAGAGCTTATGTGATGGCCTTTTGTTTGTCATCCATCGGTTGTGCACACATTTTTTGTAGTAAGTTTTAGCTCTGCAGGTTATAGAACAGAAGAGCTTATGTAATGGCCTTTGTTTGTCATCCATCCATTTGCAAAACTTTTTGTTATTGTTGCTTTTCCAATAGTAACCGGAGGATTACCATGAAACTTTACACCCACATTCATCCCAAGGTTTAGTTGGTCCTGAATGAAAAAGGTGCCCTTTGGACATCCAGTATGGTCACCATGCAGCCATTTTAAAACTCTTGTTATTACTACTCATCCTGAATGGATGGTCATATCAACATGTGGTTTTCACTTAAAGACTTTATATCCTAAATGAAAATGGTACCGATCTAACATCCAGTATGGTTGCCATGAAAAAATCTTATTTGCTACTCCTCCACAACAGATATTTAAATTGACATGGGATTTTTACCTAAAGACTCCTTTTGATGTCTGTTTGATTCTGAATGAAAATGGTGCCCCTTCGACATCCAACATGGCCATCTTGAAAATCTTATCAGTACTCCTCCTACAAGGCTTGTGATGTCTGCTTGGTATTAAATAAAAATTATGCCCATTTGACATAAAATATAGCTGGCATGGTGGCCATCTTGAAAATCTTGTTATGGCTACTTCTCCTCAATGGAAAGCTGTATTGACATGGGGGTTTTTCACTAAAAGACTTCTTATGATGTCTGGTTGGTCCTTGATGAAATAAGGTACTGCTCTGACATCCAGCTTGGTAGCCATCTTGAAAATATTGTTTTTGCTACTTCTCTTGAATTGATAGTCATAGTGAAATGGGGTTTTCACTAAAAGACTTCTTGTATGATATCTAGTTGGTCATAAATTAACAAGGTGCCAATCAGACAAATATCTTGTGAACATGTTAACTTGAACGTAAGAAAATAGTTTTGTTACCACATTTAATTTGTTGTAGTTTCTCAAGAATATTAGAGATGGTTTAAATACTCTGCAGTTAAAAAAATGGACTTTTCTAGTATTTCTGGAAATTTCTTTTGGGCTAGAAGAGCATCTGTCCCTTTGAGGACTCCTGTAATATCAAGCAGAGATTGGCCTTGGGCATATTTTTGGCTTGGATTTATTTCAATCCCTCCTTGCTGATGGCATATTGTCCATTCTCTTTTACCACATATATTGTGTATTATTAATAATAGCAATAAACTTTATGGTCTAAAAAAAATTTCAAACAAATTATAAATCCACTGGACGTTCATGTCAATTTTATGTCAAGGGAGGCAACTCAGATTTAGGTAAATTATTAGACCTGATAGTACTTATCTCCCAAGTAGAGTGTTCAACAGATGTCAATACTTGAAACAACAGTGGAAAATGCTTTTGAAAGGAAATTACTATGACAATTCCTTAAATAATGTTTCACATTTTAATATAAATTATTTAGTGGCATCTAAAGAAAAGACAATTTAGAAAAATATTATAAAAGAGTATTTAGAGCAGTATGTTTATGATAGTTAAAAGGACCATGAATAGCAGTATGTCTGGAACTGTGTTGTTCCATCTGGTTTTATGCAAATTAGTATCACTTCATTCTCCAAGCCATCATTATTTGTAATACTTGGATCAGTCACAGATGACCACAGTTCTTAATCCACAGTAATTTCTGAACTGGAAATTCCCAGTTTAGAAGGATGAAAGAGGATGCTGAAATGACAGATCTCAGAGGCTTCTAACATTTTCAAGACAAATAGAATGTTATAAACAAAAATAAAGCTGAGAAAATATTAATACCAGTAATCTTTGTTTTCTTCTTCTTAAAAAATGTGAAATATACTTTGATTAGGCACACATTTTCTCCATACTGCCATGAATCCCCAAGCCTCACTTCATAAAAAGTAGGAAAATCTCCATTAAGATGCTTGTTTATATATGGAATTTCATATTTTACAGGGTGAGGAGGAGGCAATGTTTCAAGAATATCGCAAGCAGCTGAGGGTAATTTTCAACAACCTGGCACAGCTGGTAAGGCATACTTCTGGAAAGTCAGATAGAATCAGGCAGGTTAAACAAGATACATTGCAGTTATTCTGGAAGGGGAAGCATTTTTAATATTATTATTGTATTATTTGTAAGTTAATGATAAAGTTTAAAACTCTTTGCACACCAGTGTACTTGGGCAGTTATTGAGTTGAAGGTTTTGATCATACTGATAAAACATCTGTGCCTGGTGAAACATAAGATTATTTAACTTTTGAAAGAACTGACATTGTTTACGTTCTCAAGGGTTCAAAAATTCAAGCAACAAGAAAAATTCTTAGATTACAGTGTATTTTATTGCACTATCTGTGTAAAATGTCCAAGATAAAGGTTATTGAATAGAAAGGTACAGGATATACTAAATATTTTTGTATGTATGTGCATGTATGTATGTATGTATGTATGTATGTATGTATGTATGTATGTATGTATGTATGTATGTATGTATGTATGTATGTGTGCATGTGTGCATGTATGCATGTATGCATGTATGTATGTATGTATGTATGTTTAATGGAATATCAGTTTCATATTGGCTATATGGTGCTGAGTAAAAGTAAAGTTCTAAAAATGTAACTATAAAAAATTGCACAAAAGATAAATTCCTCCAAATAATTGTAAACATGAAGTACTATATGATAAAAGACAAAAATTAAAGATGTTAAAATTCTGTAAAATGTATATAAAATAAAAGACAAACTGAGGTAAAAAATATCAAATCCTTAAAATATAGGGTACATTTATTAAAATATAAACTGCATTTCCTCCAGAAGTACAGTTTTTGCTCTTTAGAATTTTGTCATATTATTTTTTTTATGTGTTGAATGATTGTAGAGAAAATAGAAATCCATCAGATTTTTGACAGGTTGAATACATTTCTTTTAATAATTGATACATGGAGAAAAAGGCCTGTTACTTTGTTAAATTTTCATTCTAACACTTTATTTACGATTTGAGTGAATATGTAAAACAGGAAGTCCAGTGAGTTGATTTATGGCAGGTCATATTGTTCTCTCTAAAATTAAGCTTGAATCGCAAATTGCATTGAAGCTATGTGATCAAAATTTCATGACTGAAAAAATGCCCCAAAAACCGATCAAATTTTGTTGTGTCATTTGTGAGACATAGACAATTTAGTTGTAGCTGTTAAAAGAACCCAGCCTCACAGGAGTGGCCTTTGGGAATTTCCATGACCTGTGACATCATGAGTTGAAAATTACTTCAGTTAAGCAAGATCAGTGTTAAGACCTCATCCGTGCTAGATGCACCAACTCCCTGTTCTAGAAGTTTCTTAGAACATGTGCATCGACCTAGTCTGATCTATGTCATCAGCTCGTGTTCCACAGAGTGTCCTCATTTTTTTCCAGACGACCGTTGAGTCAACACGTGGAAAACTTTATGACGAAGAAAATATCTATAAATGCAGTGGTTTCAATGCTAATAACCAGGACTTGTCAAGAATATTCTCTATAATGAATGTTAACCTCTGTCCGTATTTATCAAATTCGTAATTGATAACATTAACATTGATATTTACCATTCGTGCATTGTTAACGCACTACAAGCCATCTACCCCTCGCTCTCCTACAAAAAGGGCTTGGGACATAGTGGTAGCAATAAGTATTCAGAATTTCCTTTTTATAAAACTGTGTTTCAACATTGGGGTCCATCTTTTCTGTGATTATTATTTATTAAGGTAATAACTTGTCTATTAGTAGATTCTAGGGCCCATAAATGTTTTCAATAATGTTTTCTATAACATTACCTTAACCTACAATAGTGCTCTGGTGTTTATCTCTGTCACGAAGTACCGAATAAACTCAGACAATCTTGTTTACAAATAAAAAATAAAAAAAAATAAAAAAAAGTAGTAAGGAGATACAATGGGCTGACGCAACCCTTGTCATTATCATTGCTCTGTTATTTTGTTAACTAAGTTTCTTTTTCAGAACTTAATTTTCAGATGTCTCAATCAGTTCGTAATTGTGGGCATAAGAAAGGCCCATGGGACACTCACCAAACTTGTTTGTCATGTACAAAATGTACACGTATGGACGGATACCCCATGTGTTGTCTATGGTCGGACGACACTTGGGATCTGGTCTAAAGCCATCACACTTATTGAAAGAGGAAAGAAGCACGTTTTTCCCCTTCTAAATCAAATAAATCTCACTTAGAAAGAAATGGTGCTACCTGTGAGGTAGAAACAGATGTTTCTAAAGGGTTCGAGTGCGATCCCCCAAATAAAAGAGGGAGGAGCAGCACCTTCCCTAGACAAGAGAGAGATAATGTTGCTACTGGTGAGATGGTAACAGATATCTCTCAAGGGTTCGAGTGTGATCCCCCGAATATAAGAGGGAGGAGCGGCACCTTCCCAAGTCATGATGGAGTGTCTTCTAAGAAGGCAGCTTCTATCGTTAAGGGCTATCAACTTGCTGCGTCTGAGTCAACCCCCCCCCCCCCTACTATGGGAGGGAGGGGTAGCACCGACCCACTAGCAGACACAGTTATACCCCCGGAAGGGGTTACACTGAGCCCAAATATGGAGAATGCTTGCGTCTTCCCTTTGGGGCAGGAACAAGACCTCCATAGTATCGGAAGTCAGACAAAAAATACATCACGCAATCCCAAGGGGTTTAACCGTCGTTCAAATTCTTCTAGTTCTGAGAGAAGTTCTCTTGGATCTAGATCGCCCTTGACTATAAGTAACAGGTCATGGACCGGCCACTTATCACCAGATACAGACAGACCATGTACTGGGTATAGGTCTGCGAGACATGCCAAATCTAGGTCTGGCGCTAGGGTTAGGTTCGAATACTCCCCTTTCGCTACATTACCTAGTTGTCACACCACAGGGACAGAATGTGCAAATAGACACGCTTCTGGGATAGGAAATCGGACCGATGTCCCTTCCTTTTGCCATGTTCCCTTTCAATCCATTTGGTATGTGGAACTTTCCCCTGCAAGGGGGGGCCCTGGGTGGCCGAGTGGTCTAAGGCACTTGCCTTTACCGATCACTGCCATCTCACCTCTGTCCATGTGGGTTCGAGTCTTGGGCTCGGCCAATGTGGTTATGTGAAAAAGCTTGCCAGTAGCTTCCCGTGGGTCAGTGGTTCTTCCCGGGATTTTCCTGGGTTCTTCCTCCACCAGATATACTGGCCGCCATGTATAGCCTATCATGTGCTGAAAAAAAATGGCGTTAAACCCATAAAACCTAAACCCCTGAAAGGGAGAGAACTACCTCTGCCATGGATGTCGTCTATGTGGCCTCCTGCATGTACGAGTGATGAGATCCGACAACCATCACAAGTTCTGCAGAATAGGTCGTCAAGGGAAGGGAAGATTAATTCCCCTCCTACTAAGAGACGAAAGAGACGCGAGAAGAGTTCTTGCACACCATACATAACACCCATTGAGGACAATTCTGTCGCTCCCCGTGCTGAGACACAGAATAGATGTCCCTACTTCGCGGCCGTCCCCGCCGAGGGATCGTTCGGGATACATTTCTCCTGCTTCACACCGAGCTTTGGAACAGGAAGATGATGCCTTGTCGTTCTTAGTAGATTCGCAGGAATTTCCTGAAACTCCGGAGGATAGGGTATAATCTACCATTCAAAGTGCTCCGAACCCATCACCACCATCGTCTCAAGTGGTCGAGGAAGGGGAGACTTGGTTATTCGACATGGCCGTAAATGAAGTATACCGCCTTCTTCCTCCTGACATGTGCCCAAAACCAAATTGTCCAAGTGACACTAAAATTCTCTCTTGTTTAGAGAAACTGTCAGGAGCAGTGCCCAGACCGGACTTACTGCTACTTCCGCACTCCCCGATGGTTAGCGAAGTTGCGAAACGGCTGAGCAAAGGTAAAGAATCAGTGCGACAGATTAAAGGGTGGTCTGTCCCCTCTGCTACACTGAAGCCCTTAATTTCAGCCTCGAGCTATAAGGTCCACTCACCTGCCTGGCCGTTGCCCCCCCCCCCACCCCACTTGGACGCCGAAGCTTCACAAGTGGGCATTTCAGCGGGTTCTTTTGCTTTTGTCAGCTAAATCCTTGGAGGCATTAGAATCAAAGGCCAGGTCAATAGTGACTATAGCTTCTCGTGCTGACCTGTTTTCAGCAGCTTCCTTCAGTTTACTGAAGGAGGAATCATTATCAACTGTTGCCTTGCAACGACTGTTAGAGGCTGTGGCAAAAAACTTCACGACACTCATTGTCTATGGCAATGGCGTTGCCGGCAGAGCTTCTACACCTATGTAGAGATGTCGCACTGGACTCTTCTAAATTTTTGCTGGAACATAGCAAAAATCTTCTAAGGGCTGCACCCCTAGATTCAGAGACATTATTCGGTGGTCTCATTCCTTCTATCGCCTCTCAGGATTTTAGGGACCAACAGCATAGGTCCCTCGCATCGGTTGCTGCCCCATCGAAACCGGCTATCGCTGCAGTAGCAGATTTTCTTCTGTTCCTTTTCGAGGAGAGATCTTGTTCAGCCTCCGCAATCAAAGGGTATAGGGCTGCTCTTTCAAACACTCTTAAATTCTCTAAAGGTCAATCCATCGGTTCAGATCCTCACATGTCAGATCTTATAAAGTATTTCGAGCTTCAGAAACCAGTGTCTTGCTCATTGACACCAAAATGGAACCTTTCATGTGTTTTGTGGGCATTGACAAAAACACCTTATGAACCTTTGAGTGAGGCCTCTTTTGAAAATCTCAGGTTTAAAACCGTTTTTCTTCTGGCCATTGCGTCGGCCCGGAGAAGAAGTGAGCTACATGCTTTATTAATTGAAGAGGGATGTTTATGCTTCAATAGAAATTATGAGTCCGTTTCCCTATTGTGTCAGCCTGGTTTTCTTGCCAAAAACCAACTTCCTTCAGTATTCCCGTCCCCGATTGAAATCCCCAGTCTTAGTCGTATCTGTGCTGAGGATGATAGTGATAGACTTCTTTGCCCAGTTAGGGCACTTGGATTCTATTTAACATCTGCTAAAGGGAGAAGGAGGGGTAGGAAAAGACTTTTTCTTCCCCTTAGGGGTTCAGCTGATGTTTCAGCATCCGCTATCTCTCGATGGATTTTGCTCACCATCAAGAGAGCTTATGCATCTCTCATTGAAAGAGACTTATCGTTCATGAAGATTAAAGCCCATGAAGTCAGGGCTATTGCTACTTCCTGGGCATATTTCAACCATTCATCTTTAGACGATATTATGAAGGCTGCATTTTGGCGCTCAAACACAACCTTCTCATCTTTTTACCTTCGGTCATTAGCAAACCAAAGCCAGGGTATCTTCTCTCTGGGTCCGATTGTTGCAGCACAATCTACGACCCAGACAACTGCCGCTTGAAACTGCAGTTGACTGCTTGGACTGGAAGGTGAGTAACTTTTTCCACATTTCTACTCTTCTCAAAATCCATCAGCCACCTTCTTACAGACAAATTCAGCTTAATAATAGTGACAGTTAAGTTATTACTGACATTAGAATGTAGTTTTTTAGTAAAGCTAATTTTAATTATGTAATACTACCTGTCACTATTGGATGCTCTTGTCCCACCCCGCGCTGATGTCCTTCAATAGTCTCACGTCCTGAAAAGAATGAGGACGCTCTGTGGAGCACGACCTGATAACGTAGATCAGACTGGGTCAATGCACATGTTCTAAGAAACTTCTAGAGCAGGGAGTTGGTGAATTCTAGCATAGACGAGGTATTTCCATGCGGAAAGGAGAAAGCTTAATAATAGTGACAGGTAAGTATTACATAATTAAAATTAGTTTTACTCCCCCCCAAAAACTACATTTCACTTCAAAAGACCTAAGAATTTTAAATCAAACTCAGTATACTGAAACCTATTTACAAAATCAGTTTTTCAGTGTTGAGCTCTACTGGTCATACACCAGAATAGCTTATGGGATGGCCTGTTGTCCATCGTCCATCCGTCTGTTAGCACAAATTTGTTATTGCTACTCCTGCGAAACTACTTGGAGGATTACCATGAAACTTTACACACATTCATCCCATGGTCTAGTTGGTTCTAAATGAAAATGGTTCTGCACAGACATCCAATATGGCCACCAATGTGGCCATCTCCAAAAACTTGTCACTACTTCTGAATGGATGGTCATATCAACATTGGATTTTCAGTAAAAGACTGATGTCTAGTTGGTCTTAAATAAAAATGGTGCCAATCTGATGTTTAATATGACCACCATGGCAACCATATTTACAGTCTTGTTATCACTGCTCCTCAATGGAAAGTCATATCGACATGTAGTTTTCACCAGAAGATGAAATGTTCAGTTGGTCATAAATGAAAATGGTGCCGGTTTGACATCCAATATGAATTTTTTTTATTGCTATTCCTTCTGAATGGATGGTCATATCAACATGAGGTTTGTACTAAAAGATTTCTTATGATGTATGTTGGTCCTGAATGAAAACGGTACCAATCTTAATCCAGTAGGGCTGCCACAGCAGCCATCTTGAAACTGTTATCACTATTCCTGCTGGACAGAAAGTCATATCAACATGGGGTTTACACTGGAAGACTTCTTATGATGTCAAGATTTGTCCAAAATGAAATTGGTTCTTCTCCGATATCCAATATGGCAACTACAGCAGCTTGTCTATCATGTCTAGTTAATCATGTCTAGTTGGTCCTAAAGGAACATTGTGCTGATCTGACCTTCAATATAGCCACCATGGTGGCCATCTTGAAAATCTTATCACTACTCTTACTGAAAGGATCATCATATTGACATGGGTTTTGCCACTATGGCAGCCATCTTGAAAATCTTGTTCTTGCTATTCGTCCTAAATAGAAAGTCATACTGACATGTAGTTTTCAACCAAAGACTTCTTGTGTTGTCTAGTTGGTCCTGAATGAAAATGGTGCTGATCTGATCTCCAATATGGACACCATGGCAGACATCTTTAGTCTTGTTATCGCTACTCCACCTGGATGAATAGTCATATCGACATGGGGTTTCCACCATAAGACTTCTTATGATATCTCAGATTATGTTTTAGAGAGGTTTGCCTGCTTGGAAACATCACAATTAGGGTCGCAGCAAATTAGCTGTGTCTAGATATGTGAAATTTAATAACATCTACTGATCTTGCTGTTTCTATGTTTTGTTTGTAAGTACCATTAGTTTTATTCAAAAATTATTGTTTGTCATAAATATAACACAGATAATAGATAAAATAACTGTTTTCTTCCAAATAAATTTTTATTCAAAGTTTTCACAAAAATGTAGCCTTCATAGCAGCTTGTAAATGTTCAGATGTAATATTCAGATTGATTTTTGTTGACAGAAGAGAATACAACAACTTCATGTCTGCCATGGCTTATGCTAAGGTGCTTACTGCACCAATTGCAAAAGCCAAACATATGTATACGGTCTCTTCTTCTTACCAAGTCCCATTTCTGCTCCAAATCAGAATTATATTTTGTTTGATGCATGTTTCTTTTGTGTTTTGGTAAAATCAAACACATATCATCCACTTTAAATACCACCCTCAAACATGTAGGTGACTAATTGTAATTCTTTCTTGAACATAAAAGTCGGGCTAATTTAGACCAATTATAGTTTTAGAATAGTTTCCCTACCAATTATTTCACAAGATCTACATTTTCTGCCTTTCTTCTTATGCCTGCAGACAAGCAACAGCTTGCAATACATGAAATAGACATGCACTTAATTTTTTTTTGCATGCTGATTGAAATTTTAGTGATATTTCAACACAGAATCATTAGTCACTAGGCTGAACCAATTTTTGTGACTCACACACTTTTTTACGTGTACCTTGACAAGTCTGATATCTAGTTGATCCTAAATGAAAATAGTGTTGATCTGACATCCAATATGGCCAGCATGGCAGCCATCATGAAAATCTTATTATCACTAGTCCTCCTAAATGGAAAGTCGTATTGACATAGGGTTTTCACCAGAAGATTTTGTATGGTGTCTAGTTGGCTCTGAATGAAAATGGTGCCAATCTGACAGGCAATATGGCCACTATGAGAATCTTGTTATTGCTACTCCTACTGAATCGATGGTCATATCAATATAGGTAATCCAAGAATATCAGAGATGGTTTCAACACTCATCAGCTAAAAGGAAGAATTGATCTTATCTTGGATTCCTGGAAATTCTTTTTGGCCAGTAAATCATCAGTCTATTCAAAGGACTCTTGTTTACACATTTGTACTGCCATCTTTCTAGACGGTGGTGGTGGTAGGTTTCTCAGACTTATTAGGGGTGGGGGGTATGGTTGAAAGAGGGGTCACTGTGCATAACCTTGGTAATTGACATGTCATAATTAATGTAAAATTATCAAATTAATGTATTTTTAGCTCTACTAGCCATAGACCAGAGGAGCTTATGTGATGGCCTGTTGTCCGTCGTCTGACATCCGTCGATTAGCACAAGTTTGTTATTGCTACTCCTTCTAAACTACTTGGAGGATTGACATGAAACTTGACACACATTCATCCCAAGGTCTAATTGGTCCTAAATGAAAATGGTTCCGCTCAGACATCCAATATGGCCACCACAGTCACCATCTTGATATTTTTTTATTGCTACTCCTCCTGAATGGATGGTCATATCAACATGGGGTTTTTGCTGAAAGACTTCTTATGGTGTCTAGTTGGTTTTAAATAGAAATGGTGCAGATCTGACATTCATTATGGCTACCATGGCAGCTATCTTTAAAATCTTGTTATTGCTGCTACTCCAGAATTGATTGTCATGTTGATTGATGTATTAACAATATTGCTGTTTTGATTAATACTGTCAAATATTGTCTGGCCCCATCTTTGACAAACCATTATTTTTTGGGATCAACACCATGTGATGTTGAAGGAGCTTTGTGTATTTCAGGATGGGCAGCTGGCGCTAGTGACGGTACACAACATGGTGAGCCACATGCTGCCTCACTGGAAGGAACAGGAACTCTGGGATGTAGAGGTGACCATTGCCCTCTTGTACCAGCTGGGTGAAGCACTCCCAGTAAGCAACAATAACACTGGCAATCATAGAATGTACTGTATATACTCTAGTCCAACTGCAAACAACATAGTGCACCAGTAGATCAGGGTCTATGTTGTTGTTCTACTGATTACTCCTAACAAACTACATAGACCCAGATCTGCTGGTGCATTATGTGATGGCAGATCTGGGTCTGTGGAGTTTGCAGTTGGACCAGACTTATAAGCAAATACATACAATATCTCAAATGTTAATATCCGGATCATATATGGTTTGCTTCCAGAGCAATAGGGAAGAGTTTGCTTCCAGAGCTTGAGGGAAGAGTTTGAGTCCCAAGTTTGAGCACATAATCTTTCCCAATGATTAAGGCATATATTTAGTAGAACTTGAGACAGGAGTTTGAGAGCTTAAAAGTTTAGCCTGAAATCTTTGTGAATGATTTAAACATATATTTAGCAGAATTTGGGGGAAGAGTTCGAGTCCAAAGGTTGCGCCTGAAATCTTTTTGAATAAGGGCAAAGTTTGAGCTCAAAGGCAGAACTTGGGGGAAGTGTTTGAGTCCACAATTTGAACCTAAAATCTTTCCTAATGATTAAAATGCCTATTTATTAGAACTTGAGGGAAGGTTTTGAACCCAAAGGTAGAAAGACCTGCAAGTTCTTACGATTTTACCATAAGTCTTATTGCTGAAACGACCTTAAAATTACAGACTTACGGAATAATAGTAAAATATATGGAAATTCAATCATTGCTGTCAGTTCCGAATATTGGCTTGTCATGGTTTGGTCTGGATCCAAGTTTTCATTATTAGACTTGGTGGAGTGTGTTAGGGAATGAGACTAAACTATACATGGGGTACCTCATATGCATTAATTTACCTACATTGTTCATGCAAAAGGCCCACTCAATCAAGATTTTGCTTTTACATTTTAGCATCCGATCATATGAAAATGTAGTCCAAACAAAAATGCATTGAAGGTAAAGAGGACAATCAGCCTGTAAAATGTTGAAACAATGGGCACAAAAATATATTAAAAATATTATTCAGATGCTTGGTCTTGCTTAGGAAGAGGCAGGAAAGGTGACCATTACATTTTGTCACTGCCATGAATTTTCCAAAAAATGTAAAGATTAAGTTGTATAGAAATCTTGCTCTAAGTCATTACTGGAGGTCATTATGGCTGAAGTCTATTTTACGAACATTTTTGGTTGAACATAATGTTCCAATTGCTGCATCAGACCATGCTTCAATACTGTAACACCCCCGAGGGTTATCGCAAAAGACCAGAGTTCACAATGTAAAATATTTAATAAAATAATCAAGGTG
Source organism: Margaritifera margaritifera (assembly GCA_029931535.1). Lineage (NCBI taxonomy): Eukaryota > Metazoa > Mollusca > Bivalvia > Unionida > Margaritiferidae > Margaritifera > Margaritifera margaritifera. The sequence goes on along the minus strand of JAQPZY010001566.1, from coordinate 1,508,193 downwards.
AGATAGAACATGCCTTTCAGTATAACATAGTAAGTTACATCAGCACGGTATTTATCACAACACTATAAACTTCTGATACTATGGAGCTCACAATTGTTTATCTAGAAGCCAAAAGTCAATGTTATAATACGCAATTTTATGTTGAAATGAATTATGTTATTCCTATGCACAATACCAGCTTAATTAATTGGATTGACTATAACACCTTATTACATAGCGTGATATTTCAATGTAAAATATATTTTAGTGCCTAGTGTACTTGAGCAGTGTGGTGGGAGATAGCAGCGGCTTTCTCAAGAATTATTGCATAATAATTATAAGGCAGTCAAATTCAATAGCAATCATATAATAAATCTACTTAAAATTACTTGAGAATAATAATTTGATTTACTTTTGGAATTTTCTATCATTAAACAAATTGAATATTAGTTATGTAATAATAATGTATGGTTTCCGATTGGATTTTTTAATACAAGGCCGAAATGCTTTTCTACTTAGATGTTCATACTTTGCTGCTCTGACAGCTATCTGCCACTGCACTGTCTGTATTTATAGACTCCTGTTCACATCACATGACCTCTGCTAGCCAATCGATGCTTGTCCGTATCAGAACTAGCTAAGGCGGTAACAAAGTCAACTGTTTGAATTGCACAGAAAAATGTCTTTGAACACAAAATCAAGGCAGAATTAAGTTGTTCTCTAATTGTCCGTGTTGTGAGTATTTACTCTTAATCTTATTTATACATTCATACCTGTGATTCTGTAAAAATTAACAAAACGGACAAGTGAATTTCAATGTGAATAGAGCGAAAGTACAACTTACTGATGATGCAATGAGTCGTAATGTGGTTCAAAATAGTCCCTATCAATCTTGTACTATTTTGAACCTTAAAATAAACTAACAAGTTCTGCATAGTAAAGAACTTACAATAGAGAACAATAACATCAGTTCTAACTAATTGTTGAAACAAAAGTCCGACAAAAAAGTGATTATTTGGCTTGGCACATTGCTTCCATCACAATCCTGTATCACACTGCGTCTGTAACAGCATTCCATCGGAGGGTTGAATTCACTCATTTATGGACTGTTATCATATTCCTGGCTTTGGTATACCATATTTCAATCAGGTAAGATAATTCATTTCTTAAACTATTCATGAGAAATTCCTGCATGATGCACACGTGGTCCAACTTGGAACGAATAAGGTACGGTAACGTTCAACATGCGAACTTCTTTCTACTTGTTGTTGACCTGCGAGGCCTTCTAGAATTGATGCTATCGAATGAATTCCTCTATACTCATCACAACAGTATGGAAATATAATGACTATAACAAGTTTTTATACTCATACTTTGTATAAAACACGGAATACACATCCATAGAAAATATAGATGGTGATTTAAGCAATGGTATGTGGGGTGGGGGGCATATGTTCCAGAGGAATGGAGAAAAACAATACACCCATGGTAGACATTATCAGTGATGAATAAAAGTGAGTAATCAATGCTACAGTCTTGTAGATGAAGCATTATTTCACACTCCAACATTTAACATGAAATAATCTTTACACACTGAATAATTAATTGAATATATATGGAAAACTCCACTTGTAATGCCATAAAGGTATTACAATACTATTCAGATGAATTAATTTTTTTTGGGGGGGGGGGGATTGTATGGATCTTTATGAAGGGATTCTATCTTCTGTATCCATACATGTATTGCTATCTCCTTTGCCACATATGAGCAGAAGAATGGGGTGATTACGAGGTCATGGCCATGGGTTGTTTATTCATGTGTTTCTAGGGCTGCAGTTATCTCCCTGGATATTCAAGCTCTCTATACAGGGGTAGAAAATCCATTGCCCAGCAGCTCGGGACAACTAAATTTTAGCTTCAGGCAAATAGATTTTGATGGCTGTGGTTTATAATGAGCCTAATTACTACATTGAAAAATCAGTTTTCATGGCCAACCTATGGGTCTGCTAGTTATTTATGCCAGGTGTTAATCTTTACTAAAGACTTGATACCCTACCTCTCGGAGTCAGTAATGCATAATAATCCTACTTCCAGTCATCACCTAGCGATTCAGGGCTGGCTAATGCCTGATGTTAAGTTCACTATAGCAGGCATGTTTATTTTCTAGCACTGATTAGGGTATTTCAAAACAACAACTACCCATATAGGAGACACCAGGACCAGATCTTTACTCCAATAATTACATTCTCTTTAGCAACCATTTTTAAACAGACAACTGCAGAGATTGTATATGTTTTCAATCCCTCCACATCATGCAGAGCTCCTTTATCTTAGTGCTTAGATATGGATGACTTCAAAAGGCATATACTCTTTCATAATTCTATGTAGGTTCATTATAATCATAAATAATTGTACTGTGCTAATTATGACTTTGTTTTTTTCAAAGTACAACAGAGATATTTTAACGTACAGAAATAGATCCAGTAACTGGCATGATACATGCAAGACGGAAAAGCATTTCACAGATAAAATGAAGTCAATATAAAATAAAAGAGAAAATTTTAGTCAATGAAAAAATAAACTTTTTATTGTGAAGACCAAAGAAATATATTTGGCATACTCTTAATATTTGAATCAGGAAAAAAGCTTGTAAACATTTGGTTGGTTGGTTGTTATGGGTTTAATGCCATTTTTCAGCATATGATAGGCTATACATGGCGGCCAGTATATCTGGTGGAGGAAGAACCAGAGAAAACCTGGGAAGAACCACCGACCCACAGGAAGCTACTGGCAAGCTTTCTCACATACCCACGTTGGCCGAGCCCGAGACTCGAACCCACGCTGACAGAATTGAGATGTCGGTGATCTGTAAAGGCGAGCGCCTTAGGCCACTAGGCCACCCGGGGTCCCTGTAAACATTTGAAACTAATAGTAATTCTGAACTTATAAATAAGACTTACTCTATGCGTAATACAGAGAAAGATTTGACAATAACAGTTGAAAAATGTTATATATACAGGACAAATCATAAGTTATAGATGGGCAGAATGATACGTATTTTAGCTCTTTGAAATTCCTTTTATATCGATTTTAGAGTTCCTTTGTGCTCCAAGAGCATGTAGGAAAACTGATGAGTCATAAATATTGCAATCCTGATGATTAAATTGTACGTTTCTGGTAAAATTTATTTAGAAATGAAGTTAAAGTTAATAATTTTATTACACATTTGCAACTAAATTTGATTACATTTTTATTATTCATTTTCAGTAGACTCGCATTTGGGAATTTTTAATGTGGACCACCACATGATTTTACTGTCAGGCAGATATTGCACTCCACTTGTCCAGTGGTCAACCATGTTTTCTTTTGAAAAATTGTCTAGCCATGTGTGTATATATATATATATATATATATATATATATATATATATATGACAAAAATTTTAATTTATTGGGTGACCAGTTTTTCAAAAGCTGGTTGCACAGGGACAACCATAGATTTTCAAAACTAATGCTTTATTGTGTCTGCTTGTAAGGTAAATTATAGACATTTTTTCTTGCAATCTTTCCTTTTGGTTTATGTGTGTTTTTTACATCTTATCTTTGATTTAAATTTCCGTATTCATGGTCTTTTCTGCTGCAGTATTTCTTTGATTTTGCTTTAATGTGGATCCCCCTTGCAAATCTGCCAAACTCTTTGTATAAATTCTGACAACAAGTTACATTTGAAAAATGGTTGCAATTTTAGAGAGATATTGTCTGTGTACGTTTCTACTTACAGACCTCTCACGGACAGCACTTCACAGGAAATGCAGAAAAGGCCTCTGCTCTTCAGGAGATGATGAGAACGGTAAGATATTCAAACAAAGATGAGTCATCCCAAGCATCAAGATTTTATTATGTGAACTAGATGATGACATGATTTGAGTTCTAAATGTTTTGGAAAATGAAAAGTCGTAATAAGAAAGAATAAAACAGGAGAAAATGGTTTTTAAAATTGTAAAGTAAATGCTTTGTAAGGAATATTACAATGTTCAGAAAATAAACAATTTACATTTGCATCATCAAGGACCTGCTTTTGATGGCTCAAATACAGGTGTTCATTAATTCTTGCTGGTTCAGTGGTTTCCTAGGGACATGTAATTATGTGAATCCCAACCAAAATAATTGAATCCCACACCCTTTCAGTATGATGGAGTGCATGAAAATTACACACAGATGACTTTTGTTGAGCCTAAAAAATACCTGGAATCATCATTAACATAAATAGCTCATGGTGATCATGTAAGCACTGGATAGATTTATCCCATGTCAAAATCAAACAGTTACTTAGTGGTTATTTTGCATTTGCGCAGTTAGATGCTTGCCTAATTAAATTGAAGCCTGTTCCAGTACCTGAATAAAACTGGTAAACTGTCTAAATCACTAGGGAACTTTGGTCCTGAATTTTGTATTAAGCAGTAGAATAGTTACCATGACATTAGTACACTGTCTAATCTGTTAATATCAGTGTCCAGTTCCAATTAACACTTTAAAGATCTATTAGCACTGTTCAGACTGGTACATCTTCGAGAATAAGATTGCAAGAGGATTAGTTGCTCCAGGTGTTGGTTGCGATCATGACCTCAATAAACATGCGTGTCACCACATATATAGTGTCCACTCTAATGCCTATACAAGGTGTTGATTAAAAATGGATGAAGTAATTATCCAGTTATCTTACTGTCAACACATTGTGTCACCAAATGATTATGAATTTTGGCTGAATACAGTAATTAAGCAATTTTGTCTTGGACTAATAAAGACCAAATTCACATGTAATGTAATGGTTATTGAGGACTCGTCACTGATTTTGCAACAAATCTACAGTACAGAATCTCTCTCATTCTTCAAACACGTGTACACATAAAAAAAAGTCCATGTACAACCTACATTTATTTGTAACAGTATATTGTAATTATAGAGAATATTAAATTTAAAGTGACTATTAACACAATGGAAAATCAAAGATAAAGTCATTTTTAGCTCTGCTAGTCATAGACCAGAGGAGCTTAAGGGATGATCAATCATCCATCTTCAATCCATCTGTTAGGAAAAGTTTGTTATTGCCACTCCTCCTAAAGTACTTGGAGGATTGCCATGAAACTTTACACACACATTCATCCCAAGGTTAAGTTGGTCATAAATGATAATGGTGCCGTTCAGACATCCAATATGGCTGCCATAGTGGCCATCTTGAAAGACTTGTTATTGCTACTCCTCCTGAATCGATGATAATATCAACATGGAATTTTTGCCAGAAGACTTATTATGCATTCTATTTGGTCCTGACTACAAATGGTGCCAATCAGACTTTCAATATGGCCATAATGGATGCAGTAACACTCATCACACATTGATAGACATGACTCCAGTTGAAGTGACCAAGGAACAAAACAGATTGAAAAAGTATAGATCAGTCTGATCATTTATTTGACAACTGATACATTTTGAAACTCCTAAAGTTAAACTTGGCAAAACAGTCAGAATTTCAAAATACAAATCAATATTTTGCAAAGGGATACCTTCCTAACTTTACAGAGGAAATAGTCAAAATCAGGCAATTCATTTTAGGTGATCTGGTTGTTTACAAACTTGAAGACTTGAAGCAAGAGATTATGGAGGGTATGTTTTACGAACGAGTTATTGCTATGCGACAAACAAGATGACATGTACATAGTTGAAAAGATTTTGAAGACCATAAGAATGAAAGTTAAAATGTATTTACTCATGAAATGGAGAGGATATGATGATTTGTTTAATAGTTGGGAGCTTATTCCATTAAAATAAATGATATGTCAAACATGCACTTCTCCTATGGAGAAGATGGAATACATAGATAGCAGTATCAAGGAGAATGAAAAATAATGGGTGTCTGGAGTGTAACAGTCTAGAATGTAACAGATGTGGAAAGAAGGGCACATTAGGAATTGAGTTAAAACATGCATGTCATGCGAATTTGTATTGATTGTGAAACCAGAGAGTAAAAAGTACAGTCAAACCTGTCAATAGCAGCTACCCATGGGAAGAGGCAAAACTGGCCCTTGTACACATGTGACCTCTGTACACAGGCTCAATTTTCAAATTTGGTTTTTGAACAAATACCATGCACTGAATACCATTGTTGTTATTATTATTATTTTTATTATTATTATTATTAATATTATTATTATCAAGATTGTTTTATGTGTACTATTTTATTTTTTTTAATCGTAAAAACCGCATATATGTTGTTCTCTCCGAACGTTCTGTTCTCCTCAGTTCTACTGTATCCTACTCACTTTAATCCATCTTTTAAATTAAATCATCACTGACTGAAAATAATCACTGATTTTAGTTTGATTTGTGCACCATGACAAAACACTAATTTCACCTCTGTTAGACAGGCCTGTGATGAATAGGGAATCAAAAAAAGCCGTATAGGACTATTTTTGTGATGCATGAACTGAAACTTTGCCTGCCTTGACGGACAAGTTTTAAATCTTGAATGACCCCTGATCCTAATGAAAAGGGATGTAACTCGTATCTCTTCTCAAAGATGAACTTTTATCATTAAAGATAGCTTTAATTCACAGGCAAATAGATGAAGATATCAAACTATACCTGTCACACTTGCACAAAAGCGACTTTTGTTTCTGCTGCTATAACATGATTAGTTTTCCCACCATCCAGCAAACAAATTGCTTCAACCCTCTCCTGTCAGGATAAAAACCGCCTTGCTCGCGAACCCAACATATTGACACCTTTGAGTTAGACTGACAGTGTGACTGGAGTATGGTCAGTACAAGCAAGATATGAAATGTTTACACATCAATTCACATGATATGCCTTTATCTAAACAATGCCTTGCTTATGAAACAAAAGTTTAATTTGCATACATAGTTCGGTCACTGATGATAATGCTCCAGTGATCGCTTAAAAGGCAGAGAGAAACCACTGTTGGTTAGGAAACACTTGGGCGCTGACTGCAGAAGCCAGGTGACCATTACTCACAGGATATTTATATAGGAAATTTGCCAAGGAGAAATTAGAGTGGCCGTTGTGACCAGGTGACTGCTATGTACAGGTGACTGTTAGGACATGTTTGACTGTACATAAAAAAATATCACAGTTAAAAAAACAAAATGATATACATGAAAAAACATGATAAGGTGAATATAATGTTGACACTGTCCTAGCTGGGTAATAAAAAACATCGCAGAAGAAATTACAAGAGACATCATTGAAAAATATGAAGTTGATTTTCTCGACACTTCAGAAAGCTGAAAAACAAATACAGTGTAAAAGACTAGCTAGTGTACAATAATTTGAACTACATAAATGGTAGTGAGAACCACATAAATGTTGACGCAGTCATTGGAAAATTTAGACCTTTTTTCAGATTTCATTGAAAGAATGTATAGCAGTGATTTGCACAACTACTCAATCAACTATTGCTTTTTTCCTGGACACAATATTTACTATGTTTAATTTCAAGCATCCATAAAACCTTAAATTGTAAAGATTTAACAGAAAATTAGCAAAAATTATTTGATATTGGAAGCAGTTTTACTACTTCAGATGAAGTAAAAACCAGTACACCTTTCACAGTATGTGGATATACAGCTTTTGAAGATTTATTTTTCACAGACAGCTAGTAGTAAATGAAATTCAACTGCACAACTAAATGTTTCAGTTAGTTATATGAGGAGTATTTAAAAAGTTCTGAATATTAGTGCACTGTGCAACAAAGTTCTTTATTAGTGAACCGTATGTCGGTGCATTCCCGCAAAGTACTCCCTATACACCTCTACACACTTTCTCAGCCTGATTATCCAAATATTTAAAGCCCTTTTGTATTCGCTTTTGGGTATGTTGTTCATACACTGGAAAACTGCATTTCCAGCTGCATGGCAGATTTCAAATCGTCTGCCCCTCAGCAAATCTTTGATAACAGGATTCAGCCAAAAATCGCTTCAAGCTAAATCAGGCTGCATTGATGTGGCATAGTTTGGATGCTGTGCTCCTTTTGTATGGGTAGACAATGATAATAGCTTCTGGGGCAGATTTTAAGAATAGTGGGGGAAAGAAAAGAATAACAAAACTCGGTATAGTTACGGTACCTCTACTTTGATATCATGGAAAAGAAGGTTCTTTTCCATTGTTTTATGTCTTTTATACCCTATCACAGTATGTATGTATATATGTATGTATAGGGGAGGAAAAATATGGTGCCTAGCAGCCCAGGAGAACCATACTTCATTGATCCAAGCAGCGGTGCCATGACCTTATTTGCATACATGCTCACTTGAATCGCCAAAGCAAAGCAAATTGTCTTTGGTCAGAGTTTCCACAATCAATAAAATTTACTATTCTATTCCCATTTGGGTAACAACACATGATAAGTTTTGAAGCATAAACAAGCACCAACAACCATCTGATCTAGGCAGATGTGGTACTTTTTATTTGTAATTCAGGGCGATGAAAAGAAAATTGAGTTGACTTAGGTGGGAGTTGACTTAGATGGGATATGTTAATTAAAATGGATAAAATCAGATTTCCATGTGGAATTTACATTGTATCAGGGATGTGACTACGTTGAAATGGAACTACCTAGCACTGTTTGACTCCTTTGCTACCCAAGGGTCATTGATTCACTTCATTCCACCTCATTGATGTGGAATAGAGTGGGATCAGCGACCCTTAGCTAGCAAAGATGTGTTTGAATAGCTCGTGTGAATAGTTTTCTGTTTTCAGGTAGTAATGTGTGACTTGGATGTAGCTCAGCCAAATATTACATTGTGTGTCATAATGTGTATTCGTTGACATGTCCTATTATTATACCTCTAATTTCCATGTACATTAGAAAGCATGCCAGCTGATGCTTGATCCAATACAAAATCAGGGTCTTAGACTTTTTCTGGAAGCATTTAGATCTTCCTTTGCAGAAAACTTCTGTGTCAAGACAAATGAACCATCACTTTATTTCAGACAAATGAAACTAGTTTTTCAGTATACAACCAAACTATCCACTGATCCATCTAATCCCACATATGATGTCATCTTTAGGCCCAAATACCAGATCTTGTACACTTGGAAACCAAATTTCATTCCACTTTATGGCATTCAAATTTACCCTTATCTAGAAGCAGCAAAAACAATCTTGCCATTACTTCAGAATTCTCTATTCCCAGAATATCACCTTGGTTATTAGAATTCCCTAAAATAATATTTGATCTTTGCCATTACAAAAAGTCCAGTACCAATCCTCTTGTTTTTCAGAGTAATTTAGTTTAATCAGAACCTTCTATCATAGCAATACATCCTTGTATACAGACAGTTCTAAAGATGGAGACGACATTGCAGCTGCCTTTGTAACAACCCATGGCACCATTTTGAACCAGTTACCAGACAAAGCCTCAAAATTTCCCACAGAAATTGGAGCAATACTGTAATCTTTGAACTAAATTGAAACGTTACAAAAAACAAACATCATCTTTTTGGATTCCCTTTCCACAATGAAAGCCTTACAAAACCTTAAATTTGACTATCCATTAATATCCCAAATCTTACAGCAAAATCTGATCTATTTATAAAATGTGGAAAAATATTATGTTCTGTTGGCTGCCTAATCAGATTGGTATTAATGGTAATGAAAGGGCAGATAAAGCAGTCAAATGTGCGCTGCAGTCACCCATTTTTGAATGGAAGATTCCATATACTGACTTTAAATATTTATATCAATTGGAATGTTTTATGTACTTGACAAAAAATGTGGTATGTAAAGCCCACAAATAAGTTTAGTACATTAGACCAGTCATTTTAGAATGGCATCCCTTGTATAAAACAAAACAGAGACGAGATGGTACTGTGCCACTCACATATAGGACACACATATCTGTCCCATGCATACTTCCTGGAGAGTGTACCTGAACCAGAGTGCATACCTTGCCAGTGTACACAGACATTAAAATACATTCTTGTCAGGTTTATTGACTCCCAATCAGTGAGACACAAGTATTTTGATGTGAACTAAATTAAGAAACTAATTGATAATATACAAACAGATAAAATTTTGAACATGTTGAAAGAATGCGTTTTATATTAAAAAAATTGATGACAATATTTTACATTTTGTATCATTTTTAGTTTAATCTTTTTTTGATATACCTTTTAAAGAGTTTTTTTTGTACATCTTTTCCTTTAGCTTTTATCTTATTTTTACTACATATTTGCATTTATTATTTGGAAGGTTTGATCTTAACTTTTTTTGCAATTTTTACCTTTGCATTTTTGGAACTAAACTGTTAATTTGCACTACATGTATATGGCTAAATTTGTGCAGACATCCCATTAAACCCTATACATACATACAAACATATCTGTTGATTTAATTACCTAGTTAATGTGTCTCCTTTATACCTTGAAGCAACTTTCAATGAATGAATTAAAAACAAAGTTTCACAACCCAAGAAAATAAGCTTGAATTGTTATAACTTTAATAGAAAATACTTGAAAGAAAAGTTTTAAAAACTGAACATTTCTCCTTAATGTATACATCAGACATGAAAATGACTTTACAAGGTACAATTCTTTTCCAGATGCTAAAGAGTGGAGTGAGCTGTCATGGACACAAGATAGTACAGCTGCAGTATTTTGAGACATTGGTTCGATATGATAGATTCTTCACTTGTGAACCACTGTACATTCCAGATACTCTGGTGAGTTGTATGCCCAATCAAAATAGGAAGAAAAGGATATTTCGGCTTAGTTTTGTCAAAGTGAAAAGCTGATGAAAAGTGAAACTAGTTTTTAGCTCACCTGGCCTTATGGTATGGTCCTGCATCCTTTTTTTTCGGTCGAACCACTTGACAAATTTAAACCAGATTTTTGGCAGAATGGATCCTGGCATGAAGGGCTTTCAGATTTACACAAATGTCAATCCGCCATCAAATATGTCCACTGTTACTAAAAATGGAAACAACTTTTAAACTATTTCTTTTAAAAAACTGCTAACAGAATTTGACCTAATTTGACAGAACGCATCCTGGCCTAAAGGCTTCTAAGTTTATACAAATGATGTCAATCTTCCTTCAAATATGGCCAAAATTACTAAAAAATAGAAAAACCTTTAAATGGCTTCTAACAGAGGACAGTAGAATTTTACAAAAGTTTGACAAAGCATTCTGGCATAAAGCCTTTCAGATTAATAGAAATGATGCCAATCTATCATGAAATATGGCCACCGTTTCTAAACGGATAAACACCTTTATATGACTTCTTCTCAAGAACCACTCAAAAGATTTTGGCCAAATTTGATGGAAAGCATTCTGGCATGAACTGCTTTCAGTTTTGTAGAAATGATGCCAATCTAACATAAAATATAGTCAGTTTCTAAAAATATATTGTAAAAAAAACTTCAAATGACTTAATCTCCAAAACTGCTCAGCTGATTTGGACCAAATTTTACAGCTCAAAGGCCATTAAATTTTATAGAAATTATGCCAATCCACCATTAAATATGGCCATCATTACTAAAAATAGCAACAAAAGTAAACATTTAAACAACTTATATAGAGAAAAACCACTCCACTCTATTCGACCAACTTAAATAGCATCCACCATATGGATGATATGAAAATATATAAAAAATAGAGAAACCTTGAAACAGTTGTTTTCATAGCATATGCAGTCAACATCCTGCGATATGTAATACAGTTATAGTTATTGCTATGTCGACCTCTCTGTCTGTCCATAAACGTTTTTGTTTCTGGAGCACAAGTCTCAAAACTGTTCAAGGTTTTTGAACCAAATCTAGTGCACATATAAATGAAGTTCTGTAGAAATGCCTTTGAATATTTATAACTTTTGTTTGCATTCAATGCTTTTGATGTTACCATGGAAACAAAGTATAGCATAAGTGGTATATAAAATTGAGGGTTCTTGGGCATAGGGTATCTGCTTAAGTAGTATACAAATTGAGAGTGCTGGACCATCGGGTATTTTTAGTAGGAGTCTTTACATAAGTGGGGGAACAGGGGGATATGTCATCTCTATATGACTATTCTCCATCACTGATCCTTTTTAGGGCCCCACTTAACAAAGTTGATGGAGCCTTATAGTAACCACATCCAACTGTCCATCCATCCATCATGGATTTGGATTCGGCAGGATAACTTTACTGGGACTGTTGAATTTTAACCAAATTTTGTATGCATCTTTATTATGATGAGATTTTACATTAGTTTGATTTTCAGCTTTCTGTGTCATCATTTAGAGGATTTATGGCCCCCTGAATTCCCATCCTCTTAATGTTGGATTTCAGCTACTTTCACCATATTTTTTCCAAAAGAGATGAAGAGATATGCTGTATGTATGTACTATTTTCTGGGATCCAGGTTTTGTCTTGCACAGCTTGGAAAAATACCAGTATTTCCCCAAATCATGAATATTTCAATACTGGTTTTTTGGGTTTTTTTTTTTTTTTTTTTTTTGTTTATTTCAGTGTCTTTGAATTTTAATTAAGTTGTATCAGATAGGAGTGATGCAGATTCAATTCAGTAATAGGTAAAAATCTAAGCAGTGCAGGAAATCAGTGGTACTCGGTCTTTACACTTTGTTTTAAACCCTAAGCTGCAAGAAGACATCATCTTGCCACTTGATTGAAATAACAGCATGGATTACATGCATTCTCTGACACAGACTGTACTTAACCATGAACTACTGTGAACTGTCCCATGACTTTCATCTAATGAATACATTTTCATCTTTCTGTTTGTATAACATCCGCAGTCTTTTGATGATGCACTTTAGAAAATGTGACAGTTTAATCAAGCATACCATCACAAATTGTCTCCCATTGTGAAATATGATTGCATAGAAATACAAATACATATGGCTATTTTGTAAACTTTCATTATGATTTGCAGTTCATAAAGAGCACTTAACCCTGGTAGTGCTGAGTTGTTTTCACATGACGTGCATCCACATGCTGAATTGTTTGTAACTGTCTGACCTGCCTATGCTGAATTGTTTTGAGAGCTGAACAGGAGTTTTTACCAACATAGTATTACTGCTTTACAACCAATAATATTAAACGGAATTGTATGAAATTTTTTCAAATAGTACTTGAATGCATCCATGTTTTGTACATATATTTTTTATTACAATTAACAGATTTCTTATGGTTGCCATGGCAACAAAAAGAATGGAATTTAAGAAAATAGTGACTTATAAAAAATCAGCATTTCTGTTTGGCACATTTTATTTTCAGACATCAATATGTAAACACCAAAGTGTGGTTTAAAAACTGAATCAGTAAAAGCAATTTGTAACAATATTTTCTGAAGATTTTAACTGCCTCGCTTGCGTTTTGTTGTTTTTTTTGTTAAATAATAGTGTGAAACCATAAGCGAACCTGTCATAGAGTAATAATGGCAGACATGACAGTGTCTAGGAAGTATCTCTTCCTTTGACTGGCTGTTTTTGTGATTCATTTGGCACATACATTAAGGAAAATATACAATTTGTAGAAAACAAAGTCTAAATATTATGTGATAGAAGATTTAGCTAAAAAAAATATTTTTATTAGGTCAGAAATGTATGTTGTGGAATTCAAGAAATGCTGTAAGATCAAGGTTGTTTTCCTACATCACTCATTTTTGTGAAGTTATGAAAAAAGCTGCAAAGCAAATAATATCTAGCCAGTAGACAACAATATTACGAGTACATAAACAAACATTAAAACCATAAATTTGCAGTCCTATCCATGGATTGTTGTAACAAAGCTAAAAAGTGTGAATGGTCATATTAAGAAAATCCCCATTTCTGAAAATAGATGCACCCACATGGCATGCGTGACACCATTTTTGCTCTTTGCAGTGTACTGATTTCAGTTGGAAAGAAGGATCTAGTTCATTCATATATTGATTTTAATGCTTCAGTTCATCATCAATGAATAGATAAGGTAATGTTTTATTGGCAACAATGACATTACATGTCAAAGTTTTGATGTTAATATATATTTAGAGCTTGAACATATTCACAGTTCAGGTGTTACTAATTATAGAATTTTCAAGCACAGTACAATCACCTTCACAAAAACATATTTTCTCGAGTTATTCACGGTCGCACTTGGCCTGCTCGACATACTTGGGCATATTGAAGGTTATTACAAACAAATTTCAAAATGTGTTTTTGTTATTTATTATTTTCAAAATATCACAAGAGAAAGAACAAGTATGAACTATGGCAATTAGCGCCTGTTAAATCGCAGATGTTATATTTTTTTATTTTTTTTATATTTTTCTTCAATTTTAGCATCTCAGCCAAAAATCCTGAGGAAATCAGGCATGAAATGACATGAAAGACTGTTAGCAGAAAAAAAAATAAGACAGATGAAACAGTATCATATTTTAATGTGCAAAATGCTCAATCTGTTTATAGATAAACATGTAAAATAAGCAATATATAACAAAAACAACAGCAAGAACAAACATTTGATGGCAATTATAAAAAAAAAAGAAACCATGGTAATGAACATGAAAATATGTAATATGTGTCATATTTAATATGTTAGTATTGACATGTCCATAAATCTGGTATGATTTATTACTCCATCTGAATACCTTCTTGTATTTCCTTTCACAAATGAAAATTCTATTTATGAACAAAGAATGACAAACTATTTAAAATTTTACTCTGCATTCAAATTGGAACATTGCAATTACAGAGTCATATATTTGAAAAAGCAGTGTATATTATATATCAGGGGACTGAAGACTTGATAAAGGTAGTGGTAAAAGCGCTCACTATTCACCTATTTGGTTTAGGGTCAGTTAAAATAGTTCATACCAATTTATATTTGATACTTTGTATTTCTTGGTACTTTGGTTTATTCAACATCTAAGACCACATTGTCTCATTCATCATTATTTTGTGCCCGTCTCATCCTCTTGTATACTATTATGTACTCCTTCTTTGTGTGGTATATTTCAAAGCAAGGAGTAACACAAAGTGGCACATCACACTGTCCACATTTCATGATAGTAGTTCTCCCAGCATGCCTCTTTTGGATCCCCTTTGAGGCAAGTATTTGTTTTTATGCTTGACCACAAACTACACACATCTTATGATTATACTCGGAATTTTCATTTGTGATTTTGCATAGAAAATGTTCCAGCCTCAGTAGGACTTCTCCTGACAGTCTGGTTCTTCCTCTATGGATTTCTGCAACAAAGCCAGCAGTTTGAACTATCTGGGATATTAATTTTCTCCAGAACACACGCTGAGGCATTTGAATAGATCTGGAGAGGATATGTTTATCTATAAGCATGTAAAACTGTTAAATTGAGCATATAAAAGAAGACTTTTTCCCACCACTTGAGTGTTCTTGAATTAAAACATTGATATGACACCATTTGATCTGATCTATCTACATCCCCCATATGTTTATCATTAAGGTTGACTATATCCAGCCGTTCAATAGCAAGGTCTTTGGATCACTTTTGCCAGTTTGAACATTCTGTACTGACCCTGTTGTACCAAAAATAATGACAATGACTTGCTTCCTATCATTGTATTTCATGGCTACTAAAGGACCAGTGTGCATTGCGTAAGTCTCTTGTCGAACTGTCAGTTTTTTGTCCTTAAGAGTTTGCGGAATCCCTCATCTAGTGTTACGAACAGTCCCAATTGCACTTATTCCTAAATCCCATAGGTCTAGGAAAAGTCATGGAGATGAATAGTAACTGTCCATGAACAAAGTGTAACCCTCTCCAAAAAAGTTGCCCATCATGTCCATAGCCAGGTCGTATGTTTTGCCATTTTCACTTACAGGTACATTGGTTTTACCAACATACAACTGAAACTTGGAACAATATCCATTAGTAGAGTTGCAGATCATATAAGCCTCGATCCCATACTACATGGGTTTATCTGGATTATAAACCCTGAATGCCAGTTTGCCTCCATGGGATCATCCCCTCATCCAAGGACAGGTACCTATTTGGTACAGAAACACAACCAAATCTACTGATCATGTTACTTAAGTCACATCCAAGTTTTCTGACTGGATTATGACCAGGGACACCGGAAATCAACATTAGACAATATTTTTAAAAATTTGAATAAGTACAACTTAGTATTTTTTACAGGTATGGCTAAAAATGTACATAATTGTCATGTTATTCGACTTGGGACAATATTACAACATTCATTGACTATCAGTAGACTTTATTTTTCACCCAAATCAACAAACTTTGTAATTTAATCCAAATATCAGAGCTCTTTATTCTTAGAAAAGTATTAAAATATGAATTGCACTCCACATCTTTTGAGAAGTGTTATACATAAAACTTTGTTTATATTGCCTCTGGCAAGATAATCTGCATTGTTGCACAGATGAGAAAAGCTCATGAGGATGAGAAATCTATCCCTTGACATGACAGAGAGGAAAAATGGCATCAGCACCACTGGATCTGTGCTCCAATAGTCCTGCATATAGAAAGTACATGCCAAATAAATTGTGATATTATATTCCATTGAGTCCTGCATATAGAAAGTACATGCCAAATAAATTGTGATATTATATTCCATTGAGTCCTCATATACATTATGTACTTTGGTTGCATGATAAGAGAAGGTATGAAAATGAGCAAAGAAATATATTTTTGTTTCACTTTGTAGTAAATAAGAATATTTTCTTTCATATATATATATATATATATATATATATATATATATATATATATATATATATACACACATATATATGTGTAGCGAAACAAAGATACACACCGGGATATCTTGCATCATGATCAGTCCCATAGCAATAGTCAGGGCTATAAAACTTTAATCATTGTTAGAAACCATATTTTTATTGCAACCGCATGCAGAAGAAGCTGTATTGTGACCATATAAATATGGTTACTGCATATAGATTCAGGTAACGTAAACCATATATTTATGGCTTCCGCACTACCAGGGTTAAGATATGTTCATAAATGTACAATTACATACAAAAAATATTCAGTAAAACGACCGCCATTTTTTTAATTGATGGTAATTAGGCTTCAAAAGGGAAACAGAGAAGTCAGAAAATTAATAGATAGACTGTTCTTCTAGCAGCAGGAACTTGTATGTTTTCATTGAATTTGGCAGTTATGTCACTCAGTGTATCCCTTCTGTTTCGTTTCTTAAGCCTTTCCAGCTGACAATAATCCCTTTCAGTAACTAACTGAGGCCTGCCACTTCTTGACCTATTTTCCACAGAACAACACTCCAAAAATTCATGAATCACCTTGAAAATGGTACTCCATGGCCATTGCAATATTCTGCTGATTTTAGTTACACTTTTTCCATTCGGATACAAATCTAAAGCAATATTTTTAACATCACTAGTGAGTTCTGACACCTTTCTTCCCATTGTGCTTTTATCACCATATTTTCAGTGTTAATATGAGCAGCTTACACTTACAGGAAGTGAGTATTATTTCATTTGACCTTTCTGTGAATAGCCACACAAATGATGTCACTTCATGCTTAATTATTATCATTAAAGTTGCATAAAAATGTAACTTTTCTTCAAGTGTAATGAAAAGATGGCCATGTTACCGATTACTTTTTGTATGTGAGCGTAGATCTAAATGTTCTTATTGCTGCACCAAACACATACTGGCTTGTCTAATGTAACTCTGTAACTGAGGGGTCATTAAGTCAAAGGCCTAAATGTGAGATTGTCCTGGCCTACCGTATTTGCCAGCCTATAAGTTTAAGTGGAGTATAAGTCAAATTCGCTAATTTTGTAAATTTTCCATCCTTCATCCATATAGAAGTTGATGCGGAGTATAAGACAAGGCCAGAAAAACACCTTGGTTTCGTCTTTTTTACTAGTAACTTCTGGTTTGATGAATATTATTGGTATTACTGTATGCAGTGGCGTTGCAAGGCAAAGTGCCGCCCAGGGCCAACTACCAAAATTATGCCCCCACTCCATTCGTATTATTTATGATATATACTGTACTCTTACCAAATTTCCGCCCCCAGAAAGTGCCACCCGGGGCCACCGCCCCCTTCGCCTCCACCTCGCTATGCCATTGTATGATGTTCCAGATTACCGGTAATTGGGAAATTGAATCACCGATGTTAACATGCTTTTTCCACAGTTTTGTTTTGGAGAGAGAGAGGTTTCAGGACAGTTGTACCATAATCTTCATTGTTCAGTTACCTGACGATTGTGATCTTATTTATGTACAAGGGCACTATTATATTCCATTATCAAATGAAACCTCTGAATAAACAGTTCATACTTGTTTTAATTACGATCTCCATTGTCACAAAAACCACATGGCTGTGCAGTGTTATTTACATGGTGATTAATTATGCCTAGAGCTTTGGACAGGTTATTCCAGTTGACACCAGTTTTAGGGCAAGATTCAACAGACAATATAAAATTAGCAAGGCTACCAATAGGGAAATGAGGCTATCCATAGGGTAGTCAGAAATGTGAAGAAAATTAATGACAGAGACAGAAAAACAGAGGAAAGTCACATAAAAAGAATAAATAAAACACTTTTTTATAATATAAATAATATATCTATGTGAGATAAGTTGGATGATTTGTTCAGGATATTTATACAAACGATTACGACTGAAAGGATTGATCAGAACATGCTTAACTCGTTAAAATGTACCAGTACTACCACAATGAAAACAATGCCCTCGACTGACTTCATTATTTATGTCCAGAGAAGAGAGAGGGCATCATTTCTTGTGGTTCCTAATCAACTTCAGATTGCAAAACCAGTACTGTAATTGATGTGGATTAAAGATGGAGAACAAAGGGGTACTGGCATTACCTATTACCAGTAGCCAGAGATAATATCAGAGTTTAAACAATTGCAGTAACTGGCTTTGATTGTTGTCGGAAACCAAAGACCAATTTATCAATTACCAGTATAATCAAAGAGAGACGCTGAACCAACAGGTGGTTAAAAATGAATATGGGCCATGTGTTGACATTACATTTTGCTTTAAACTGAAATGCAAAACTAAAAACAGATCATTGATCTACAAGTAGTTCATCTCCATTTCTGAATTTGAAACTATATTAAGGGCATTCTTTAGTGAATATATGACAGTACTGTGAATATATGATAATTATGTGTTTAATCTATGGTATTTTAAAAATATTCATCGAACATTCTAGTTGTTGATATGGATTACCGGTACATCCCTTTGTAGGATCAATTATATCAATGAAAATGATCTTTCAGTAATCGATCGAGTGCGTCAGATAAAATACCGGTAAATCAAATATCAATGGACCTATGGCTAAAATGTGATCAAGAAGAATGTTGTATGGTAAAAAAAAAAAAGATGAATAAAGCAAAATCTTTTCATACTTTTTTTGGGCACAAATTAAATGCTTTCAATAAGTACAGTACGCTATAGAGTATAGGCTGTAAGTGTGGTATGCAGCCTGTGAATTGTGAACTAATTATTTTCTTTTATTTCCTGTTGGAGAAATCAGAAAATACAAATGCATACAAAATAATGATAAAACTTATAATATAAAAACCATCATATTAGTTTATAAAAATGTATTGACATGGTAATTGAACAAGACTTGGTACAGCTATGTGACCTGTTTTCGATTTTGCCACAGCGCAATTTCAGTGATGTAATCCATATAGAAGTCGATTCGGAGTACAAGATGAAGCCCAGAATTTCAGGTCAAAAAGTGTTGACTTATAGGCCCGCAAATATGGTATTTATGTCGTTACTACCACTACAGCCAATACATTCTTTTTTTCATAAAGATTGATTAAAATGGCTACAGCCTTTACCTAGGAGTGGCATTGGCATGCAAGTTTTATATTGCTGACACCTTGGATGAGTCTCATTTTCATTGTTCCACAACATCATTTCTATGAGCTATGGATCCAGATTGCCAGTCCTTTTGGATTTAGTTTTCACAGCATAACTTCAAGATATTTGGATTTCAATCAGATTTATAATTTAGCTTTATCTTGATCAGGCCTGGATTTCCAGCATTCCATAACACCATTTAGAGGATTTGTGGCCCCACTTGCCTGATTGCCCATTCACCAAAATTTGGTTTCATACATAACCTCACCAAATGCAGCTTTTTATTGATGAATCTTGAATGAATTTGATTTCCAGCTTTCAGTGGCATCATTTAGAGGAGTTATGGCCCCTGATTGCTCTCATTCTTAACTTTAATTTGCATCATATCTATTTACTAAGGATTGTTAGATTTCAACCAAATATAGCAATACACTTTTATATTGGTGAGGCCTTGAATGAGTTTGATTTCCAGTTTTCTATATTATAATTCAAAAGAGTTATGGCACCTGAATTTCCTTGCATCCACACTTTGGTTTCCACAGTATAACTTTAACTAACATTGTTGGATTTCGTCTGAATTCTGCATGCAGCTTATTTTGAAGAGGCAATTAATGAATTCAATATCCAGCATTCCATGGCATCATTTAAAGTAGTAATAGCCCCTGATTGCTCATCCTTCTAAACTTTGGTTTCTGCAGCATAACTTTGCAAAGGATTATTGGATTTTTGTGCCACTAAGATGGTGGCATCTAGCATTTGGGTTGTCTATATGTGGGTGTGGGTGCAGTTGTGGACAGCATTGGTTAAAGTGATTTCCAGCATTTCCTGATTTACTTCATATTTAGAATATAATATCATCACTTACTCCCCTTCTGTCAGTACCACTCTTGCTTCTGGGTGGAGCCATTTGGTCAGGAATTATAATGGGTTAAAGTTTTTTGTCATCACTTACATTTCCATAACCTCTCCACAAATTAACTGCATTTTTGGCTTGTAACATTATCACACACTCCCCCTTCTCTCAGTACCACTCCTGCCCTAGTTTCCACCTTTGGGTGTGGTCATGGGGTCAATAATTATATTGAGAACATGGTTTGTTTCGGTTTTCGGTTAAAGTTTTTTGTCATCACTTATATTTCTCCAAGCCCTTACCCATTACACTTCATATTTGAAATATGATTATATCATCATATACTGCCTTTGTTCAGTACCACTCCTTGTTCAGTACCACTCCTGCCTCTGGAGTCAAGAGTTATATTTTGGATTTGTTTTGTTCAAAGTTTATGGTTAAGTGTTTTTCATCATTTTTAGTTCAACTGTTCATAGACCAGAAGAATTTATTGTGATTGCCTTTCATCTAGCATCTGGCATATGTTAGTACCAGTTTGTTATGGCTAATCCTAAATTACTGGGAGGATTGCCACCAAACCAAATATTGCAAAATGCTGTATTCCCAAATCACCATCATGGTTATCAAAACCTCCCAAAATAATATTTGATCTTTGCAAAATCAAAAAGTCCTCAACAACTCTTATTTTTCAGATGTAGACAAGGTTGGAGTTGCCATTGCAACATCCCGTTGCAGCCTCCATTTTTACCACTGAATTACAACCATATTCAAAATCTTTGAACTACATTGAAACCTCCCAAACATAAATTTTTGTCATCTTTTCTGATTCACTTTCCATACTTCGCCTTGCAAAACCTGAAATTTGATAACCCCTTAATATCTAAAATCTTTCAGAACATGATTTGCTCATACAGTCTGCGAAAAGTATTCTGTACTGTTGGCTGCCTAGTCACATTGGCATTAGGGTAATGAAAGTGCAGATAAAGCAGTGAAAACTGACTTGCAGTTACCCATTTCCAAATGGAAGATTCCATATTCTGACCACAAATATTTAATTATATAAATCAGCATGTTCTTCATACTTGGTAAAATATGTGGAATGAAAATTTCACCAACAAGCTTTAGAACATCAAAGGACTTCTTATGATGTCTAGTTGTTTCTAGATGAAAATGGTGCTGATCTTACGTCCATTATGGCCACCAGATTGTTTCAGAAAGATGAAACGGTCTTATTTTGATTCATGGAAATTCTTTTTGGCCAGTAAAGAATCAGTCAGGGCAGTCACAAGTTTGAGCTGGATAAAAAGGACACCCCGGGGCCAGCCTCAACTGCGGCACCCACACCCATGGGAAAAATTCCACAAACTTCGCAAAATGGCATCCCAGGTGGTCGCCTGTATTGCCCACCCCTGGTATCAGTCCCATTAAGGGACTCTTGTTGTTTCTGCAACCACTTACTCAATTCACTTCCTATTTGAAATATAATATCATCACATACTCCACTTCTTTCAGTGTTACTAATGCTCTTGGGTTCTGACTCAGTGTGATGTCATGAGGCTAAGAATTGTAATGGGGAAACATTTTTGTTCAAGTTTTTGGCTAAAGTTGTTCGATTCACTTTATATTTTTATAACCGGTTCATTTCATGTTTTTAATATAGTGTTAATGCACACTGACCTTAGAGATTTTACTACTCTTACTCCTGGTTCAAGTACATGGGTGGGGCCATGGGTGTGAATATATAAGACCCCATTGGGTTACAGTTTTTGAATACATCTTGTATGTTTTAATTAACTTTTTATCCCATTCACTACAAATTTAGAATATTATATGATCCCAAAACTCCAATTTCTCCCTATATTACTGTTGTCTGCTGGGTTACATCTCTCGGTTGGCCATGGGGTCTAATAGTAAGATACCTATGAGTTAATTAGCTCTGCTCGTTATAGACCAGAAGAGGCTTATGGGATGGCCTGTTGTCTGTCACCTGTTGTCAGTCCATTGTTCATCTGACATTAGAACAAGTTTGTTATCACTACTCCCCTAAACTATTTGGAGGATTGCCATGAAACTTTAAATACAAATTCATCCCAAGGTTTAGTTGGTCCTAAATGAAAAAGGTGCTGCTCGGACATCCAGTGTGACCACCACAGTGGCCATCTTGAAGAACATGTTCTCACTACTTATGAATGAATGGTCATATCAACATCAGGTTTTCATTGAAAGACTTCTTATGATGTCTAGTTGGTCCTACTTGAAAATGGTGCTGATCTGATCTGCTGATTTGATGTTCAATATGGTGGCCATATTGAATGTCTGATAGCACCATTTTCATTTGGCTGTACATGAATATGGCCACCAAATTGGCGTCTTGAAAATCTTGTTATTGCTACTCATGAATGGTCACATCAACATGGGGGTTTAACCAAAAGACCTCTTATGATGTCGAGTTGGACCTAAATAAAAACTGCCTTGGCAGCCATCTTGAAAATCTTGTTATAACTAATCCTAAATGGAAAGTTATATCGTAATGGGGTTTTGACAGAAAATTTCTTCTGCTGTTTGGTTCATCCTGAATGAAAATAATGCCGATCTTGAAAATCTTCTTATTGCTAAAGAATATCAGAGATGGTTCAACACTCAGCAGTCAAAAAGAAGAAATGGTCCTATTTTGGATTCCCGGAAATTCTTTTCAGCCAGTAAAGCATCAGTCCCTTTGAGGGACTCTTGTTTCTCTAATATTTCAACCAAAAAAACCTGCTCTAATTCACTTGATAAGTGGAATATTTTATGAACCCATACTTTCCCTTCTCCCTATACCACTCTTGCCCAGGGTTATGTCACTGGGTGGTGCCATGGGGTCAAGAAGTAGGACACATTTTAAATATTATTATTATTATTATTATTATTATTATTATTTATATTTATTTAAAATATCCTAAGCCAATTTATTGCATATTTGAAATAAAACATCAAAGTCTTGCCTATCACCTTGTACCACTCCAGCTTTTGGGTAATGTCTTTCGGCAAAATGCAGTATACTTTTTGGTTTTAAAAATAATGTTGGCATCCAATTTACACCTAATGTGGAATAAACAAGAACATTATTTATTTTATGTTCAAGTGTGAAATATAGAAAATTATTAGTGAAATAATTTTCTTTTTTTTTTTCTTCTAATTCTTATATTTTTACATGTGAAAAATATATCCTTATATTTTGACATGTGAAAATACAAGATTTACCATCTTGCCATGCAACAGTTTTGTGTGCCTATAGAAGTTATAGTTGCAGCAAGAAAAACGAGCATTTTATGAGATTGAGCAATAAATATTAACTGCGTTACCTTTCAGGCATGGAAATTATTTTTTACCAAAGATGTCTGACTTGCCAGCATTTTGCTTCTTTATGAAGTTATGTCCCTTTAACAACCTTGACAACAGTGTAAAAATCTGGTTTGCTGCATTGCTCAGTTGGACTTGCTTTTGCAGTCAGATGGGGTAATATCATTTGCAAATTATCAGTTTAATTTACTGCAACAGTTTAGGTCCTCCCAAACCTGCCGTTCTCTCAAATTGCTGATATTTTTTATTTAAAAAATCTGCCAATAAATGAAATTGAAATTGAGGTGAACTTACTAAAAGGGGGGCAAGGGTGGGGTGCTGAAGAGAGAATTTAATCTTTCAAATTTCAATTCAGAAGCAAGTTTGGTATACAATAAAAAGAACATTTTCTTTTCCTGTGTAAATACCGGAAATTATTCATCTTATTGAAATACCAAATTTTTTGTACCACGCGATGAAATGAATCTGGTATTAATGTAGGAAAAGAAAATATTCTCTATACTTCCCTTCCTATAGCATTCCTGATCTTGGGTCATACCCCTGGAACAGAATTCTTGTTTTAACCAGATTTAGCATAAATTTACCAAGGATTGTTGAATTTTCAACGGAATTTGGTATGCAGCTGTACATAAACAAGACCTCAGATGAGTTCAACTTTAAGCTTTCTAAATTATGCTTCAGAGAAGTTCTGGTCTCTGAGTTTTCACTCCTACTTTATGGTTTGCACCGAATAACATTACCCAAGATTGTTGAATTTTAACAAATTTGGGGTGCAGCTTTACGCTGATGAAATCTGAGATAAGTTTAATTTACTGATGATTACTTCACAAGAGATTACTTGTAAGGATACAATATTATCAACTAGATTGATTGTCTGTTTTTCCAAACTTTGGTTTTTGCACCCATAATGTTTAAGAAATCCTTAGATTTGAAGCAAATTTCATGTGCATGTTTAAATTTTTTAACTCTTGCATACATTTGTTTGCCAGAAATTTAAATCACCAGCTTGTAGAGTTATGGTTCATTATTGTTGGATATAACCCCAATGGTTTCTTCCTCTAATACATCACCCAGTCAAAATACATTAGGAGAACATCCAACAGAAGAACCTATGGGATCGCATAGTGTCTTCATCAGCCATTGTCCATCCATCCATTAGCACAAGTTTGTGTTCACTACTCTTCCTTAACTACTTGGAGGATTACCATGAAACTTTACAAATGCATTCATCCCATGGTCTAGTTGGTCCTGAATGAGAATATTGCTGTTCAGAAATCCAATATGGCCGACACAGTGGCTCTCTTGAAAATATTGTTATTGCTACTCCTCCCGAATGGATGATCATGTCAACATGTGGTTTTCACCGAAAGACCTTCTTATGATATCTATCCCAAGATGAAAATTATGCTAATCTGAAAATCTTGATATTACTACTGAACAGAAAGTCATATTGACATGGGGTTTTCACCAGAAGACTTCTTATGATATCTAGTTAGTTCTAAATCAAATTGGTGCCAATCTGACCTACAATATGGCTGTCATGTTAGCCATTTTTAAAATCTTGTTATTGCTACTCTTTCCAGATAGATGGTCATATTCACATGGGGTTTTCACCAAAAGACTTCTTATGATGTTTTGTTGGTCCTAAATGAAAATGCTGCTGATCTGACATTCGTTATGGCCACAATGGCAACCATCTTGAAAATCTTGTTATTGCTACTCCTCCATTTGAAGGTCATATTCACATGGGGTTTTCACCAAAAGTCTTCTAATAATGTCTGGTTGGCCCTAAATAAGAATGGTGCCAATTTAACATTCAATATAGCTGTCAAAGTGGCTAATATGAAACTCTTGTTATTGCTAAAAATATCAGAGATGTTTTCAACATTCAGCAGTTAAAAAGAAAAAATGGTCTTATTTTGAATTCCTGGAAAAACATTTGGCCACTAGACTAGAGTGTCACTTCCTTTGAAGGGCTCTTGTTATCAACTCATTATAATATCGCTATTTTGACATCATAGAATGTTCTATTTTTTATGTTTTTTTTGTCTTTTATGCCATGTCACAGGGGCCAACATTTCATAGTCAAGATCACTTTAGTCTGAATTTATTTTCTGCATAATAATGTTTACAGTGGTTGCTGGAGACTACTAAAAGTTTCATTGAGGTGAGCTATATAATTGTTGATTAGATTCTGGTTTATTATGCAGAGAGCTTTCTTGGATGAGAGAGGGTTTCATCATCCCTCACCTCAAGTTCGCAGTCGCTCAGCCTACCTCTTCTCCAGATTTGCAAAAACCATTAGGTAAGAGGGTGAACAAAATAAGTACCATGTGCTGAATGGTGCTTTCTATCTTATAATTACCTTATTTAATGAAATCAAAGTAGCATATTATATTTTTATGGTACAGTGTCCACAAAAGTCACAATACTTGGAAGAGCAACTGCTATATATTATATATACCAACTAGAGATGCTGGTAGAACAACTGTTATATGTTATATGTACCAACTAGAGATGCTGGTAGAACAACTTTTATATGTTAAATGTACCAACTAGAGATGCTGGTAGAACAACTGTTATGTTATATGTACCAACTAGAGATGCTGGTAGAACAACTGTTATGTTATATGTACCAGCTAGAGATGCTGGTAGAACAACTGTTATATGTTATATGTAACAACTAGAGATGCTGGTAGAACAACTTTTATATGTTATATGTACCAACTAGAGATGCTGGTAGAGCAACTGGATACTGTTTGGTTGATCCCTTCTTTTTATTATATGAAATGCTTATTACATCTACTTAATCTTAAATGCCTAATCTGGTGTTTTTGATATGGATGTTCAATCTGTAATTTGATATCACACACCCAGACTTCAGGTGTTTTAATTGATTTCTGCATGTTGATATTCTTAGATGCACGAAAATCTAACTCTCATATATCTCAGTTTGCTTTGAATTCCATTTTTATTGTAATACTAAAATATATTTGGAAGGCGGAAAAGAGGGATATGTAATAAATATAAAACCACATTGATGTTTTCTTCTGAGTAGGGGGAAATAAATCATTTGATATGTCATATGAATAAATCATGTCCTCACTGCCTTGACATATCCATATGCCATATCAAACTCGTTCTTTCCACTGACTTCAGAACAAAAACAAATTTTGTGTATGTATGTCAGCCACCTCTGTTCATTGCATTGCTTGCATTTGGTCATGTCTGTCCATACTTCTGTTTGTTCTGAGAACTTTGTGAGCAAGTTTGCACAAGGACAACTCAATGTAGAAAATATAAATTTTGCTTGCATATTTGTATCCATAAGTAGATGACTTGGTTAGATTTTGAGGCCATTACAACATTTGGTCCGCATTTGGGGCATACTTGTTTTACAAACACAAATCTAACTATTTTTCTACCAGAATAAGTGGGCAGTACAGGGGATGACTCATCTCTCCATCTGTATATCTTCGCTGTCTTGGCTTTTAACTCCTATAATTTTGTTTCATGCTGCATCATGTATAAAGGTGTGTAGGACATTGCATTGCTTGCATTTGGTCATGTCTGTCCATACTTCTGTTTGTTCTGAGAACTTTGTGAGCAAGTTTGCACAAGGACAACTCAATGTAGAAAATATAAATTTTGCTTGCATATTTGTATCCATAAGTAGATGACTTGGTTAGATTTTGAGGCCATTACAACATTTGGTCCGCATTTGGGGCATACTTGTTTTACAAACACAAATCTAACTATTTTTCTACCAGAATAAGTGGGCAGTACAGGGGATGACTCATCTCTCCATCTGTATATCTTCGCTGTCTTGGCTTTTAACTCCTATAATTTTGTTTCATGCTGCATCATGTATAAAGGTGTGTAGGACACCAAAGTTTGGTCATTGTGACTTGCTTTCTATGGTTTGTTCCATATTGCCTACAAATCATGTCCAACCTCAAATGTAAATACCTTTTCACCAAATTCTCCCAAAGTTGCAATGTGGATGGATCAGGGAATGAACTGTGTCTTGAACTAAACTTTGGTCACTTTGTCCTAGATTCCAGTGTTTATTCAGCATAATTTGTTCACTCACTAACAACTTTGCTTCACATCAAATATATATATTGTGTCTCTCTCCCAATGACAGGACTCACCTACAGAACTACCTGCCAGAGATTTTCCAGCAACTGCATGACCTGCTGGTGCTGAATATGCCAGAAAATGGTTGCCAGACCCTACTGAGTAATGAGGACCAGCTCTTCCTGTATGAGACTGTCAGTACTCTCATTGTCACGAGCAACTTTCCACCTGAGGTAGGAATGTCTGACATGCTCCCAGCTAGTATGTAAAAGGAATATAGAACCTTACATGAGTGTCCATCAGATGTGATATTTTTTAAAATGTTGTTCCATAATGTTTACTGTCATGAACTGCTGCCATTGAATTGCACAAGTTTAATAAATTTGATATCTGGTGGATAAGAGTTTGAGATTCTATTTATCTTTGTGTTAATGACAAGATGTTGTGATGTCAATCAATATCATTATTATGTGATAAAAATATATCATTATTATGTGATAAAAATAACTGGGGGTGATGACAGAATTTACACATCTTTGTATAGAATGGTTAAATGCCTGCCATAAGATGGTGCATATTTTGTGGGTGGCTTGCTGTTGGGGTTAGGAAAAAGCTTATAATTCTGGGGTCAGAAGTTCGACAGTCAAGATCAATGTGGCTGAAAAAAGAAAAATGGTTTCCACACTGATAACATTAATTCTGCATGAGAGACCTGGACCAAACTTTGTGAATGGCTTGCACATGGGTTAAGGAAGAAGCCTGTGAAATTTGAGGTCAAAGGTCAAGGTCACTGACAAAAGTTTCAGCACAAAAATTTAAGTTCTAAACCATATACTTCACCAGTGTTTGTGAATGAGTTACATGTTGGGTAAGATTAAAAACCTATTGATTTTGGGGTCAGAGGTCAAGGTCACTGTGACTGAAAGAAGAAAGATTCTTTTTGCATAATAACTTTAGTCCATGTATCTTAACCAAAGTTTGTGGAGGGCTTGCTTTTAATGTATGGAAGAGGCCTATTGATTTGGGGTCAAAGGTCAGGATCATAGTGGCTCAAAGAAAAAGAAGTTTTGCAGAATAACTTCTGTTCTAGAGTTTCTTGACCAAACTTTGCATTGCTTGCACTTAGGGTAATAAAGAAACCTATAGATTCTGGGTTCTAAAAGTCCGGGGTCGCAGTCATGGCAAGTCTGATAAGAAATTAATGGTGTCTGTTGCTGTGTGGGCTGTTGCTATACACATTTTAAGACCACAGAGCGCAGAGTACTATAAATAGAACACATGTTACTTAATGATTCCATGCGAATAGGCCTGCCTGGAAAATTTTGAACAGTGTAATATATGTTAAGTTCAACCTAACTTTTAACCATTTTACTTTTTTTTGTACATGTTTGTTATCTGTAGATAGGTTTAAGTTAAATCTGCTCTTTATGGTTGTATAATTATTTTTCACAGAAGAATTTTGTATATACTTCAAAATCCGGAGAGAATTCATTTACCATCACGTCATTGAAGCTGTGTGACCAACTGTAGCTGACCTTTCTCAACCTCTAAATCGACTGGTTTGTTATCTACATCTTTATCACTAAATCATCCAAATTTGATAAATTATCAAAGTCAGTGTTGCCTACATCGATATTGGGGCCTGTATATGACCTACTGAAACCTTCATAGTCATAATTCTAATCCTCCAAACTCTGGAAAGTACTAAACAAAGTCTGCGGCCTCCATTTTGGATAAGGGAGAATCTGGCCCAGTTACTTGAAATAGCAATACTTTATCTTAAATAGCAACCACATGTTGTGACATCATGGTCATTTTCCACAATGTCAATAGTTTATAATAGGTTTTCCCTGAAGGCAGCGATATGAAAATGAGCTAAAAATGGACAATGTTTACTGTAGGTGTTGAAACACACTGTGCAGATGGTGCACAGGCATCCCAATGGACATTCAAGGCTTCTGGAATTCATTCGGAACATTCTATATTTAGGACTTGTGATTAGGACACTTAGGATTATTGGATTATTTGGCCTTTAATTCACGTTATTGTAAGTGTCTTTTAAATTTTCACATTAATTGTATAGAAATAAATTGCTTGTTGATTTTATTTACATTGATGGTTTCACTTTCTTTCTGTTACATTATTTTAAGACCCAGAGTCGTAACAATGTAAAGAACTCCTGTTATGTATAACTTCCCAGTCTTATACTGAGAATGTTTTTGAAAAGTCTATGGCCCAGTGCTTTCATGTACATAGAGCAAGAGTGAGAGGTGTACATAGGAAAGCTGGCATTTTAATTGATTGGTCAGTCATTAGCTTAAATCAGTCATAAACTATTACACATTTGTTTTCAGTACATGGTTCATTCGTTTATTTTGGTTGGTTGACAATAGCATTATATTTCTGTCTGATTGTGGCTATCATTCTTTTCTGTTCTGTTTTGAATGTATTCATTTGGCTGTTCAAATTTTGTGCATATTTTTGTTTAAGTATACTGATGCAAATGTATGTATTTAACAATCCTACCACATATATACATAAATCTATCATCATCATACTGTGTAAGGATGTAATAATAAGCTTTGATCTTTTCCAGTCAAGTTGTTTCCAAAATTAACAGTCTCAACATTGTTTGCATAGAGTATTTCTCCATTCCATTTTGTTTGGTATTTTTGAATTACCATGAATTAAGACCATTTCAGCATTTTATCAATACCATTAAGCTAGTAGTCCTGTTTCAAATATGTTATTATGGTAATGTTAGGCAGAAAGATAGTTGGGAGTTCTGGTGGGGATTGGGCGGGGGCAGTCTTCCATTTAAATGAAAATACAGTAGTAAGGATAGTGTCCCAGTTGTAAGGTCTAGGATTTGGTGTTTTTGTTTTTTGTATTTATGCAGTTGTAGGGAAAGTGGTTACGCAATAATGGTATTTTTTTTGTGTTCTATTCACTAGTATGGAAAGTGGTCCAGCAATTATTAGATGGCTAATGGAAGAGCTGTCATATGAATTAATCACTCGATCATTTTTGTTTTACTTGTTGCTCACACTAAAAAAGTCTTCACTATTTTAAATTTCAATAGTGGTCTTTCTCACCCCCTGGCCATCTACACAGGTTCTGACTGAAAATGGTGCTAATCTGACCTCCAACATGGCAACCATAATGGCCATGTCAAAAAATCTTGTTATCACTATAACTATTGAAGGAATGTTGGCATTGACATGAAGTTTTCGCTAAAAATCTCTTACAATAGGTACTCTGTCCTAAATGAAAATGGTGTGGATCTGACAACCAACATGTTTGCGCTATTGTAAACAAATTTGAAAACCGGACCTACTTGACTTTGGGGTCAAGTAAAAGGTCACTGCTTACTTTTTCAGCTCTACCAGAAGAGCTTATGACATGACTTGTTTTGTGTTGTCCATCCTCCAGCATCGTCATCTGTCATCTGTGCGTTTGTTAGCACAAGTTTATTATTGCAACTCCTCCTAAACTACATGGAGCTCTGCCATGGTCTGGTTGATTCAAAATGAAAATGGTGTTGCTTGGACTTCCAATATGGCTACCACCATGGCCATTTTGAAAATCTTGTTATTTCTACTTCTTCTGAATGGATGGTCATATTAACAGTGGGGTTTTCATTAAAGAGCTTATGATGTCTAGTTGATCTTAAATGACAGTGGTGCTGATCTTACATCCAGTATGTCTGCCACAGTGGCTTATTTGAAATCTTGTTATTGCTCAAAAATATCAGATATGGTTTCAACACTTAGCAGTTAAAAAGAAAAAATGGCCTTATCTTAAATTCATGGAAATTCTCTTTGGCAAGTAGAGCATCAGTTTACTTTCTTGAGCTTATGACCACAGTGACTTGTACAAATACAAGTGACTAGGGTTTTTAATTGTGATGGCTTGTGAGCATGATTAACACAAATAAGTATAAGTGGATTTTTATCAAACCCAGTTTTATGGATATATCTGAAGAATACATTGAATGTTGCCTGTTTAAAAACTTTAAATTGGTATTTAAAAAATATATATATTAAAGATGTAACCGAACTTAGCATGTTGGATATATCTTGACAGTACTTGAGATGAGTTCAGTGATCTGCTATCCATGATATCAGGTTCAAGGCATAAGGCCATGACAAAGATTTTTGTACTTATAAACATGTCAACTCAGACATAGAAAATATTTTTGTTACAAAATTTGTGATGTTGGATTTTCTCAAGAATATCTGAGATGGTTACAATGCTCAGCATATAAAAAATATAAAAGGAAAGAAGAAATGGGCTTATGAATTCCAGCAAATTCATTTTGACCAGTAGAGCATCAGTCCATTTGAGGTACTCTTGCTAGTCAAAACTGTATTTAGGTACAGTCTCTGTTTTGACTTAGAAGTTCCAATCAATTAACTTTTGAAGGATTTCATTGATTGAAACCCAGTTTGGTATGAGGCTTCATATAAAGGAGATTATTTTCACCCTTTTTAGGTCAAAATTTGACAGAGTTAATACCCTTGTTTGAATCAGAATTTTGCGTATTGAACCCAGGTGTCTCAAATGTACCATATTTACATGGCCATCTGCATCATATGGACACGCTTCTAATATTTGTTGCCCACATAAAATATGGTAGGGGCTTATAGTGTTATCATTGTCTATTATTTTACATATAGATCAGTCTCTCAAGCTCAGTAGTGTGGGCATTTATATTTCAAGAACACATTTCTAGTATTGTTTTTATGTTTCTTTTTTTTTTTTTTTAATTAAGATATGTTTATTTTGTATTGTTGCATTGTCACATTGTTTGATTGGGCTGGAGTCAAGCAATATAAAGTCCAGACTGTTAGGCTTACTTGAAAGAACATTAGGTGAATGACATGGATTTAGATAATTATCACTTTATTGATGAACATTGTCATTCTTGTTGGCATTGGTGTCAATGTTCAATTTTCGTATTTAGCTCAGTTTATCTGACACTGTTGTATGTCTAGTCAGAAACTTGAGGGGTGTATTCATAGTAAGGTTGCTACTAGTCACAGGCAAAAGAGTGTCATAGTTACCTACTGTTCATGCTCCATTGATTATATTTTTGCACTCAGCTCAGTTTCTCTCTTTAAATGACTCCATGAAAATCTTACATAATGTGCCAGTCAGGCAGACAAAATTTATTGTTCTCTGTTTCAGTTTCCTATGTCAGTAAGTGTGTGTTTATTCAGCCATGTTGACTGGTCTTTACTCAGTTCAAGGTCATGTATGTTAATCAAAAATTCATGTTTTCTTTGAACAGAAGAAGGCTGGTTTGATGAAAGAAGTCCTGGCTCCAATTGCAGAGAAGTTTACCATGATGCTGGAGAAAATGGCAACAGAAACAAGTGAACAGAAACAGTTGTCATATGCTCAGAGCATCAATAATGCAATGGCTTTAGCTAGGTAAAGCACAGTAATTACCAGTAGACAAGTTGTAGCTTGCCTGTACAAAAAAATCAAGCTATTCTACTACTCCATTTTCCCATCTGCACATTTGCAACAGATATATTTTAAAAATTCATTGAATTTTGTACATTCTTTTTACATCTGAAGCCTTCTTGTTTATTGGGTTTTAAACTACATTACAAAGGTTTCATAGAATCTAACCCTTAGGAGGGGCTAAGGGAGTGTACGTTTTTTTTTGTCGTACCATATATACATGCTTATAAGGAAAGTCCAACTGCAAACAACAACATAGACCCAGATCTGCCATCACATAATATGTTGGCAGATAAAGGTCTATGTTGTTTGTTCTACTGATTACTCCTAGCAAACTGCATAGACACAGATCTGGTGGCAGATTATGTGATGGCAGATTGGGGTCTGTGCACTTTGCAGTTGTCCACGATATATAAACGAGTATATATGGTACCTCATGACTAAATTGTTCCTATGTCCCTGCCATATTCTGTGGAGGAGATATATAGTATAACCCATGTCCAGCCATCCCATATGTCCTAAATAGTGTAGGCCATGTCCAGTATGTCCTAAATTGTGTAACCCATGTCTGGCCATCTCATATGTCCTAAATAGTGTAAGCCATGTCCAGCCATCCCATATGTCCTAAATAGTGTAAGCCATGTCCAGCCATCCCATATGTCCTAAATAGTGTAACCCATGTCCGGCCATCCCATGTGTCCTAAATAGTGTAACCCATGTCTGGCCATCCCATATGTCCTAAATAATGTAAGCCATGTCCAGCCATCCCATATGTCCTAAATAGTGTAACCCATGTCTGGCCATCCCATATGTCCTAAATAGTGTAACCTATGTCCAGCCATCCCATATGTCCTAAATAGTGTAAGCCATGTCCAGCCATCCCATATGTTCTAAATAGTGTAACCCATGTCTGGCCATCCCATATGTCCTAAATAGTATAACCTATGTCCATCCATCCCACATGTCCTAAATAGTATAACCCATGTCCAGCCATCCCATATGTCCTAAATAGTGTAACCCATGTCTGGCCATCCCATATGTCCTAAATAGTGTAAACTATGTCCAGCCATCCCATATGTCCTAAATAGTGTAACCCATGTCTGGCCATCCCATATGTCCTAAATAGTGTAAACTATGTCCAGCCATCCCATATGTCCTAAATAGTGTAACCCATGTCTGGCCATCCCATATGTCCTAAATAGTATAACCTATGTCCATCCATCCCATATATCCTAAATTTAACATCTGCTGAAAAACTTGTTAAGGACTTTATAGATTACGTCCAAATATGTCCACATTTTAGGATCTAATGATGTAATGTAATGGATGTAATGATTTTTCTCTTTCGAAAATCACTTCAGTGAATCTGACTTTTAGATTACTGTTTTGCATCTCTGTTGGTAAAGCATCAAAAGTGAGGCCACATGCCTGGTTAATAAAGCCTTGGGATTTAATTAAAAAACAAAATAAACAATGTTCTGTGGATCATTTATACAAACAAATAACATCAATCACAATTACATAATAAGCAGACAAATATAATCTTTCTTAAGTGGCTTGTCTACAAGCGTGTAGTTTCTAATAATTTCATTAAAAGCTGGCTCTTTTTATGGTGCAAAGATTTTGGATTAGCCTATTGCCAGCCCTAATTTGTGTCAGCGTGCGTGTCGAGTATAATTTTAACCTCGTGCCTTTGGGACATCTTATCACCGATAAGCCTACTACAGTATTTGCTAACTGGAAATAGTCTGGTCCAGCACATGTCAGGAATTTAGCAACTAAAATACATTTCCATATTCAAAGTGGTTTTGGTTTTATGGGGTATTTTTTTGTGTGTAAAATTGAAATTTGGGATTGAAATTTCTTTCAGTTTTTACAGTGGAGGTGTTTTGGTTTACTGGAGGAAAAAAGATAATAAAGAAGGAAAAATTCAGGACTCCAAAATTTTTTTTATCTCGAGGGAATTCTTGTATATTGAGGGTTCAGTTTTGAGAGGTTTCACTATATATATATATATATATATATATATATATATATATATATATATATATATATACACACACACACAAACCTTGATTCATGGAACTTGATAAGAGGATGCATCTTGATGAGTACTACACTCTCATCACAAAAGTAAGACACTGTGACCTTTGCACTGACTTCCATTAAATTTGGTGTTTTAAGTATATTTCTCAAACTCTGCTCATGCTAGAATCATCAAATTTGATAATTGTATGCATCTCTATTAATACCATATCCTTACCACAAAAGAATGTCACTGCGACCTAATTTTGCATTTTACTGGCTTAGGTAATGTTTTTGTGTTTAGATCATGACCAATTAAGTTTGTATACCTTATATATATATATATATATATATATATATATATATATATATATATATATATATATATATATATATATATATATATATATATATATATATATATTGTTGTACCTAGATTCATGAAACTTGGTGAGGGGATTGATGTTTATGAGTACTACATGCTTATCACAAAAGTAAGTCAATATGCTTCACTAACTTTAGTTACATTTTGTATTTTAAGTTTATTTCTCAAGCTCTGTTCATGCTGCAATCAACAGGCTAGATGATTGCATGCATTTCTGTTAGTGCCACACCCTTAAAACAAAACAAGACCGTGGTGAGCTACATTTCACATTTTACTGGGGCCAGGCTTAAGTTAAGTTTTTGTGTTTAGCTCATAAAAAAAAATTTGGTTTTTTAGCACCCCGTATGCATACTGCTATACCAAGATTTATGAAACTTGGTGAGGGTGCATTTACACCCTCATTATAAAAGTAGGTCACTGTGACCCATATTACATGCTTTACTGAGTTGGGTCAAATCTCCAGCACTGTTTATGCCAGAATCATCAGATTAGATGATTGTATGCATTTTTGTTAGTACCACACACTTGCAACAGAAGAATGTCATTGTGACCTACCTGCCCAGGCCAGCCCAGGTTGGCTACCTTGGTGTGTCGTTGTGAAAGGCACTTAGCTCCCATTTTCTCAGCATGATATAGCCAATAATGTGTTAAAAATGCTGTTAAACCAACAAAAACAAAAATAAAATTATTGTGACCTACATTTTACATTTGACAGGTTTATGTTAAGTTTTTGCATTTAGCTCATGACCACATTAGTTCTTTTTATCTGCTGTATATTACTGTTATACCTGGAATTATGAATCTTGACGAGTTCTACACCCTCATCTTAAAAGTAAGTGACCCATGTTTCACATGTCACTGACTTTGGTTCAATTTGATGTTTTTACTGTTCATGCTTTAATCATTGAACTAGATGATTACATCTGTCTTAGTACTACACCCATGCCAATAAAGGTCACTCTTACCTATTGTTCACATTTTACTGGCTTTAGGTTAACTTTTTGCATGTATTTTCTTACTACAAAGGTTTTTGGCATGCTATATATGTACTATCTATCTAGAATCAGGAAATTTGGAGATGCATCTTGATGAGCTCTACTCCCTCAATTCAGTAGTAGGTATGCATACATACTACAGAACCAGGACATCAAACCAGTAGATTTACAAATTTTGATCAGTAGATTGGCTTCAAAATCAATATATCTTTTATCAACATAAATTTGATGTGTTTTATGGGGATTGAAAACAGAACAAGTGCATTTTTTGCCATAATATGTATTCTCATCATATTATTATAAAACAGCAAGTTTTGAACATAAATCAGATTCTGATGGAAAATGTTACAATAATATTTTTAATAATATGAGCCAGTGTATTGCCAATTAAATGAAGTTGTATATCTCATAGTTCACTGCAAAGAAATTTTTTAATTAAAATCCACAAGCATTTTTAGTTTCCTTCATAAGATCACGGACTGGTGATTACTGATGAAATTCATTGTGATTATTAAGTTTCACACTTAACAGGTTCTCAATAGTTTTCTGCTTCAGATTTCCCTTTGAATCACTTTGTATTTTTTCTAAACTCTATGTGCGGTAGACAGTCGTTAAAACAGTATTTTTGTCCTACTGCCAGTAGAATCACAAGTATGGGTATGGCCCATATTTTATGCTTCACTAACTTGGGTTAAATTTTGTGTTTGATTTTCATTTCTCAGGCACTGTTCATGCTAGAGTGGCAAAATTGATGATGATATGCATCTCTGTTACTACTACACCCATACAACAATAGAGGTTCATCATGACCTATATTTCATCTTTTACTGGCTTTAGTTACATTTTTGCATTTAGCTCATGGCCACCTAGTTTTTGGCATGTTACATGCATACTGTCCTTCCTAGAATCACGAAACTTGGTGAGTGGATGCATCTTGACAAGTTCTACATCCTCTCTCAAAAGGAGGTCTCAGTGACCTGTACTTCATCTTTGGCATTCCTAGGGTATCACACTCCGCTGCATGAGGTTAGTTGTGGTAAGATGGTAGATATGCATGCAGTATCTATGAGGCGGAATCGCCAGTAGGACTAAATGACAGAATTGTAAAGGCCAAATAGCCGACATGCACTATCTATGAGGCAGAATCGCCAGTATGACTGAATGATAATTGTCAAGGCAGAATTGCCGATGTTTGAGGCGGACTCGCCAGCATGACTGACTGACTGACATAACTGTAAAGGCAGAATTGCCGCTGTATTGAGGCAGAGTCGCCATAAATTGTTATGTTTGTAAGTTGAGTGGATTGGGGACAGAATGCCCAAATGACGCTGCATGCCGAGAATGGAACTTTAGTAGTATGCAGCGGAGAGCCCCAAGGAACGGACATGTATAGGATGAGAAGTACCCACAGTTCTGTTAATATTAGCATTAAAATGACAAACAATATAAGCAAATTAGGAACATGCAACATGAATCAGTACCATATTAAGGTATATACAATTGTGAATCAGCATAAATAGATAATACTGCTAGGACCCATGCCAAGGTGTTCACTGTTCAGGGATCCATGCCAGCATATAATATTTATGGTGATAACAAGACTAAAATCACAATATATTTACACTGCTGTTGTAAGAAATGCTGTGATGCAAGAATCTGTAAGAAAGTCATAAATGCAAGAACTAAACCAAAGTACAAACATGTATGTTCTGCACTGCAATGTTCACGGTTCGTTTCCCATTTGGGGTCAATGGCTGCAATGAAGTTTTTCACAAATAGCCCAAAGTCCACTCGGAAGCCACAAGTACAGTTGACGTTCAGTAAATAAGTCGGGATGCAAGAAACAGATTTGAAGTGCACCATCAGTAAACTGACTGAACTAAAGCCTAATAGATAAAACAAACAACAGTATGTAAACGCTGGGTGCACACCCTCCTGGTGCTTAAAACGCTGCTAAGTGCAAACGAATATGATGATCCTGTTCCATAGAACACGGGGTGAACACACTACTGGTGCGAAATCCACCTCACAGTGACCATGAATCTGATGATCCTACTCCATAGAAAGAACTGTAGAATTCCAAAGCCCAATGAAATACTTGGCACAATAAACAGAATCTGCTTACTCCCTTCTCAGAAATAAAATCCATGTAAAGAATCTGAATGATCACATCCGAAAGAATACACTGATACACACCAAACACTAACCTACATTAGAACACACACACTTCCACGATATGTAATCTATCTGAATGATCACATCCGAAAGAATACACTGATACACACAAACACTAACCTACATTAGAACACATACACTTCCACAAAATGTAATCTATCTGAATGATCACATCTGAAAGAATACACTGATACACACCAAACACTAACCTACATTAGAACACACACACTTCCACAATATGTAATCTATCTGAATGATCATTTCTGAAAGAATACACTGATACACACCAAACACTAACCTACATTAGAACACACACACTTCCACAATATGTAATCTATCTGAATGATCACATCCGAAAGAATACACTGATACACACAAACACTAACCTACATTAGAACACACACACTTCCACAATATGTAATCTATCTGAATGATCACATCCGAAAGAATACACTGATACACACAAACACTAACCTACATTAGAACACACACACTTCCACAATATGTAATCTATACAAGAAAACAAGTAGATGAAACTGCTCATACAGCGGTAGTTCGTCTCGGAATGGGTAGGTCCACACATGGCCTGCTGTGCACGTAGAATGGCATCATTCGAGGTCCTGATATAACGCAAATAGGAATCAGAAGTCCAACGGCCTAGCGTTTTAATAAGGTGGTCCTCGATCCCTGCATTAGCTGCTGCAGTGGCAGCCCCTATCCTAAAAGAGTGCCCATTGAATTGGCTTTGTGGATAGCCTAGTA
The DNA here is from genome assembly GCA_029931535.1 of Margaritifera margaritifera. Taxonomy (NCBI): domain Eukaryota; kingdom Metazoa; phylum Mollusca; class Bivalvia; order Unionida; family Margaritiferidae; genus Margaritifera; species Margaritifera margaritifera. Next base: position 1,468,242 of record JAQPZY010001566.1, on the reverse strand, counting down.
CATGCAGGAGCAGATGTAACTTCTCCAGAAACACTGATCTAGAAAGTGGATTAATACCGTCTGTAGTAAATAGGGGGTCAGACAGCCTAAGACAGCCCACCTTGCCATGGATCGCTAGATAATCGTTGATAGCCCTTAAGGGGCAAGTACAGTTATGCACTGGAAAAAGTCTTGATCTGCACCCCATATCGGAATGGATCGGACTTTGATGCCCTCAACACTAACGTCCCATTAGAATTATCTCCAGCAATGATAAAGTCACTGATACGCAAGTATTCCATATTTGTGGTTGATGCAACCGTAAATTCACCACAACATAAGAAAGCAAAGAAAGCTAATGAAGATGCAGCATACCATCTATCCAGGGACCAAAGAAACCTTTTTTAAGCAAAGTACACATGCGCACCAATAAATATCGAAGGAGATGGCTAACCTTGTGCTAGGTGCGTTACTCTGAGATTTCATCACACCCCGCAACACCATTTGCAGTCTTGGACAGCACGATTACGAGGGGCCATCAAGGGGATGATATATGCCCAGTTTTACACAGAAATATTTCACACCGCACAAATATAGCTTGATAGATGCATATCAAATATGAATAATCTTGAAGCAATATGCCACAAAATCAACCAGGGCATCCTCATCAATGGGTACTAAAGGTTGATCACACCTATGATCCCAGCGGCCCAACATTACAAGGAAATGTCTGAAGGCTTTCCAACCGGATAAATAGACAGATTGTGTCTGTGGGCTATGTGCTGCTTGTAGTAACAGGTCCACAGTTTTGTTTAGTAAAGTATCAGCTCCTCTAAGACCGGGCATGGGTGAGGAGTTCTCTCTGCTGTTGGAGCCAGATGACGTATTCGGCTAGAATTTCGCAACAGTATTGAGCTGAAATCCAAGTTAAACGCCTGAGCAATTTCATTATCATGAGAGACTTGGATCGGCGTTTCATAATTATCTTAACTGTACTGATATTGTCACAACGGAACAAAATTCGTTTTCTCTGCCACATATGGCCCCATAGATGGGCTGCAACTACAATGGGGTAGATTTCCAGCAGAGCCATAGACAACTTGTCTGTGCCTAATATGTCCAAATTGTCAGGCCACGATCCTTGAAACCATCTGCCTTGGAGAAAAAAAATCAAATCCGAGAGTTGATGCTGCATCAGTAAAGAGCTCAAAATCTGTAGCAATAGTAACATTAGAGTCCAAGAAAAAGGAAATTCCATTCCATTGAGCCAGAAAGTCACTCCATATCTTTAGATCCAGTCTACATTCGCTATTCAATTTTACATGATGATTCAATTCGGTGATGGTTGTTGACAAGAATATCAGGTATGACGTGAATGACCAACCAGGGGCGATCACACGACATGCATAATGTAAATGGCCCAAAAGAATCAGCAATTCCCTCTTCGTGCAAGATTTCCTTTGCTGGAAAGTTTTTATCAGTGCAGCTAATCTGCTCACCTTATCTTGTGGCAATCTAGCTTCCATTTTCTCAGATTCTAGTATTATACCCAAGTATTCCATAACTGGTGACGGTCCCATAGTCTTGTGGGGAGCAATTGGAATAGATAATCTATTAAATATCAATGTGATTAGTGCCATTGTTCTTTCAACTGGAAAGTCTGGCTCATCGGTGGACAAAAAATCATCCAGTAAATGCAAGAAATGTGATATGCCATAAATATGTTGAACTATCCACGAAATCGCTCTGGACAGTGTATCAAAAATCTTAGGATTACTTCAACTACCAAACACTAACTTGGTGTAGAAATAATATTTATTCCTCCACTTTGATACCATACAGAGGCCACAATGTTGGGAGTATGGGAATTAGCTTGAATGCATCAGTAATATCAGTCTTGCACATATTAGCACCCATTCTTAACTGTAACAGAATGTGAATAGCATCATCTATTTTGACGTACGAGAGAAAAATCTTCTTTGCTGATTAATGCATTGATACTTTCATGCTAGAGGGAACTGTGAGGTGCCAACAGATCTACAACAAGTCTGTACTTGCCAGAATATTTACTTTGCACCACACCCAGGGGGCTAATCCGGAATATTTACTTTGCACCACACCCAGGGGGCTAATCCGGAATATAGGAAATGGTGGACTTTCAAAGGGGCCTATGAGGTAGTTCTTGGAGAGCTCATACTCAAATAATACGTCAACCACGTCAGGTTGTGATGTCGCTGATACCAAATTTTTACACTTGAATGAAGAAGTGGGCTGACGAGAAAGTCCCGTATGAAAACCATAGCCCACAAATTCTTTATCAGGATGGTGTTACAATTCTTCTTGCAGTCTAGCGATATTGATGGGTGTGGTTGCTTGGAATGTCAGTAACGCTATTTCCTGATTTAGTCATTGTGGTTTTGTAGGTGGCAGCATCTGCTTAGTCACCAGGTTGCACTTGAGCTGTGAATGTGGTTTTTTGCAAGTCAGGCACACGTGTGCATTACTATAATTTGTTCTGAAACAACCTTTTGCTGCATTGAAGTTATTACATATTTCTTATCCTAAGTGTAATATCCTTCTCCGACCTTGTCTATCCACTGTACTCGGTCTATACACTGCTGGGCTTTGTCTTGGTTGATTAATTGCTGTCTGCGGAGCAAGGTGATAGAAGTCTGAATCATGAGCAAAACTCGGGCAGTGCTGGCATGGAACAACCTTATAAGCAGATAAGACATAAGTTTGTAGCTTGGGATCGATTCTACTCCAATCTACTTTAATGTTCATGGAGCTGCAGTAAATTGCTGCTTTGCATGCAAATTCTTTGTGGTACTCATAAAATGCTGGGCTTCCTTTTGTTAGGGCATGCATTTTTATCATCTCTTTTTGGTATACATCCAATTCTTGAGTTCTGGAAGGGAAGGCCTTGCACATAATCGCTTTGTACCAACTAAACGCCAGTATGAACTCGCTAATAGTCAAATTCCTGGAAAGTCTATGGTCGCAGACTTGTGTGATGTATGAAATTTGACCAGGAAACTTTCCCACTAAATTCATGCCCCACTGACCTGACTGAATGGATGTTTGATCTTCGAATTCATGTGGCATTAGAAGTAAAGATAAATTCACATATTTACCTGCAATAATCTTCTTCCGCAATTGTGAGCTGACAGGGTCAATATCCGGCAGGGTAGAGATAGGCACGCCATTGTCAGGAAAAACGGGGACAGACGTAGTGATACATGACCTGGTTTCCATGGCCGACATCGCTGTTGCGAGGGTATGTGACTGTGTCTCAGAACAAGGATATCCCGTATTGTTGGTCATATTTAACTGGGTTTACATCCTGATCACTGCTGCTTGGAGAGATGATACTGCTTCCAATAGAACATTATCCCTTTCATGAACATGGTGTATTTGTTGTTGTTGTTGAATAATCTCTCTGGTGCTAGGAGCCCCACCTACCATGGATGCGGAACAAGGCATTCCTATTGCTCGCGGCTGCGCACTAAGTCGACTGGTTTTTTATGCTGAGTGCAGAGATGAATGCAAGGGATTAACCGCAGAGGTAGATTGCCGAGGACTCGCCGATGGCTGACAGGCAGAAATACCGAGCCTAGTCTCATCTAGGTCAAGGGGCGTGTCTATGGGTTCTGACGTCATCCCGAGCAGCTGCAAACCCTTCCTTCCGCTGCAAGCAGGCAGCGGTTCCAATGTTTGATCTCAACCGCTGGATTGGGGATCTTGTGTACACCCTGGCGTGTCCGAATCCAGGGGCCTAAAGACTTGTGTTAGGCCGCCATCTTGAATTAGATTCAGATTTTCTTCATAAATCTGCACAAGCTGAGCCTTCTTTAGAGAAGCAGGCACAATAATGTTAATCTCACGAATTTTTTGAAGCAGTTTTCCCACTGACCAATTTTTTGGCAACTGAACATCCCATTGTTGTCTGTTATTAGCCGATCTACGACCGCAGTACCCACGAGAAGGGGGAAGTTGATGCGGTTATTCCATGATATACAAGAACCAAAACACAAACAATTTTTCTTAGAAGTCAGCAATTCCCCAGCAGAACATTAGAGTTTGTGAAACAGAAAGTGTAACACGACTTAGAAGTCAGCAATTCCCCAGCAGAACATTAGAGTTTGTGAATCAGAAAGTGTAACACATCATGACATCCACTTGAAAGAATCAGGGAAAGTACTCTAAGTAATGTACTCCAGAAATTGAAAACTATATCAACATGTTTCCAGTATAGCTTATAAACGAGTCCTGAAGAGACCGTCAAGCTCCACTAGAAACAACTCTTGAACCAAGAAGAGAAGATAATACAAAAACAAAACCTGTCCATTCTAGACACTGATCACTTGTAAACAGAATGACTGCTACCAGGTCTAACTCGGCACAGCAGACCCCCTTTCTCTGATTGGCTGATAGCTGATACCAACATAGTGGGGGTGTCTACTGAACTGACCCTGCATTACAGGCTTTGCCTGGAATCCATTCTTTGTGTAAACATCATTTAATTACATTAAACACCTAATAGTGACTTTGTTGCAATTTTGTGATAAAAGTTCATTTAGTGGTGCTGTTTATGTTCTAGTCATGAAACTTGATAATTGAATGCATCTCAGTTACTACTACACTCTTAAAACCAAAGGAGGTCACTGTTACTTGCATTTTGTGCTTTACTAACATGGGTTAAGTACTTATATTTATAATCACATAGATTAATCCATGCTAGACCTATATACATCCTAGTCTACTGAGAAGGCCCTTTCTGACCAGTGCAGGTGGAACAGGAATAAATATGTTTATTCAATAGTAAACTTTCCATTTTAATGACTTTACATTGTAAATTGTGTTATGATACAGTCAACAGGTTAACTATGATTGTACTTGTGAAAGAGTGTAGAAATTAAATGAGTGAAGTTCATACTGCATGCTTTTTATGTGAAACCTTTCATGTAGTAGCTATCCAGGTAATTATTGATGCATGAATTATGTCCTGATGGCTGTCTCTCCAAGGTTACTCAAAGCCTGTGACTTTTACCCATTAAAGTCTGCCTTCTAGGGTTGGACAATGATAATATCTTCTCAAGCAGATTTATTTTAAGAACAATGATTGAAAAAAAATTATGCAAAAACAACTGTAATATCTGGTTTTTATCAACTCATTGTAGTACCTGTACTTTGATATCATGGAAAAGAATGTTCTTGTTTTATTATGTCTTTCATGCCCTGTCACAGCAGTTAGGTAGCTGGGTAGGTAGGTATGTGAGTGGGTGGGTTGGTATGAAGGTAGGTAGGTATGTGAGGGAGTGGGTTGGTATGAAGTTAGGTAGGTATGTGAGTGGGTGGGTTGGTATGAAGGTAGGTAGGTATGTGCGGGAGTGGGTTGGTATGAAGTTAGGTAGGTATGTGAGTGGGTGGGTTGGTATGAAGGTAGGTAGATGGTTTCACAGTATGTCAGCACAAAACTGGGTATATAGTGCTGAATAAAAGTTAAAATTGTAAATTTTTGAAAAAATTTAACGTTAAAATGTAAATATAAAAGATTGTCAAATTCTTTAATTACAACAGGGGCCAAGATCACTTTAGTCTGATTGTAATTTTGGCATGATAATGTATAAATTGGCTACTGGAGTATAGTAAAAGTAGAAGTGGGGCATGTAATTGTTGATTACCCTCTGGTTGTTCTTTGCTGTGTACCGATTAAGTTGGAAAGAAGGCTCTAGCTCCATCATATATCAACTTGAAATGCTTTAGTTCATTGTCTATTAATTGCTAAGGTAATAGTTCATCAACAGCAATGAAATTAAACATGAAAGTTTTGATGTTAATATATATTTAGAACTTGAAAATATTTTAGTTCCATGTGTTACAAATTAGAGAATTTTCTAGTACAGTGTAATCACCTTCACAAAAGAATATTTTCTGGAGTCATTCATTGTCTCCGTGGGCTTTTGGATGTATTTATGCATATTTAAGGTTCTAACATATTCGTCCCTTAAAAATGATACCAGAGAATGACAAATAATGACCTATATAGGTGAGTGTCTGGAGTTATGGTAATTAGCACAAAGCTCTGGCAAACATTATACTTCTTGAACATGTTATACTTGAACGTGGAAATGTCAAAATGGAATCTTCAGACAGCAAGTTGAGTTTTTCAGGCTTTAATATTGAGAAGGTTGGCCATGTTTCACCATTGCCAGATAGAGTGTCTCATTCTGATTTAGAAGAGGGCAGTGATATAGATTTTAATGATCTAAGTGATGTGAAGCTGTCATCAGAGAAAGAGGAGTGGGAGACAACCTCTGAAATGAGCAACCTAGACAGTCAGGTCGGCTCTGCAACTGATTATGACTTCTGTTCATCAGTTGCCATAGTTGCTATTGACATTGGGGAGTTTACTATGCCCACTGGACCAACCACTTTGCTAGGAGAAGATGCCACACCACTGGATTATTTTCCCCTGCCTTTTTTAAAAAAAAAAGAGGGGGACATAGTATCTGCATTTATGTCTGCCCATCCATCTCTGTCCAGTACTTTCGTTGATACTCTTTAACTTTAAAGTCATTTGAGATTAAGGAATGAAACTTGGTATACTTCATCTCATCACTAGAAGACATGTTGTGTACCACATTGGGGGCCCTATCTTCAGGGCCAAGATCATGGATCAATATTTTACATTTTCATCACACTTTCCCTTCTGCTCTATAATTTTTAAGTCATTTGAGATTAAAGGATGAAACTTGGTATACTAGTACATGATCATTAGAAGGTGTGTCGCATACCACATTGGAGGCACTACCTTCGAGTTTAATGTCATGCCTCGATATTTTTATTTTCCATCACACTTTCTCTTCTACTCTATAACTTGAAAGCTGTTTGAGATTTAGGGATGAAACTCTATATTTCTACATCATCAGTAGAAGGTGTGTTGCATGCTGCATTGGGGGTTCTCTCTTCAAGATCAAGGTCATGGCTCAGTATTTTACATTTTCATCACACTTTCCTTTTCTGCTCTATAATTTTTAAGTTGTTTGAGATTAGAGATGAAACTTGGTATACTTGTACAGCATCATAAAAGGTGTGTCATTTACCACATTCGGGGTGCTATCTTCAAGGTCAAGGTTATGGCTCAATATTGTATGTTTCCCTCACACTTTCCCTTATATTCTATAACTTTAAAGCTGTTTGAGATTAAGGGATGAAACTTGGTATACTCGTACATGATCACTAGAAGGTGTGTCACATACCACTTTGGGGGTGCTATCTTTAAGGTCAAAGTCATTACTTATATTTTATATTTTCCATCACACTTTCATGTCCACTCTGTAACTTTCAAGCCATTTAAGATTAGGGGATGAAACTTAGTATACTTGTACATCATCAGTAGAAGGTGTGTCATGTACCACATTGGGGGTACTATCTTCAATATCCATATCTACCCAGCAACTTTACAGCTGTGTCTTAAAGTACATAATCAGATTTCATTATTGTGATCTTTTAGGAATAACCATGGTAAGTGAGAGACAAAAATTCACTGAATTTTTGCTTGTTTTTATTTGCAATTTGAGGAGTACTGATTCCAGTTATTAGCAGACCCAACCAACACAGCACAGTATCATGGAGTTGAGCAGCAGTGGACAAACACAAGCCCAGAAGTGATGAAAGCTTTTGTTGGACTCATCATCCTTAAAGGAATTATACGACACATTGGTCTGAAAATCATTTCTTTGGAAACTTTGGGTTCAAGAAGACAGTACCAGTGATGAGATTTAAAAAACTTCTCCAGTATTATATGGATGCTGCAAAAAATCCAAACCATAACAGGGCTTCAATTAGTGTGACATTTTAAGGAGTCGTGAGGACCCCCACATTTGAATTTTATAGGGTCTTTACAAGATGTTAAATGATCCCACTTTCAAGTTCCTACTACAAGTTGCATTTGTGGCACAGAGAGAGAATCAGTCAGAGAATCAAGACTCAGTGTGATATTTCTATGTTATAGTGGACTTTGCTTCATCTGTTGTCATGATCATAAATAATACATGTGTAAGTGTGTGTGCGGGTGTGTGTGCATTTTAGGTATAATCTATTGAGCCAATATTTCCATAAAGTGATAGACAATTTCAATTGTATTAAAGGCTACTTTTGAACAAGTATTCCAAAAAAATCCCCGGTGGCATTTCTTTTAAATGGGATAGCAAAAGAGGATGTTATTAACACTGTACTATTCCTCTGAGCTTCTCCAAAATAGTGGATTTACTTTTTTCTCTGCATCTACCCCAATTGCAGTGTTGCATCCACCAGGTAGACCAACAAGTTGTTCTTCGTCTTTTTTTTCTGGAGAACAACTTGTTGGTCTATCCACCAAGATGTACGATTAAGGGATTCTCCTATTCTGCAAGCAACTTTTGCAAGGATAAAAGTTTAACGGGGAAGAGACGCCTTGCAAAACAAATAAAATTCCAACATATTATATATATTGGTACTCGATAATTATACTAAAAATGAAGTAAATTAAAATAGTTTTATCTTTTGCACCAAAACTTGCTAATCTCCTTTCCGTAAGCTACTACCATTCAGCACGGTTTATATTTAGAACTGCGATTCACCCGGCAATTAACCAATGTGCATGAGTATGTAATTGTGCCTTGATGGGTATTGAAATTGCTTCCACATGGTTGAGACATACTGCAACTTGCCGTACTTAGCACTTATCAAGTGTGTCTTTCATCATGGAATTCACAGAGGAATGCGATAAAATCCAGGGGAATTTACTCTGGTTGATAGCTAAATGGCTGGTTCATTTACACCAGATCATGATTTATTTAACACTTTTAATCAAAACTGCAATTTTTAAAGCATCCCACTGGACTCTTAGGGTGGGGTTGTAATGCATCCTTTTTGATTTTATTGTGCCAGGGACACACAAGTGTGTGTTAACGGAATAATGATTGCCTTAGAAAGATCCATCCAGATCTTGATATGGCTACCAGAAACTTGAAGTTCATGTACAAACCATACAACCAAACTGTAGACGTGGTGATGACAAGTATAAGGACAGACATTCTTTTAGCAGTATATGCCAGCAAAGCCCATCAAAAGAGTAATAAAGGTGTGGATATATTGTGACTTGCGAAGTGGATTTTGTCACCAGTATAACATTAACCTTGTATGGTTTGGTGAAGACTGGGCAAGCTCTGGCATCTAGAGTAGTAAATAAAACTCTGCAGGGGCTCAAATGGAAATATCATATTTACATGGTCATATATTTCACCAACACTGAGCTGTGCAGGACCTAGGAAGTCAGTGGAATCGATGCATGTGACACAATAAAAAAAACCTTGACAATGTTCCCTTAGAAGCCAAAGGGGATCAGCAGGCTACATAGAGGACCGAGCCTTTTCAGCTATCATTGCAACTTGTTTGCAACTTTTTGGAAGGACTCAAAATTGGCAGATTGTTTTGTTCAAGTTGATATTTTTTCTTTCTGTACCTTACATTTGTGTATATCTGCATTTTCATGTAGCAATCTATCTTTCTACTACAAATGCATATATATATATATATAGAGTGGGAGAGAGAGAGAGAAATAAATTTGTAAATTCAACAGGATATTGGTCATGTTCATCCTTTATTCTTTCAAGTGCTTTCACATCATCATCATGGATGTTCTTATGGTAGATACATTATACGTTAGAAGTATTTTTGTAACTAAACAATTTGACATCATTGTTATGTCATTTATGTCATTGTTTATAGGGCAAGATAAAAACATCTATATACAACACTTGTACACAAAAATACATTTGTAAGCCAGAAGAAATCAATAAAAACCCTTCACAATCCCCCCCAACAAATTTTTTTAGAAATGCATTCAATAAAGTTATGAAAATGCATCAATGTCTTGATACAATGTATAAAGTGGTACATAAAAATTAAAACGACCAACACTGCCTTGCTATATTCATGTTATAAAAATGTGTCATGTATTGATACAATGTACAAAGAATCTTGTTTAATTTTTCACGAATCTTGAATAATTAGTTGGAACTGTTAATGTCTGGTTGTAGAGTGCGTATGAAATAAAGTTCCTTTTCCACTCTTGAATATTCATTATTAGTAAATAATTTATATAAAGGAAGGACTTTGAAGTTTTCTCCTGAACAATTATGCAGATGTTTATTAACTTTTAATAATCTGAGATCTTCTGTTCTTATTTGCTGTCTATGTACTGTCATTCTCTTTCTTAGTTCATTTTTCGTTTGACTGATGTAAAAGGCTTCACATTTTGCACATATCAATGCATAAATAACATTTTTTCAATTGCAATCCATGTCCTCTTTAACTTTAAATAACTTGCCACTTTTAAATGTAATCGTGTTTCCTTCTGTTAGAACATGTTTTGCATCTACTCGTACCACATTTGGTTACCCGGGTCTCTCTTTCAATGAAGTAAAATTTAGACCTGGTAAGAATTAATTACAAATTTTTGGGTTGTCTCTCTTTCCAAAACATTTCTCATTTTATCACTACATATATATAAATTGAAAATTAGAAAATAAGCCACAGTTTATATTAATCATTAGCATTTTTGTTTGGTTTATTTTCAAGGATGGCTTCTGTTGGAGTTAAGGTTATTTTCAAGACAGTGGTTTCTGTGCATAACAAAATACTTGTTAAATAATAAACATTAATAAAAATGTTTAGAATTTAAAATTTTCAATCCAGAATTGATGAATATGTTCTATCTTAATTGATATATAATTTTACACTTAGATGTTCACACATAGTTAATGTTTGTGTTCCTTTTATGAAGATACAAGTTTCACCACAAGTTAACTTGTATGTATACAAAACATTTGATATTGAAATTTATCAAACAGCTTTTCTTGTAGGGTGGCTTTTCTTCAAGGTAGGCTTACTTTCAAGGCGGGCTTACTTTCAAATTTCTAGGGTGTACACACTTACAAATACATCCAACAAACACAAAGTAAAACAAAATTGCTATTCTTGCAAATTGATGTTAAAAATTGACCAATCCTATCAATTATTTCAGTGAACTAAAATTAGATATATTTCATGAAGTTTATGTTTTACAATTGAATCATTACAAACATGAGGACACGCGTCTTTTTAGGACCACACATTCAGCAAGAAGTATAAATGCAAACATGGTTAGTAGTTAACGAGTTATATGAAGTTTGAAGAAATAGATTGTGTTCTTGGGCATAAATAAAATACTTGTCTCCTGATAAGCATGCAAATACTAATCAACATTTGCTCATATATGGAAATACTGCAGGTGGAAATACATGTAAGTGATTTTTTTTACAGTCTCAATTTTTATTTACAAGTCAACTTTCTGTCCACCAACTGGAGAGAAGACGGCCTTTCATAGACTGAAGGATGGATAGAGGCTGGAGATGTTTCAGCCATCAGTAGTCCACAATTACCAGTTCCATATGAGTGGATTGACTGCTGCCATCAACTTAGGTCTAATATCCTGTTAGAAGGCCAAGCAAGAAATGGTGGAAATATTGTTTTCATTTTCTTATCAATCTTTGCCTGAGCAATGTCTTTATTATATTGTCTGAGACGGGCACTTTCAAGAAGAATAAGAAGAGGTACACCCTTCTGGACTTCCAAATTGATGTTGCCAGGATACTGATTGGGAACTTTTAAAGTCACAGACAAGGAAGAGTTGTTACAGCTGCACAGCCGGCATGTCTTTAACACTCTTTGATTTGTTTGGGCTGGAAGTGCTCCAAACATCACATCCGAAAGTTGACAATGTATGGATGTGTTAATGTGATGTACACATGTGCCCTGGCATACCACTAGCAGCTAGGTGTACAGAAAGAGTAGTGATTATAGCAGTTTTTGACAAGTGTCTTATTTACTCACTCTTTCAGGCAATTTGCAATAAATCATTATCAGTGAACTTTCATGAATAGTTTACTACATATGCTACAATTAAATTCTTCAGATTTAAAGTTGTATTGATTCCTTCATTGCACCTCTCCCTTGATAACTCGCACACAATGGGGTTCAAAAGAACAGAAGTAGCAAGGTTAAATACTTGATTTATAATCCCATTGGAAATAGCTTTTTTCTAATGAAGTTGTTCATTTTTCTGTATAAATTATATTTATTTTATCAATCAATGAAAAATAGTTAAAACCATTACTCCAAGAGGTTTCAATACACATCACGTGTACCACCGAAAACATTGTGTATTACATCACTGCCTTTTGCATTAGAATATGGATACATTCTAGTGTTATTGTTGATTCAGGACAGAACTAGATTTTTTTTTCCTTCAAAAAACGGACATTTTTGTTTTGAGAAACATCATCAAAACTTCAAAACTTGAGGGTTTTTTTTGGTTTAATCAAAAGTAAAATATTGATGCTCTAATTTCATTGCATGTAATTGCAAAAAAAAATTTCTTCTCCTTGAGCATACCTCTGAGTTCCAATTTAGGAATTTTAAGTGTACTAAAACTTTGGATCTCACTTTTACATATTGAACCTTATGTATGATACTGAGCTTTTCATGTACAGAGTACACCATTTCAGTTGGTTCCCTTGCTATCCTTGATCCCAATTGTGAATGAGTAGGATAAACCACTGATAAATGTTAAATCCTTTAAATTGTGTTGTTTACATAATGATAGTTAAAACTGTTTCATTGGTCAATTGAAATGAGTTGACACATGACCATGACCATTAGCTCTTACCACAGGTACAGTACAGCTCACATGATTTTTCGGAACCCCACGCTTTGCGGTGGGTGACCTAATCCCCTCCACTTTAGCTCCACGATAACACTCCGCGGTGGAGGCATAAATACCTACAAATCACCACCGCGTCTCGGCAGGCACGCCGATGTCAACTCCACCGTGGAGGGGCTAGTCAACATTACCGATTGACATTTGAACAGCCAATGAATGAAGACCACCTATGGCAAGACTGAGATGTCAAGAGTGATTTACAACCGGATACCATTGGAAGAATCAGTCGTCTTTATTTCGATCATATTTGGACAATAAAAAAATAATTTCAAAAGTCTTGTATATTCAGTACACATTACTGTTTATAAAAGGTTGATCAACTTGTTTTGCATTAAGTATATGATTTTAATTTATTTCAAAGAAATATGAACAAACTTATGCACTGACTTAATGAGAATCACACCTTGCTGAGCTTCTCAAGCAGCATAAATTTATCATTTTGTTCCAGAGGAAAGTAATTCTCTGAGATATGGACAATTAAAATCCAAATTGACATCTGCTTCAGCGTACCCCCCCCCCCCCCCAACAACAACAAACCTAAAACACTGAATTTACACTGAAATGCAAGCCACGTGCTTAGTCTTTAAGCAGAGTAAACGGATTAAAGTCTTTTGATAGCAGAGTCGCGAGGCTGAATATTATGACTGCATGCGTACTGTAAGGGACTAACCATTTAATATATGGGGCTTATATGTTGTTGTTTTTTCTTTTTGCCTGGGATATTTTTTGTTCTTTCATCACAATATTTATTTTAAGTGAAATATGGAACGGATTAACGTCTTTTTATACTACAAAATCAGAGAAAGACAATTGTTTTCATGCATTTACCCCCCCCCCCTTGTAAACTTCAATTGTCTCTCCCTAATAAAGACTTGATGTTCTACAGAAATCAAGGCAGTGACCATTGTGAACACTGTTGTAAAATATTAACAAGGGTTTGCATCAAAGGATGATGTAAGTTTCAGCTTGGGAACAGTGTGTTTTTATCACATGAAGCCATCTGACTTGGCGCGTTGTACTTTACAGCCGCAATTATGGTCCCGCCATTAACAACGGAAGTTTGATAATTGTTAGTAATTAATCTGAACTCAGCTTAGTACTGAAATGCAAAATAATGTGGAAAATTCCAAAATCTGAGATGTTCAGAGATTTTAATTTCCAACAAGTTTAGAGTATTTTGCATGTATGTATTGTCTCCACATGTATCCTATTATTTGCTCATTTTTCAACGGCGAAAATATAAAAACAAAATATACTCTTTTAATTATTTTTACGCAGATATTAAAGAATGCAGTTTCCTGTTTGTGACTGTTAGAGCCTTTGGTTATTGAGCGTGTTTCTGTGTGTGGTTTATTGCTTTACAGCTAGAGAGCTAGAGTTACTGTGGCCCAGTGGATAAAGTGTGCGACTCACACACACACACACTTGGGTGTCTGCAGGGGGGTGGGGGTTGCATGTTGCCCCCGGAAAATTCATGCAGATGTCCATGCACACACACACGACTTTAGAGCACGTGCTCGGGAGTTCCCGTGCAACGGTGGGAAAATTTCTTTCTTTTTTGCTCCATAGCGCTATATTGTCTAGCACGTTATTACTTTTTTACAACTACTGAACAGATTTCAGTTTGTGTACGTCTAGATTTATAATCAGTCCGATTTTAATATTTTAATTCTGACAATTGACTAAAAGTGTCGACATGTCAAGCAGCGAAAAAGAAAAAATTGTGGTTAACATTAATAAGCATTTTAGCGTTATTTTTGAAACTCGCATTAGTGAAAAACTCGTCAAAATATAAGCAGAATCACGAAAAACTTGAATGGCAGGAACATCTTTTTGGCTTAGTGTGAATGATGAGGCCGCTAATTGAAGAAAGCTAGACAACCATGGAATACTTAAACTCTTACTGAAGCATGTAGAAAAAAAAAAAAAGTTTCTAATAGTAATAGATTACAATGACTTGCGCAGTAGTGCTTTGGATTCCATATTCTATGAGAGAGAGAGAGAGAGGTGGGGAGGGGTCTTTACTAAACAGTTATTGTTAATGGATAGAGTGTGTGTCACACACACACACATTTGATATTGGAACACGAGGTCGTGAGTTTGCAAACACCGACGAGAAAATTTGTTTCTTTTTTCCCCCTCTATTACGCTATAATGTCTAGTACAGTATTACTTTTCTTACCACTTGCAAACTTTTCCAGATTTCAGTTTACGATAACTTGTGCAGTAGTGATGGATTCCATATTTTATGAGAGAGAGAGAGAGGGGGGGGGGAACTTTACTAAGACGAGTTATTGATCTAAAATTATTCATCTTATTTTTCTGAATTATGCATAGTATGCAATAGGAAAATGCACAGAAAAGAAAAAGTTAAACATTAATTTCATCTGATGCGCAAGTTTGTCAAATTAATGGCAAAGAAAACAAACCCGCAGAAGCGCTGCTGTTGTACTTTTAGGTTAACATTTGAAATTAACACGTCAATATAAAAGAAAACACGCAGTGCTGATGGCTTCTATTGTGCTAGGTTACTGCACGTGTCAACTACATGTATCTAGGATGACCTTTTGCGACCATTTGTGATTTTTAAAAAACCCGCTACTTTGGTAATTAATGCAAAATAGTACAGTTTAAAATAAAATAACGATGTGAAATCTTAATAATGCTTTATTTAAGCGATTGGATGTCAGAAAAAATCGTACAATATGTGAATGAGTACTCGTGCATGGAGTAACCATCGGAACTTGTGCGATTTTGTTTCACTTCAGTCAGGTATGACTGCAGCTTTATTATTAATTTGTTCGATGTTTATCGTTCTTTTCATTGCAAGGTAGTACAATATCACTGACTTTCATATGATCATTACAATTTTGTATTGCGTTTACTGAAAAAGAAATAAGGATATGAATGCATATTTAGATTCCGATAACATAGTATTGAAGAAAAAAAAAAATTAGATTCATTGCGCAAAATGTAGTATTAATACAGTTTGCGAGGCATTGTCATTATGTTATC
Source organism: Margaritifera margaritifera (assembly GCA_029931535.1). Lineage (NCBI taxonomy): Eukaryota > Metazoa > Mollusca > Bivalvia > Unionida > Margaritiferidae > Margaritifera > Margaritifera margaritifera. Next base: position 1,452,440 of record JAQPZY010001566.1, on the reverse strand, counting down.
ATCGTCTAAAATATGATTTGGCACTATGTATGATATTTATCTTCGTTAGAACAAGGAAATATTTTTAATTAACTGAATGACTACGTTTTTTTCAATATAAAAAAGTTAGCAAATTGCTCCCCAGAGGGATAACAATGTGCCCCCCCCCCCCTTGTCTCTCTCTCAACCTCTGCTTGCATGGGTGATAAACAGTAAACCATGCCCATATTATCGAGACCACGTCCACTCTGCAGTGGTGATTGGATGCAACTCCGCGAGAAAGCGTGGTCTGCAGGGCTATTCTTTGCGAGATGCCGCAGCAACTCCGTCAGGACGCGTGGAGTGATGGTGGAGGGTTTTTTCTTAATCCTCTCCACTCACTCTCCACCCCCACCACAAAGTGTGGGGTTCCAAAAAATCATGTGAGCTGCACTGTAGGATATGCATGCCTTTTAACTTTTTTTATTCCACCCTCTTGACTTGATTTGATACAAAACCCATAATTAAAGTGACGATACAAAGCAAGTCTGCTTTTAATTGATTGTAACAATACAACAAATGCTTCTGCAAGTCACAGATCAAAACACAGTTGGCACTTAATTAAGTTATTACATAAATGTTTGCAGGCTTCGCTTTGACGGTCAGTTGACAATTTTCACGTTTGAATACAGGAGAGCATATCAAATTTATGATGATTACACTGAAACTGAATCAAAAGATAAAACTGAAACATGAATTTCACTTGACAAACTTATTTAGGTTTTTTTTTTTCTTCAGAAAGTGTTGCCACCATTTGGCATTACCAACATTTTCATTGATCGATATTTTGTTTTATGTTATTTACAGTGTGTTGAGATTTTTTTTTTTAATTTAACAAAATATGTGACCTCTTGTTAAAAGTTGTGAATTTCATGATGTTGATTCCAAATTTCTGGAGTATTAACCACCATTTTTGACGATAAAACAAGTGATATATCTAAGTTTCATTTGTCAATTTTGATCATGATTTTATTCAGGTTCAGCAAATAGGGGCCACTTTTTAGGGTATTTTCAATTAGAAAAAATGGGATCCACACCTGCAGGTTCATGAATTATCCAGGCATGCAAAAACAAGGGAAGTGGTGTACCTGTACATTTGAAATATCATGCATACATATGGCAACCCCAATAAGTATACAAAATAAAGACCATTTTTAAATAAATTATGTTTTTTAAAAAAAATCTTGCAACATATGAAACATCAGTTATATGGGGTATTCAAATATATAAACCTTACAATAGAATTTATACTTTTACCAAGTGTCTCTGAATTTGACAAACTACTCGTATTTCATTTTAGCAAATATGAATAAGGACAGACTTTTTTTCTGGCACATTAAAATAATACTTTTTAATGGATGCACTGAAATAAATAGATAATTAAAGAAAATTTCCTTGCATTGGACTTTTAAGTAGATGTCAGCCAAGCAAGCAATAACAGGCCCACTTGGGCCTCTTGTTGTTTAACTGTACTTGCTAGATTTTCCTGCTTTTCTGATAGTTGATCTTGTTACTTCTAGCCGTGCCAGTAAAGGATTCTCAGGGCAGCAGACAATGCATGATTGTGGGTGTGAGGCAACTTTCACCGACCTCTTGAAGATATTTCTGCAGGCGATTAATGTGCCAGTACAGCGCCCCCTGATTCATGTGGGACTGCGGCAGTACCTGCATCGTATGGTGGTGTGCCTGGAGAAGGACATTCTGCCTTTCATTCCACTAGTCCTGGAGCAGCTTATCAAACAGCCAGAGGCCAGGGAACTTCATGACTTTATCCCACTAGTCAATCAGCTGATCATGAAATTTAAGGTAACCAGCACAATCAATCTTATGCATTATACGACAAGTGGATCGGTGCAATTTGTGCCTCATCTGCATTACCTGATAGACATCGATTAAATCACTTTTCCAGCGGTGATCAGTGGTGTACTGGCCATTGGGCATACCGGGACAAATCCCGGTGGGCCGCCGCATTAGTGGGCCGTCAAAAAAATCCGTTTTTATCGGTGTTTTACTGGTGTGAGCAAAACCCCGGGCCTGTCCCGGCAGATAAGTCCAGGGCCGAGTTGCTTACCCAGTACACCCCTGGTGGTGATGGCTGTGGCACCATCAAGAATCTGTACTAAAGTTTGTGAAAATGATTCATAGGGAGGATTCTGAATAGAATGGTTTTACAGGAATAGCCTAGCATTGTGTAAAGGCATGTTTTACATGTATTTTAATATCTATGCCCCATGTCCTGATGTTGATATTGGCTCTTTTAAACTCAAACTTGAATTGTTCAGAGTTTTTATCTGCATTGGAACATCAGCATCAAATATAGAACAGGTATGCATGTAACTAAATCCCTCGTGTCCTGAAGAAAGGCAGTATAAACTGCTTCTCTACATCAAAGTGCTTTTGTTAACTTCCAAGATAGTTTGCACATAGTACCTTTAGTTACCATAGTACCTTTAATTACCTTAAAATACTTGTACATTATACAGTGACTCCTATTCATAATGCTGTTCATAGGAGCCCAAAAAGTTACTATGTTATAAGTGAGGGAGCCTTATACTAAGAGATGTTCCCACAAAATACTCACCTTCCTATGTCCCAAGCAAGTGGAATACTTCATGCTTTTTTGGCAGTGCCTTTAAGTGTCAGTGAATTGCAACAGTTGGTTTAAATGTTTGCATAAATCAGAGCTGCTCAGATGAGAAAACCAGCCAAGGTAAATTGCTTCTACTTCAGTCTCTTGGTGTACTACATCAGTTTTGCAAAAGATTGCTTATAGTAAAATTACAGGCAAAAACTTGTAAACTTGCTTTGGATGGGATGGTACCATCTTGAAAAATGTGTTCAATTCATAGCATTTTTGTGCAGTGTTGCCTCGAGGGTGCAAGAATGCAGGATTTCCACGTTTTTCATAACTTTGGCTCAAATTAAACCACCAGTCATGCCAAAAAATAGCTTATAGTTCAATTATTGCACATTTCTCTTCATCTGATGTGTAATATGACTTGTATGTATTGCGTTTTTGTATATATGTTGCAGAGAAACTTCATCTTTTTAATGTTGTCAAGGACAACCAACTCACGTCAGAAATGTGATTTATAATATGTAGGGTTTACAGGTAGGAATATGACGGTTCCGATAATCCAGCAATCTGATTGGATAAGGCAGACAAAGCCCAGCAATCTGATTGGATAATGCAGACAAAGCCCAGCAATCTGATTGGATAAGGCAGACAAAGCCCAGCAATCTGATTGGATAAGGCAGACAAAGCCCAGCAATCTGATTGGATAAGGCAGACAAAGCCTAGTTACATCATACACTCATGATTGAACCTGTAGTCTACAAGTATAAAAGTGATGAAGAATCAGAAGTTAGTTTTGCATATTTTTGGGAAGACATCACAAAGAACAATTTCTAGAATATTCAGAAATTCCAACTCCTTCTGATGATGGCAGTTATTCTTTGCCAAATCAGACAGTTGGAAATGAGACAGGGGAAGAAGTTGCGATTCTTTAGCAGCTGTGACTGTGCTGCCATTGAAAAAAAGTGAAATATGATCATGTTTCAAGCAAAGTAGACCAAGAAATGGTCATTCCTATCCAAAAATGATAAAGAAATGATGTGTGATGTATGTGTCAAGCATAATAAGAATAATGCATTCACAACAGGATGTACAAATTACTGAACTAGTACTGTTGAAAGATAAGTAACAACTTACATGTAGATAATATAATGTTTAACATAGCAAGTGAGTGAAATAGTATAATATCACAGATGGGCATTGAGTATTGATGAATTTTATTAGACTTTTTTTCTTCCAGAGTCATGAAATTATTTGGCCTACTTATTTGCAGATTTGGCAGTCATTTAAAAAGTTTAAGTTTGCCACTTTTTTGAAAAATCATGGATGCAACAATCCTTTTGCCTCTAATTTGCTATAAACAATGTTTTGCAAAAATGATGTACTCATGTATAGGCCAGGTCCAAGTGCAAACAACATAGACCCTGATCTGCTGTCGCATAATATGCCGGCAGATCAGGGTCTATATTGTTTGTTCTACTGATTAGTCCTTACAAACTGCATAGACCCAGATGTACCGGCGCATTATGCGACGACAGATCTAGGTCTATGCAGTTTGCAGTTGGTATGGGCTTATACGCGAGTATATACGGTAGTACATCCAAGACAATACAATAGCAGCTGTTTTGGATTTTTGGGAGTCTGAGTGGCTCTGGTTATTTAATCACATAAACCAGTTTGTTTCAGTCAGGTGAGATTTAAAGCTAATATAGAAAAACCAAAAGTGATTCCAGTGTCCACGACATAGGATGGTGGGATGAATCACAACAAACAATTGAGTATTTAATGAAGTAAAATCACAAATGATAAGTTACCATGAGACAGGATCAAAAATAAAGTGTAATACAAACGCTGAAATGAGTAATTTTTCCAAATCTTTCATTTCATGTGCGTTTCATTTGCATTCCATTGGCATTCCATTTTGCATTCTATTTGCATTTCATCTATCATCTTGTCATTTTTTGTTTATGGTCTAAAATATGCTTTCAGATTTTGCATTTATTGCTTTCATCCATCATTTCCTATCGTTTTAGCTCATTTGGAACAAAATGGAAATGCATTTACCAAAGTCAGGTTTTCTATTTTCAGAAGTGTTACAGGGAGAAAACTCTAGCTTTCATATCTTGTCTTATTAAAATTTTGCTCTTGTGAAATAGCAATGTATATAATGCAAAAGACAGCATTGAATTTATGGGAAACTAAAATATAACCACAACTGCAATAAGTGTAAAAATCTAATTCTAGAATATTTTTCAGCAAATTTTATTTCTTATTTTGTTTTGGTCAAATAAAGATTGTACAGACACAACCACTGGTGATGTCATCACATCAGTGGTAGTTGTTTTTTATGTCTGCCTTGACCAGAAAAATATCATGGTTTGTAAGGAGTGAAAAATTGTCAGTCTGCGTAAAGAATCTGATCATGGATTATTAGGTCTACTGGTCATAGACCAGAAGAGCTTATGGGATGGCCTGTTCATCATCTGTCATTCATCTGTCTTTTAGCACAAGTTTGTTATTGCTACTCCTAAACTATTTGAAGGATTGCATATGCATTCATTCCAAGGTCTAGTTGGTCCTAAATGAAAATGGGGATGCTCAGACATCCAATATGGCTACCATGGAAGCCATCAAAAAACTCTTGTTATAGCTAGTCCACCTGAATGGATGGTCATATTGACATGGGGTTTTCATTAAGACTTTTTATGATGTCTGGTTGGTCCTAAATGAAATTGGTGCCAAGCTTTAATCCAGTATGGCCACCATGATTTATATCATGAAAATCTTGTTATCAGTTCTCCTTAATGAATGGTCATATCAGCATGGGGTTTTGCCAAAAGACTTATTACCATCTAGTTGGCCCTAAAGAAAATCTTACATCCAGTATGGCTTGCATGGTAACCATCTTGAAATCTTGTTATCACTCAAGAATATCAGAGATGGTTTCAACACTCATCAGTTAAAAAGAGGAGAGTCTTATCCATTTTGTATTCCAGGAAATTGTTTTTGGCATGTGTCAGTCCTTTTGAGGGACTCTTGTCTTTAGATAGGGCTTTTTACCATAAATTCAGCGGCATCTTGAAAAAATCTATTTTTAAATCAAGTCATCCAGTACATTCATGTTTCATCTTCTTTTTGTTTATCTGTTATCTTTCTGCATTCTGCACTTTGTATTTTGCATTCCCTGTTTTCTATTTTGCTTACATACATTCATTCTGCATTCCATTTTGATTTCACTGGTATAATTACCTGTTACAGGGTCTGTATATTAAGTAGTAATGATACAGCAGAATGTGACCAATTTAATGGGATATGTAACTAATAGCTGTGTTATAAGAGGGACAGTCTCAGTGACTTTACAGTGAGGAACTTCTGTTTTTACCATGAACACACTTGCTAAAATGCTTTTTATGACTTAATTTGTCATCTACCATATTCAATCTGCTTGCTTCATTTCAGTAATATTTATGCAGGACTGGACATATTTTATAAATACCAGCTTGCTGACTGGACCGTTGAACTTGCACTTGAGAGATTTGAACTTGCCAAATAACATGACAACATAATATCACAAGGAAAGTTAAAAAAAACAATAGGTTAAAAGAAAATATAGGATCTTTTCTTGAAATCATTTTATATTTATTTGACAAACAAACAGCTTATTTTGTATCTTTTTATCTTCACACATTAAAAGCTTATGTCAGTAATTAAAATTATCAAGAAAGATTTCTCTAATGGTACCTGTACATATATATGTCTGCATAACATTTTTAGATCATTTTCTGAGTCATTCTAACCAGGGATACTCATTAATCCACAAGGATTGGAGCTTTCTTGCATGTTTCGTGGCATCTTTTCTCAGCGACAGATTCATTAGATTTGTTTCCTGTTTGTTTTATTTGCTTAGATACACTAACAAACTCATTTCTTAGACTGCATCAACAAAAATAATGAAAGCTGGAGTTGGAAATGAGAGTGACTTTGTAATGAGTTATCTATTTACACAGTTGAATAATTTGAGAAGAGTTACTTTCATCATTCAACTTTTTGCCAATTGATCGCGCTTTTAAAGAAATCCAGGTGAATAATCATTAGAGATGAGTGCATTTTATTTGCAAACATAAATCTTGTGAGTTTTGTCATTAAAGATTATCACCTAGCTACCTTTAAATTGGTAAACATGTAAGAACAATTTTTGACATGCCCAGTTTTGATAGTCCGCAAGCTCGGCATATTTCATTGAACCTGACATGCCATAACACGACGTGTCACGTGAAAAACATGATTTTTTTAACCCCCCGACACGTTCGTGTTTCGAAAAACACAATTTTCAGTAATCTTAGCATGAAAAAAAATTCCCCCCCCCCCAAAAAAAACCCCCAGAAAAAAATGTACATTTCTTGATCACAATGATATATGCCCATAATCTGTGGTATGTATAAACAGTAAACAGTTTGTTCAGAGCTCGTGTAAAACTATCCTCGTGGTCAGTTTATACGGCTGTTTTAAAGAAAATTAAAAGGTAAGGTGGTCAGAGATAAACTGACACCTTTCAGAGATTTACTGATTTGGCTCACAATAGCTAGGGTGATGTGTTGTGTCAAATCCTTTGAGAACTGCTGAGGGAAAGCCCATTAGGCTAATTTGCATAGGTAAAGTACACTAAGTGGAACAACTCAATTTCTCTGAAGCTAAGTACATCAAACAGATGCTAGTTGAAAAATAAATGTTATTTCACATCACTGAGTGCATTGAATGAAAATGTTGAAGCCATCTTTATTAAAGTTTGTGATCAGTGGCAAAGTTTCTTTGAAGTCGGACTTTTACTCCATATATAAAATTCAAAACATGATTATTTTGGTAGGTTGTACAACAGCACCATTCAATCTCTAATGCAGTGTTGCACCAAGGATCCAAAGGTTAGGGGACATTGCGTCCCTCACCCTCCAGATTTGGGGGACACAACATTTTAAAGGGACAAAGGAAAATTGTAGTACATAATGCACTAGAAGTGCTAAAAAAAATGAGATAATCTTATTTGCTTTGACAATTTTGGAAACTTAACTTTCTCATATTTTCCTTGGACATTTACATGATTGCAATAAACTTTTTATCATGTGATCAAATAACTCATGAAAACATTAACATGTTTGAATATCTGGTTAACCTGAAATAAACTGCACCATGGAATTTTAATAATTTAAAAGTATTAAATCAATAATCAAATAACAAATTGTGTATTTGCATAAATTATTACCTTTTTTCATTAATTCAGCCTGAGAATTAATTAAATCTTCACTGTCGTAGGTGTGACTTTAACCTTGAAAATACGTTACAATAGCGGCGGTCAAAGACTTTAGCAACTCGGCCGACTACCACAAACCTTTAATGTTTTAATTGGCAGATTAATTGCTTTGAAATGGATATTCATTGCCATCTTACAGGTTTTATCACTTTTAATGACTTTGGCCATTGCTTGTGCCAACATAGACGTGGATGCACATTCATGAAGGAAAAGTGCAGGCATATTTGTGAACATAAATATCACTTGCATTACCGTCAAACCAACTACTAAACTATTGAAAGCAGCAAAGACTGCATGTAATTAAAACTACATTCCACTGTCCAATGGATTTTAAAGACAGTAACTTGGTGTATTTTTGTATTTAATGTCTGTGAGGTTGTGACCATGTTTGTGGTGATGTTATTTGACAATGCCAAGTCTACCATTTTTTTAATATTTTTTTTAGGGTAAGTATATTACATGCAGCAGAGAAAACAGATTTTATTTTCTTTTATTCAGATTTAAATTTCCAGTCATCTGCTATAGGCTGATTTTAAAATATGGCTTATTCTCGTTTGGATGACGTCGCTTTTGGGGGGTCACACGCACTGACCCCCCTTGGGACCTCAAAACACACTTTTTGACTCTCAAAAAACCCCCAACACTGTCTGGGAATATGGCAAGTATGACATGGTACATATAAATACAAAATAAAGGTGCTGATATCATACATACCATATTCCCAGACAGTGTTGGGGGGTTTGGAGACTCGAAAAGTGTGTTTTAGGGTCCCAAGGGGGGTCAGTGTGCGTGACCCCCCCCCCCCCACAAAAAAAGTCATCCAAATGAGAATAAGCTATCTTTTCAAATCAGCCTATAGCAAATGACTGGAAATTCAAATCTGAATTTTAAAAATACCATATGTTTTCTCTGAAGCATTTAATATACCGTATTTACCGTATATGTTGGGACACCATAAATTAATTTTTAAAGTTATTTTTTTGTGCACTGTAAGTTCTGGGACAGATTGTTTTTTTCAAGTCGTAAGTTTTGGGACACCTTTTAAATCATAATATTGACGCTTAGCTGGTAAAAAAAATGTACTCGAACTTATATTTTATTAAATAAATAAAATAAAAACCGCTGTCAGTGTTGTTTGTTTACACTTGTCTTCTTGTCTGCAAACTTTTGAAGAACAAAGTTTGATAAATCAATGGGCAATATAGGAGACTGCATGTTTGCACTACGTACAAAATACATGGAAGTCGGAGCAACCCGTACTTGTATTATATTTTGTTTTGCTGTATAAACTGTTTGATGCAATAAAAGTTTTGAGTTGATTTATATTTGCCTTTTTCATAAGCCAGATCTAATTCCCAAGTAATATTTCCTCAGTTATCTGCCAGTGCAAATCCCTTAGCTTGTAAAGGCAGCCTCACTTTGTTTTCCCAACCCTTTGATCGAGCCGCCGAGTTGCCAGAATTTATTTGAACTTCCTGTGATCATGCCGCACAATTGACACCTGTTCAGTTGTGGCAAATCCTTTAATACTAGTACATTTCACAATGTATGCTCAAAGTGTCACTTACAGACCCCGACTGTTCCACTGTTTCAATTTATTTTCAAAATTCATGTGAATACTGCTAAAAGAAACCAAAGCAGGCTTCCCTTGGTCTGCCGACTTTGTATATAAAAAATCTGCACACTTAAAAGAATCCAAAGTTGGCTTCCAGGGTCTGCTTGCTTTGTAATAAAATAAACTTTGTATTTGATATCCTACTGGTAAGTTGAAACAATGAGTTTATTGCTCGCTACCAGCTGTGTTTATTCACCAGCCGGTCTTCTGTTGTTTGCCATCTGTAATCGTAACTGATACAAACAGGCATTGATGTCTGCAGGGTAAATAATATACACGGCATTAATTGTCTTTAAGAATACATTCTGTATCCCATGCTAGCGAAAATATTGTCATTTGCTCTCAGGGTGAATGTATTTCCTAATAATGATTTTTATTTGCGAAATGTTGTTATATTGTTAACCTGGATATAATACACTCTTGGTTATTTTGCACCATACACCGGATCATGCATGAATTGCTGGTGCCTTCAAGCAATCGGTTGTTATTTCTCTGTCTCTCTTTTTCTATTGTTTGTGATTTTGCTGGATCCAATTTTAAGTTTGATAATATACCGGTATTCAAACTTCTGAGGACAACCAAACATGATTTGTGTATCTATATTCACGTCAATAAAATAATGTGTCAATGTTGTTACCTGACATAAGCGATACACACGACCGGTACTCTACATTACCGGACCAAGTGTTAGTGGATATGTTTGTGTCTTTTATACATAAATTGCTTATGAAGAACAAAAAAGAGGAATAAATGAGAACAGTACAAGGTTAGTTTCTTTCAGTTTATTATCAAATAAACGTTTAATTTACCTACCTTATATTAACATGAAGTACTGGGGGGGGGGGCAAATTCAACACAATTTTTTTCAGTTCTTAAGTTTTGGGACATATGATCTAGTTGAAAAAAAGTTTAACCATAAGTTATGGGACAGGAAAAAAAATCATTTATTTTATCCTGTCCCAATATATACGGTACTTACAAACAAAAATATGCTAGACTTAGCAATGTCAAATAATATCACCTGCATAGGTCTGTAAAATGATCTGCTACTGAAAACGGCAGATTGTGCTCAGCACCGAAATTGCAGAAAAGTACTTCAGCTCTAGTTACATTGTCTGTCGACGACTGTTTAAACAAACTATTTAATTTTTGCTGTGTCGCAATGCTGGGTGGTGTTGCTATGTCGATGAATGTCATACACTCCAGAATGACTAATGTCAATATGGTGGTTGCAATATGTGCACAGAATAAAATGTTCCCCCTTGATGCTGCGCTTCACAAAGTCAACCAGGAGTTCTGGAATTTTTTTGCTGGGCTTTGCTGGCTTCGGAGATGGCTCCATATTTCCTGAATCGCTACTACATTTCGACATTTTTCCTTCGAAAATGAATCACACTTGTACACTTTTCCATTTTATATATGAAGTAAAAATCCGACTTCAAAGAAACGTTGCCGCTGATCGCAAACTTTTAAAAAGATGGCGTCAACATTCTCAAAGAAACTGTGCCGCTGATCACAAACTTTAATAAAGATGGCTTCAACATTCTCATTCAATGCAATCAGTTTGTTCTTCAACACGCATCTCTTTGATGTACTAAACTTTAAATTGGGTTGTTCCACTTAATGTATTTTACCTATGCAAATTAGCCTAATGGGCTCTCCCGCAGCAGTGCTTAAAAGGATTTGACACGACACATCACTCTAGCTATTGTGAGCCAATTAAGTCAATCTCTGAAAGGTGGCTGTATATCTCTGACCGCCTTACCTTTTAATTGCCTCTAAAACAGGTGTATAAACCTGCCCTGAGGATAGTTTTACATGAGCTTTGAGCAGTACTGTTTACTGTTTATATAGACCACAGATTACGGGCATATATAATAGTGATCAAGAAATATACATTTTTTTGTTTATTTTTCTTTTTTGGGGTGGAAATTTTTTGTTGTTGCTAAGATTGCTGAAAATCGTGTTTTTCGAAACACGATCATGTCGGGGGGTTTGGGAGTCCAAAATCGTGTTTTTCGCGTGACACGTCGTGTTATGGCAAGTATGTGATATATGTAATGTGTTCACAGTGTATAAAACTTGCAGAACATAAAGCATTAAAAACTGAACATAACCACTTTCTCACTTTCTCTCAGTTATTTGGACTTACCCTTGGGCAAGCACCTTGCAGACTTAAGCTTGCCCTGAGTTTCAGGCAAGTGGATTTGTTCTGCCCTGTTTTATGGGATCTGCATTCTGCATCGTTTTATGGAATTAATATATTAAAATCGATGATGATTTTCCTGGATCCATTGTATTGTGCATATCATTCTTATTTATGCACAGCATTGACTAAACTGGCTGTGTAGTGCATGGAGGCTATATTTTAGTATCCTAAAAATAAGATGCACTATTAAATGATTATAATCTTGGTTCTCAGCTTAATATTTTCCCCATTGACTTATATATAGTTGCATCAAAATAAAGAAGATAACACACAATCTTATTAATGTCTTTTATTTCAGGGGTCAATTGGTCCTTTCCTAAGGGAAGTATTCATGCCTTTAGTGACGGCAATATTCCGCACTCTGACAGCTCCAGGGGATGAGCTGGACCAACAAAAGAAAAATGACAACAAAATGTTGCAGAAAAGCTACTACCTGTTTCTCTCCACCATTGTCAGTAATGACCTCTTGGAGGTCTTAAAAAATCAAGGTCCTACCATATTTTCTTCTTATGTGTATTGTGCAGCAAACAATGAATTACAGTTTATACCTGACTCATGTCTGCTATTGTATAATTCAGCAGCCGGTTGTGAAGGGTGCATCATTTTATTTATTTTATATGATTTCATTGTAGACTGCATAATGTCCAGGTAAATCTGGGTCTATTAGCATAATGTAATGGCAAATCTGGGTCTGTGCTGTTTATATAATGTAAAGGCAAATCTGGGTCTGTTTGCATACTGTCCAGGTAAATCTGGATCTATTAGCATAATGTCCAGGTAAATCTGGGTCTGTTTGCATACACTCCAGGTAAATCTGGATCTGTTTGCATACTGTCCAGGTAAATCTGGATCTATTAGCATAATGTACTGCCAAATCTGGGTCTGTGCTGTTTATATAATGTCCAGGTAAATCTGGGTCTGTTTGCATACTGTCCAGGTAAATCTGGATCTATTAGCATAATGCCCAGGTAAATCTGGATCTATTAGCATAATGTCCAGGTAAATCTGGGTCTGTTTTCAAAATGTCCAGGTAAATCTGGATCTATTAGCATAATGCCCAGGTAAATCTGGATCTATTAGCATAATGTCCAGGTAAATCTGGGTCTGTTTTCATAATGTCCAGGTAAATCTGGATCTATTAGCAAAATGTCCAGGTAGATCTGGGTCTGTTAGCATAATGTACTGGCAAATCTGGGTCTGTGCTGTTTATATAATGTCCAGGTAAATCTGGGTCTGTTTGCATACTGTCCAGGTAAATCTGGATCTATTAGCATAATGCCCAGGTAAATCTGGATCTATTAGCATAATGCCCAGGTAAATCTGGGTCTGTTTTCATAATGTCCTGGTAAATCTGGGTCTGTGCTCTTTGAGGTTCAGTGTGCCTGATACATGGGTAAATACAGTTCTTCATGTTGCTTGTGGGGCTGACAGACATTTGTCTAAGCCAGAAATATAACTATGCCTCATTATGTTGTTGTATGTTTTGGACTGTCAAAAAGTGATATGAAACGAGCAGTAAATGTCCTTAAGAAATATCATTTTGTCCCTCACCTTTCAAATTTTTTTATTTATTTTGTTTAAATTTTTATCCATCACACTTTTGTTTTCACTCTTATAACTTTAAAGCAGTTTGAGATTAATTGTGAAACTTGGTATATTCATATATCATCATTAGAAAGTGTGCTGTTTAATACATTGGGGGTCTTATCTTCAAGCTCAAGCTCATGGCTCAATATTTTAAGTTTTCTGTCACACTTTTCTTTGCACTCTTTAACATTCTAGCCATTTGAGATCAAGGAATGAATCCTGGTATACTTGGTAGAAGATGTGTCGCATACCACATTGGGGGTCCTATCTTCAAGGTCAATATCGCAGATCAGTATTTTCGGTTTTCCCTCGCCGTTCATTCTGCGTTGTAACTTTCAAGTCATTCAGGATTAAAGGATGAAACTTGGTATACTTGTACAGTATATCATCATTAAAAAGTGTGTCATGAACCACATTGGGTTTCCTATCTTTATGCTCCAGGTAATAGGTCAATATTTTAAATATTCCCTCACACTTTCCATTCCACTCGAAAATTTTAGAGCTCTTTGAGGTTAAGGGATGAAACATAGTATACTTATACATTGTTATTAGAGGGTGTGTCATGTACCACATTGGAGATTCTATTTTTAAGGTCAAGGTCATGGCATATTCTTGTAATTTTTTTTTGACATTTTCCATTCTGCTTTATAACTTTAGAGCTGTTTGGGATTAAGGGATGCAACTTTGTACAATGTGTATTTTATATCACATTGGGGATCATATTTTTAGGATCAACGTTATGGTTTAATATTCAGCTCTTCTACTGGTCATATACCAGAAGAGCTTATGCGAAGGCCTGTTGTCCATCCATCATCTGATGTCCATCATCCATCTGTACATTAGGACAAGTTTGTTATCTCTACTTCTCCTAAACAACTGGGAGTATTACCATGAAACTCTAACCACACATTCATCCCAAGGTCCAAAAGTATTCTGTACTGTTGGGTGCCTAGTCACATTAGTATTAAGGGTAGATAAAGCGGACAAAGATGGGATGCAATCACCCATTTCCAAATGGAAGATTTCATATAATGTCTTATAAATCAGCATGTTCTATATACTTGGCTAAATATTTCGAACGAAAATTCGAGTCACAAGCTTTGAAACATCAAACCCATCAATGGAGAGAGGCATCCCTCTTATATAACATATTTGCTAAACTGAGATGGTGTTGTGCCGATTGCATATAGGACACACATACCTGACTCATACATAACCTCTTGAGAGGTGAACCGCAAATCCGGACTAGAGTGAATACCCTACCAGTGTCCACTGATAGTGGAACACATTCTTGTATTGACTTCCACCCTGTGAGACAAAAGTTCTTTTTATGTGAACTCAATTACAGAATTTTTTGATTATGTACCGGCAGAGAAACTCCTGGACTTTTAGAGGGAATGAGGTTGATATAAGAAATTTTGATCGTATATTTTGAGAATTTTATACTTTTTATCTTTATCATTTATTTTATATACATTGTACAGAATGTTAACATCTTTACCATTTATCTTTTATCTTGTAGTACTTCATGTTTCCATTTATTTGCAAGAGTGTATCCTCATAAAATGTTATGTGTAGTTCTTTATATTTACATTTTTAGAACTTTACCTTTAATTGGCACCATATAGCCATTATTGTGTTGATGTGCTATTAAACACTAATACTTGCATACATCATCTCAATGTCTAGTTGGTCCTATATGAAAATGTTGCCCCTCAGACATTCAGTGTAACTGCCATGACGGCCACCTTGTTATCTCAACTCCTGCTGAACAGGTGGTCATATCAACATGTGGTTTTCAGTGAAAGAATTCTTGTGATGTCTTGCTGGTCCTAAATGAAAATGGTGCTGATCTGACATCAGATATGGCCATCATGGCAGGTTTGAAAATATTATCGCTACAGTTTTAGCTTGCCTGACCATAAGGCCAAGTTAGCTTATGGTATGGCCCTGCATTCATTGTCTGTTGTACATCCTGCATCTGTCCATCAACAATTGCTTGTTACCACTCTAGAGTCCATATTTCTGATCAGATTTCAATCAAACTTGGAATGTAGGTTTATATCATCAAAATCTATGACAAGCTCGATTATGAGTGAGATCCTTGGATATTAATGAGATTGTCTCGCATCTGATTAGTTAAAGTTGTTACCACTCTGGAGGGCATATTTCTAATCCAATTTTGATCAAACTTGTTGTTACCACTCTGGAGGCCATATTTCTAATCCAGTTTTGATCAAACTTGGAATGTATGCTTATATCATTAGTGTCTCGAACAAGTTCCATAATGAGTGAGATTCACAAATATTAATGGGGTTATCAAGCAGCTGATTGGTTGAGCTTGTTACCACTCTGGAGGCTATATTTCTAATCCAATTTTGATCAGACTTGGAATATCTGCTTATATTGTTAAGATTTCAGACAAGTTCGATAATGGGCAAGATCCACACATACTAATTAGGTGATCTTTGCATCTGATTGGCTGAGTTTGCTACAACTCTGGAAGCCATTTTGCTGATCTGATTTTGTTCAAACTTTAAATATGGTTTTATATTATCAAGATCATGGATGTTGTGACCAGACTACATTTCATTTAGTTCCTAGGTAACAGTAATAGACATCATGCTCATTTAGATGTTTGCTGTTTCTCCCAATATTTTTTAGCACTTACTGGCCTTAAACTAGAAAGCATGATTCAATAATGACTACCTTTGCATGATGTTTGCTAATCGTGGTAGGTTCAGATTATATCAGACAAATACAGACTATGTAAGTAATTAGATAGAGTGTGTATATCTAATTACCATAAAATATTGTGTTGTTGAGAAATGCTAACAAAGTCTTTTTTCAAAGTAAAAAAATTATTAGGTCATGTAATCATAGTTCACTTTTAGTAAATGGAGGGGGGAAAATGACTTTTTACAAATCTTATTCTGACCAACCAATCAAATGTTTTAGCATGAAACCCGAAATACTCGTATTTTGTTAGGCCTAATAGATAATGTGGCAACTAAGTGCTCCAAAATTCTCTTTCCAATCCACAGTTTCACTATATGTATGAATTTGTTTTCAAAAGCTTACAGTTTTTAGTTGCCCAAGTAAGTAATATCAGGCCCAACTAAGTGACAACTTATTAAAAACATTTATGGATTGTTGTACTGACATGGAGTTTTCACTAAAAGGCTTCTTATGATGTCTACTTGGTCATAAATGAAATGGTATTGATATGTCTTCCAATATGGCCACCACAGAGACCATTTCGAAAATCATATCACTACACCCGCCTGTATGGTTGGTCATATTGACATGGGGTTTTACTAAAACATTTCTTATGATGTTTTATTTGGTCCTAAATGACAATGGTCCCAATCTGATATCCAGTATGGCTGCCACGGTGGACGTGCTGAAAATCTTGTTATTGCTACCCCTCCTGAATTGTTGATTGTATTGACATTGGGTTTTCACAAAGAGACTTCTTATGATTTTTAGTTGATCCTTAATTAAAATGGTGCTGATCTCACATCCCATATAGATACCATGGTGGTCATATTGACATGGGCTTTTTCACTAAAAGACTTTGTATGATATCTAGTGGTTCTGAAGTTCTACTCTACAGTTTCATATTTTGCACAGGGTTGAATTTCTAAATAAAAAGTGAATCTCCATATTTGACCTATGGGATCATTTCTTATTCAAGGTAGAATCCCAGAATGCTTATGTTGGTGTCAATCGGTTTTATTTAAGCATTTAGTATATACTAGATTATATGGGTACATAGCGCATTATGATTACTGTCTATATTTGCTTATAAGTTGAGTCCAACTGCAAACTGCATAGACCCAGATCTGCTGTCACATAATGCTCCGGCAGATCTGGGTCTATGTAGCTTCTTAAGAGTAATCAGTTGAACAAACAACTTTTACCCCAATCTACCGGTGCATTGTGTCATGGCAGATCAGGGTCTATGTTGTTTACAGTTGGATTTGACTTATAACTGAGTATATACTGTACCAAAGGGTTTGAATGTGAAACTATGTGCCTAAAGTGAATGCTTGGTTTTTAAAAGCAAAAATGTGTATCAAATGTTTGAGATGAATTTACAAAAGTTTAGCTGTTAAGATTCAGTACTTAAATCTGCATATGAGTATTGTAGAAAAATTTATGTCAGAATAGGATCAGGGTAAAATACAGAATTTTGTCTTTTTGACAAATATTTGCTAGTTCTCAGACTGCATTAAAATGGGTATGGAATAATTCATAATAAAAATACAATAAAACCATCAGCTTAATAGAGAAATCTGTTTTGGATTGTAAGATATAAAAAAAAGTCCAGGTATTGTGCAGTTTTCACTGCAAAGATTGAATCTCGTGCAGATGACGTGTGAGAAAGTAAAATTTTGTGAAAACTGGAGTATAACCTTAAGGATCTTAGGTTCCTGAGAATAAATTTAGGTTGCTTTTGGGGGGGGGGGTTTGTTGTTTTATTTTTTATTTTTTGTTATTTTTTTTTTGTTGTTATTAAATTAAAGAATATGAGACAATTAATAGTGAATAAAGGTAGTAGTTGGAAAATTTCTTCTGAAAACAGTTGTGTGCCATTCACCCTCCCCACCCCACCCTATTGACAAAAAATTTTATGAACATGTTAAACATTTAAGAAAATATTTTTTGTACCATATTAGGTATGTTTGAGTTTCTCAAGAATATCAGAGATAGTTTAAAAAGAATAAAAGGACAGAAGAAATCGACTTGTCATGGATTCCTGGGAATCCTTTTCTGCCAGTAGAGCATCAGTTTTCTGTCACACTTTCCATTCCAGTCTATGTTCGAGATTAAGGAATGAAACTTCGTTTACTTTGATGCCACCACCAAACATTCACCCTATGTTATGTTGTATTTTCTGAAAATTAATTACATTTAAATGAAATGACCCTAAATTTAAGTGGAAATGTCTACCCTTTCTAGAACCAGTTGAATCACACCTGTAAGCTCGTTTACAAAAAGCAAGACACTCAGCTGTGAATAAACTTTTCTGTTTAGGCTTTGATGCTGCTTTGTTGTGAAACTATATTCTGCTCTGCTTATTAGATATCCGGGAAAAATCACAGGAAAATTATTTTAATGGGCAGTAGGTTGGAATTACAGTTGATTGGCCAATTAAGCTGTGTGATACCTTAATGTGTAATATTTTTTTTTACATTTCATATTGAGACCTGTATAGTGTTATGCAGATCACATTGTTGCATATTACTGCAGCCTGATTTAGGCAACATGAGTTTAAGTTAATGATACACATTTGCTTATCTGTGTTACTTTTATTTTGCCTGTGCAGATGCACAGAATCTTCAGGAGGTTCTTGTGACAGTAGTACAGGGAGCTGTGGAATTCTTGGATCCTCCTGTGAGTAGAGCTTTTTTTCTTTTAAGTCTCTAAATCCCATCCCCATGTCCGTCCATATTGAGATCCTCCTTGATGAACAAGTAGATGGGAGGCTTTACTATATGTAGAGTTGATGCTGTTGTGAGGAGAAGAAAATGTCTTGATGGAAAAAGAGGGCAGGAAAGCACAACAGCTTGTAAGCTCACTTTTCTAAGGTGTCCGGCTTGCTGAATTTTCATGACTGTTAGTTAAATAGGCTATACATTTTCATGGTTACCAATGTTTGTGGGTTTTGTGGTTAATATAAACCACATTTAAAAACCAACAAAGAGTAATCCATTAGAGGAGAAGACAATAGGGAATTCTCTCTTTTTTCCCCATTAGAGGCATATCCCGGACCTTAAGTACTGATGAAAATATACCAGGAAAAATTATATTCATAAAAATGAATTCACAATATACGTTTTGCACCCAACTAACTGTGACCTATTTTGCATCCCAACTGCCTATGGCTTATTTTGCATCCCAACTAATTGTGACCTGTTTTCACACTTGATTGTTTAACTTAACATGGAAACCCTATGGGCTAGGAATCGGGCATTCTTAAGTATGACAGCAACCAAACTTATTGTTGTGGTGTGTTTGGGGATTTAAGTTTGTTGGGCATCACACTAAGGCACTGCAACCTGAATTTCAAGTATACCATGATTCTGTGACTTCATATAAATTCAGGGATTTCTATCATTTTCCTCTAATTGGCTTAAATTACTGTAAATACCTTTATTTCAAAACTTTCTCTAGTCGGAAATTATTTTGAAATTGGTGAAAATTATTGGCAATACCATATGAAAAGCAATGTTGATTCAGTAAAATAATAATTCCATTTAAATATGTTTCTCTGTTTCCATATACATGTAGAATTTTATTGTATAGAGCACTAGCACCTAATACCAACATATTCACCTGTTGTGTTATGGTTGAGTCGGCTGAACCTGTATTTTATAGCTTCTCAAACAATATTTTAACTTCTTTTTTCCTGGCTATCAATTTTTAAAAGATCAGTATGAATTGGAAGTAAGAGGTAAAAAATAAGATGCTTTAGCAATCTTGTTTAAAAGTATATATCACAGGGAGAAAGATAAGGAACTGTTGAACAAGTGATTGAAATGTAGTCAAAAAATTTATTTTATTGTCGGTCATACAATTTTTTAACTTTGGGGGAACTAATGATTTAATTGGCCAAGTCTGTCATCCATATTCATAATCTATTTATGAAGCAGTTTTGTAATTTTTGCCATTGCCTGCTTTTAGCATAGGCAAGGAAGGGGTCATTTATTCCAACAGCAGCGGTGTCAACATTGGTTAAAGTTCTGGTTAAAGTTTTTTTGCATGGACATAAACCCCTAAGCCTTTAAGGGATCACTTTCATACTTGGACCAATATTATCAGTAAGCATTTGTCTTCATCTCCACACCCCCCTATCCTACCTGTACACCTCCAGATCAGGTCATTTAAAAATCTTGGTTCAGTTTTTGGTCAAAGTATTGAGCTCATCTGGTTGTAAGATAAATGAGCTTAAGGTATGGTCCTTTCATCATGTGTCATCCATCATTCATTCAAAAACTGTTATTTACAGCTTTTCTCAAAAGCTGCTTGACCAATTTGCACACAATTTTACAGGGAGCATTCTGGCATCAAGGCCTTTTAAATTTGTTAAAATGATGCCTATCTGCCATCAAAATGGACACCATCACTAAATATAGAAAATGTTTAAATGAGTTCTTTTCAAAACCTGCTCAAGAGAATTTCACCAGATTTGATACAAGCATCCTGGCACCAGGGTCTTTCAGCTTTCTACAAATGATGCCAGTCTGCCATCAGATATAGCCATGATTACTAAAATAGAAAAACCTTTAAAACAACAACTTTCGTAAAATCAATAAATAAAATTCTACAAAATTTTACAGAAAGCATCCTTACATGAAGGGCTTTCAGATCTTTACAAATGATGCCAGTCTGACCTAAGATATGACCACTGGTACTAAAAATATATTTACAAAAACTCTAAATGACTTCTTTTCAAAAAACACTTGACAGAATTTGACAAAATTTGATTGAAAGCACTCTGCCACAAAGGGTTTTCAACTTTGTACAATTGATGCAAATCTGCCTTCAGATATGGCTGCCATTACCAAAATACAGAAACAAAATTAAACAGCTTTATCTCGAAAAGTTGTTCAACAGAATTTGACCGCATTTGACAGCATCCTGGCATAAAGGACTTTGAGTATTGAACAAATGATGCTGATGTGCCATCAACCATATGAAGATACAAAAATAGAAAACCTTTAAACAATCATATTTTTTTGTAATATGTGCAATCAACAGCATAGGAAGAAATTTCTTCAGAAAGTATCCTACTGACCCAGATTTCTTGGCCAAATGCTCTTGCATTTGGCTGTTAAGCAGATGTTAGCCTAATGAGCGATCTCAGGCCCACTTGGGCCCTTGGGCTTCTTGTTTTGGATGGTCTCAAGTCCCAAACATTTAGAGGGATTGCTGTCATACTGGACAGTAGAAACATTGCCCTTTCAACTCTGTGAACCCATCTTCCCGCTATCCTCAAAGCAAAGTCAAATTCATTGAAAATCTTGGTTACGTTTTTGGTTAAAGTATTACTCTATGGTCATAAGTCCCAAACCCTTAGAGGAATAGCTGTTATACTTGAACAGAAGAATTAATAACCACTGCCCTCAAACTAAATAAGTTCCTGTGTTTTTCAAAACCAGTCACTTCTATTTAGGCATTATGGGATTGTGGGCTATATGCAAGATTTACTTACCTCTAAAATTGAAGAACTTGACAAATTGAAGAACTTGACAACGTGCAAAAACTATGCACCTCTGAAACTGAAAATTTGACAACAGAAGTGCTCCAATGAGCATGATCAATTTTTCTTTTCATGAAAACACGTTAACACATCTTTACGAAAAATTTTATTTAGTTAATATTACAATCGAGACATAGATTAACCTTGGCAACCCATCACAACAAACAGATTAAAAGGGTCAAATGTTTGTAACTATTTTGTTTGACTCTTAACATGCATACATGTCCGCCAAGCTGGATGGCATAGGGATAATATCCAAAACTGGATAGTAAATTGACAGATAGCAGAGGAGCTAATGTAGCAACGATGGTGCAGAGTGACATTGCCCTTTCAACTCCATACATCCCCCTCCCCTTCTGCAAGGGGATTGCTTTCATATGTGGACCATACAATCAGCAAGCATTGTACTTTCATCTGCACATATACCCACCCTTTGCAATGGCTTTAGGCAAGGTCAGGGTCATTTGAAAATTTTGTTTAACTCATTAACTCCTGGAGATTCTTTTCGTTTTCGCCTGAAATGGGAGTAGGAAACACATTTTTACTTCTGAATGCAGCAAAACATATCTGCTTAAGAAAGTTTTTCGTTTAGCCGGATGCTTTGGTGTATCAGAAACATTGTTTTTGATTGGCTATTATGCTCGCGCATGTGCAGAAGGGTAAAAGTTGGACTTTTATTTATTTTTTATTTTTTATTTTTTTCGTATTGGATCCCCGATTTTTGTGTCCTGGCCCCTTTTTACTCCAAATCTCAAACTTATCCTACTTTTTGCAAAGGTTCATCTGTCTGTGTGCAGTTCAGACCGGTCTGCTTTAGATCTAAGGCCAAAAAGTCTAATATCCGGACACAAACTCTGGTTTTGGAACTGGCAATTTTTGACCTAAAAAAATCGGGTCTCAAAAACTGCATTTTTTTCGCTGTATTTTTTAATGCAAGCAGAAAGTCGACATTATTTGGTATCATTGTAGAGCTACATCTGTCTACTTTCCTGAAATACCATCCACTTTAGTGTATCCTAAATGATGTTCACGTTACAGAGTTAGGAAGTAGGGAACAACCTCATGACGTGTAAATGTGGCGCCAGGGGTTAATGAGTTAAGGTCCCAAAACTTGGAAGGGTTAGCTTTCATACTTGGATGGTAGGATCAGGAAGATCTGCCTTTTCATATTTATACATCCCTGCCATTCCTCTTAACCTCATGCTAGTTCTAGGTACTTTGGAAATCTTTGTAAAGTTTTCAGTTAAAGTTTTTATGCATGGTCACAGGTCCCAAACCATGGGAAGGATAGCTAAGATACTTGTACTGTAGAATTAGAAAGCTCTGCCCTTTCATATTCATGCACCCCTAACCTCCATGTGACTAAGGTTGCAACATTTACACGTGTAAACAGCTCAGTTTAATTTACTGCCTGTAAATGTTTATAAAATTGGTAAATGTGTAAATGAACATGCATGTGGCTATCCGTGACACAGAAACTGCTCATTCCAATTAAATTATATATTTCAACATGTCTGCTGAAGTGAACTGTTTAGTAGCATTTTTCTGTTAATTCTTTTCTTAAAGTGTGTATGATTTCTGCATTGTATTGTGGCATCACTAGGAAAAAGCAGAAGTTGATGAGAATTGGTTATAGCACATATTACACAACATTACACATCAGGTTGATTTACTGATAAAGCTGACACAGATTTGTTTAAACTACATTATTTAGCTTGAACAACATATTTTTTTAACAGAAACTTTGATTAGTAACATTTAATTTTAAAGAAAACCATTTCAAGTTTGTAAGCCACTGCATAGTTTCTTAGTCGTTGTAGGTTCTACAAAAACATCTCATGTGCATTATCAAACTTTTCATCGTGTACATATACATAGCAGTAGGAAACAATAGCACAATGATCCTAGGGATGTTTTACTGAAAAAAACATGCCAGACAAACTGAATACTATCATAATAAGAGGTAAAAAAAAGCATACAGCAAATGAAACAGTCTCAACTTGAGCTAGGTACAGCATGCACATTATAACAGCTGTTCAGTAAGCCTAATGGGTAGATAGGGGAAAAGTTTACTTCTAATCATTTCGATTAAACTGAATCATTTGGTTATTGTAAACCATGTACATGTTTAAAAATTTTGGTTCAAGTTGCAGCCTTACATGTGACCCTCATGCAAGGTCAAGGTCATGTGAAAATCTTGGTCAAGTTTTCATTTATGGTCATAGGACCCAGACCACTGAAGGATAACTGTCATACTTGTACTGTAGAATTAGAGAGCTCTGCCCTTTGATATTCCTGCACCTCTAATCCCAGAACCTCATGCAAGGTCAAGTTCATTTGAAATTGGAAAATCTGTATCAAGCAGTGGATCAGGTGAGACATAATTCCTTGGATTTTATGGGTACTCTTTGAAGTGCTGTGTTATAGTAGTCTTCCCAATGTGCATAAATCCCTTTACAAGATAAAGCTACTACAGCAAACAGGCCTAATATATTTTTGGACAGATTTTAAAAAGGGCTATAATCAGGGACATTCAATGAACTTCTCTCTTTTATAACCAATATTTGATAGGATTTTAGTCATGTTAGATTTGTATTGGATTGGTATCACTTATTGACGAGTTGGATATGAAGATACAAATTATGTGAAATAACTGCACAGCAGGTGCAACTTAAATGAACGGATAGATATTTTAATATAATAAACAAAATGCTAATTGATGAGCTTGAGTTATTTTTTTGTCAAGCCCACATTAGTGGGAAGTGAGACATAGCAGTCACTTTTCTGCTACTGCCGGCGGTGTCAACAGTTTGTTCAAGTTTTAGTTACAGTTTTTCATTTGCAGTATTTCCTAAAGCCCTTGATAGATTCTCATCATACTTGGCATGAATCATTATGAAGCTAAGATAATTCATTCTACAGCATGCTCACCTGCCCCTGTGACCTTAGGGTCATGGTCACAGTAAGAGATAAATTGTATAAGGTTTTGGTTCAAGTCTTTGTTATTGTGTGCTTACCATTTGTACTTGTGTATAATCCGATACCAACTGCATAGACCCAGATCTGCCATTGCATAATGCGCCGGCAGATCTGTGTCTATGCAGTTTGCAATCAGTAGAACAAACAGCATAGACCCTGATCTGCCAGTACATTATGTGATGGCAGATCAGGGTCTATGTTGTTGCATTTGGACCCGGTTTATACGCAAGTACATACAGTATGTTTCCTAAACCTCGTGAAGGTCACACATTTTACAGCAGTGCTTTGATTATGGGCTTGCCATGCAGACACTGGCCTTCTTGCTATAAAGTAGATTTAAAATTGACATTTAAGATCAAACTGCAATCTGTAAAATAGATGCTGTTGTCTCCAGTATCATGCTCCAAAAATTTGTTCAATATCATTCAAAGAATTTGCCAGGGAATTAAGATTCACGTAAAGAATTCAGTGCTAGCTTCTCAGTATGGTGATATATTACTAAAATTAAATCATGCATTGATAGAACTGAAAACAGACAGATAAGGAAATTTCCAAATAAATATTAAAGTTATTGGAATTTTTAAAAAAAATGAAGTTTTGTCCTCTTTTAAAAAATAAATTCCTTGTGTATCAGGAAGTACTTTGCACCAGTACTTTATGTACCTTTCAGACTTTAGTAGCCATGGGGCAACCTATTTGAAACTTTCAGTGGTCATTTCAGATTTTAGGTTGCCAAGCCCAAATAATTTGGTTGCCACAGATAGTGAGAACTTAAATCAATTGAGTGTGGAATTCATTATAGAAGATGACAAAAAGTTAAGTTTTTTGTTAAGGCAATTAAATAGTAATTACAAAAAGTATAGGGCTGTTTTTAATATAGTATATAGATTTGTTTGAGTTACATAACTGTCAACATTCATCATCTTCTCCAACCTCAGACCAGCCTTTGATAATCAGTATTTAAGGTTTTTAAACCATCTCTTAACACATTGCCTGGCTTCAGATTCACTGATAAAAAGTGCCTTAAACATTATTTTCCGATAATAGGGTATATTAATAAAACTTTAGCCTTATATGACAGTAATTTTGCTGCAGAATGTAATTTGTCTGTTTCCATGTCTGCATTTTTACTTACCTGTACCATCAGTTGAGGTTAACTGCAGAGGTCATATATTAGACTGGTCACTGATCTTGTTCATGTCAATAACTAAGACTGTTTTTATCATAGGCTGTAGGCCAACTTGTCACATGTAACGATGGCAACTAGTATAGGAATCAGCAGTCTCACAGTTGAAAAATAATTATGATGTGAATTAAATTGCACATACTGTTTTAGCACAAAATGTGATATCTACTTGCAAATAGAAAATGTTTTGGTCATTATCTAGTTGCCCAATTATGATTTTTTGAAGGTCATCAAACAGTGACCATTACAGTTTTCATTCACAAAGGTGACCATTTTACTCACAACTTCGAATGCTGTTCATTATCTTGTTTTGTAATAGGCTTCATCAAAATTTGCACAATTTTGAGTACTTAAGAACTTTGCAAGAAAACTAAGTTTTAATATCAGTAAGAGCCTACCTGTTGTTATTGCATAGCCGTATTTTCCATTGGGTAAATACCCTGACCAAGTGATGAAAATTCGTTCTCCCAATTAGTGAGAACCAGAAAGTTCCAGAAGACTGGACCATATAGTGTGCACACTCTGACATGCGCCATAGTGCTTCATTCTTTTCTCGGTCATAGTGTCAGATTGTTCATGTTGCTTCACGTGAAGAAGATAACCAGCCGCCTCATGGGTTCAGTGAGCGAATTACAACATTTTTCTTGTGCTATATTCTTCTAAGACATAGGATTATACCCTGATCAAGTTTTTATTAACTGTGGAGTTAAGTTCTTGTTGAGAGTTTTTAGACTTTTGTTACAAAGACATGGTGTACGCCATTGACAATTATAGTGTCCTTTTTACCCTTCACAGTGTGTTATTCATTTGGTGTGTGTGTTTTCTAGTAAGGGTGGGTTATTTTTACCATAATTTTCCCTACCCTTGCATTATTGCAGTCTTGTAAGGTCCGTGAAGAGTGAGGTAATAATTGAGCACATCACATTATATTGCATAGAGCAATTTAATATTGTATATATAGACTTTCTTGTTGGAAATTATGTGGTATCTGACATACACCACGTTTATTAAAGTGCTGTCACATCTCAACTTTGACCTTACCTTTAAAAAAAAAAAAGAAAAAGGGCTTGACTGTTTTTCAAATTATTGCTGCACATATAATTAATTCACCATATTTATATAGTGAATTGTGCTTTCTCATATTGTGGTAGCAGGTCGCATGCCACTTCGTACTATTATATTTACATGGCCAGTTATTGAACATCGGCTACGTTTTTATTTCGGATAGCCATACACAACTCCTAGATAACTTGCGCCCGGATAACTCGCAAACCCGCTTATAATGCGGGGTCAGGCGTGGATCCCAATTTTTTTTTATACTAGAAAATTCCAGAAACATTGGCCCCTATTTGTTGAACGTGAAAAATATTGCAATAAAAATTGGTAAATGCAACCTTGATATATTGCTCGTTTTATCATCGATAACAGTGGTTAGTACCTGGAAATTTGAATCAACATCATGAAATTCTCATCTTTTAATAAGAAGTCGTATATTTTGTTCAATTTTCTTTCCAAACACCATTCTCAGTACACTGTAAATAACAATATTTGATGAAATTTTGATCAATGAAAGTGTTACTAATGCCTACTGGTGGCAACACTTTAAAAAATAAATACCAATTAAATAAGTTTTGTCAAATGAAATTTGTGTTTTAGTTCTCTCTTTTAATTTGGTTTCAGTGTAATCATGATAAATGCAATATTCCCTCTTGTTTTCAAACGTGAAAAATATTATTCAACTGTCACAGCTATGTCCGCAAGCGTTTCCATGAGAACCTAATTAAGTGCCGACCGTTTTTTTATCTCCAACTTACAGAAGTATTTGTTGTTGTTACACTCAATTAAAAGCAGGCCTGCTTTGTATTATGACGTTAATTATGTCTTTTGTATCAAATCAAATAAAAGGGGTGTAATTAAAGAACAGTTAAAAGGCATGCATATCCTACCTGTGTAAGAGCTGGCGGTCACGGCCGTGTGTCAGGTCAACTCATTTCAATTGATCAATAGAACACTTTTATAAATATTATTATGTAAGCAATATAATTAAAGTACCTTAAATTAGCCTATTCATTCACAAATGTGATCAAAGATAGTAAGGCAACCAAGTGAAATGAGTACTTGGTGAATAAAAAGCTTTGTTTCACAGATACGGTTCATTAGGGAGAAGCGAGTTCCAGAGTTTGTAGTTAACTTAAAATTTCTAAATTACCACTCGGAGATTTCCTGAAGGATGAGATATTTCACTATTACTTGCAATGAAATCACTGCATCGATATTTTATTAATAGAACAGAAAATAAGTCGAGTTTCAACGTAAACAGTTGTTTCGCGAAAAAAATGTCCCTAGTTTTTGTAAAAAAGGAATCTTGTTTTGTTGTGAATCAACAACAACAAAAAGCAGTGACGTATTACACAATGTTTTCGCATGTACATGTTGTTGAAACCGCTTGGACTAATGTTGTTCACGGTCTTTCAGCAGTTGGGTATCTTTAAAATAAAGGTAATTTATACAAAAAAGCGAACAACTACATTAGAAAAAAGCTCTTTATTGACAATTATTCCCAATGCAATTATAAAACGAGTATTCAGCCATTACACAGTCCTTTAACCCCCCCTGAGGTTTTCTCGATGTCCATTGGGGATGGCATCCCCTTCTCCATTTTTTTTTTAGGTCCCTCTGTAATTCACGCCCTTGCTTATAGTGCGGTCTATGTTTTGGGACCCCGTTGTGTGCAAGTTATTGAGGGAGAGGTGTGTGTGTATATATATATATATATATATATATATATATATATATATATATATATATATATATATATATATATACACATTTCTTTCAGGAACAATGTCTCGACAAACTGTTGGGAGGTATGGCCACCGCAAAGCCCTGTGGGACACACACCTTACCTGTTTGTCTTGTACTCGTTATGAAAGGACAGATGGCTGTCCTTTTTGCAGCCTTTGGCCAGATGCGACATGGGATCTGGCTGAAAGTCGTAGGACTTACAAGGGGAGGAGGAAGGTTTCTTCTTCTTTGAGTTTTTTGGGTTCTCTTTGTCTGGGTCCCTAAGGTCTCAGACAAAGGTTACTCAAGTCTCTCCTGAGACTTCCAATGACAGTGGTAGGCCCCCTCCCAAGGGAGGAAATAAATGGGTGGAGATTGAGTTGTGCCCTTCCGAGAGGGAAGAGCAGCATCATCCCCATTCTGTGAGGGCTGCAAGCAAGTCGCATCCTTCCGAGGGGAAGGATCAGGATCCCTCTCATTGCCACTAGGACAGAGACTGAGTCGTGTCCCCCCCCCCCCTTGGGGTAGAACAGCACCTTCCCTCATCCACTAGGGCAGAGGAAGAGTCGCACCTGCCTGAAAGGGGGGAATGACATTCTCTACTGACCCACAGCTCGGTTAGGGCTGGTAGTGAGTCGCGCCACCCCGTAAGGTGGGAGTGGGACCCTTCCAGTCCCCATGGCCCATTGTCGGCGACAGGATCTAGCAACCAGAGAGGGAGGGTCTCAGATCTAAGTCCATCAGGTCTGGGGCAGGGTCTTCCTACAGATCTGATTCACTTAACGAGTCCTTGCCCAATTACCGGTCACTGGGCATGGGTTTTTGGGGCCAGTACAGTACAGAGGTAGGAGTCTGGACAATTCTCCCCTCTCTCCAGTTTACTGTTTCATCCCATGGGGGATCGGGACTGGGTTTACAAACACCAGGTTAAGGAAGGGGATCAGATCGGTATCACCCCTTTTTTCTTTGATCCCTCTTAATCCCTATGGGATGTGGGGTTTTCCACTGCAGGGGAGTGTTGGGCCATTTCCCTACATGCAACCTTGGGCTTCCAAATCTTGGCCACATGTTAGTGGTGTCGGCGCTGCCAGCGGTGGTCCTTCGTTGTCTCGCGAGGTTAGGCACAGTAAGAGGAAGAGAAATAGACATTCTTCCCCAATATGTCCTAGTCAGTTGGAGAGTTGGCCTAAACCTCTAGTGGAGACCACTGTGAATGCCGATTCCTTATCTACGCAAGAGGAGTTACCACTTCAAGTTTCTCCTCCTCCAGTGTCAGAGAGACATTGGGTTGCGTATTCCAATCTCCCAGGAGAGGGAATAAGATAGGATGTCCTCTATGTCCTCGTTGATACAAACAAGTTTGACACAGAGCAGCTCAATGTGACTTTCCCTCCTTTTGGGTCCCCTGCCCCTTCCCAACCGTTAGCTAAGCAGGCAGAGGAGGAAAAGACCTGGTCATTTGATAAAGTGGTTAATGATGCTTACTGCCTCTTACCCAGTGATTTGTGCCCCAAACCTTCAGGTCATAGGGACTCCAAAATTCTTTCCAGCTTGGAGAAACTTTCTGGGGCAAATTCTTGACCAGATCTCCTGTTACTCCCCCACTTGGTGACAATCAAGGAGCTCTCTCACAGGTTTAGCAAGGGCCAAGACTTTGCCAGACAACGTCGGGGGTGGTCTGTTCCCCTTTCTACTTGCGGCCCTTGATAGCTTCTTCTAGCTTCAAGGTTCATTCCCTGTCCTGGTCCACTAAACCACCCACCTTGGATGCGGAAGCAGTTCAAGTGGGTATTTCTTCGGGGTCATGGGCTCGCCTGTCAGTGAAAACATTGGAATCCCAAGAGCAAAAGGCTAGGTCGCTCGTACCTGTAGCCTCACATACTGACCTTTTTTTCAGCAGCCTCATTCAGTCTGCTTAGAGAGGAGTCTTTGTCTCCATTGTGTCTCCACTGTCTGTTGGAAGTGGTGGCTAAAACATCGAGACATGCCTTGTCCTTGTCCATGGCTTTGTCAGCAGAGCTTCTCAACCTCCACAGGGATGTTGCTCTAGATACCTCAAAGGTTTTACTGGAGCACAGTAAGAACCTTCTGAGGGCTGCTCCTCTGGAGGCAGAGACTCTCTTTGGAGGTCTCATCCCCTCCGAGGCAACGCAGGATTTGAGGGACCATCAACACCGGTCTCTCGTATCCGCTCCTGGCTTTTCAAAAACAGCCAAGAAGCAATATCACCCTGATCACCCACAGGGCCCATCAGCTAAATTCTTTAAAGCTGCACGGCCCCAGGCAAAGCAACAGCCCCAATTCAGAGCTCCCCCATGGCAGTCGGGACCTAGGAAGGGGTGCCGCAAAGACCCAGGGAAGAAGTTAACAGGGCCTTCCCCCTTTCCTAAGGACAATGGGGGATGGCCCTAGGGACTTGCACCCTCTGCTGCTAAGCATACATCCGTTCCCGTGGGCACCAGACTAGGTCTCTTTTTAGAGGCCTGGTTAGACATAATGGTTGATGGATGGGTCCTTTCCATCTTAAGGGATGGCTACCGGCTTCAGTTCCAGGATCCCCCTCCTCTCGTAAGGTCCACCATTTGCTTCCACCAGTCAAATCTGTGGCTCTTAAAGGAAGAGATTCATTCCAGTAGAGAGAGTGTTAAAAGACAAATCGCTGGCCTTCTACTCTTTTGTCTAATTATCGACCTTTCTGCCCTAAACAGATTTCTGAAGGAGAAACCTTTCAAGATGGAGACCACAACCTCAGTCAGGAACGTAATAAGACCTGGCAATTGGGCAGTCTCCATTGATCTTCAGGATGTGTACCTTCACATCCCTATTTTTCCTCCACACAGGAAGTACCTCCAGTTTTGTCTCAATGGGGAGGTCTTCCAATTTTGAGCTCTGCCATTTGGCCTAGCCTCCGCTCCCAGAGTTTTTACAGAGTAGTGCAGCCCATATGCTATCATTAGGTATCCCAATCCTCCAGTATTTCAATGATTGGTTGATAAACAACGGCAGTCAAGAGTCCCTCAGACTAGACCTATCTCGATGTTGGTCCATAGTGACCATGCTGGGTCTTCTACCTAACTTAGAGAAAAAAATTTTGACAGCCTCTGAAGTCAGAACTCACTCCTTCTCAAGATTTTGTCTACTTGAGGATGAATATCCTCACAAACTGAGGGTTAGTTCATGTCCCTCTGGAGAGAGTAGACAAGATCATGTCCTTGTTGGAGATGCTGAGAGCAAATACTACATCAACAGCTCGTCTTTTTCTCTCTATGCTGGGGACCTTGAATGCTGCAGCAGACTTGGTTCCCCTAGTTAGGCTGCACCTACTTCCTCTCCAGTTTCTCCTTTTAGCTGTGTGGAAACCACACAGGGACCCTCTGAATACTCCGATTTCTCTTAGTCAGGACTTTCACCTTCCTCTCGATTGGTGGACAAATCGGGACCGGTTTTTGGCCGGAATCCCCATGCATCCCCAGAACCCCACTCTTTTCTGTTTGCAGATGCATCAGATTCAAGGTGGGGTGCTCACCTATAGCCAGAGGGACTGATTCTTCAGGGTTTTAGGTCCCAGGAAGAATCAACTCTCCATATAAACAATTTAGAAATGAAAGCAGTGTTCTTAGGCCTTCAGAGGTGTGTCCATCAAATAAGAGGTCGCTGTGTGATGGTCTCCGAGAACAACACTTCAGTGGTTGCGTACCTCAAGAGACAAGGAGGCATACATGCACCTTCTCTCTGCTTGAAGGTTTGGAACCGCCTTCGCTGGGCAACTTCAGAAGGAATTTTTCCTCCGAGTTTGCCACATTCCAGGAAGGAAAAATATTTTGTAGGACAGTCTGTCCAGGAAATGGAAGTTACAAGTCCTTACGGAATGGTTGCTTCACCAATCCATAGCAGACACCCTGTTCCAACTCACCTATAGCCAGAGGGACTGATTCTTCAGGGTTTTAGGTCCCGGGAAGAATCAACTCTCCATATAAACAATTTAGAAATGAAAGCAGTGTTCTTAGGCCTTCAGGGGTGTGTCCATCAAATAAGAGGTCGCTGTGTGATGGTCTCCGAGAACAACACTTCAGTGGTTGCGTACCTCAGGAGACAAGGAGGCATACATGCACCTTCTCTCTGCTTGAAGGTTTGGAACCCCCTTCACTGGGCAACTTCAGAAGGAATTTTTCCTCCGAGTTTGCCACATTCCAGGAAGGAAAAATATTTTGTAGGACAGTCTGTCCAGGAAATGGAAGGTTACAAGTCCTTACGGAATGGTCTCTTCACCAATCCATAGCAAACACCCTGTTCCAACTTCGGGGACTAGCCCTGGTGGATTTGTTTGCCACCAGGTTGAACAACAAGCTCCTTCTTACATTTCCGCAGTCCGTGACCAGAGCGCCTGGGCGGTGGACGCTTTCAGCCTGAAATGGGATCATATGTTCGCATACGCCTTCCCTCCATTCAGGTTGATTCCACAGGTCCTTCACAAAGTCAGGCACTCCACAGTCCAGCTCATCTTGATAGCCCCTCTGTGACCCCAATGCTGGTGGTTCAACAATCTTCTCAATCCACTGGTGGACCATCCATGGACCTTGCCTCAGAGAAGGGACCTCCTGTCGCAACATGGGCTCTCTCCTGCACAGCTGTCCACAGATTCTCCACTTTCATGCTTGGCTCATCTCAAATGATCTCTCCACGAGGAAAACTTTTCATTCAAAGTTGCCAAGTGTATCATTCAGTCCTGGAGAAGCTCGATGTTCAAGATATATGATGCCAAATGGAGAATCTTTTGTGATTGGTGTAGTAGAAAATGTGTCAATTCTAGCTGCCCTACAGTGAGTGCTGTAGCTGATTTTCTTCTCTTTCTTTTTGAAGAGAAAAAATGCTCGGTCACTATTATTAAGGGTTATCGAGCAGCCCTTTCCAGCATTCTAAAATTCTCAAAGGGCCCAGCCATCGGCACAGACTCTCATTTGGGAGACCTGATCAGATATTTTGAATTGCAAAGACTAATGTCTCACTCTCTAATGCCTAAATGGTATCTCTCTTGTGTCTTGTGGTGTCTTACGAAAAACCCCTATGAGACTTTGGGTGAAGCTTCCTTCAAGAACCTCACCTTCAATACGTCCTTTTTGCTTGCCTTAGCGTCTGCAAGACAATGGAGTGAACTTCATGCCCTATCCATAGAACATGGCTGTATCAGATTCTGTGGGAATTACAAGTCAGTTTCTCTTCTCTGTCAACCAGGTTTTTTTAGCAAAAACCCAGCTTCCTTCAGTTGCACCATGCCTGATTGAGATCCCCAGTCTCAGCCGTATCTGTGCTGGGGATGATCAAGATCAATTTTTATGTCCGGTTAGGGCTTTACGTTTTTATTTGACAACCTCTAAAGAGAGAAGGAAGGGTAGGAAGCATCTTTTCATACCCATTAAAGGTTCAGCTGATATTTCAGCTTCCACCATTTCTAAGTGGATTAAATTAACTATCAAGAGAGCTAATCAGTCCCTTACTGAACGGGACCTGTCTTTCATGAAAATTAAAGCTCATGAAGTTCATGCCATTGCTACCGCATGGGCCTATCTAACACATTCCTCTTTGGAGGATGTAATGAAAGCTGTGTTTTGGCTCTCTCACCTCCTGTTACCTTCGCTTGTTGGCCCACCAAAATGAAGGCGTTTTCTCAATGGGCCTGATTGTTGTCACACAGAAAGTGGCCCAGGCAGATTCTTCTCCAAGGTAATCATCTGCTCTTCTGTGAAGGTGAATATTCCTTGTGTTGTTTGTTATTTGCCAGTTGTGGGTTCATCAACCTTCCACCAAACTGACAAATTCAGCTATGCAATAACAATAAGTAGGCTATTACTGATATTAAAATGTAGTTTGTTTTTTTTGGGGGGGGGGACTAATTGTAATGATATAATACCTACCTGTTGTTATTGCCAGGTTGCTAGATTCCCTCCTCCCACCCCGCTCTGATGTCCCACTACATAAGATGATAAGATGCACCCTCAAAAAGAATGAAGCACTACGGCATATGTCAGAATGTGCACACTATATGGTCTTGTGTTCTGGAACTTTCTGGTTCTCACTAACTGGGAGGATGAATTTTCATCACTTGGTTGGGGTATTTTCCCCCAGGAAAAGACAGCTATGCAATAACATTTTTTATTCACTTATCTGGCAGCAAATGTAATTTAAACAATACTTTTATTTTTAATAGATAAGTGGTTCACATGTGAAGAAAAAAAAAGTAAAAAGTCATATACTTCTTCAGAAACCTCCCATTATTTAAAAATGAATTTTATACCTTGTACCCGGGCTTAGGGATAGAGAGTGGTTCATTTTGGGATAACTTGAAACGTCAAGGCTGAACAAATAAGACTCTTTCTTATATGCCTTTAGTTTTCATTGTGCAAAGTTTAATTTCTCAATACCAGAACATTTTATTAATTAACAAACTCTTTTGTCTTGAAGCAGAGTTCATTGTTGGCATTTGAAATTTTGTTGTGGCAACCATTTGAATAATGAGCATAAACATTTGCAGTAAATCTATGTGTCATATTCATGAATGGACTCTCCGGAAGGAAAAACTTTAAAGATGAGTGCTTGAAATCCAATTACAAACTTTTGAGTAAAAGATGTGAAAATGCACGTACTGCTTGTTTCCTAGTGCTCATGTTGAACTTTAGTAATTCCACGTCATTTCTCTCAATACAATCATGCAATCATGTTGATCTTAAAATATTTCTGCACTGTTCAGCTTCACAATGTTATCCTTCAAAAGTATAATTAGCAGAATCTGTATTAATATAGATCAGAGCTAAAGAAATAAAAAGTAATGATATCAGATGTCAAAAAGATATTGAAGAGCCATAAAGGGTTTTGATGAATTAGTGTAGTGGGAGTAATTTTTTGTTTCATTGAACATAGTAACTTAAGTTGTATTGAAAATTGGTGGTTTCATGCATTTTCATATTGATAGCTGATATAAAAACACATGTACTTGTAAATATAGTAATTCCTATACATTTCCTATAGTTTTTGTTTAGAATTCCTTCATCTTTTCTATATTTTGGAAAAACTCCAATATTCCTATATTTTTGGCATCAAAATTGGCTTGATACCCTGCATTGAATGATCATTTGTCATCAAAGTTGACATGGTTATGCATCATAGATATAAAATGGGCCTAGCATTACAATAATTGGAGGCCTGGATACCACTGAACATGCTTTTTTTGCATCTCTGCAAGCCTGATTTCGAACCTGTTTTTGCATCTCCACAGGCCTGGTTTCAAGCCTTATTTAGGCACATTTAAGGATATTTGGTCAACCATTCAATGTTGGTGGTTTCCTTTTGGTTCTC
Source organism: Margaritifera margaritifera (assembly GCA_029931535.1). Lineage (NCBI taxonomy): Eukaryota > Metazoa > Mollusca > Bivalvia > Unionida > Margaritiferidae > Margaritifera > Margaritifera margaritifera. The sequence goes on along the minus strand of JAQPZY010001566.1, from coordinate 1,416,563 downwards.
CTGTTTCCTCCATCTCAGTGACCACATCATGACTTTCTCTTAACTATTAAGAGTTATGGTATAAGATGTAATAACTTATTGTACAATAGATGGATATATAATAATTAAAATTTGATTTTTAAGCTTTCATAATTGGATTTTTGTGGAAAAGCAAGACCTAGTAGTCACTTTTCCACCTGCAGTATTGTTATTATCAACATTGTGTTCAGATTTTGGTTAAAGTTTTCCAGCTCTACTGGTGATAGACAAGTAGAGCTTATGTGCCAGCCTGTTGGCTGTAGTCTATCTATGATCCTTCCATTAGCAAAATTTTTACACACACATTCATCCCATGGTCAAGTTGGTCCTAAATTAAAATAATGCTGCTCAGACATCCAATAAGGCCACCATGGAGGCCATTTTGAAAATCTTGTTATTGCTACTCCTTCTGAAAGATGGTCATTATTGACATTACATTTTCACTTAAAGACTTCTTAGGATATCTAGTTGGTTCTAAATGAAATAGTGCTGATCTGACATCAAATATGGCCACTATGATGGCTATCTTGAAAATCTTGTTAATGTTACTCCTCCTAAACAGATACTAGATGGATGTTCATATTGACATGGGGTTTTCACCAAAAGATTTCTTATGATGTCTAGTTGGTCCTTACTGAAAACGCTACAGGTCTGACATCTTGAAAATCTTGTTATTGCTACTCATCCTAAATGGGGTTTTCACTCAAAGACTTCTTATGATGACTAGTTGGTCCTAAATAAAAATGGTATTGATCTGACAACCAGTATGGCCACCATGGTGGCCATCTTGAAAATTTTCTTATCGCTACTGCTCCTAAACAGATGGTCATAACAACATGGGATTTTCACTAAAAGACATCTTATGATGTCTAGTTGGTCCTGAATGAAACTGTTGCCCCTCAGTCATCTAGTAAGAATTCTTGTAATTTCTAGCTGGTCTTATATGAAAATTGTGCTAATTAGACCTCCAATTTGATGGTCATGGCAGCCATCTTTTAAATCTTGTTATCACTACTTCTCCAGAATGGATACATTTAGTTGTAGTAACGTGGGGTTTTCATGGAAAGACTTTGGATATGTAGTTGGTTCTAAATGAAAAAGGTGCCTTCTCAGACCTACAGTATGGCAAACATGGTAGTCATATTGAAAGTTGTGTTATAGCTACTTTTTCTGAACAGATGGGCCTTTAGACATGGGGTTTTCACTGAAAAACCTTCTTCTGATATCTTGTTGGTCTTGAATAAAAATTGTGCTGATCAATGGTGGCCATCATGAAAATCTTGTTATCATTACTCCTCTTGAAGTGATGGTTGTATTGACATTGGAGTTTTCAATGAAACACTTCTCACTATATGTAGTTGGTCCCAAATGAAAAGGATGCCAAAGTGACCTCCCAAAATGTGAAAAATCTAGCAACAGCTCATTTTCCTCATCTTTCAGAGTTATGAAATGAAATATCTGTACAATTGTGTCACGTGAAGTTTGAAGCTATTATAAATAACATTCAATATACTGAGAATTAAGAATCATATGTGTCTGTAGCATGGTTCTAGATCAGGGGCTATTACTTCAGTTGTGCTTAATGTTGCCAGACACATCAGGACTCTATAGTTTATACTTATCTAGGTATATCGTATCTGGCTTGGCACTGATTATTTTATAACTAAAAGCAAAAGCTAACACTGGACATGTATGAAACTTATCATAGGTATATAAAAGCCACAAAGTTGTAAATTGTCACTGAAATTTGTCCTATGAATTTTATTTATTTTCAGAGCCAGAAATTGTGCTTCAACATTCTTAGGAAATTAACAGAGGCCTGGGGTAAGAATTAAGATTAATAAAAGATGCAGTTTCTATCCAGTCAGTATCCTAGATTTCTGTCCATATAATACCTAAATTAATTATGTTTTTCCTCCACTTACTTAAAGTCAGGGTATATATATCTGATCTTGTCGAACCATGCATTATTGTGTATGGGAAGGAAGTCACATACCATATAGTTGGTATTGTTTGCAGTACATAAATTGTAGCATATTTAGCAGAATTTGAAAAATCACTACATTATATTTTTGTCACAGAAATTCACCCACCAACCATTATCTTTTGGATAAGACTCATCAAACACTTCAGGCATTCTATTGTCATTTTAACAATCATTGGAAATATATACCATATATACTCACTTATAAGTCGAGTTCAACTGCAAACTGCACAGACCCAGATCTGATGTCGCATAATGTGCCAGCAGATCTGGGTCTATGCAGTTTGTTAGGAGCAATCAGTAAAACAAACAACAGACCCTGATCTGCTGGCACATTATGTGGCAGCAGATCAGGGTCTGTGTTGTTTACAGTTGGACTTGACTTATAACCCAGTATACATGGTAAGTAACATTAATAAGCTGTCACAATCTCTAAATTTTATTTCTTATTGTTTTCAGTGATTGATTTTAGTTCTGTTTGTCATAGACCAGAGGAGCTTATGCAAATGTCTGTTGTCCATCGATTGTCATCTGTCATCTCTCAGCTGTATTTGATCTGTTGTCCATTGTCTATCCATTAAGCACAAGTGTGTTATTGATACTTATCCTAAACTACTGGGAGGATTGCTACGAAACTTGAACATTTTCATCCCGTGGTTTGGTTGGTCCTATATTAAAATGGTGCCCCTCGGATATCCAATATCACAGCCATGCTGGCCATCCTTAAAATCTTGTTATCATTACTCCTCCTGAATGGATGGTCATATCGACATGGGGTTTTCACTAAAAGACTTCTTATGCTGTCTAGTTGGTCCTAAATGAAAAAGGTGCCAATCTGACATTTAGTATGTCCATTTTGTCATCCATCTTGAAAATCTTGTCACTTGCCCTTCCTCCACGGATGGTCATATCGACATAGGGTTTTCACTAAACTTATGATATCTGGTTGGTCCTAAATGAAAATGGTGCTGATCTGACATCCAATATGGCCATCATGGTGGCCATCTTGAAAATCTTGTTACTGCTACTGTTAAATCGGTGGTTTTATGGACATAGGGTTTTATTTGCTAAAAGATTTCTTGTAATGGGGTTCAAAATGAAATTGGTGCCAATCATGCATCCAATATAGCCATCACAATGGCTAGTTTGAAATTCTCATTATCACTACTCCTGAATGGATGGTCAAATTGACATGGGGTCATAACTACAAGACTTCTTATATCTTGTTGGCCCCAAACAAAAGTGGTGCTGATCAATAGCAGACATCTTGAAAATCACTACTCCCCTGAATGGGATGGTTGTATTGACATGGTGAAAATGAAGCCCATGTGACTATCCACATTTAAAAAATCTAGTAACAGCTAATTCTATTCAACACTCTAAATTGCGAGTAACATGGTCACATTTGTTACTAATAATGATCATTTTTGAGTGAAAAATATAAACTGGTCACCATTTAGCGAACTAAAGATCTCCATGTGGCAACTAGAAAATGGTGTCCACATTTTTCAGTTACAAGTATATAGGGCATATAATGTTTTGGTATGAAAAAATAAACACATGCAATTTAATTAAAAAAATAATCCCTTTTTGATTATGAGTGCCAGTTTTTTCATGAAGTAGCCATCTTTACATATGACAAAACTGAGCCTCGACTGTAAAAACAATGTAATTTATTGACATGTATTAATCAGTGACCAGTTTAATAAATAAACTGTGCATTTGACCTTAGTTGATGGTACAGATCCCCAAAAATGCAGACATGAAAACAAATGCAGAAAAATTACAGTTGGCAGTAAAATTGCTGTTCTAATCACCATACACACGGCTGTGGCTTCTAGGTACCATAAACATAGATATGGCTAAATCTTTATTAATATGAACTACCATCAGAAGAAAATGAAGATAAAGACACATTATCAGTGAATCTGAGGCCAGGAAATATGTATAGAGATGGGTTAGAATACACCAAATGATGAATTTCAATGACTGGCCTGAGGTTGAAGCAGATAATTACTGTTGTTAGTTCTGTCATACATATCAATATATACTATATATAAAAAAAAACCTTATGCATTTTTTGTATTGATAAAGCTCTTAATTAAAAACATCTCTGTTTGTCACCTTCTACCATTAACTCCCTCTTGATTTATTTCTATTTCAATTTCAATAGCAACTAAATTATTAGGGCTTGGCAACCTAAAATTTGAAATGGCTGCAAAAATTGTCGAGTAGGTTGCCCAATTGCTACCAGTGTTTAAAAGGCACTTGGAGCACCGCTTCTGAATGGATGACTATACTGACATTTTTGACCCCCTCCCCCCCCAATGCTTATTTTGTGCAATATATAGTTGTTCCTAAATTAAAATGATGCAGATCTAACTTCCAAAATGGCTGCCATGATGGCCATCCTCAAATTCTCTTTGTGGCTACTGTAAGGATGGTAACGTTGACGTGGGTTTCACCAAAACATTATGGCAACATGTAGCTAGTTATGAATGAAAATGGTGCTCATCTGACATCCAACATGGCACCATAGCCATCTAAAAATTCCTGTTATCACTACTCCACTTGAATGAATGATGGCATTGACATGGGGTCTTCACTAAAACACGTCATGCAGCATATGAAAACCAGACATAAGTAACGTTGGGGTAAATCAAAGGTCATCAAGATATCAGACAAGTTTAATAATACAAGATACATGCATGTCAATGAGACAATCTTGCACCTGATTGGCTGGAGGCTATATTTCTATTCAGATTTTGATCATACTTATAATATGGGCTTATATCATCAAGATCTTGGATGAGTTCAGTAATGAACACAATCCACGCATATTAGTGATGTGATATTGATATGATTGGCTGAGCTTGTTACCACTCTGGAGGTCATATTTCTGATCATAATTTGATTAAACTTGCCAGGTGGTTATGGGATTGGACTTGTGGCTAGAAGGGTGCATGTTCACTTCCCATCATTGAATCAGCCCAGATTAGCTACCGTGGAGTGTCCTTGGGCAAGGCACTTTATTCAGCTAACCTCAGCAAAGTACGACCTTCAAAGTGTTGCTTTGCTATGAAACACCAAAAACAAAAGAAATAAACCTTTTATCAAACTTGGAATATAAGCTTCTCAAGATCTTGGACAAATTTGATAATGAGCAAGCTCAATGTATATTAATGAAGTGGTCTTGAATCCGTTGAATAAACATGGTACCACTCTTAAAGCCATATTCCATATCCAGTTTTGATCAAACTTGGAATATAGGATTATATTATCAAGATCTGTGACAAGTTTGATAATGAGCAAGATCCATGCATATTAATGAGTCAGTCATTTATCTGATTGGCTGAATGTATTACCACTCTGAAGGCCATATTGCTGATACAATTTATCCAAAAATGTGAATATAAGTTTATATCAGGAAGATCTCAGCCAAGTGTCATAATACGTGATTTACAATTAATCCAAAAATGTGGAATATTAGTTTATATCAGGAAGATCTTAGCCAAGTCTCATAATACCATATTTGCTGACCTATAAGTCGAATTTGCTAATTTCGTCAATTTTCAATTCTTCATCCATATACAAGTCGATGTAGAGTATGAGACAAAGCCAGATAAACACCTTGGCTTTTTCTTTTTTGCTAGTAACTTCCAGTTTTATGAATATTAATGGTATCACAATGCTATTCCAGATTAATTGGGAAAATAATTAAGATGGTCTGTACATGTATTATTTATAGGTATTATTTATTGGTACATTGTACGCAACGATATGAACCCCTGTTGTCAAAAAGTTAAGTGCAACTTGTATTCTTGCAGCAACAGTAACCTCATTATCAAATTATATGTACAATAAAAAATAAAAGAACTCCATCAGGACTTGTTTTTAGTGAATGTGTGTGTTTGTGTGTGAGAGAGAGAGAGAGAGAGAGAGAGATGAAAGAACGCTATGTCAGTGTGTAATGTTACGGAATTATGTATCATTTCTTTTAAATAATAGTATAGTTTTATTAGTTTATGACCTCTGTATAATAGTCTAATAGGTGTCGTCTTGCAGAGTACACATGTACGGTAATTTCAATGTGACCCAGTACATTAGTCCTGGGAAAAATCAATATTGTCGGTTGAAGCATTAGTCATGTCACGTGATTCAGTGCGTGAGTTTTGAACTTGACCTGACCTGGTCCAAGAATAATGCATTTTGTTGACCAGAAGTTAGAATAAGATCACAGTAGCAAGATGTTGATTTGAGACGGAATAAGTAATGGTTTTGTTTGTAAGACGCAGATTAAGAAAACTATAAATAAGATGTAATCGGAGCGTTCGTTATTCTTCTTGATAGTACGTTCAGCCTGAGAGGTCATAAACGAGATTGGTTCATTTTGTGTGGTATTCTGCTTCAGAGATATACAGTGCATTTTGGATTTAGTACTGCTACTTCAACTTTAAGAATTATTCAGCTCCGTTGGAATTATCACAAACATTTCTAGAACTTGTGTGATATTCCATATTCACAAGGATTATTTGGAATTACTAATATTTGGATATAACTGATTCTTGTTAGTACATCAGCACAGTGGTATTTTCATTCAGAATATTCTCCATTCGGAATAATTTGGATTAACTTCCGGATCAGTGAACTTTAGAACAATTTAGGACTTTGAAGGATATTCTATACTGTAAGTTATTTTTAATTCTTTCACTTTGATTGTTTGTTGAAATATTTTAATATTTTAGGAAATTAAATATTTGTGTTTTAAATCTTGAAAGCTTGTTTGAGTCTTATCTTTTGTTACATTACCCCTAGTCGTAACAAGAGAAATTGGGGAGCTCGTCTCGAGATTAGAAATTTGAATAATTTCAGGATCCGAATTTTGAATATTTCGGGATTTAAATTTAATTAAATATTTTCGAGGTTTTGATATTTCAGAGATTTTGATACTTCGGAAAATTGTTCCTTTTTGGGATATGGATTTCATTGTTTGAAATTTTAATGGTCTTTGACATTTTGATTTCCTGATTAAGAAATAAAGAGAAACGAACAGGCTTTCATCATGACTTCCAAAGTAGAGAGTTTCATAGCTGATCCTACCCAGGAGAAATTTGAGTCCTTGAAGAAGGACGAGTTACTTCAAATTGCTAAACATTATATTCTGACTGAAGTAAAGGTTTCCATGTTGAAACAAGAGATTAGGAGTATTTTGATACACTATTTGGTACAAACAGGTGTTTTTAAAGTGGGTGTTTCGAGTGTAAAGAAGAAATCCTCGTCTAGTTTAGGAAGGAAATTACAGATAGCTAAGGACATAGAATTAGAAAAGCTCAAACTACAAAGGGAACAAATGCAGATGCAAGAAAGAAGGGAGGAAAGGGAAAGAGATAGAGAAATACAGAAGGAATTAATAGATAGGGAAATACAAGATAAATTAAGAGATAGGGAAATATAGAGGGAGGAAAGGGAAATGCAGGAAAGAAAAGAAGATAAGGAACAGGAATTTAGATTAAGAGAATTAGAATTGACCAGTAAAGGGCACTCTCATGTCAATATGGGTTCATACTTTGATCTAGCCAAACATATCAGACAGGTCCCCCCTTTTAAAGAAAAGGAGGTTGACAAATATTTTCTCTGTTTTGAGAAAATTGCTGAGAATCTGAAATGGCCAAAATATTATTGGACCTCATTATTGCAGAGTGTGTTTACTGGCAAAGCAAGTGATGTTTATACTGCACTTTCATCTGAACAATCTGCTGATTATGAAGTGGTCAAAGAAAATGTCTTGAGGGCTTATGAGATGGTACCTGAAACTTGTCATCAAAACTTTAGAAATTGTAGAAAGGAAATTAATCAGACTCATTTAGAATTGGCATGGGAACGAGAGCATTTGTTTACGAGATGGTGTACATCCAAGAAGGTTGATAGGGATTATGATAATCTTAAGCAACTGGTATTAATTGAAGCATTCAAGAATTGTGTCAGTAGTGACATTAGAATATACCTTGAGGAGAAAGGGGTTGAGACTTTAGAGAAAGCAGCTTATGAAGCTGATGTATATTTTTAGATTCACAATGTTCCATCTGTAAATGGATTTTCCTTTCAACAAGCTTATGTTAAGAAACCATTTCAGACTCATTTGAGTAATTACAGACCTCAGGCTGGTGTAACTGTGAGGAATCAAATTTCTGATAAGGAATATCAGAAAACCTTAACTATTCCCACGTGCTGCTTTTGTAAGAGAAAAGGACACGTTATTTATGATTGCTTTGGTTGAAAAATAAGCAACGGAATTCTAACAAAGCAGTTCCAAAAGCTCTCGTTATTAAGAAGTCAAGGTCAGGATCATGTATCAAGAAAGATACTTGTGTGGAGGCTTGCATACCTCAGTCTGATTTTGTAATGAAGAAATACGAACCATTCATGTCGAAGGGTTCGGTGTCACTTGTTGGTGACTTGGATAAGACTACTCCTATTAAGATATTAAGAGACACAGGAGCTTCTCAGAGTCTGTTGTTAGATAGTACTTTGCCTTTTTCTGAGAAGACTTCCACTGGTGAAAGTGTTCTAATACAGGGGGTAGAATGTGGATATGTTAATGTCCCTCTTCATTGTGTTAATTTGTCATCAGACTTAGTTTCGGGACCTGTGACCATAGGAGCTGTGGCTTCTTTGCCTATAAAGGGCATTCATTTATTACTAGGTAATGACCTAGCGGGAGATAAGGTCATGGTTAATCCACTGGTTTATATCCAGCTTGTGCAGTTACTAGAGCTATGGCAAAGCGTGCTCTTGAGAATGATGTTGTTGAACAGGATGTACTTCCTTTAGCAGACACCTTTTTGGGTCAGGTTTTTAATGAGGTCACTTTTTCTCCTAGTTTGGATCAATCAAGTATTGATCACAGTGATACTCTTTCAGCTACACAATTTCATAAAAATAATCAGGGTGCAGGGCTGAGCACATTTTTTTTTTCATCCACTAGTCCCGGACTAGTGACTTGGAATATTTTACTTGCCCGATTTCAAAAATGAATAGTCCGGGACGTCGGGCTATGGGATTTGCTCAGCCCTGAAGATGATTAAGATAGACCTGCAAGTCTTCCCTCCCATATTTCAACAGAGCTGCCCTCTCATGAGGAAAGTGCCTGTAGTCAAATGCTCTAAAGCATCTCAAAGGTTCTGCTTATGCCGCTCGTGAGGATCTGGCTTGAGTAAACACAATGCAACAAAATTGCTTAAAACACTGCTAAATGATCATACTGGCTTTCTTTTGTTTGACGTGTTTTGATTTGCCAATAATTTGGTCACTTAGCTCAATATGCAGTCAAGCGGTAACAGAACGTGCACATATGCAAAAATTATCACTGACCACATGTATGTGTTATACAGAATGTAAATGTATACATGAAGAGGGGTAGAATTAAGTATTCAGTACGCCCGGAGGGCATGATTGGCCAAATAAAGGTAGATATAGTGATTAAAGCACGAAAATAAGGACTTGCCGACTTTTATAAGAAGCACTTGTCTCGGACTAGCGACTTGGAAAATTTTACTTGCCCGACTTCAAAAATGAATAGTCCGGGATGTCGGGCTATAGGATTTGCTCAGCCCTGGGGTGATAAAAGACAAACACTAGTTGTCTTACAACAGGAAGATCCCGAGATCTCCTGTTTGTTTTCAAGGGCTATAAATGAAACTGAAGCCACACAGGAAGGAACTTGTTACTTCTTAAAGAATGGGGTCCTTATGAGGAAATGGAGACCACCTGAGGTACCCGCTGTTGACGAGTGGTCAGTTATTTATCAGATAGTAGTTCCTAGATCCTATCGTCAGGAAATACTTAGTTTAGCCCATGAAACTCTGTTGCCTGGTCATTTAGGAATAAATAAAACCGATCACAAGATCCTAAATCATTTTTACTGGCCAAAACTTAGAAGTGATGTTCCTAAGTTTTGTAAATCAAGTCATGCTTCTCAAATGGTGGGAAAACCCAATCAGAGGACACCCAAAGTTCATCTGTCACCTATTCCTGTATTTGAAGAATCGTTTGGTAGAATGATGGTAGATTGTGTCGGCCCTTTACATAAGACCAAGTTAGGCAACCAATTCTTGTTGACGAATAAGTTTGCATCCACAAGATTTCCAGAAGCTATTCCTTTGTGGAATATTAAAACTGAGACCATAGTGAAAGATTTGGTCAGGTTGATCACACTTTTTGGTCTCCTTAAGTCTGTACAATATCAGACTTTAGAACGTATGATTAAAACATATTATTATGAGATAGAGTATAATTGGAGCTTGTTGTTGTGGAACAGAAAGGGAATGGGATGAAGGTGTGCAATTATTGTTGTTTGCTGCGGAGGGGGGGGGGGTCAGTATGGGATTCTTTGGGATTCAGTCCTTTTGAACTAGTGTTTGGACATTCTGTACGGGATCCATTAAAGTTATTGAAAGAGGGACTTCATTTTGCTGAAGAGTTAGAATTAAATCTTCTGGATTATGTCTCTAAATTTAAAAATAGATTGGCAAAGGCTTGCGAGATGGCAAGAACTAATCTAAAATCTGTCCAGTCGAATATGAAATTAAGGTATGACAAACAAGTGAAAGATAAGAGTTTTCAGACAGGTGATAGAGTTTTGACTCTGCTACCCATACCCCAAAATCCTCTTCAGGCTAAGTATTATGGCCCTATACCATTGACAAAAAAAGTGAGTGATTTAAATTACATTATTAATACTCCTGGAGGAGAAAACAGAAACAACTTTGCCATATTAATATGTTGAAACAATATGTAGACAGAGATAGCCATATAAATTATCCAATTACTTTAGTAGTACCTGTCCCACACATTCAACATTTGAATGAAGATGAGAAATCAGATAGTGATGATTTCGAAGTCACTACTCTTCGCAATTCGGAAATTCTGGACGATCTGGACCAGAAACTTTCGCATCTACTGCCGACTGAGATTAACGAACTGAAGCAGCTGATAAAAGAAAATGAACACTTATTTCCAGATATTCCAACACGAACCAACAAAATTGTCCATGATGTCGAAATAGTAAATTCAACACCTATAAAGCAGCACCATTATAGGATGAATCCTCTCAAACAAGACTGTCAGAAGAAAGAAATTCTGTATTTGCTGGAAAATGACTTTATTGAACCAAGTAAAAGTAACTGGAGTTCACCATGTATTTTAGTGCCGAAACCAGATAAGACTTTCCGTATGTGTACTGATTACAGAAAAGTAAATAGCGTCACCAAGACAGATTCATTTCCAATTCCTAGAATTGATGACTGTATTGACAGCATTGGAAATGCCAAATACATCACAAAATTTGACCTATTGAAGGGATTCTAGCAAATTCCACTTACGGAGAGAGCAAAAGAAATTTCTGCATTCAGGACTCCAGATGGACTTTACCAATAGAAAGTCATGCCATTTGGGATGAAGGGTTCCCCAAGTTCTTTCCAACGTTTGATGAATATGATAACATCTGGAATAAGAAATTGTGATGCTTACATCGATGACGTCATCATCTACAACGACACATCGCAAGATCACATGAAAACAATAAAGCAGTTTTTTAAAGACGCGGCGAAGCGAATTTGACCATCAGTTTGAATAAAAGTGACTTTTGTCCTGCCTGTGTTACCTTTTAGGGCATGTTGTGGGACATGGACAAATAAAACCAATAGAAGTTAAGGTTATGGCTATTTCTGAGTTCCCTGTGCCTGACAAGCACATCAAGGGAAAGGAAAATTTGATCGCTGATTCACTTTCACGTGCATAACTTTACAGTTTGCATTGTTTTGTATATATGACTGTATCATGTATTATTTTTTTTGCAATTAATTACTTATATGTTAGAAGTATTTGCCAAAAGAAAGTTTTATTGTATAAAACATTTCTTTTCAAAAATGGGGAAGGTGTTACGGAATTATGTATCATTTCTTTTAAATAATGGTATAGTTTTATTAGTTTATGACCTCTGTATAATAGTCTAATAGGTGTCGTCTTGCAGAGTACACATATACGGTAATTTCAGTGTGACCCAGTACATTAGTCCTGGGAAAAATCAATATTGTCGGTTGAAGCATTAGTCATGTCACGTGATTCAGCGCGTGAGTTTTGAACTTGACCTGACCTTGTCCAAGAATGATTCATTTTGTTGACCAGAAGTTAGAATAAGATCACAATAGTAAGATGTTGATTTGAGACGGAATAAGTAATGGTTTTGTTTGTAAGACGCAGATTAAGAAAACTATAAATAAGATGTAATCGGAGCGTTCGTTATTCTTCTTGATAGTACGTTCAGCCTGAGAGGTCATAAACGAGATTGGTTCATTTTGTGTGGTATTCTGCTTCAGAGATATACAGTACATTTTGGATTTAGTACTGCTACTTCAACTTTAAGAATTATTCAGCTCCGTTGGAATTATCACAAACATTTCTAGAACTTGTGTGATATTCCATATTCACAAGGATTATTTGGAATTACTAATATTTGGATATAACTGATTCTTGTTAGTACATCAGCACAGTGGTATTTTCATTCAGAATATTCTCCATTCGGAATAATTTGGATTAACTTCTGGATCAGTGAACTTTAGAACAATTTAGGACTTTGAAGGATATTCTATACTGTAAGTTATTTTTAATTCTTTCACTTTGATTGTTTGTTGAAATATTTTAATATGTTAGGAAATTAAATATTTGTGTTTTAAATCTTGAAAGCTTGTTTGAGTCTTTTCTTTTGTTACATTAACCCTAGTCGTAACAGTAAGAACGTATGCATTCAGAGCAGTTTTTACTTGTAGCTTTTGGAGACGGAGAGAGGTTACAGGACATTTGTAATATGTATTGTTGAGTTACCCGATGATTGTGATCTTACTCATGTACATGGGCATTACTATATTCCATTATCAATTACTACCTCTGAATAAATCGTTCATTCTTGTTTTAATTACCATATCCATTGTCAGAAGAATCACATGGCTTTGCAGTGTTATTTACATGCTAATTAAATATGCCTGCAGATTTAGCCAGATCATAACAGTTGACACCAGCAGTAGATGCGATCAAATTAGTGAGGCTACCAATAGGAAAATGAGGCCACCTATAGGGTATTATAATAATCGATCCTGTAAAGCATGTTAATGTATGCAGTACTGTGTGATGACCTGTAATGCCAGGTGCTTGCTCATGTAAGTTTCTAAACCAGTGACATCTTTTGTTTTCGCTGACAGAAGTGTCAGAGCTTTGAGTTCATGAGCAAAGATCAAACCAAAATTCTGCCTAACTACAGGAAGTGTACGTGCACTTACTGATAATATACTGGGAATATAGAGGTCCTTGTATTTGCAAAGAAAACAACAACACAGCATACTAAATGGTCATCTTAGAATTTAAACTAAACAGAGCCTATATGGATATAAATATTGTGAATATTTAAACATAAATTATATACCTTTGAAACTGAAGGAGTATGGTATGTATTTTTAAAATTTCCATTGACTATTTTATTACTGTTTTATCTCTTTGACAAAAGCTTCAGCTAAACAGGGTCAGTAAAATACATTAAGCAAAAAAGCACAAAGAAAGGCTGATCTCTCTCTCTCTCTCTCTCTCATATCAGGGCATATTTTATTTCGATCACGAGGTGCCAGCAGAAAAATGTGCGATGGAATACCCATGTCCATGTCATGGTTATTCATTTTCTAACTTGTCTATTTCAATACACACATGTCAGCAAATTTAAAGAACATATATTACTAGTGCATGTTGCTTTAGCGCAATTACGTCTGATGCACATGAATTTAGAACTGATGATCATGTAAATATTTGGGTATCCTTCTAAATGTCGGGTCCTATATTTTTTCACACATGGTCTCTTCCCCAAAATTATAATTATTTTTTTACACATTATTTTTCATACTTTGAAAAAACCATTTATTTTTTCACGTACGGAAAATTACATTAAATGCAGTTAAAGCAATTTCAATGACATAATCCGTATATAAGTAAATTCAGAGTATAAGACGAAGCCCAGACTTCCAGGTCAAAAAGTATAGATTTATAGGTCAGCAAATATGGTAAGTGAGATTCATACATATTAATGAATAGATCATGCATCTTATTGACTGAACTTGTTACCACACTTAAGACCATATTTCTGAATCAGTTTGATCAGACTTGATAAATAGGTTTATAATATCAAAATGTCCAGTGAGTTTATTAGTATGAAGGCCCATGCAGATTAATGAGGTGATATTGCATCAGATTGGCTGAGTTTTTGACCACTATAGAAAATATATTTTGGATAGGATTTTGATTAAACTTGGTAAATAGGTTCATATCATCAAGATCTTGGATTAATATGATTATGATCTAAATACATGCATAGTAATGAGGTGATCTTGCATCGGACTGGCAAAGCTTGTCAACACTCTAGCGACTCTATTTTGATCAGGCTTGTTGAATAGTCTTATGTCATCAGGATGTTGAATGACTTTGATTATTAGCAAGATCTGTGCATATTTATGAGGTAATCTTGTAGCTGCTTGGCTGTTCATGTTACCATTATAGAGACTGAAATTCCATCAGATTTTGCTCAGACTTGGGAAAGAAGGTAATATTATCATGGTCTTACGTTCTGTAATAAGTGAGGTATGTGCGTATTCATGAGGTGATCTTGCATTGATTTGCTTAGCTTGTTATCTAGAGACCATATTTCTCATCTGATTTTGATAAAACTTGGTAAGTAGGTTTGTATCATCAAGATCTTGCACATGTTTGATTATGGACAAGATCTAGGCATATTCATTATTCCTTTATCTTAGGAAAAAACTTTTATCAGTCTATAGTAAAATGGGTAAAATTGACATGATATAAAGGTTGGGAGATAGTTTCAATAGGGTTATGTCTTATAATACTACATAAGCCTGTTTAGTGAAATGGTTAGCTGTATAGTTTATGTAAGCCAGGTGAGCAATCAGTCCCACTTTTTTAGGCCTCTTGTTAGTTAAATTTGTAAAATGTGCATCATTTTATTATGAGCAGACAAACATTCTATACAGGGATTTTACTATTTTGTGTATGTTTGAAATAACAATTATAATTCTCATAAGTGCTCTGAAATTTTTTCGACATGCAGTATCTGGCATTACCTTTAAAGTCTGAAAATAAAGTATTTACACATGTATTTGCAATCTGCCAAACTAAAAATCTAATTTATTGATCAATCCATAATAATTAAAACTACTAATTTTTTAAAAATACCTTTCAGTTTGAATATGCCAAAATGTACACATGCCAAGAGAACTTGTCATATGGTATTTCATTTTGTATGAATAATGACTTCATTATTTGGAATACAATTAGAATGTTGTGATTTGCACAAAAGTTGCATAGTTTCAGTCCATTCCTTTTGGGGGAACATTAGGTTTTAGATGAAAAAAGTTTCATTGTTTCAGTCCATTCCTTTTAGGGGAACATTAGGTTTTAGATGAAAAGAGTTTCATTGTTTCAGTCCATTCCTTTTGGGGGAACATTAGGTTTTAGATGAAAAAAGTTTCATTGTTTCAGTCTATTCCTTTTAGGGGAACATTAGGTTTTAGATGAAAAGAGTTTCATTGTTTCAGTCCATTCCTTTTAGGGGAACATTAGGTTTTAGATGAAAAAAGTTTCATAGTTTCAGTACATTTGTTTTAGGGGAACATTAGGTTTTAGATGAAAAAAGTTTCATCATTTCAGTCCATTTCTTTTGGGGGAACATTAGGTTTTAGATGAAAAAAGTTTCATCATTTCAGTCCATTTCTTTTGGGGGAACATTAGGTTTTAAATGAAAAAGTTTAATAGTTTCAGTCCATTCCTTTTATGGGAATATTAGGTTTTAGATGACAAAAGTGATTTCATAAATGACAACATGCAGGTGCCTATGTCCTGCCAGAAAATGGAGATGGGTCAGGGAAGAGACTTATAGTTCTTTTTAATGGTTCTTGTTAGAAGTAGTGTCACAGCATAACTTGACTATGGTTTGACAAAATCTTCCCAAACTTTAATGGATACTTCCTAGAGAGAGTCCCCAAAACTGTTTGTTTTGGTGACCTTCTTTTTTCAAGGTGAAAATCATGATTCATTACGAAATTTGCCATTGTACAGTTAGATGGCACCATCAAGAGAATCCCTTTAAAAACATATTTTATTGTAATTTAAAACAGGAGAAAAAGTTTTTATTGATTGATGGCATATTGTGCATTTTTTAGTGTCAGTTGATCATCACTCATTCAGATAAGCAATTATTCTTATCATTTTATCTTGATGATGATTGTAATATTATAATCAAATTACAAATGATAAATTACAGAGTTAGAGGACAGAAAAAGAAAAATCTTGTTTCATTTTACTTGCAGGTGGACTGGAGGGTGTACCAGGGTTTGCCAAGTTTATATATGACAGTATAATTCCAGCCTGTTTCTTGGCTCCTATGAGGGCCTCATTTGACATTCAGGATGGCCAGACAGCACTGGTGAGTATTGATTTCAGCCTGGTTGGTAAAATGAGCAGATGGAAAAAAATTAATTCCAGTAGATTTGCTCATACTTACTTTTTCTGTGTAATTGTGTTAATTGTGGAACTCTTTAACAAGGAACAAAAACAACCACGACAACAGTTAAGTTAATAATAAAGTCGCCTTGTGCACTGATCAATGACATATACAGTACAGCTCACGTGATTTTTCGGAACCCCACGCATCGCGGTGGGGGTGGAGAGGATTAAGAAAAACCCCTCCACCATCACTCCACGCCTCCTGACGGAGTTGTCGCGGAGAATAGCCCTGTACACCACGCTCCCTCGCGGAGTCGCATCCGATCACCACCGCGGAGTGGACGTGGTTTCGATAATATGGGCGTGGTGTACTGTTTATCACCCATGCAAGCAGAGGTTGAGACGGGAGGGGGGGGGGCACCGATTTATCTACATCGTTATCCCTCTGGGGAGCAATTTACTAACTTTTTGATACTGAAAAAAACGTAGTAATTCAGTTAATTATGAATATTTCCTTGTTCTAACGAAGATAATGTATGATACATAGTGCCAAATCATATTTTAGATGATGATAATGTAATGGCAATGCCTCGCAAACTGTATTAACACTACATTTGCGCAATGAATCTAATTTTTTTTTTCTTCAATACTATGTTATTGGAATCTAAACATGCATTCATATCCTTATTTCTTTTTCAGTAAGCGCAATACAAAATTGTAATGATCATATGAAAGTCAGTGATATTGTACTACCTGCAATGAAAAGAACGATAAACATCAAACAAATTAATAACAAAGCTGCAGTCATACCTGACTGAAGTGAAACAAAATCGCACAAGTTCCGATGGTTATTCCATGCATGAGTAATCATTCACATATTGTACGTTTTTTCCTGACATCCAATCGCTTAAATAAAGCATTATTAAGATTTCACATCGTTATTTTATTTTAAACTGTACTAATTTGCATTAATTACCAAAGTAGCGGTTTTTTAAAAAATCACAAATGGCCGCAAAAGGTCATCCTAGATACATGTAGTTGACACGTGCAAGTAACCTAGCACAAGAGAAGCCATCAGGACTGCTGATATTGACGTGTTAATTTCATGTGCTAACTGTTAACCTAAAGTACATTGATCTGACAAACTTGCGCATCAGATGAAATTAATGTTTAACTTTTTCTTTTCTTTTCGTTTTCCTATTGCATAATACAGAAAAATAAGATGAATAATTTTAGATCATTAACTCTTCTTAGTAAAGCCCCCCCCCCCTCTCTCTCTCTCTCATAAAATATGGAATCCAAATCACTACTGCACAAGTTATCGTAAACTGAAATGTGGAAAAGTTTGCAAGTGGTAAGAAAAGTAATACTGTACTAGACATTATAGCGTAATAGAGGGGGGAAAAAAGAAACAAATTTTCCCGTCGGTGGTTGGAAACTCACGACCTCGTGCTCCAATATCAAATATGTGTGTGTAACACACACTCTTATCCATTTGGCCAAAGTAACTGTAGCTGTAAAGCAATATACCATATACAGAAACATGCCAAACACTATTCAAAGAAATTAGTTTATTTCTTGTCTCAATAAGCAACCGCTCCAAAGTCACAAAGATAATGCTGCATACATTAATATCTGTGTACAAATAATTATAAGAAATAGATCAATATTACGATTGGATTACTGACATATCATTTCCATAAGATTTACTATTTTTCTATGATGATAAAAAAAATCTTTTTTATACTTTCCTCTTACAAAAATGAGCAAATATTAGGAAACATGCTGAGCATCAGATGAAATTAATCTTTAACTTTTTCTTTTCTGTTCGTTTTCCTATTGCATAATACAGAAAAATAAGATGAATAAGTTTAGATCATTAACTCTTCTTAGTAAAGTCCCCCCCCCCCCTCTCTCTCTCTCTCATAAAATATGGAATCCAAATCACTACTGCACAAGTTATCGTAAACTGAAGTCTGGAAAAGTTTGCAAGTGTTAAGAAACACGCTCAATAACCTAAGGCTCAAACAGTCACAAACAGGAAACTGCATTCTTTAATATCTGCGTAAAAATAATTTAAAAAGTATATTTTATTTTTATATTTTCGCCATAGGAAAATGAGCAAATAATAGGATACACGTGGAAATTAAAATCTCTGAACATCTCAGATTTTAGAATTTTCCATATTATTTTTCATTTCGGTAATAAGCCGAGTTCAGATTAATTACTAACAATTATCAAACTTCCGTTCTTAATGGCGGGACCATAAATGTGGCTATAAAGTACAACACGCTAAGTCAGATGGCTTCGTGTAATAAAAAAACACGGTTCCCAAGCTGAAACTTACATCATTCTTTGATGCAAACCCTTGTTAATATTTTACAACAGTGTTCACAATGGTCACTGCCTTGATTTCTGTAGAACATCCGCTTAAGTCAAGTCTTTATTAGGGAGAGACAATTGAATTTTCCAACCGTGGGGGGGACAATGCATGAAAACAATTGTCTTTCTCTGATTTTTGTAACAGATGTTAATCCGTTCCATATTTCACTTAAAATAAATAAATACTGTGATGAAAGAACAAAAAATATCCCGGTCGAAAAAAAACAACATATAAACCCCGTATATTAAATGGTGAGTCCCTTACAGTACACATGCAGTCATAATATTCAGCCTCGTGACTCTACTATTACTGCTTAAAGACTAAGCACGCGGTTTGCATTTCAGTGTAAATTCAGTGTTTTAGGTTTGTTGTTGTGGGGGGGGGGGGGGTAAGCAGAAGCGGATGTCAATTTGGATTTTAATTGTCCATATCTCAGAGAATTACTTTCCTTTGGAACAAAATGATAAATTTATTCTGCTTGAGAGGCTCAGCAATGTGTACTTCTCGTCAAGTCAGTGCATAAGTTTGTTCATATTTCTTTGAAATAAATTAAAATCATAAACTTATTGCAAAAGAAGTCGATCAACCTTTTATAAACAGTAATGTGTATTGAATATACAAGACTTTTGAAATTATTTTTTTATTGTCCAAATATATGATCGAAATAAAAACGACTGATTCTTCAGATGGTATCCAGTTGTAAATCACTCTTGACGTCTCCGTCTTTCCATAGGTGGTCTTCATTCATTGGCTGTTCAGATGTCAATCAGTAATGTCGACTAGCCCCTCCACGGTGGAGTTTATATCAGCATGCCTGCCGAAACCCGGTGGTGATTTGTAGGTATTTATGCCAATTTATGCCTCCACTGCGGAGTGCTATCGCGGAGCTAGAGTGGAGGGGATTAAGTACCCCACCGCGATGCGTGGGGTTCCGAAAAATCACGTGAGCTGTACTGTACATTGTCATTACTTTCTTCAAATAATTATGGCAGTTTATATAGGAGGATAGTGCATGAAAGGGGAGTTCTAATAATAGACTTGTAGGAACATTCATTTGAATCAGTGCTTATAAGTCCATTTAAACAGGGCTGATATCACATCCATTATGGCTACCATTGATAAAACTTACATTATTTTTTATGAAATGATGGACCAGATTTGATCTTTGAAATGTGTATTATTGATGGCAATCTGCCATTCAGTAAAGCCAGTTGAACAAAATATTGTCTAAAATTGTCAAAAACATCTCAAATAAATTTTGACCCAATTTGACTTCCTTGACTTTCTGCCAATGTATTTGTAATATATATTTCCACCACATCAGGTCAAAATTTTGAATTACAAATTTAAAAGTTGATTGAAAGCCTCCTGTAAATATAATCATACTTTGAGATAAAGCAATTATTCAGAATTCAAAGCAAACAAAAATTAGTTTTGTATTTTTCCTTGATGCTGTATTGTTTTTCCTTTCATTTATGTTATTTTTTGCAGGCTCTTAGGGAATGTGCATTATGTTTGAAAAGCATTTATGAGAATAGGGTAAGTGAAAGATAAGAATAATGAAATGGGTTTTTAATTAAATTTTAGGCAGTAGGGGCATTTTGATTAGCTTCTGTCTGTTCATCTATCCACCCATCTCCTTAGAAAGGTTTCATAAAAACCACTTTATATAGGCATGCAAATGTGGTATGCATGTTTATATGCATATATATTTTTATTTATATATATATATATATATATATATATATATATATATATATATATATATATATATATATATATATATATATATATATATATATATATATATATATATATGTGTGTGTGTGTGTGTCCTGATCAGATTTCCCAGCCAGTTGAGTGTTTTTTTTTTCTTCTCAGTTTTCTTTGTATTTTTTTTTGGGGGGGGGGGGCTTAGACTTTTTTGTGAAAATCTTTGCAAAATTAAAATAAAAAACTGCCTCCATATGGACACATGAAATTTAGATGCAAATGTAGATGATGTGATCAGATTTTGAGCTCTACAAGAATTTAAGCAATAGCCTGTCATCCATGGTCTAGCCTGATTTGGTTAAGTTTTACAGTTAGATCTGTTTCTCAGTCATTATTGACCACAGAGGAATGCAAGTTTATGTGTGCATGCATCCTGGTTAGTACAATGCCACTGTACCAAAATGTTGTCACAGTGACCTATATTTCAGGCCTCAGTGACTCAGAGTTGCAAAGTGCAGAATACTTATTTTTATTTTCCGATAAAAGCAATTTGCAATGAAATATAAGATACTATGTAGTACTTTACTGATAATACAATTATGTATAAAAGTAGTCACTTATTTACACATGAAAAAAATTACCACAACAGAATGGAGTTGAGCATTTCAGATCCATTTTTTATTTTAGTTCCATCATTTCTTATGCTCTTTTCTTTGTTGAAGTGGAACATATTTTCTTGTTTGTCCACTAGGGAGAAGAGATGTTGACATTTCTACAGAGGGATTACCTTCCAACTCTTCAGATGTCCCCCCAACAGATCACTGTGAGTTTCATTGGAACAGAAAGCAAATTATAAATGTAATGTACTGGCTAGGGATGTAACTCAATAAATGTTATATTGGTATGCAACTGTAACATGGCAGAACAAGTCACTGGTACTGATTACTTTGATAATGACAACAACCTTATGGAAGTCAACCTCAAATGATTTGAATAAAATTTCACAGTTCATTTAACATAAAGATTAGACAGTTGAAGCAGACTGTAACTAGAGCTGCAGATTTAGTGATCATATGTCTAGAATATTTTGAACATGATGGTACTTGGATAGTACATCCACATTTTGATGTGAAAAATTAAGTCAACTATTAGCATTTTCCAGTAGAAAAACATTTCCACAAATAATGTCATTCAGGTTTGATCATGAAAAGTGTCAGTACATATAATTTTATTCCAAGCATGAAGCCTGCATTGTTCACACATTATCTACTATGCAGCACCCAAAAAAAAAACTGTTCTGGAGTATAGTATGACAAATATACATACCATATATATTTGCATATAAGTCAAGTCCAACTGCAAACTGTACAGACCCAGAGCTGCCATCGCATAATGTGCCAGCAGATCTGGGTTAATGCAGTTTGTTGGAAGTAATTAATAGAACAAACAACATAGACCCTGATCTGCCGGCGCATAATGCGATGGCAGATCAGGGTCTATGTTGTTTGCAGTAGGACTGAACTTATCAGCAAGTATAGACAGTAAAGATGCTTCATAAACACCTGGAAAAATTAGATAATGTTATAGTATTAACCACAATATTTATCTGTTACACCTTTAGAAAGTTTCTTTGGATAGATTAAAGATACTTTTAATTTACTGACTGGCTACCAGGTTATCATGATTGTCTGCACATGCACACTTTACACATTAATTTTTTTGCACAAGTGTATGCCATAAGAAGACAGTGGTTGTACCTTTGTGTTGAGTATCACTTAAATGTATGCAAGTATAATCTATAATCTTCCAAACTCACCTTGAAAATGTTTATTAACACTCCAAGTCACACATGCGGGGGAGGGGGGGGCAGGGCGACTGTGCCTGAAAAATGTCACATTTCCACATGTAACGTCACGGCCTACTGCATGTAATTGTTACCATGGTTCATACAACCTTGAAAAGTCCTTGAATTTGAGGGCTTGCCTGCAGAACTCCTTGAGTTTTGAAAAAGTTGGTTTTATCCCTGAAAAGTCTGTGAATTTGTTGAAAAACTCCTTGAATACAAAGCACCAAAACTAAATAAAATGTCACTTTTTAAATTAAAAGTTTATGTTATTTTTTTTTTTCTCCAAAAATAATAAATAAATAAATAAATGTAATGGGATAAAATGAGTGGATTGAATGACACTCAGCATGGGTAGTTACCAGATGGAGTAGCATCCCTTTGCTGTAGTAGCACACTATGCCTGCCATAAGGTGGAGAGTATCCATCTGTCTGTTACCAGTTGGGTTTCTGTACAATACCTTTAGTTGTCCACCATCAACACTTGTCAGACTTTGTGGGTGGCTTGCACTTAAGGTAAGGAAGAAGCCTATTGATTTCAGGCTCAAAAGGTCTAGGTTAAAGTCACTCTGACTGAAAGAAGAAAAATGGTTTCTGCACAGCTACCAAACTTTGTGGATTGCTTGCACAAATGAACCCTATCAATTTCAAGGTCAAAAGATCTAAGACCAAGGTCAAGTACTGAAATAACAAAAATGTTTTCCACCCAACAACTCGAGTACTCCACCATCTACAGTTAACAAACATTGTGGATGATTTTCACTTGGGGTAAGTAAGAACCATATTGATTTCAGGTTAAAAGGTCAAAGATCAAGGTCACTCTGAAAGAAGAAAAATTATTTCAGCACAATAACTTGAGTTCATCATCATCAGCAGTTACCAAACTTTGTGGATGGTTTGCACTTGGAGTAAAGAAGAAGGCTATTTATCTTAGGGTCAAAAGGTCAAAGGTTAAGGTCATTGACTGAAGCAAGAAAAATGGTTTCCATACAATAACGTTAGTTCTATATCACAAGCCTGGCCCAAACTTAGTGGATGGCTTGCACAAAGGGTAAGAAAAAAACCTCTTGATTTCAGGGTCAAAGGTCAAGGTCACTTTAAAAGAAGAAAAATGATTTCCTGCACATATATTTCAGCTATTAACATAGACAACTATTAAACATTGGGTGTGCATATTAATGTGCCATTCACAGTATTCGTGGGGGGTGGGGGGGGTCTTCTAATTTTGTACCTATTTGTGCAGTGATAAATAAAGTAACAGATGGAAAAAGTTTGATTCTGATAAGAATCAATACTCCTTGAAACCTATTAGAAAACCTTATAAATGCCATGAAAAGTCCTTGAAAGTCAACTCTGTACGAACCATGATTCCTTATTTGACAACAGATATGATGTGAACTATAGTTCAACACGGCGGAGTGGATTTATCCTTCCAAGTGTTTCTGGAAAAGATACTTTACCAAATTACAGCGATCACTACAATCCTTGACACCATGAGAGCTCAGTTACTTTGAGCATATTAATAATGTTAGTTTCAGTAAGATGTACAATTTTTATCAGCTGACAGCCTATGCAGTGGAAATTCCTGTAGAAATTGGTTCCATCTTTAAAAGTTATTGTTAATAATTTGTTGCTAGGTATTATGGGTATGACTGGTATTAGCTCATCATTTGCAGATTTTTTTATTTTTGTAGGGGATGAACTAATGAAGTATAACATTGTACAGTTTTACGCACAATGCCTTGCAGAAAATTATCTGCAATAACTTGCAAAATGGCTGATATGAATAGGAATTTCCGCATTTGCTGTTGTCTGATATACATTATACTTCTGACTGAAATTGAAATTCATTTACCTGCTCAGAATAACTGAGCTCTTGTGGTGTCAGGGTTTGTGGTTACCAATTTTTAATTTGGTGAAGTATTTTTTCAGAAAATCTAAAAAGGGTATACCTATTCAGCTGTGTCAAAAAAGACTTTAATGTCCAATGTTGATGTGAATTTCTGATCAAGGGAACTAAATGCAAACAGCAGATTTGCTACTGAGCCAATGGTTTTGCCTCATTGAAGCGAGGTGGCCATTTGAGCTATGAACATGTGATTGGAACTTCTGATTTGATGTATGCATATGTTTATTTTGTCATCATTTTCATGCGGCTGACTTGAATAAAGGTTCATTCAACCAAAACAACCAATTTGCAAATCATAGGTTTTTTCAAAAAAGAATTTGCGGTTAATTTTGACTCACGATACAAAGACTTTAGTCTGTTGCCAAACGTCTAGAAGGAAACAAACCAAATAAATACACAAAAAATAGTGTTTAAACCAAGTTTTTCTTCTAGTGATGAAAAGAACATGTTCCATAATACAAACTGAGTGCTGCATAATTTATCTTTAAAAAAGTCATGCTAACTAGTAGCCAGCCAGTAGATATCCTAACATCGCTGTATTTGCCAGACATGTCCTACAGACAAGTTTAAAACTATCAAATGACTGTTTGTTAACTTGACATGTCAGACATCAGACATAAAGGTGCCCATAATTATCCCATGCATTTGTTTTGTTATTTTGTTTTCCCAATTGTTAATTTTGATTTTCCTAGCTCAATGAGATCACTTACACCAGTTATGCCTCCTGTCTGTCCTTCTGACTTTGGTTTCCACGGCATTACTGTACCAAAGCCTTTTGGATTTCCACTAAATTTGGCGTGCAGCTTTATATTTATTAGACCTTGAATTATCTCAATTACCAGCACTGCACAATATCATTTAGCAGATTTATGGCCCCAGACTTAACTGAACATCATTTCCTCAGCATAACTTTACCAAGTATTCTTGGATTTTAACCAGATTTAACATTCATCTTTATGTTGATAAGACCTTGAATTAATTTTATTTCAAGCTATCCAAGTCATAATTTACAGGAATTATGGCCTCTGATTGTCCTCCTGACTTTGGCTTCTGCATCATTACCAAGAATTGTTGGATTTCAACCAAATCTGGCATACAGCTTTATATTGATAATAATCATTTTGAAGAGTTATGGCGCCAAATTGGTTTCTGCAGCATAATTTTATTGTTGAGACCTTGAATGAATTGAATTTCCGGCATTCCGTATGATCATTTGAAAGAGTTATGGCCCCTTATTGCAAATCCTCCTAATTTTGGTTTCTACAGCATAATTTTTCTAAGGAATGTTGGATTACAACCAAAGTTGTTATGCAGCTTTATATACAAATAATGCCTTGAATGAATTGGATACCAGCATTCTACGTGATCATTTAGATGAGTTATGTTCCCTGCCTGCTCATTCTCTTAACTTTGGGGGTCCTGGGTGTCTGAGTGGTCTAAGGCATTTACTGTTACCAATCATTGACATCTCATCTCTGTCTGCATGGGTTTGAGTCTCGGGCTCAGTAAACGTGGGTATGTGAGAAAGCTTGCCAGTAGCTTCCTGTGGGTTGGTGGTTTTTCGGGGGGAGGGGTCTGGGTTCTTCCTCCACCAGATATACTGGCCGCCACGTATAGCCTATCATGTGCTGAAAAATGGCATTAAACCCACAACAACAACAATCTCTTAACTTTGGTTTCCCAACATAAGTTGCTGTTTAAAGCCCTTCTTAGGATATGCTGGTGAGCATGACCCTTGGTGATGCACCAATCACTAATAGCTCTAGTTTCAATTCATTTCATCTCTAGCAAAATTATGTTATTCAGCATTTGATGTATATTGTGATAATCATGTTGATTAACCCAGAAAAAAGTTCTGGAATCACTCCTGTCTGTTTGACTGTGTGAACCAAATAACTCGTGAAATAACTCAAATTGTTAAAGATAATTAATACAAGGAAGAAATGATGAAATATTGGTACTGGCTTGTCAATAACTTCAAGAGTATTGCAATAATGAATATTACTAATACTTTGTACTATGTATGTTATTGAGTTTTTAACCCAGCCTGCTTAGGCTTGCATCTCCATGCAGTGAAAACCCTAACCAGAAACAACCTCTTGGCAGGCCAGGACTAATATTTGATCAGTGCTGAAGAAAATCATTAACTTACCACTGTGGTGTGTACTATATAACATAGAAATATTCTTGATTAGTGATGTTTGTAAAAGGTTTGCATCATCTGATATCCCTATGGTTAAATCAGTTTTCTTAGAATTTTAGGTTGAAACAGTTGATGTTTTTTATTTCTTTTTTCTTTTCAGGAATTCTGTCAAACATTGCAGTTAGATATAAAGTTGTTTAGAAATTACTATAAGGTAAAGATTTTTGTAACTAGCAACACATCAACTGACTCTTCTTCTGATACATTACCTGATTATACTACAGTAGGGGAACATGCACTATCTCAGATCTAGCCCTCCCAAGTGAGAAAAGTTGTTAATGTCTTTTGTCTTGTGTTAGTAACAAAAGTGCTGAAATGTCATCAGCTTAGCAAGTCAGACAAGAGTGATTTCCTTTTGGATAGAGCGATTGGCATCAAATGCCACCATTCACCAGTAACTACTTCTACATGTGCCTTGTCATTCAAACACCCATCAATTTTGTCTTTTTCTCAAATACCAAGGAGTATCAGAAATAAATAATTTCTGCAATTTAACATAAATCTGCTTTTTTCCATGCTGAATAGATCACCTCTGAAATTGGTGTAAATTGGAGGTGATAATGGGGGGGTGGGGGGTGGCATGACACAAGGAATACTATCATAAATAATCAGTTGCTTATGAGTAAAACCCATACCTGCATTAACCAAGTGTACAGAGAAAGATGTATAAACATTTTTATACAAAACCCCCACCCCCTTTTAAGGCATTATGTTGTGTTACCAAATGTTGTAGATGGCTTGAACTTGGAGAAAGGAAGAAGCCAATTGATTTTTGGGTCAAGATGTGGATGGCTTGAACTTGGAGATGGACAGAAGATAAATGGTTTCCACACAACAATATTAGTTTTACGTCACATACCTGGACCAAACTTTGTGGATAGCTTACACATGGGGAAAGGAAGAAGTCTATTGATTTTGAAGTAAAATGGTCACAGATCAATGCCACTTTGACTGAAAGGAGAAAAATGGTTTCCGGACAATAACGTTAGCTTTGCATCACATATTTGGACCATGCTTTGTGGATAACTTGCACTTGACTTCAGGAAGAAGCCTCACAGATTTGGGGTCAAAAGATCAAAGGGCAAGATCACTGCAGCTGAAAGAAGAAAACTGGTTTCTGCACAAAAATTCTTTGTATGACTTGCACATTGGTTAAGAAAGAAGCCTGTTGATTTGGGGTCGAAAGATCAAAGATCAAGGTCACTGTAACTGAGAGAAAAATGGTTTTGGCATAACTTTAGTTGTAGACCACATACCTTGACCATTGTTTGTGGAGGGCTTGCATTTATGATAGGGAAGAGGCCTATTGATTTTGGGTTCATACAGTCAAAGGTCAGAGTAATTGTGGCTCCATGAAAAATAGGTTTTGCAGAACAGTTTTTGTCCTAGAGTAAGATCCTTGACCCAACTGTAGATGGCTTGCATTTAGAGTAATAAAGAAACTTGTAGATTTGGGAATCAAAAAGTCATATGTCATGGCTGGTAAGTCTGATAAGAAATTAATGGGTTCTGCACAGTAAGTTTAGTTCAATACTGCATACCTTGATCAAAGGTCAAGGTAATTGAGACTTGTTGGTCAATCACCTCCAGAGTCAATCATGCCCTACTAGTGTCTACATAGAGGACTATTAAGCACGGTAGGTGTATAATATTACCATTGTCCATCGTCTGTCTGTCCATTAGTACAAGCTTGTTATCAGTACTCTTCCTAAAGTACCTGGAGGATTGCCATGAAACTTTACACACACATTAATCCCAGAGTCTATTGGTCCTAAATGAAAATGCTACTGCTTGGACATATGGTCGCCACATCTTAAAAAATCTTGTTAATGCTATTCCTCCTAAAAAGAAAGTCATATGGACTTGGGGTTTTCACCAGAAGACTTCTTATGGGGTCTGGTTGGTCCTCAATAAAAATGATGTCAATCTAATATCCAGTATGGCCATCTTGAAAATATCACTACTCTTGAATGGATGGCCACATCAACATGGGATTTTCACCGAAAGACTTTTAATGATACCTAGTTGGTCCTAAATGAAAATGGTGCTAATCATATTCCAGTATAGTTGCCACAACAGCCATTTTGAAAATCTTGTTATCACTACTCCTGAATGGATAGTCATATTGAAATGGAGTTTTGACCAAAAGACTTCTGATGATGTCGAGTTCTTCCTAAATGAAAATGGTGCAATTCTGACATCCACTATAGCTGCCACAGTAGCAAATTTGAAAATCTTGTTTTCGTTCAAGAATTTCAGAGATGGTTTCACACTCAGCAGTTAAAAAAGAAGAAATGGTCTTATCTTGGATTCCTGCAAATTTCTTATGGACATTAGCATGTCAGTCCCTTCAAGGGACTCCTGTTTTACTGGTTAATATTCCTAAGCCAGCCAATATATTCAGCTGTTACATGTATTTAACATCATGTGACTGTTGGTGAAAATGACACTAAAGAGTAGATTGTGACTATTGTGGATTGATTATGACTAGAGATGTCAAAAATATTAGACAGTACAATCTTCAATTAAAATAAATGGTAGAGAATGTAAAAGATAAGTTTAGATGGGACTGGTTAGAGCGAAAAGTTACAATTACTGGGAAAGACTCTAACATGCTGCAGTACTGTTTAGGTGAAAACTATGATTTTATGAAGAGAAAAAAAAGGCATATTAAGATTTGGTAAGTGTAATTTTAGTGACTAACATTAGGTTTTAAACAATACACAAGTCATGGGTTCAATTAAAAAAAATTTTACATATAAAAAATTCTTCAGCATAATTGGGGAAAATCTCATCACAGCACACTGCATCAGCTGAGGTCTGAATTTGCCTACACAAATACCTCAGGAAGAGAGACTTGGGGGAGTTTGTAGGGTTGTGAAGAGTGGCCAATACCTGTATGTGGAGCTGCAAGGGGCTGAAACAAGGTATATAGGGGCACTGATAACCAACACTCAAGTACTGTGACTATGGAACAGTGTAACTGTAAGGAAGGCCCCCAATTTAATGAAAAGTAAGGATATATAATGATTATAATGACTGAGATAGGAAAGTGATATTAATAAATAAGCACCAAGTCTGTTGATTCAATATAACAGGATGCTGTTGAATGGCCCAATTCATTGACAAAGTCTCTGAGCAAAGCGACTAGTTCTCAAGATAGGGCTGTCCTAGCAGTAAAGCTAAACGTACGCCACCAGCCTGTCCTCATCCACAGCGTGCTGTGTGGATCCACAACTCTTCTGCCCGAGGGGCATGGCCTGGGAGAGAAAGCCTATGTCTCTGGGAGTGTGCCAGTTACCATAGGATCTCATACACTGGTCTCTCCAGTGATGACAAATTCTGCCAGTGCAACCAGAGGCCATCTACTACTTTGAGAGTGTTCCCTGGCTTTCCCAGAACGAGTTGAACTGGAATTTGCCTTCGGAATATGAGAAATTTAATTTTGATAAAAAGTGCAGTATGCAAACTTCTCTTGAGTTGCAGCATACTGGAAACAACACAAGAAAAGCATGTAAAATTAATTGAAGGTGGAATAAGTGATACAATGCCTTGAAAATCAAACTTATTTTGCTTTTTTATATGATCACGGTATTATTTTGATAAAACAAATGAAAATGAAAGCACTTGCAGTAACAAGATAATTTGGATTTTTTTTTTTTTTTTACACACACTGTCGTGTTTCTCTTGTTTGACAGTATGGAGTGTAACTTCACAGCAACAATGCCTTGAGAAAACTGGAAAAGTTACAAATGAACACTCTTGTGTATAAAACAAATATCTACAAAATTCAGGACTCTATCGGGGTCAAAAATGGACCATGCTTCCATTTTCATGCCATTACAGTATCCACCAGCTGGAGTTTGTCTACAGGTACCCCATATTGTGATGTTTGTGAGAGACTTGTGTGTCTCCTGGAATACTGGCACCTAGCAAGGGTTGATTGAAGGCTGAAATCACTATTCAGCTGAAACATGTCCCTGGCAGCCTGACTCAGTGAAGCTTGGCAAGATGTTGATTTTCTCTGTGACATGGTGGTATGCACTTCTGAAGATTTTGTCAATGTGGCAACAGACATTTGTAATTCAGTCAACTGTTGCTTGATAGCTGCCATGTCTGCAATGTTTGGATCACATGCTGCATCAGCTGTTTCGAGGTCACAGGATAATGATGCTCTAGCCATGGATGAATCTCCTGTCTGTTGCACATTATCTTTGTACAGTTGAAGAAGATGCTTTTTCCAATTGAAACTGACACTCTAATGTTCCTTTCAGCAAATTTTTTTTTGACCAAATTGGATGCAGTCCAATTTTCTGGAATGTCAGCTAATGTTCAAGTTGCAGTGTTTAAGTCCTGGATATGCTCTCTGCTGATCACACAATTGACAGTTTTTCTAGATCAATGAGAAGCCATTGTTGTCCAAATAAATGTATGATCCCAGAAGAGGGAATTAAACATGTAGTATTGTTAAGCAGAGGAAGAGAAGATAATACTTTGCAAATATAGCGTTAAGTTAAATACAGCATCCACATAAAAAAAACACATCTCTGCAAGCATAGCATGTTTGCTGTATGAATGTAAACAATACTGATGCAGTGTTTGATCACATGCTTTTACCCAGTCATCTGATTGGCTCTAAAGGACAACATTTCTATAATTAGTTACAAGCTTATTAACATGTACTGGCTGACAATGACATGTCTGGGCAGAGACCCACAGTAAACACAGATGGTCTTATCAAGGGGCCAGAGAAGGATGCACTGTGTACCATTTAAACTACATTTAATCAATTAAATTATAATTTTTAAAAATTTTCAAAAAATTTCTGGAAAAGCTGGATTTTAGACTAAAATTGTTCAGTTTATTTTTGGTCTGACAATTCCAGGTAAGATTCATCTTTTGGTGCCTCCATAGAAGTCTTCCATCTTCTTTACCCAATGTTCTGTTCTCCTCCTGCACTGTCAGTGGCCTTGTATAGAATTCCACCATCCATTGACATCTTAACCAAAAAAGACCAGTGTTTCTTCAAACAGCTGCATTTCTTCAAACCGCTATCACCATCTGGTCTAGGCTGCTGACACCTTGAACTGCTCTGAGAGGTAACAACAAGGCCCCAGTGTCAAAAGGCCTTTCTTCTCACAACAACAACTCCCCTCCAATTTTATCCTGGCATTTTAAAAATTTCTCTTGCCAGTTTTCTACAGTCGTGTCCCTGCCATCAATGATGATATCACAAGCCTAAGTATGTTGAAACCGTCTTCAGTACACATGGATCAGAAACCTTTCCAAGAAATGCAACAGCTTGCTTGCAGCATTGTAGCTATTGTTTCCATACTCAATCTGGTCTCCATGGCTATTTTTCAGCATGCCAAGTATAGCCTAGATCCCACAGTTGAGATCTTTAGGAATCGGTCTCATTCATGGCTCATGTTCTGAGCAAGGCATCCAAAAACTTGCTTCCCGATTTCTATGCTGCTTCTGTTAACATAGAGCTTGTGGAGAGAGACACCTTTCTGTCCATGGATCAGCACAAGGCAGCCCCTAGTTCCCAGCCTTAGTCAGGAAGCAGGCTGCAGGGCCCAGCAACCGAAAGCCCTATCTTTTCTCATGAGGGACCAGAAAAATAGGAAGAACCTCACTATTGCACTCCTAATAGGATAACCCTCCAGTAAACCTTACTCTTGGCAAGGGCCCAGTTCCCCTAGAGCAAGAGATCAATCTATTTTGGCCCATTTTCTCCACCACCTCCACCCTGCCGACCTCCTTCCCACAGAAAATGATGCCATGCTCATGGCACCCTCTTCCAACATCCTTGTGGGAGGAAGACTTCAACATTTCACTATAGATTCTCTCCTTAAGAAAAGGGCAACAGTAATTGTTCACAAACAATTGTACCAGGAGTCAACTCACAACACATATGAGCACCGAAGCTCAGGATAGAGACACCAAGGTCCATACTCAGGATCATGCCTTGAACATCATCCTCATTGTGTCTTCTGTCCTCTTGCAGTGTCAAATATCAGCTCAGGACTCCCATCATGTCTTCAAAATATGGCTGCTGATCTTCATGTCCTGCACAGCCCACATACTAGACTCATGTAGATGATCCATCTACCTCACTGGCAGCCAAAACTTTGTCAACTGGACCAAATGATCAGAACTTCGAATTACATGAGGCTCCATCTCAGCAAATCGGTGTGCCCATCTCCTGCCTTCCTTCCAAGTGAGCAGGGGTTGGTCCCATAAGGAGCAGCACAATCAAACCAGGATTCTACTCACCTCCTGAAGATGAAAGACATTGTGAATGTCATTTGATATTGGCAGGAGATGCTGTCTGGAAGGGGCATTCTGTTTCTTTCCGACAACTCTGTTGTAAATTATTTCCAAAGACATGGGAAAACCAAGTCCTCAGATCTCTCTCTTCTTGTTTGGGATTTTCCAAGTGGTGTAATCTTCAACAAAGCCACATTCCAGGCAGGCAATTCATGCAGAATGCTCCATTTTCCCCCAGTTTTAATCAAATCTGCACCCATCAGGGCCAAACCAGAGAGGACCTGACTCTGACGAGGTAAAACACAAAGCTGCCAACTTTCATTTCCCCATCTCAGATTTTAAAGCCTGGCCAGCCAATGCCCTTTTGCTGATTTTTGGAACTATCATTTTGTGTGTCTTTTCCTCACATTTCCAAGTTCATTCAGAAGGCAATGGAATCCATGTGCAAACTAATCCTTATTTCTCCCCTTAAGTTGGAGAAATCATGGATATATGAATTCTTGAATCTAGCAGCCGAGATTTCCAGGAAGATCCTGATATCTCCTGATATATGCCTGCTGAAACAACCACACATGCAGGTTTTCTAAACCAACCTGAAAATGCTGAACATGGGACACCTGGTTTATATCCAATAAACCCTCAAAAAGAAACATTTATGTGAACAAGTGGTGAGCACAATTGCTTGAGCAGATAGGCCCACCACTTTGAAAGCATATGAGGGGAAATGGAATATTTTTCCCAGTGGTATTTACCGAGAAACATATCTCCTTTAAAATCCTCTGTACCACAGATTGCTAACTTCCTCATGTGGTTTCCATGGAGATGAAGTTAAACTCCATCACAACCAGTGGCTGTTGTTCCATAATTTCTGTCATGCTTCGCCATCATGGAATGGAGGACATAGACCAGTACAAAGAACTCTCCAACCTTTTTGCCAACTTCAATTTTTGTCTTGACTGAAGGCCTTGGTCCTTTGTCCAATATGGAACTTGGCTCAGATTCTGATGTTAAACAAGTCACTGCTCGAATCACTGTCTAAAGCCTTGCTGACTAACCTCTCATATAAGACCTGCTTCCTAGTCACCCTAGCCTAAGCAGGGAGAATTAGTGAAATTCATGCCTTATCAGCTGACCCAAACTACTTTAAGTTCTGCCACGATGGTTTGGTTTCCCTCATGATGGTCCCTGTATTTGTTACCATGTACAGGCTCCTGATCATATGAAACCTGTCTTTTGTTTTTAAACGTCTGTCTTCATTAGACCCTTCTTCACAAGGGTGTCTTCAGGATTCTATCAGGCATTGAAATGGTATCCGAAACAGACTGAGCTAATCAGAAGAGAGAGATCTTGCTTATTCTTACCTCTCAAAGAAGGAAGGGATGATATTTCCACTCTTTGCTCCTGGATTCATTTAGTTATCCACTTGGCCTACAAGTAAGTAATCAAGTCCATAACAATTTCTTATGCATTTTGGCTTATGAGATTAGGGTAGTTGCTGTCAATCTTGCATTTGAGCAAAACTGCTCCCAGACTGACATTATTCAAGCCATGAGATGGAGGTCTGATACAACATTCTCCAGCTTCTATTTGAGAGACCTTACCTTCCCAGGCCACTCAGCAGTTTTGTAATGACATGGGTTACTCTTCTGTTTGATTTATGGGAGCAAAAATTATTTCCTAAAGAATGCAATTTTTTATCGATCTGTACTATCCTTTGCCTTTATCTCACACAAGACTTGAAGTTGCTTCTCATATGTTAGGAAACTGGAGTCAGAGCCAGCTCCTGTGTAAGATGTAACTCCGACCACCCCTTATTCTCCTGACGTATTAAGATCCTGTAATGTATCTGAAGAAGAAACCAATTTTTGGAGTAGAATTGTTCTTTGTATAATACTTACCTGCTCATAATACAGGCATACCCTACTAAGCTCTTCCCGCTGTTACAATAATGCAGTTACAGTAACTTGCAAATGATGGGATTTGGTACTAGTTCCTCTTTCCAAGGGGAAACCACTCTCCTCAGACTTCTGTCTCAGTAAGCAGACACATTTTTGGCACTTTAATTGCTAAAACTAGCATAAATACATTAAAATCTTTTTACTCACTTGGAAGGGTTGGATTTATAAGGTCGTGGAGGTTATTCTAACATATTATGATTGGGTAAGCATTATCAAAGAAATATTTTACTCCAGAAATTGGTTTCACATACAAAAGTTTACAAAAGTATTAAAGGTTACAATTTATTTATGAGGAAAATACATTTTTAGCTCTACTGTGTATAGACCATGAGAGCT
Organism: Margaritifera margaritifera; assembly: GCA_029931535.1. Lineage (NCBI taxonomy): Eukaryota > Metazoa > Mollusca > Bivalvia > Unionida > Margaritiferidae > Margaritifera > Margaritifera margaritifera. Next base: position 1,381,387 of record JAQPZY010001566.1, on the reverse strand, counting down.
TATGACGTCTGTTGGCTGTTGTGTTTAGTCCGACGTCCATCCGTCCATTAGCACAAGTTTGTTATCACTACTCCTAATAAACTACTTTGAGGATTGCCATGAAACTTTACACACACATTCATTCCAAGGTCTAATTGGTCCTAAATGAAAATGGTGCTGCCATCTTGAAAATCTTGTTATCACTACTCCTCCTGAACAGACTGTCATATTGACATGGGGTTTCACTAGAAGACTTCTTATGATGTCTAATTGGTTCTCAATGAAAATCTTGTTATTGCTACTCCTCCTGAGTTGATTGTCATATCAACATGAGAGTTTCACTGAAAGACTTCTTGTGATGTCTAGTTGTTTCTAAATGAAAATGATGCAGATCTGACATCTAATATGGCTACATGGCAGTCATTTTGAAAATCTTGTTTTCACTACTCCTCCTGAATGGAAAGTCAGATTGACATGTGGTTTTCACCAGAAGACTTCTTATGATGTCTAGTTGGTCCTAAATGAAAACAGTTCAGCTTGGACATCCAATATGGCTACCCCAATGGCCATCTTAAAAATCTTGTTATTTCTCCTGAATTTTTTAATGGTCATATCAACATGGGATTTTCACTAAAAGACTTCTTATGATGTCTAATTGGATCACAAATGATAATGGTGTTGATCTGATGTCTAGTATGACGATCATGACAGCCATCGTGAAAATTTTGTTATTGCTACTACTCCTGAATGGAAAGTCACATAAGCATGGGGTTTTGACCAGAAGACTTCTTATTATGTCTAGTTGGTCCTTAATACAAATGGTGCCACCCAGACATCCAATATTTCCACCATCTTGAAAATCTTGGTATCGCCAACATAATTTGTGCATGCCTTGTAATCTTTGGACATTGTTTCAAAAGAATTTATTTATACACTTGTGTTTTTGGACACAATTATAGTTCTCCAGTGATACAGCAAGATGGAGAGACTAAAATAATTTTCAGAACATGAGGTACAGTACAGCTCACGTGATTTTTCGGAACCCCACGCATCGCGGTGGGGGTGGAGAGTGAGTGGAGAGGATTAAGAAAAACCCCTCTACCATCACTCCACGCATCCTGACGAAGTTGTCGTGGAGAATAGCCCTGCACACCACGCTTTCTCGCGGAGTCACATCCGATCACCACCGCGGAGCGGACGTGGTCTCGATAATATGGGCGTGGTTTACTGTTTATCACCCATGCAAGCAGAGGTTGAGAGAGAGGTGGGGGGGGGACACCGATTTATCTACATCGTTATCCCTCTGGGGAGCAATTTGCTAACTTTTTGATACTGAAAAAAACGTAGTCATTCAGTTAATTATAAATATTTCCTTGTTCTAACGAAGATAATATATGATACATAGTGCCAAATCATATTTTAGATGATGATAACTTGATGACAATGCCTCGCAAACTGTATTAATACTACATTTTGCGCAATGAATCTATTTTTTTCTCTTCAATACTGTGTTATCGGAATCTAAGCATGCATTCATATCCTTATTTCTTTTTCAGTAAACGCAATACAAAATTTTAATGATCATATGAAAGTCAGTGATATTGTACTACCTGCAATGAAAAGAACGATAAACATCGAACAAATTAATAACAAAGCTGCAGTCATACCTGACTGAAGTGAAACAAAATCGCTCAAGTTCCAATGGTTACTCCATGCATGAGTATTCACATATTGTACGATTTTTTCTGACATCCAATCGCTTAAATAAAGCATTATTAAGATTTCACATCGTTATTTTATTTTAAACTGTACTAATTTGCATTAATTACCAAAGTAGCGGGTTTTTTTAAAATCACAAATGGCCGCAAAAGGTCATCCTAGATACATGTAGTTGACACGTGCAAGTAACCTAGCACAAGAGAAGCCATCAGCACTGCTGATATTCACGTGTTAATTTCATGTGCTAACTGTAAACCTAAAAGTACAACAGCAGCGCTTCTGCGGGTTTGTTTTCTTTGCCATAGATCTGACAAACTTGCGCATCCGATGAAATTAATGTTTAACTTTTTCTTTTCTGTTCGTTTTCCTATTGCATAATACAGAAAAATAAGATGAATAATTTTAGATCATTAACTCTTCTTAGTAAAGTTCCCCTCCTTCTCTCTCTCTTTCTCTCTCATAAAATATGGAATCCAAAGCACTACTGCGCAAGTCTTTGTAATCTATTACTATTAAAAAACTTTTTTTTTTTTTTTTTTTTTTGGGGGGGGGGTGTACATGCTTCAGTAAGAGTTTAAGTATTCCATGATTGGCTAGCTTTCTTCAATTAGCGGCCGCCTCATTCACACTAAGCCAAAAAAAGATGTTCCTGCCATTAAAGTTTTTCGTGATTCTGCTTATGTTTTGAAGAGTTTTTCACTAAAGCGAGTTTCAAAAATAACGCTAAAATGCTTATTAATGTTAACCAAAATTTTTCTTTTTCGCTGCTTGACATGTCGACATTTTTAGTCAGTCAGAATTAAAATATTAAAATCTGACTGATTATAAATCTCGACGTACACAAACTGAAATCCGGAAACGTTCAATAGTGATAAAAAAGTAATAACTTGCTAGACATTATAGCGTTATGGAGCAAAAGAGAAAGAAATTTTCCCACCACTGCACAGGAACTCCCGAGCACGTGCTCTAAAGTCATGTGTGTGTTCATGGGCATCCGCAGGAATTTTCGGGGAGGGGGGGGGGGCGCCGATGTAAAAGGGATTTTTTTCTTTTAAATCAGGGCGGGACAAGGCACAGAAACACGCTCAATAACCAAAGGCTCTAACAGTCACAAACAGGAAACTGCATTCTTTAATATCTGCGTAAAAATAATTGAAAGAGTATATTTTATTTTTATATTTTCGCCGTAGAAAAATGAGCAAATAATAGGATACACGTGAAGACAATACATCCATGCAAAATGCTCTAAACTTGTTGGAAATTAAAATCTCAGAACATCTCAGATTTTAGAATTTTCAATATTATTTTTCATTTCGGTAATAAGCCGAGTTCAGATTAATTACTAAAAATTATCAAACTTCCATTGTTAATGGCGGGACCAGACCATAATTGCGGCTGTAAAGTACAACGCGCGTTAAGTCAGATGGCTTAGTGTGATAAAAACACTGTTCCCAAGCTGAAACTTACATCATCCTTTGATGCAAACCCTTGTTAATATTTTACAACAGTGTTCACAATGGTCACTGCCTTGATTTCTGTAGAACATCCGCTGAAGTCAAGTCTTTATTAGGGAGAGACAATTGAATTTTCCGGGGGGGGGGTAAATGGGTAAATGCATGAAAACAATTGTCTTTCTCTGATTTTTGTAGTAGACGTTAATCCGTTCCATATTTCACTTAAAATAAATAAATATTGTGATTAAAGAACAAAAAATATCCCGGTCAAAAAAAACTAAACAGCATATAAACCCCATATATTAAATGGTCAGTCCCTTACAGTACACATGGAGTCATAATATTCAGCCTCGTCACTCTGCTGTTACTGCTTAAAGACTAAGGACGAGGTTTGCATTTCAGTGTAAATTCAGTGTTTTAGGTTTGTTGTTGGGGGGGGGGGGGGTAAGCAGAAGCGGATGTCAATTTGGATTTTAATTGTCCATATCTCAGAGAATTACTTTCCTTTGGAACAAAATGATAAATTTATTCAGCTTCAGAAGCTCAGCAATGTGTGCTTCTCGTCAAGTCAGTGCATAAGTTTGTTCATATTTCTTTGAAATAAATTAAAATCATAAACTTATTGCAAAAGAAGTCGATCAACCTTTTATAAACAGTAATGTGTACTGAATATACAAGCCTTCTGAAATAATTTTTGTATTGTCCAAATATGATCGAAATAAAGACGACTGATTCTTCAAATGGTATCCGGTTGTAAATCACTCTTGACGTCTCCGTCTTTCCATAGGTGGTCTTCATTCATTGGCTGTTCAAATGTCAATCAGTAATGTTGACTAGCCCCTCCACGGTGGAGTTTACATCGGCGTGCTTGCCGAAACGCGGTGGTGATTTGTAGGTATTTATGCCAATTTATGCCTCCACCGTGGAGTGCTATCGCGAAGCTAGAGTGGAGGGGATTAAGTACCCCACCGCGATGCGTGGGGTTCCGAAAAATCACGTGAGCTGTACTGTATGGCTTGCTTTTCATCAGAAATTGTCTCGACAGGTGGTTGTTGAAAATTGGGAGATCCTTTGAAACTTGAAATTACTATAAATATTTCCGTCAGGGGCCCAAACCCAGGCAGAGAGGTTTTTGTGTCATGTTCTTTAAGTAGAAGACTCATTTCATCAATATTGGCCTTTATGCCTCTGCAATTCCACTGTATTATGGTGTCAGACATCACATTTATGGAAGTGGTGGATTTATGGGACTTCTAAGAGGTTTCCCTGGTGTAGTAACATGGGGCTCTTCAGTTTCCATACTCTTTAGACTTGAGACCATTTTTTTTAAAAGAGTGGTGGCTATAATCTAAAAAATTTCACACCCTACTACAACAACTCAAATAATAACTCTGCAGGAGGAGTGTCCGTGATCATAAATAACAAAACTCCTGACAGCCAAATTTATCTCAATACTACATTACAGGCTATAGCTGTTTGTGTCTCTATACGCGAAACCCTTACACTTTGTTCAATATTTCCCCAAGCACCCAAATTGGTCAATCTGATCTTGACCATCTTGGCAAGCTGTTACTAGTACCATTTGTTCTTCTTGGTGATTTTAATGGCCACCATGCCATTTGGGGCTGCAAAGATACCAACAAGAAAGGGAAGAAAATAAAAAATTGGTTTGCCTTTTTTTTTGTCTGGCCCACATTAGTGGCAAGTGAGACATAGCAATCACTTCTCCTCTTCTGGCAGCAGCAGCATCAACAGTTTGTTTAGGCTTCGCTTAAAGTTTTTCATTTGCATATATTTCCTAAACCCCATGATAGATTCTCATCATACTTTCCATGATATATGAAGCTAAGACAATTCATTCTGTAACAGGCTTGCTTAGCCTTTTTGGCCTTGGTTTCAAGGTCTCATGTTTTACAGCAATGCTATGATGGATCTTCTTCATACACTGGATAAATCATTATGAAGCAGGAGCTATGATAGCCCAGTGGGTAGAACTTCGGACTTGTAAACTTAGGGTTTACTGGTTCAATATACCCACCTAGGCCAGCTCAGGTAGGCTGCCTCGATGTGTCCTTGGGGAAAGTCATTTAGCTCCTATTTCCTCTGCATGATATAGCTAATAATGTGTTTAATTTTTTTTTAAAAAAACATTATGAAGATAAGACAGTTCTTTCTGAGATATGCTTCTTCAACCTTTTGACCTTGGGTTCAAGGTCGTACATTTTATAGTGATGCTTTGATCATGAACTCACCTGCAGGCGATGGCCTTCTTGTAATGACAAGTCTAATATCTACCTACCATCTAAACTTGCTTACAAGTCAAGTCCAACTGCAAACTGTACAGACCCAGATCTGCCATTGCATAATGCACCAGCAGATCTGAATCTCTGCAGTTTGTAAGAAGTAATCAGTAAAACAAACAACATAGACCCTGATCTGCCTGTGCATTATGTGACAGCAGATCAGGGTCTATGTTGTTTGCAGTTGGACTCAACTTATAAGTGAGTATATATGGTACATCCTCAGAATCCTTCTCATCCTTACTACTATAACAATTGTTTTTGCAGTCATTTTTCATGAAAGCCAAATCTTGACCATAAGTGTTGGTGGTCATTGGGGAGACTGGAATGACATGGTGGAGTTGTGTGAGACTTTTCACAGGAGGCTGTCTGATTGGATTGACTGTAGATGTCTTCCACTCTGATCTACTTAAACATCAGGACAGAGTTACTGGTCCAGTTCACATGTCCATCAAGAAAACCTAACTTTCTGTGGTCTAGACAGTGTAGACAATACATACAAACTGTGGATACAAACAAGTACGGAATCAGTTTTTGCATCTGTAAGAAATTGTACAGATCAACCGTAAATTCTTGTTGATAATTTTTTATTTTGTTTATTATTTTTGATAACAATGTAACAACACTAATATCCAGACAAATTCACGAAAAGGGACTTCCCCTGGACACAGCGGATAAAAGCTTATTTTTCTCTTTTTGGATCAATAATTTCATTTATAATTTTAATGCTTGGCAGCCTGTTTTATACAGACAGGTGCATAATTGTTCTTTTACAATTTGTTAGCTCCTTTGGCTATAAGGCCAAGTGAGCTTATGGTATGGCCTTGCATCCACCATGAATTGTCTGTCCATCAACAATTGCTTGTTACCACTCTGGAGTCAATAATTATGATCTGATTTCCATAATCAAAATCTCAGACAAGTTCAATAATGAGCAAGATCCATTCTTATTAAATACTCATTTTTTTCTCCATTAACTTTGCATTGTCAGAATCGTGCAGTATGAAGAAATACTGCACGACACGTGTCTAAAAATAGTATCGCATGTTAGGAACTACTTTTTATTGTAAACAAACAATGTACACAAATGTAGCTGACACCGGAGCTTTTGTTTTATTAGATTTGTCTGTGGATGAACTAAGCAAGCTGTTTGAGAGTACAGATGATAAAGGAGAACTACCTTTTCTGAATTCCTTACTTTAAAGTAAATTTTACAAATATAATTAAATTCCTGAAGTGATTTTGTCCAAAGAATAGAATATGTTCATTAGACTTGCTTTCTCTGTCAGTTACCATATAATATACCCAGGTTAGCAACCTTGAATTGAACCTATTTTACTACTTAAGAAAAAGTACCTCAGCGTAATGTGCCATTAATATTTTCTTAATTTGGCCTCACACTGACCCTACCATACTGTTATAAAATTAAAATATATGAAAATGATTTCAAATTTTGTTTTGTATCAACTTTCAGTTTGCTTTGGATGGAAAAGATAATTTAAACAGGAATTTGTTTGGATTGTAAAAATAAGATTTGAGTATTCCACTCAAAACATGTCAGGAAAAACATGAACAGTACACTAGGCCAACAGTAATGACTTCAGGTGCAGTGTGATTTGTCAAACAAATTGAACCCATTTCGTCCATTATAAATAAAACAAATCTGACAGTCAAATAAATGTTTGATTAAAGTTATATTATTCCCAACCTACTTATGGCTTATAAGGTTGGAGTTTATCTCTGTTTCCACTGAATGTAGTGACTTTGGGTGCATTACTGTTCTCATGGAGTGAAGTTACTTTGGGTGCATTACTGTTTCCATGGAGTGTAGTTACTTGGGGTGCATTACTCCATCTAGATATAACACCAGTTCATTGTAGGTTGATAGTACACCTGACAGATGCTGGGTTAACTGGATGTATGGAGGTTAAGGGCCTTGCTCAAGAGCCGGATTTGAATATCTCTGATCCTGCCCACCACTAGACTGTTCTGCTTCTCGCAGTTGCCCATGAAAACAGTATGATAGATTCCCTGTGGTGGAAAGTTTACCCTATCCCAGGAAAAATTTGGACATGGAAGAGCTTCTTCCTTCCAGACTGTAAACATGGCTGTCAACAGTGTATGAGAAAATTGTAGACCTGATTAAAACAAAAACTTGAATATGCATTAAAACATGACTACATTGATAGAAATGACTAGTTGCAAATGCAAGAAGATCTACATGATAGGATCTCCCAAACATCTGCGATTAAGCAGTTACTATCTGGATTAATTTTCTTTCCATCATATTACTTGCTGAAAGCTTGTCCAAGTGACCGGTGTGATATTTCTGCAATATGTATATATATATATACAGAGAGAGAGCTTTCGTTTCCCTCATACTCTGATTTGTTTTGTATCAACTTTCAGTTTTCTTTGGATGGAAAAGATAATTTAACAGGAATTTGTTTGGATTGTAAAAATAAGATTTGAGTATTCCACTCATAACATGTTAGGAAAAACATGAACAGTACTGCTAGTAGTAATTTATTGCTTTTGAAATATCAGAACTCTGCTTTCTTTTGCTGTCGGTATCTTCATTTTGTATTGTTTTCAAATTAAGAAGAGTCACATATATCACCAGCATTTAAGAATTCCACTGGACTTTCATTGAGAGAGTTATCCAGAGGATTAGTCTTTGATGGGTTATGTTCAAAATCATTTTATGAATCATAACTGGTCGCTTCTGTTGATATAATTTTTCTGCTGCATTTTGTTTCATTGTCTGTAAAACATTTCGGTATTGGTTGTCTTTTTGTCTTTTGTTGTGTGATCCTCTCCATTTCCAGCTTTTATCTTGGATGTTCAAATGCTTTTTTGATTTCATTTTTTCCCAAATTCCCATTGCACTTCATCATCATCTGTTAGTGATTGGTCATCTTCATTTTATTGGACTTGCCATATTTTCATTTGAACTGGTAGCAGAAAAGATTGCATTTGATGGAGTGTAGTCACTGTCACCATTTGCAAAATGCTGATGTTCCCTTTTCCCTTTTAGAGGCAAGTTTCCCATTTCATTGTTGCAAGTGGTAATTCAGTATCAGATTCCTCTAAACTAAAGAAACATAACTTTTGTTTACTTGTATTTTTTCCTCTTCAAGTGCTTACATTAGATTCAGATATTTTGGATTTTTGGTCTAGCAAATAATATGCATTTAGACCTTCCTTCTCTGAATCAACAGATTCTAAAGCTGCTATAACTTAACGAACTTCATGGTTGATGTAGATTACATCGTATGTACCTCTAGTAGCATCTCTAATAACATAATTTATATCACATGGTTGTGAAATGTATATAATTTCATACATGCTACTGCTAACTGGTATTTGCTGACCATTTTCTGTTTGGCCAAAAGTGGCAAGAATGTTGCAATGTTCTGTAACTTCATTAACAGCATCCACTCTTAAGTATTGTTCATTCTGCTTGAGACCATCCTCATCTGTTTCTTCAGATAAGCTGGTTTTGCACTTAACTTTTCTGTCCTTAGCATAAGGCAGTAGGTCTGAATTAGTTTCGTTCGTTATATTTTTCTATGATGCTTTCTTTTTAATTCTGCAGGTAGAATATCACTTTCTCATTCAGTATCCATGTCATTTGCAGTGTGCTGGTGACCTTGAATCTTATCAAAAATGTTTTTAATATCTTCAGAAATTGGATTCAAAATTGTATACTTAGGTAGTAAAATTGAATGAAGACTGTTTTATTTAAGACAATCTACTGCACTAACATTATTTATAAAGTGGTTGCATGGGGCAATGGCTGCTATCAAAAGTTATTGAAAACTTATTAGTACAATTTGACCTAAGATTGCCAGGCATATTTAAAATCTGTCTTTAAAATCTTTATTATGCCTTAATTTTGTTGCAAGGAATCCAAGTCCTTGACAATTAGTTGGTTAGACCACATTGTTTCAGGTAAAAGGTGATATTAGACTTGAGCACCTTTTACCATCCAGTTAAATTGTACTTTTGCTCTAAAAGAATGTGTTAAAGGCTCATATCACCTCTTACAAGCTGAATTTGTTAGTTATCCCCTTTTACCTGAAAATATGTGAGTTATCACCACATATCACATTTGCTTTTGTCAATTCTGCACAAAGTATTATAAATCAGTAAATGGCAATTTTTCTCATGATAAAAGAAAGTATGACACTAACTCATTTTTCAAAAAAAAATGCAGATAGCACCTTTTACAATCTAACCCTCGAAATTATCTTTTCGTTTTACCTGTTGCATATCTACCAGCCTTCCAGACAGTATTAATGGGGTGTCAGGAACAGGTTTGAGGCTCAAAAAGTGGGTTTTGTGATCCCAAAGGGGTTGGTGTGTGTGATCAAAGTAATTGACATTATTGTACAGTTAAGACTAAGTTATCTAGTCCTTATGGCTTGTAGAAATGATTGAAAATTGAATTTTTAAATACAAGAAAAGAAAATACCTGTTTTCTTTGATGAATTGTATACTCTTCCAAGCAAAACTAGCTGGTAAACTGACCATTTTCATATATCGTCACCACTAACACACACACACACACAATCACAATGCAATCACAACCAGAGAGACATTAAATAAAACTTGCAATATGTTCATGTTCCACACATGCCCCACCACAGTGCTTGAGATGGCCTAAACACAACCCAGTAATCTTAACAGACAGAGAAGGGTAAAACTATATAGCTACAACTGTTGTGCTGAGGCATACAAATTCACAAAGTTTCTGTCTTTAAAATCCATTATCAAGTAAAATCAGAATTGATTTAGCATCCACTTTACATCATTGATGATTTAGTCCTGAATTATTCCTAATAGTCGCTATTTGTTGAACAGCATTAACTTGTAGATACAGATTTTACTGCTCTCACTAGTTCATTTAAGGCTTTGAAGGTGATACAGGTGTTATTAGTCTTCATCTTTGCACCTAGTATAGACTTGATGATAGTCTACTGTTGATCATACTTCCCAGAAAATCTTGATATTTTCTAAGCAATGAAAATGATTCTACACTGTTGTGAGTGAGTATTAAAAAGACCATGGCCACACAAGTTATCATGTAAAATCTTTACATTCCTGATGGTAGATGAAAGCTGCATTTCAACATTGTACCTTCAAAAAGGTGCATACATGCCATAACGTGACGTGTCATGCGAAAAACACAATATTGGACTTTTGAACCCCTCCGACACGGTCATGTATTTAGAAAAACACGATTTTCCCACACAAAAAACAACAAAAAGATATTACCACCATGATATATGCCCATAATTTGTGGTACATGTATGTATAAACAGTAAACATTCCTGCTCAGAGCTCGTGTAAACTTTATACAGCTGTTTTAGAGGCAGTTAAAAGGTAAGGCGGTCTGAGATAAATAGCCACCTTTCAGAGATTTACTTAATTGGCTCACAATAGCTCGAGTGATGTGTCATGTCAAATCCTTTGAGCATTGCTGAGGGAGAGTCCATTGGGCTAATTTGCATAAGTAAAATACACTAAGTGGAACAACCCAATTTGTCTAAAGTTAAGTACATCAAAGAGATGCATGTTGAAGAACAAATGTTATTACACATTACTGACTGCATTGAATGAGAACATTGAAGCCATCTTTATTAAAGTTTGTGATCAGCGGCAACGTTTCTTTCAAGTCGGAGTTTTACTCCATATATAAAATGCAAAACATGATTATTTCGGTAGCTGGAAAAGTGTACAAGTGTGATTCATTTTCGTAGGCAAAATGTCGAAACGTAGATGACACTTGCATTACCTTCATTACCTTCAAACCAACTACTGAACTATTGAAAGCAGCAAAGACTGCATGTAATTAAAACTACATTTCACTCTCCAATGGATTTTAAAGACAGTAACTTGGTGTATTTTTGTATTTAATGTCTGTGAGGTTGTGACCATGTGTACATATATGTTTGGTGATGTTATTTGACAATGCTAAGTCTACCATTTTTTTGTTTCTAAGTATATTACATACTTCAGAGAAAACATGGTATAGGCTGATTTGAAAAGATCGCTTTTTCTCATTTGGATGACGTCACTTGGGGGGGGGGGGTCACACACACTGACCCCTTGGGACCTCAAAAACACTTTTTGAGTCTCAAAAACACTGTCTGGGAATATGGCAAGTATGATTACATCATCTTCTGTCAGTGAAATGTAATGGCACTTGGCCGCCATATTATAATCTGTTTGTCAGAAGCTGGGGTTACATTCTATTTTGAGATATGAGGTAGTGATCCCTGATGTCACATGAGGGCCACTGCCAAACTGTGTTATACAAAAATCATAAAGCATTATGCGTCCTGGCATTAGTTTGATTTTATCTTCAAACATTTTGTATTTATTAATTTCATATTTAGGTGTTCTACTTCTGTCAAACAATGCAATATTATTTATGCCCATTGCCGTGTTCAATTCTGTTTTGAATGTCTGTGTTTTCCTTTATTTTGGTTTTAATTATTTGTATCTATTTCAGTTTTAAATGCATCTGTGTATATTGTAAACTTTGCTCCCAATTGTTTAAATATTTTCTCTTGCTGTTTATTTTTTTTTCCATTTTTCGTCAGTACAACCATGTACCAGACTGATGTTATTATCAGCTTTTTGATCAACATACTTTTTTGTATCTGTTTTAGATTGTTGAAACTCGGCATTTAACTTGCTGTAAAATTCAGTAAATGTTCCATCTTTTATCGTTTTGCTCTTTTTACTTTGAGCTGCAACACACCGCTCCCTCACTATAGCATACCTGGATAACTTGCGGACCCACTTATAATGCATAGGCAGGTGTGGATTCCATCTTTTTTCTTCTGAAATATCCCCAAAAGATAGGCCTCTTGTTGTTGAATGTGAATAAAATAAATAAAAATTGGTAAATGAAACCTTGATTCATTGCTTATTTTATAGTCGAAAACAGTTTTTAGTACCCGGAAATTTGAATTGACATCATGAAATTTGCAACTTTAAATAAGAAGTCATATATTTTGTTAAATTTTCTTTGAAAAAGAAAATTCTTAGTTAAATAAGTTTTGTCAAGTGAAATTTTTGTTTTCAATTTTTTACCTTTAAATTCGGTTTCAGTGTAATTATCATAAATGCTATATACCCTCTTGTATTCAAATGTGAAAAATATCAATCAACCGTCACAGCTATGTCCATGAGCGTTTCTTTGAAAACATAATTAAGTGCTGACTGTATTTTGATCTCCTACTTGTGGAAGTGTTTGTTGCATTCTTACAATCAATTAAAAGCTGACCAGCTTTGTATTATCATGTTTCTTACATAGTTTGTATAAAATCAAGTAAAGGGGGAAGAATAAAAAAGTTGAAAGGCTTACAAATCCTATATGAGTAAAAGCTAGCGGCCACAGTCATGTGTCAAGTCAACTCATTTCAGTTGACCTATCAAACACTGTTATAAATAATAGTATGCAAGTAACATTAATTAGTGGATTATCCTACTCAGTTGCAAATATGATCAATGATAGCAAGGGAACCAAGCAAAAGGTGTACTCAGTGCATTAAAAGCCTAGTTTCACACATAGGATTGATTTATTGAGAAGCAAGTTCCAAAGTTTGTAGTGAACTTAGAATTCCCAAATTGGCGCTCAGAGGTTTGCTCAAGATGAGCAGAAATTTAATTATTACTTGCAATGAAATCACAGCATCAGGATTTTACTAATAGAACAATAAAAGTCGAGTTACGACATTGCTGTTTCACAAAATAAATGTCCATCTATTTAAAAAAAAAAAAAAAAAAAACAATCTTGTTTTGTTGTGAATCAACAATAATACTAGAATGTATCCACAATAAGTTGCAAAATGCAGTGCCATAATACACAATGTTTTCGCAGGTACTCGTGATGTTTTTTGGTTTTGTGGGGTTTAACACCATTTTTCAGCACATGACAGACTATACATGGCAGCCAGTATATTTGGTGGAGGATGAAACCAGGAAGAACCACTGACCCACGGGAAGCTAGCGGCAGGCTTTCTCACATGCCAACGTTGGTCGAGCCAGAACTCGAACTCGCATCGAGAGAGGTGAGATGTGTGAGTAATCTGTACATACACGTGATACGTGTTGAAACTCTTGGAGTAGTGTTTTTAACGATCTTTCAGAGATTGGTTCTCTTGAAAATAAATGTAATTTATATAGAAAAGAGAACAATTTGCCAAGAAAGCTATTTATTGACAAATCCCAATCCGATTATAAAACAAGTATTCAACCGTTTAACACCGCACCACCACCGCCACTTTTTCACTGTCAATGACCATCCCTTAATTTTTCAGAGGTCCCTCGGTAACTAGCACCCTCGCTTTTGCTGCAGTCTATGATTTTGGACCTCCATTGTGCATGAGTTATTGAGGGAGAGGTGTATAATCTTGGGTTGTTTTCATAGCTTTTATCATGCTTTCATACAAATTTATTCAATTTCTGATGTCCTTGATAGTTATTTCAGTGAAAGTTTTGCAACTCTGACATAGTATTAGTATTAGCAGTTATCTTGTTCAGGTCCATAAATTGTGTGTTATAATCAGTTGCCTGTTTAATCTGGCAAACAAATGGTTTTAGTTGATCTTTGAAATCTATCATCTGTTCCCATTGAAATTGTAAAGTGCCATAGTTTTCAGATACCTTTTTTATTTTTTTCCATTTCTTTTCTAAGGTATCTGTCTCTTTATCCTCTACTTCATTGGCTGTAATTAGAAGGCTTTAATTTATCGCATTAGCTAAATTCATGACTCTAAGTCGTGCATGTTGTTAGGACTCTTGTAGCATAGCAGGGGGATTCCGAGTTCTGGGAGTGAAGAGTACAAGACTTCTCATCCTGAAATTCTGTTGAAAGACCGGACTACATGTATCATATATATCCTTGTTTACATGTCTAGTCCAGATACGAGCAACATAGACACTAATCTGCATTTTTAATGCGCCAGCATATAAGGGCTACACTGGTAATTCTACTGATCATGTCTAACATAATGCAGTAGTATATCTGACCCTACACTGTTTACCGTCGGGAATAACTTATTATAGTGTACCTACATCAGTTTGGTTTCCACGTTAGAAAGCCATTCACTAGTTTGTTTTTACTCGCTCCGTTGGGTTGCACTGCTTGATAAACATATTTCTAAACTCATAAAGTATGCATTTGTAGCAATCAGGAGACTTTACACCGATCGTTGTTGTGTGTTAATCTCGTTATCATTCTAGAACCAAATATACATGTATCTACTTGAAAAGAGGAAATGTAAAGGTAAAAAATTCACCTCTAGAAAATTAATTGGCAATTTTCCATCCCACTCCCACTCTCAATCAATGGGTTATGCTCCTTTTCTCAACAACTCAAATTCCTCAGATGTTCACGGGGTATAATCAACCCTTTCTCAGGGCCAAAAGAAAGGCCCGTTCCAAATCGTAAAAAAATAGCCTTTATTTTTTCCAATTTATATAACTTATTTATCAACCTCAAAATGAACAAATGTTCATGAAAAAAATGTCGATCTATTTATCTTTTTTTTTTTTTTTTTTTTTACTGCTGCACCTTTTCTCTAGAATTATGTGCAGTTATACATCTGTGCATATTGGAGAAGAAAGATTCAAGGTAGAATGGTTAAAGCGAAAGTATGATGGTGTTAAATGTTAAAATTAGAGGGTTGGAGAAATAGAGAGAGACAGAAGAAAGAAAACAATAGTGTTTTGTTGGGTTTTTTTTAAACATCCGAAAATAATGTTAAAATTGAAGGATACTAGTTCAGGCAAGACCGTGATATTTTGTGGGAGTTTTTACTACTGTACAAATGGCCAGAGGAGAAAATGTATACTTACAATAACTGGCCGTTGCCTGAATCTGAACAAACGAAAGGGGGTGCATGTGCCTGGTCATTCTGGTCGGTTGTCTTATAAAAGTTTGTCGAGGAATAGCCACAATTTTCTGTACAATTTTATCGAACATGATCAATCGAGCGTCAGAGCACCTGTCTTGAATGGACTGCCACCCTAATTTGTTTTGCATATTTGCTGAGATGAACATATAGGTATGTTAGTCTCCGATACGTTTTTCGGTCCAGAGGACCAGCGAACGTCAACGTCAGGAAAATGCAAGTTTTAATATCAGTAAATACCATATCTGTTGCAATTGCATAACTGGTACTTTTCCGGGTGGAAAATACCCTGACCGTAAGACGAGAATTCGTCCTCCTATTAGGGTGAAGCAGAAGATTCCAGAACACTGGATCGCCCCTGGGACAGCCTACACATGCTGCCCATGCGTACCGCCTTTCATTCTTTTCTTGGTCGCATGACTGTAAAGTCTGCATTGTTTACGTCGATGAAGATTTGCCGTCACTTCGTGGGTTAACAAGCTAATTTACTATATCTCTTGTGTGCATATTCTTCGTAAACGTTTGGATTATACCCCTTATCGAGTTTTTTTCTCTGTTAATTTAAGCTATATTGAGACTTATACGCATTTGACATTTTATTCTTCTCCCCCCCCCCCCTTCTCCTTCACAGGGTGTTAATGATTCTAATTTGGTTGTGCATTTTTCTAGCTAGGGTGGGTATTTTGTTCAATTTTCCCTATCCTTGCATCAATTGCTGTCCACGGACTGCTTTGATTCGTATTTTTGTTCATTACGGATCGTTGTAATTCACATTGCCTTTATTATGAATTGTGCTATTTTTATATTTGGTAAGCAGGTCGCACACCACTTTTTGCCTTCATATCACGTGCCCGGTTATCGAACACAGGTTCTTTTTCAATATTAGTTTCGGATAGCTTTCCTTGATTCTTACCATTTTTATTAGCAATCGTACCTACTGGGTTTTTTTTGCTAGCTTTCGTTTAAGCCTGGGGACTTTATGATCTTGTATTTTTCTGTAATGTTCTTAGCATTGTTTCCTTTTTAGCTTTTAAACATCGTGAAAACACCCATGTAAGGTGACTTCTCGCTGAAATTATCATATTAGCATAGACTTAGTCCACGCATTACCTTGTGTTTACTTTTAGTTGCATAGAGATTTTTTTGTCTAAAAATCTTTTCAGCATTCTTTTACAAGAACAATGTCTAAGCAGAAGCAGGGTGTCGGTAGTGTAGTCACAGAAAATTACCCTGGGATCCCCCCCCCCCCCTGCTTATCTTGTACAGGCTGCGATAATACAGTTGGTTGTTCTTTCTGCAGCCTATGGTCGGACGAGGTCTGGGATCTTGCCGAGCGTAGACGTACATATAAAGCGAAGAAGAAGGTTCCTTCCTCGTCTTCTGAATTTTCGGAGTTCTCGTTCTCTGAATCCCTCGGGTCTCAGAGAAGAATTACCCAAGTCTCTTCGGAGACTCTTGGGGTTAGTGGGGCCCCTCCCAAGGAAGGTTATAACGGGTGGAGACTGAGTCGCGCCCTCCCGTTAGGGAGGAGCAGCACCCTCCCAAATATTCCGTGAGGGCAGATAGAGTCGCGCCTTCCCGTGATGCAGGAGCAGCACCCTCTCTTTTTCTCAAGGATAGAGCGAGTCGCGCCCTCCCCTCAGGGAGGAGCAGAACCCTCTTTCGTCCATAAAGGCAGAGTGAATCGCCCCTCCACTCTCCCGTAAGGGGGGAGCAGCACCTTTTCAGTCTCTGGGGCCCGTTGTCGGCGACGGGATCGAGCCACCCGGTAAGGGGAGAGCTCAGATCTAAGTTTATCAGATCTGTGGAAGGGTATTCCAACAGATCTGAGTCACCTGATCTGTCTGTGACCAGGCATTGGAGCTCCTACGGTACGGGGATAAGGATCGGTCCGAGTCCCCCGCCCCTCAAGACTGCCGTTTCATCCCGCGGGGGACTGTGAATCGGGTTATAGACGCCAGATTAGGGAAAACGATCGGATAGGTTTCCCCCCTTCCCTATTATCTCTCTAAATCCCTACGGGATGTGAGGCCTTCCGCCGCAGGGAAACGATTGGCCCTTCCCCTACATGCAGCCATGAACTTCTGGACCATGGCCGCTTGGTAGTGAGGTCGTGGCTGCGGGCCGTGGACCAACATCGTCTTAGGTGGCACTCTCCAGTTTCGTATTTTGCATAGGGTTAGATTTTTAAAGAAAAAGAATTACCCAGGTTTTCCTCACTGGTTGTCCTGGCTATTTAATAAGACCTTGTATATCTTAGGTATTGTTAAAAGAACTTTGAATTCCCTTTATTTTGGTGTATGATTGATGGGTGCAATTTGGGTTACAGAGTATACAGCTTGGTCTTACTCAAGATGTGCACCTCTAAAAAAACTGCTAGCTCTGCTTGGTCATTTTCACTTCCTGGATTTCAAAGGTAAATAAAAAATAAAAAAGAGCCGAAAACTATTTTTACTTTTTATATATTTTGTAACTCATTCATTGTACTTTCAGAGGCTGGTATTGCCTACTCTGGCAAAATTCGTTTCCCAGTTTTGATTACTTCTGAAAATAGTGTACATTTGACTAATTCAGGCTGACTTTTCGAGTACTTTGGAGCGGCCATTTCTGTCTGCTGTGTGCTTATGTCCAATTTCCACAAGTACAATATGTAAAGAAATTTCTGCCACAGTACATGAAAGTAGCATAGAGGTATGCCAACATTCTCTCGATTGTGCATGTTGTAAATGCAAACAACTTCATCTTACACCTGTCACTCTCAGAAGCACGTATTATCTGTAGAGCGCCCCCATAAAGGTCACATATGTATCTGATTTAATTTTGGTTGTATAGCTGAAACATTTAAGTTGCAAGCATCAGAACAGTCCTTTTGAATAATTCTCATGTATTTTTTCCACAGAACATTATTCATTAGTGGCAAAGTCCCACACAAGCCCAGCGCCCCCCAGGTTTTCCTCACTGGTTGTCCTGGCTATTTAAAAAAAGACACTCTTTCGGAAGCACGTATTATTTGTAGAGCACCCCCTTTACGAAGTTGGGTCAAAAAAATAGGGAGGGGGATGGACCTTACAGGGATAGGGATGGACCTTCTTTCACCAAAAGCTCAAGGTGGGTGGAGAGTTGCCCTAACCCATCTGCTGAGTCTAATGCTAAAAACAGTCCGTTAGCTCTGCGGGAGGAGTTACCGGTTCAAGTCATCTTCCCTCCAAGTCTCCTCCACAACAGAGAGACATTGGGTCACGTAGTCCTACCTCCCAGGAGAGCGGGACCAAGACATCCTTTCCGTCTTCGTCAATGTGCACGAGTTTGATACAGAACAGACCGATGTGGTACCCCCTCCTTTCAGATCCCCTGCCTCCCATCACCCGTCGGTTAAGGCGGCAGAGGAGGAAGGGAGCTGGTCTTTCGATAAAGCGGTAAACGAGGTTTACCGCCTCTTGTCCAGTGACCTGTGTCCCAAACATTCAGGTTCTGGTGATAAATTATTTGCGGTTTGGAAAAACTTTCAGGGGTAAACTCTCTACCCGATCTCCTGCTGCTTCCTCGCTCGGTTACGATTAAGGAGCTCTCTCAAAGGTTTAGCAAGGGCCAAGACTTTGCTAGACAACATAGAGGGTGGTCTGTCCGCCCTCTACGTTACGACCCTTTGTAGCTGCTTCTAGCTATAAGGTTCATACCCCTTCCTAGCCACCTAAACCGCCTACTTTGGATGCGGAAGCGGCTTAAGTGAGCATTTCTACGGGGACCTGGGCTTGCTTTCCAGTAAAAACTCTGGAATCTTTAGAGCAAAAGGCTAGGTCACCAGTAACCGTAGCCTCGCATGCCGACCTCTTTTCGGCAACCTCGTTCAGCCTGCTGAAAGAGGAATCTCTGTCGCCAATGGCTCTTCATCATTTGTTGGGAGCAGTGGCAAACATTTCTAGGTATACTTTGTCCTTGTCCATGGCCTTGTCAGTGGAGCTTCTCTACATCCATAGGGATGTTGCTCTGAACACTTCCAATGTCTTACTAGAGTATAGTAAAAACCTCCTGAGGGCCGCTCCCCCCCCCCCCTGAGGCGGAGACTCTTTTCTAAGGGCTCACTCCTAAGTGGCTACTCAGGATTTGAAAGACCAACAAAAACACTGATCCCTTGCATCCGCTCCTGGCTCGCCGAAACTGACCAAAAAGCGAAATCATCCTGACCGCCCTCAGGGTTCATCGGCTACATTCTTTAAAGCTGCTGATCCACAATCAAAGCAATAACTTCATTTCAGTACTCCCCCTCGGCAGTCGGGCCCTAAAAGGCCCAAGAAGGAAGTTACGGCCCTTCCCCCTTTCCCAAGGACAAGGGTGAACAGGCCTAGGAACTCGCTCCTCTCCTGCAGAATGTACCTCTTTCGTTGGCTCCAGACTAAACCTCTTTTCAGAGGCTTGGTGTGGCGTAACGGTCGATGGCTGGGTCCTTTATATCATAAAAGAGGGATACCGGCTTCAGTTTTGGGATCTCCCTCCTCTAGTAAGGTCCCTGCATTTTCGTACTCAAGTTAAATCTGGTGCACTTAACGGAAGAGGTTCACTCCTTTCTTCAGAAGGGTGCAGTAGAGATGGTGTTAAATAACCTATCTTAAGTCTTCTACTCCCGGATTTTTCTAGTTCCCAAGAAAGGTGAAAAGTCCCGTCTAAATATCGACTTTTCCTCCCATAACATATATCTGCTGGAGGAACCATTCAAGATGGAGACCACAGCCTCAGTCAGGAATGCCAGATGACTTGGCGATTGGGTGTTCTCCGTCGATCTTCAGGATGTGTACATTCACATCCCTATCTTTCATCCACACAGGAAGTATTTCCGGTTTTGCTTGGATGGGGAGGTCTTCCAATTTCAAAGTTCCGCCGTTCGATCATGCCTCCGCACCCAGACCTTTTACTAGGGTCATGGAAGTAGTTGCAGCACATTTAAGGTCACTAGGTATCCCAATCCTCCAATATTTCGACGATTGGTTGATCCACAATAGAGTCCCTCTGACTAGATCTGTCTCACTTTTGCGCGTCAAATTCAGGGCGGGTCGTTCATCTAGAGCCGGAAGGACTGATTCTTCAGGGATCATGGTCCCGGGAAGAAGCTACTCTCATCATCAACAATTTAGAAATGACTGCAGTGTTCTTAGCCCTTCAAGGATGCGTCCACCAAATAAGAGGTCGCTGCACGATGGTCTCTGACGAAAACACGTCGGTGGTGGCGTACTTCAGGAGACAAAGAGGCACACATGCATCTTGTCTCTGCGTGGAGGTTTGGAACCTCCTTCGCTGGGCAACCTCAGAAGGTATTATCCACCGAGTTTGCCACATTCTTTGCAAAAAGAATATTTTGGCGGACATTCTGTCAAGGAAGGGAAAGATAGTCCTCACGAAATGATCGCTCCATCAATCCGTTCCAAATTTGGGGAACTCCTTTAGAGGACTTGTTTGCCACCAAGCTAAACAACAAGATCCACTTTTACGTTTTCCCAGTCCCCGACCAGAGGGCCTAGGCAGTGGACACTTTCAAGCTGAAGTGGGATCGTCTATTTGCTTATGCCTTCCCACCTTTCAGGATGATCCCACATGTTCGACACAAAGTCAGGCACTCCACCGCTCAGCTTATTTTGATTGCCCCTCTGTGGCCACAGCGATTGTGGTTCAACTATCTTCACAATCTATTGGTGGACCATCCCAGGACCTTACCTCAGAGGAGATACCTCCTGTCGCAGCACAAGGGCTCTCTCGTACATAACAGCCCACAGATTCTCCAACTTCACGCTTGGCTCATCTCAAACGATCTCTCCGCAAAGAAAACTTCTCGATCAAAGTTGCCAAGTGCATCATTCAGCCCAGGAGAAGATCGACGTCTAAGGTGTATGATGCCAAATGGAGAATCTTTTGCTATTGGTGTAGTAGAAAACGTGTCAATACTAGATGTCCCTCTATAAGCGCAGTGGCAGATTTTCTTCTCTTTCTTTTCGAAGAGAAACAATGCTCGGTTTCTACTATTAAGAGCTATCGAGCAGCCCTTTACAACACTCTCAAATTTTCGAAAGGCCCGGTCATCGGGACAGATTCTCACTTAGCAGACCTGATCAGGTATTTCGAGCTGCAAAGACCAGTGTCTCACTCTATAATGCCTAAATGAAATCTTTCTTGTGTCTTGTGGTCTCTTAATAACTCCCCCCCCCCATGAACCATTGAGTGAAGCTTCCTTGGAGAACATTACCCTCAAGACGGTCTCCTTGCTTGCCTTAGTGTCTGCGAGACGAAGGAGCGAGCTTCATGCCCTATCCATAGAGCAGGGCTGTATCAGGTTCAGTGGGAACCACGAGTCTGTTTATCTCCTGTGCAACCATTTTTTTTTTTTTTTTTTTTTTAGCAACAAGCCAGTTTCCATCGGTTACTCCACTCCCGATTGACATCCACAGTCACAGCCGTATCTGTGCCGGGGATGATCAAGACTTTTGTGTCCAGTTAGGGCTTTACGTTTTTATTGGCAGCCTCTAAATGGAGATGGAAGGATAGGAAGCGATTTTTCCTCCACATTAAAGGTTCAACTGATATTTAAGTTTCCACCATTTGTAGGTGGATTGCATTAACTATCAAGAGAGCTTACCAGTCCCTTACCGATAGGGACCTGTCTTTCATGAAAATTAAAGCCCATAAGGTCCGAGCCATTGCTGCCTCATTGGCCTAACTAACTCATTCGTCTTTGGAGGATGTGATGAAAGCCACGTTTTGGCGTTCTCGCACTACTTTCTCCTCCTTTTACCTTCGCTCGTTAGCCCACCAAAGCGATGGCATCTTATCTTTGATGGCATCTTATCCTTGGGCCCAATCATCCCAATCGTCGTCGCTCAGAAAGTGGCCCATGCGGATTCCACCCCGCAATTGTCTCATACTCTGCAATGAGGGTGAGTGTACCCTTGTTTTTGTTTTTATTCGCCTGTTATGGGATCATCGGCCTTCCACCAAACTGACAAATTCAGCTATGCAATAGCAATAGGTTTGGTATTACTGATATTAAAATGCTTTTTTTTTTTGGGGGGGGGGGGATTACACTAATTTTAATGATGTAATGCTTACCTGTTGCTATTGCCAGATTGCCTCCTCTCGCCCCGCACTGATGTTCCCCTAAGTTAGGCTGCTCCCTAGTTAAAGAATGAAGGACAGTACACATGGGCAAAATATGTCAGGTGATCCAGTGTTCTGAGACCTTCTGGTTCACCCTAATGGCAACAGGTAAATATTACATCATTAAAATTAGTTCCCCCCCCCCCTAAAAAACTATATATTTTAGTCTATCCCTGTACCGCATATGCTTTTGTACATTTTTTTGTTTGTTTTTGTAAATAAAATATTTATTTTAGTAAAATTCAATATTTCAACTAGAAATAGAGCCGCGGTAGCTCAGTGGTTAGCGTGCCGGACTCGCGACCGAAAGGGTGCGGATTCGAATCCTACCATAGACCAGCCTGGGTCAGCTACCGTGTTGTGTCCTTGGTCTAGGCACTTTACTCCGATCGCCTCGACACTAAATAACCTACTTGTGTTGTTGTGCCGTAAAGTACCAAACCAAATCAACTAGAAATGAAATTAATATCTAATCAAAATCCTTTGAACGGCAGTGGAAATCCCATTTTGAAGACCGGTAATTTTGAAGACCGGTAATGTCTGACATCATTTTTATAGTACACCAAAAATGGCGCGTGAAGATCCGAGTATTTTCCGATAATGGGGAGGGATAAATTGTTATTTGGCGAAAACACTGCTTATCGAAATACTACCTCAAGCGAGACCTCTACAGTTGAATTAGAGGGGTCTCTAATTCTATTATAGCCATCTACAAGTCAGAAAAAATATTTCGGGCGATAATTGAATTAGAGAGGTTTCTAATTTATATATAGAGGTCTCTAATTCAATTGTAGAGCTCTATAATTTAATTGGAGAGCTCTCTAAACAGTTGGAGAGCTCTATATTGAATTAAATATATATAACTACGGCCGCCCATAGTGGTTAGTCCTAATCAAGAATGTGTGACCTTCACTTCTTTTCTTTCTAACAGTTTTCAGCATGAAATCCTTTCAATCCCATCCTCCTGCCAAATTGATTCGTGCACTGTATGCCATCAGTCGCTAAAAAAAATGCACAAGTACGGTCACATTTGTTTGAAGCGAGTCTCAAGGAAGTGTTACGATGGTTTACTTTAACAGCACGCCAATTACTTCAAGACATCACTCACATACCCAATCCAACAAAACGTTTTTTTGAAAAACATTAAGTAGCGTTGTCACAACTGGCAGATCCAAGAATCGATACTCAAACAAACAAACAAACAAACAAACAAAAAATCATTTTGAAACCTGATGGAAGTGGATCGTTAGGTGGTGTCATTATTAGTTCACTTTTAAAATGGGATCCTAATGCGCAAGCTAACCCCCCCCCCCCCCAAAATAAAAAAAAATAAAAATCGGACCAAAAAGAAGAGTGGTGCAGCAAGTTCACACCCTCACAAGAAAAAGACAAGCCCCAAGAAGAAAAGTCCTAAGAAAAAAACACCTGCCAGAAAGGGAGGTACGGCTGCTAGGACGCGCACGTACTCCAGAAAACCGATGACGGTGTCTCCTGCCGCTTCTTCAGCGTTCATGATCATGCCTGCCAAACCTGATTTAACACCAGTGTTTCCTAATTTGATGAAAAAATGAAAACCCATTTCTAAAGGAACTTCTACCCCAGTGGCGGCAACAACGACGTCAACTGCTCTGCTAAGACAGTGGCCTCTCCTAAAACAAAAGTACAAGACAGAACAGGTGTGTCACAAAGTTTATTGGATTTATCAAAACAAGAACTGTCAATATTTAGTCCGTTGAAAATACCTCATCGTCTAGTGCTGCCCATAGTGAAATTGATACGACCTGCCGACACTCGGTGAAGACGGATTCCATATAAAAAAGAAGTGTGAGATAAGATTCACTTCAGTGTTTTTCACTCCAGAAACAAAAGATGTCAACAAGAAGTGCACACCACCCTTCTCGTCCCAAGACACAACCGTCTTCCAAAAAAAGCAAAAGAGGACTCCCTCCTCGTTAAATAAACATTGGGATGTTATGTCAGTAATGACTAAATCCAATCCTCCGATGCGAAAACAAATCATTCAAAAAGCATCCAAGAAATCATCGATACCGTGTGTGAATGTTGTTTAAACGTTTTGAAAGGAACGGTACCTTTGTCCAAGATTCAGAAACAACGATTAGGAAAACATCGGAACGTTCTTCGCCAAATGGTGAAAAAAACTTCAACCAGAAACCGTCTCAGTTAAACCTACTCTGAGAGAGATTTCAAAGATGTCATGAAAAGAGAAGAAAAGCTACAAAGACAGCCACAGGGATGGAAGAAGAAGACACTAGAGAAGTGTTTCAAACTCCATCTACTCAAAAACATAGTATGCCAACCTCCTTGCTGACACCTTCTGCTACTCCCAGACGAGAAAAAATGAAAGCTTAGGTCAAAAAGATGATGTCAACACCTTCTTCTGCAAAAGAAAAAAAAAAAAAAAAGAAAGAAAGGAAGACAGAAGTGAAAAAAGAAATCAAGAAAAAAAACTCACCACCCCACAACCGATGACAACTCCTACTCCTATTGCTCGTCGGACACGTCAGGTCTCGTCGCAATCCCAGAAATACCACACGAACCTAAGAGCACTATCGAACAGTGGGTGACTTATTGAGGAGCAACATCAACAACAATCACAGTTAACCCCATCATGGACACACTTTTATCCAGCATTTACTACAATCCTGCTCATGCCGCTGGTTATGGAGGAGTTCAAAAATTGTATCGTGCTGCTAAAACCAAAATCAGAAGTGTACGTCTGCAAGATGTACGACAATGGTTACAAGAACAATCGACGTACACGTTACACAAACCCATTCGACGAATATTTTCCAGAATTCAAACCAAAGTAACAGGCATCGATCAACAATGGCAAGCAAATTTAGCTAATGTTTCTCATTTGGCGGTGTACAATCGTTGTTACAAATATTTGTTTTGTGTCATTGACGTGTTTTCAAAATCAGCTTGGGTAGTTCCTTTGACTTCTAAAACAAGTTCAGAATTAGTGCGAGCTTTAAAACTTGTTTTGAAACAAAGTGATCGATATCCTCTACGATGGCAAAAAGACAAAGACACCGAATGTTTGAACCAAGCTTTTCATAAAGAATTAAAAATGAAAAAAAAGGCATTCATTTTTTCACCACTGAAAATTCTGAAACAAAAGCCAGTGTCGTAGAACGTTTTCAAAGAAATTTGAAAGAACGCATGTGGAAATATTTTACACATCAACACACTCTCAAATACATCAACGTGTTATCACGTCTCTCCAAAGCTTTCAATCAATCGTACCATCGTTGCATTGGATGTGCACCCGAAAAGTGACTTCTGAAAACGAAGTGATGGTGTTTGATCAATTGTTTGGAATGTCACCCACTACCAAAAAGAAAGAAGTGTTAAAGACCTGAGATTTAGTTCGCATTGGAAAAACCAAAAGCACATTTGACAAAGGTTTTTTTACCTAACTGGACAAACGAATTGTTTCGTGTCACTGGACAAGTGCGTGGATAATAAATTGGAAGATATGAACGGAGAAGTGTTAAAAGGAACCTTTTACTTGACTGAGTTACAACGAGTGACCAAGAAAGAAGTCGACGTGTGCGATATCGAGAGCATTCTCGATCGAAGAACAAGTAAAGTGGGCAAATGACGACTGCAAAAAGTGAAAGTACATTGGAAAGGATATCCACCTAGTTTTGATTCTTGGATTGCTGCTTCACATGTCATCGACTATAAAAGAAGTAGAAGTGACCATCATGCCGTTCAACACAGCAGCTACCTCTCCTTCTCAGAGTTCCTCTCTTCAAGAACTACAAAAACAGTCTCTGTTTGTGGTGTGGAGAACGTGTTCCTAACATTCAGATCATCTTTTTTTGCCAAATCTTTGTGGTGTATTGTGTCATCGGATCAGCGATTGCAAATTTGAGTTTGCATTAAGGAGACAAACAATTGTGGACAATTTTACTCAGCAGTTGTATTGGTCATCTTCTTCCCAGTCTTTCCTTGAAATATGCTACTGACAGTGACAATAACAACGGTAGCTTTACAGCCAACGCCTGTCACCACAACAACTCTTTCAGTCACAACAGCAGTAGCTTTACAGCCAACGCCTGTCACCACAACAACTCTTTCAGTCACAACAGCAGTAGCTTTACAGCCAACGCCTGTCACCACAACAACTCTTTCAGTCACAACAGCAGTAGCTTTACAGCCAACGCCTGTCACCACAACAACTCTTTCAGTCACAACAGCAGTAACCCTCGTTTGAAAGATTTGGAAAAGTATTCTCCTTTGACCACGAATGACTCCGCGGAAACCAGAATCATCGGACTACAAATAACCCATTTTATTGCACCCTACCGAATGGCAGTTCTATGGATGTGTTTCCCAACAATAAATTATGTTGTTTCACAGCCAAATTACCTCAACCCATACAATTGGATCACGAAGCTCATTGGGAAGTAGCTTTGGTAGAAATCATTCATCCTAAGCAAGCCCTAAATATCAACGAAGGCCAAACCACTTTCATCGTCGATATCCTGAACGAACACGTTCAAGAACAGTTGGACAAAATGTATCCTGGTTATTACGAATCCAAAAAACCATCACCAACCAATCCTCCACTTACTACCAATACCATAAGAATTCCTGTAGGTTATTATTTGAATGCTCTACATCTGGTCGAAACGATTGCGGATATTTTTCACGATCAGTTTGGCAAAGCCCTAGAGAAAGCGCTCAAAAGTGTACTGATCGAGTACCATAAAATTGCTTATCGTCTTAAAATGGATTTTTCTGACAGCAGAATAATGTCCATTAGTCTTTGTCCCGGTTTTTGTTTTCTTTTCTGGGTGGATACACCGCTCTCGCTAATATAAAAGACATTTACAACAACGATCGATTCTACAATTATTTCCGCTACCCTGCCGAATTGAACGAAAGACCGAATTTACTGTTTGTGTGCTCGAGTACAACGTAGTGGGAAACACAGCCGCTCCGTTACTGAGAGTCATTCCTTTCAAAGTGGATTCTGCCATCGCTGCTTACGAGGAAGGTGGAAACACGTATCACGTTCACCGAGAATTTGTACACCCTCATTATCTTCCTGTCAGTAAATCGTATTTTGACAGTATCAATATTAGTATAAAGGGAGATCTTGGACAAAATATTCTATTCGCGAAAGGAAAACTCACGGTGAAACTAAATTTTCAAAAACTATTCTCCAGTGAATTGCAAAACATATGCTTCCTGTGTACCAAGGAGTCGCCCGACAACGAGGACATGGTTTAGAGATATGTTAAAGTTAGCTTTTCGTACGATAGCACCCATCTTAAAACCGAGTACAAAATGAGCATCGAAGAAGCCAGACTATACGTGCGACGTGTGGACGTCATACCTAAAGTGGGAGACGGCATCAGTCAAACTTTGAGCAGAACGACAGCCAAGTATCCTCTACGACGAGTCAAAGTGAAAACCTTCACCATTGCCTATGGACTCCGATCGAAGATCATGTTTTCCAAGGACAGCTACCCAAATATTTACTCATTGGCAACATCAGCAATGCGGCCCTGAACATCGATCAAAATTATTTCCAGTTCTAACACTTCAACGTGTCCAAGATAGGAGTCACCCAAGATGGCCAGACGTTGTGTACCAGACCCTTAGATCCTAACTTTGCCCAGAACAATTATTTGAGATCTTACTTTACACTGTTTGAAGCCACAGAACAGTTAGGTAACAATAGCAGCTACGGTATCTGGTACGATGATTTTGCAGGAGGATATGCCTTGTGGGGTTTTGATTTCACCCCAGACCAAGGCAGCGACGAAGGCCATTTCCACCCTATAAAATCAGGCCAACTTCGTGCGGAACTTCAGTTTCCGGTAGCTCTGGCAAACACAGTGAACGTCATTTTGTATGCAGAATTTGACAATATTTTGGAAATCAACAGTTTGAGATAATAGATCCTTGACTATTAGAAAAGATGAAACACGAAGAACCTATGGAAATAGGTGATGAATAAGTTTTTGATCCAGAACAAGAAGAATACAGTCGTGATGTCAAGATGGCCAGAACAAAAACAACGTTTAGTCTCCTGTTTTGCTACTGACTTGGCTGCAAGAATCACCAGTCTGATTGGAGAACATTGTTATGGATATCAAATCAATCATACTAGACAGAAACAACACGATACGTGGTTGATGATGAGTTCAGAAGGAAACTTGGAAGAGTATCTGGAAGAGGCATGGATTCTCGTCTCAGAAGAGACAATTTTAAGAACACGTTGTAGAAAGACTTGCGTGACCATTCCTTACCTCCATTGACTTCTCTGGAGACGAAACCTATCGAAGCTCTCTGGCATAAGAGTACAGTGACTATCCGTTGTTTATCGATTTACTTGACAGAACTTTTCAAGGGAAAAGTCAGGTGCGAATTAATGACTTATCATCACTTGTGAAAACAAAGAAAGAAAGAAAAAGAATGGATACCTGGGAACTTAATTACCTTCGGACTCACAGTTTGTACACAGCTTCTTGGAATCGTGTGGTGTGTGTTAAAGATTAACTTTTCCCATCGAAAACCTAAAGACGTCCAAGCTATTGTCATCAACACAGACGACAGTCATCGTCCATGAATCCATTGGGTGGCCGTCTACTTTCCCAGTGATCAGAGTGTGGAATATTTGTATTGTTATGGATTACATCCTCTGGAAGACAACATCATTGGCTTTATGAGATGAAATGATGTATCGATTCGATTCAATAATGTGAGATTACAAGGATCTGATTCCATGGTGTGTGGACAATATTGTGTGGCTTTTCTTCATCAACGCAGTCTTGGATTTCCCTTTGAACATTTAGTGACTTGTTTTGATCGTGATTACTCTAGAAACGATGATAAAATAGCAAGATGGTTTTGTGAACATTAAAGCTATCTCTTTTATTTAGCTCAGAAACGAAATGTGCATCAATGGCAAAATGACAGTGTCTTAGATCACTTGAAGTCAAGTTTGACTTCACAACGTTGTCAACCCTGTACATACGTTCATGTTTTAAAATGTTTGTTTGTTTGTATTCCTGTTTGTGTTAGAGAAGCTTCTAATTTTTAATAAATATGTTAATTTTGAAAAAAATGGTGTTTCCTTGTTTTTGTTGAAAAGAAATTGCATTGACATGTTCTTTCAAATTTCTCTCTATCGATCTTGGTTACGGTTTCGTTGATGTCTGCGTACCGAATTGCAGGGATGTTTTCTATTACGTCCGTGCTTCTCCCATTTAAAGCGGTGCGTTCACAACGTGGCAACCCATTCCATTCCAGAGTCAGGAGCCAGCTGTCCAGCAAGTCACATCGTCCCGACATCGTCAACACGTCCTGTGGTAGGATGAAGGGGATGGGGTCACCTGTGGTTACATACGGACTGCCACGTGCACGTAATGACCAGCCTACTACTGTATACAGTCGACCTCTGTTATGCAGGAAGTCAGGGGCATAAGTGCATATACGTGGCAGTACTGCACAGAAGATGGCCAACCTACCCCCACCACCAGAGCCGAAGCACCTTAAGAGCAGACGCCGAGTCGAGGAGTACAAAGGACTGGCAAAGACCCTCCGGAAGTACCCCGACGCAGCACGTGCAGCCTGCCCAGCCATGAACTGAAACTAGGAGGGAGCAGGGAGGACAACGCAGGAACCAGGGGAGTGTGCTACAGTATGCAGCCTCTAACGCAGACCCAGGCCAACCCTGCGCCCACCCGTAGAGACAGGCGACCCATAAAGCTCCAGCCTCAGACGATTTGCTGTCGACAGCCGGAATTGAACCAGCCTGCTGTCAGAAGAGGGGGGGGGAGCAGTAGAGCAGACCGAATATGGAGAGGCTCTCCCCACCAAGCAGACTGGTCAAAATTGCCTGACTGTTATAGGGTTTTCCTTTCGAATTTTTGAAAACCGTTTTTGATTATACCCTTTATATCACAAATTTGATCTATTTCGAACCACCGTCAAAAATATAATCTCTAAATTATTATCTGTGCGTGATACTAAAATGATATGAGTAACTTGTACTCGTTTATTGGTATTATTTTTTGGACAAAATATGTACACTATGTACGCAAAATTCAAAATTATACGGAATTAAATAAACAAAATTCGAAACTCGAAAGAATTGTCATAATTAAATATGTGGTTTACACATTATTGGTATTAGGGACAGCCCGACTTAGCTAACTGGGCAAAATTTGATCATATACGTTCCTGGCGTTACAGTTCTCCGTCACGCTTCGCGCCTTCGCTTGCCTAGTCCTTGCTGCCTGCCACTCCAGACTGAGCCCTTGAAACAATTTCGTAAGTGCGCTTGCGCACACCTGTATACCTGTAAACATTGTGGTTCTAGTCCTATGTACAGGTATAATTCAAAATTAAAATATACACATCCTCCAATATCGCGCCTTCAATGAACCCCCTTAATTGTGGGGGAACCATGCTGCGATGGAGGTGTGTATAATGATGCGTTTCTATACGCTTTAACGTGACTGGTGTGTTGTTAAAACGCACCTGTCCCTAATTTAAGTGTGCTCAGCACACATTTACCCCCCCCCCCCCCTGTGGGGGTAAATAGTCGTACATGCCCGAAGGGCGAAAACGACTGTAATTCAATTATCATCATCATCATCACGTGGCAACCCATTCGATGTTTGTGGCCCTTAAGAGCTAGACGTGTTTCGACTTTGGGGAGAAAAATTGTGAGGAAAACTTATTTCCGCACAAAAACAAAATCCGCTGACCGCTTAGGACCGTGGGAGCACCTTCAAGCCGGGCTTGTTGGCCCACCCCTAGGCAGCGAAGAATCAAGAGATCTTCTTGCAGGCAGCGGTAGACTTTTTTAACCAGCAAATCAAACCAGTTTACCGCCATTTCCAGCCAGCCAGCCGTTCCCGCCGTTCCAGCCAGCCAGCCATTCCAGCCAGCCTGTCCAGTCAAACCAGCCAGCTAGTAGGAAATTATTTAAAATTGTCAGGGTAAGCAATCAACATTTGACTTAAACCTACGGGAATTACTCTTATTTTTGTACCATTTGGCGCATTTTAGGAAAATATTGTACTCACCATTTTTGTTCTTGACTCTGTATCTAATGACCTTTACGTAACAAAACACTAATACTCTATAATAGGTACACACTAATCCATAACATAACCAAGCAGTAGTAAACTTTAAAAAAAAACAAAAAAAAACAACAACAACAACTAAATTTTTTATTAGGAATAACTCAACATAAAATGAACACAATAATTACTAAAACCCTCACAAACACAGGGATAAGGGGGGGGGGGCGTCGGCTCACCCAGCAACACACATGGGGAAAATCGTAGAAGTAAATGGAATCAAGGCAAGAACACTAGACTGCACTGGGCAAGACAACAAAATAAACATAATGGATATCTCTGCTATTGAGTCGACAAATAGTGGCTCAACCCCCAACAGAATACCAGCACCATCAATAAACTCTCCACAAATTGAATTCAATGTTCTAAACTCTTCAAACCTCCTGGATCGATCCGTACAGTGTAGGGCCCCAAATTTCGAGGGAGACAGCTACGGGGACCTAAATACAACCTGCCCTGGAAGTCCCGGAATACCATTCGTTTCACCCATCAAACATCAACCGAAAGTACAAATAGAAATAGGCCCCATTAAACAATTGGAACCTCAGGGAAAAATCACAACAATGGAAAATAGGGCAACCACCTCACCTAGCACTGAGAAACATATGGAGGAAGGGAAAAGTGGTAGTTCCGGCACCACAACTCACGTAAATGATACAAACACAAAAGTAGACAAAGGGACTAATGTGGGACTTAACAAAGGATCGTACGCGGATGTCCTGAATCACACCATAAAAGTCGATACAAAATCCACACAGCAAAAACAAAATACACCAAAAACAATAATACACAGCAGCCAAACAGCGGGTCCATCAAAACAACTGACAGAGGCAGATCTTCTTTATACATCACCGGCTAAGTCCCAAGAACCCCCCCAAAAAAGAAAAAACCAACCCAATTCAAGGAAAGGGAAAAGGCCCACTAAAAGGGAAATCAATATGCAAAAACTCTAGAACTAAATCTGCGGAAACAAGTCAGGGACCAAAAAACCAAACAATGATCAATAACAACAACAACAACTACTACAACAACAACAAAACCAACACAAATGACTCAAAAACCCACCAAAACCAACAGGAAAAAGACAAAGCAAAACTTCATTCAAAACCTTTCCATCCCAAAAATCTGACAGCCTTTTTGAAGAGCTCATATATAAACTTAAATAAAGTATAACAAACGAGTTACTAAAACACCACGGAGGAGAGTTCTCGGTCGCCAAGATCAGACAAAACTACATAATCATAAAATGTAACACCACCAATCAACTAGCTAAATTCCTGGAGGTCACCAAAATAGGACCTTACAGAGTGTCAGCAACAAGACACAAGACAGTAAAAGCAAACATAGGAAAAAAGGAAAACACAACCCATCCCCCTTCCATCAAAAAAATAGTAAAAATCAACATAGCTGTGGAACACAAAACTATCTTAACACAGCTACAAAACCAAGGCCATGAGGTAGACCAGGCCATAAGATTTAAAAATAAACAAGGAAAAAAATCATTAGTAGTCCTACTACACTTCAAAAAAAGACCAGACACATCCAAAATGGTTCAACTCGGACCATACGGAGTGCGATACCGGCTGGAGAAATTCCAGAACAAAACACGGTTCTGCACCAACTGCCTAAGATGGGGCCATTACTTCACCAAATGCCGATCAATAAAACGATGTAACAAATGTGGAGGAGAACACCTTGGAAAATGCAGCTCAAAAACAATTAAATGCCCAAACTGTAGACTCCCACATAGGGCCAACTCCTTAGACTGCCCTGCAGCCATCAGGGAAAAAAATCGTTGATTACATGTCAGACAAAGAAGTATCTTACATAGTTGCGAAAACGGCAGTATTAACAACAACCCAACAACCAGAAGTAACCAACAGCAAACATACCCAAAACCAAAACGTAAACAACAGGAAAGTAGATAGTAAGGAAGCTCAAAACTATAAAATTAACTCTGAAAAAATCAAAAAACAAAATCAGATTTTAAACAACAAAAAAAGCACAGCTACAACACTTTTAAAAATAAAACAGGCAAATAATGCATTGAACACTAATAACTCTAAACGGGTACAAGCAACACCAGCCCCAAACAAACAGGGAACCCAGGGGGAAAAACCCCAGGCTAAACCCAAATCAACTCCCGAAAATAATGCAGCAAAAAACAAAGTAGGAAATGTAGCACACATCACAACTGACCAAGTGCTCATATTAATCCAAGAAATAATAAATGAGACATTAAACCTGACAAAAAGTAAAGAAATATCTGTTGACAATCTCTGCAACAAGATATCCGCCATTACCAACAAATTAAGAATTCAAGCCAGAGGTCAATGGGGACAATTAGGAAACTTAGAAAGGTCAAAACAAGTAATTAAAAATAAAACATATAGAAGTAAATATATAAAAACTATTATGAATAACAAATCAACAATAATAATTTGGCAATGGAATTGCAGAGGCATTAGGCTAAATGCCGGAGAACTCGCAATCAAAATCCTAAAAGAAAACAACAAACCGGATGTGGTGTGCTTACAGGAGACTCTCTTAAGTGATAAAACAACAATCTTACCAAAAATCCCTGGTTATTCAACAAATTACTGCAAACAAAGACCAGGAGGAAAAAAAGGCGGAGGACTAGCTATCTATGTTAGCGACGCTATCTCGAGCGAGTCTGCTGAGAGCGCACCACCAACCTCAAACAACAATACCGCACTTGAACACCAAACAATAAAAATAAACACAGATAACGCTCCATTAACCATAGTTAACATCTACGATCCAGGTGGGGATCAATACACTGAAATAGAAACCCTAAAAGGAATTACTAAAAATTTAGGGGACAATTTTATAATATGTGGGGATTTCAACGCCCACAGTGAACAGTGGGGAGGAAACCATTGGATCGGAGAGGCTCAATTATTGAAAAGTGGACCTCGACGTCAAATTTGGTTATCCTAAATGATGGAAACGGCACAAGAATCAACCCGACAAACGGGAAGATATCAGCCATTGATCTTACCATATGCTCACCCAAGATCGCGGAAATCACCGACTGGGAGGTAGATCAATCAGGGACCTTAGGGAGTGACCACTTCCCAATATGGACCACCATCCACACTAAAATACATAAAAACAACAAAACTAGTACTCCCAAATGGAGATATGACAAGGCGGACAGGGGGTCGTTCCGTTCTCTCTGTGAAGAGATTACATACGCTCAGCTGTACAGTGAAGACATTGATACATTTAATCAAAATATTATAGATGCACTGTCATCAGCGGCTGAGCGTTGTATACCGAAAGCGGGAGGTGCGGCCGGCAAACAGTCCGTACCATGGTGGAATAACGACTGTAAGCAAGCTATAAAGGAGAAAAAGAAAACTCTAAATAGTTTTAGACATACTAAAAACTCCATAGACTTTCTTGATTACAAAGAAAAAGAACAACACACTAAAAACACCATAAAACAAGCAAAACAAGCAAAACTAACATCATGGGAGTCATTCTGCTCAACACTAAATTATAAAGCAAACTCCAAACAAGTATGGGATAAAATCAAAACACTTAGGGGAAAAGGAGTACGAACATCCCCAAAACTTGCAGGGCTTACCACTGATCTGGAAAAAGCCGAAAAACTAGCCCAACACTTTGCTAGCATGAACAGCAACTCAAACCACTCCGAAAATTTAAAAAAAACACCGAAAAATGGTAGAGGAAAAACACCCCCATTTGTTCACAGATAAGGGCGACCAATCAAACCCTTTAAATATGGAATTTAACTTAAATGAATGGAGAAAAGCCTTAAACAGGAAAAATAAAAATACAGCACCCGGGGAGGACACGCTAGGGTATGATATATATAAAAATCTCCCGGAAAAATGGTCTTGATGGTTTTGTGCATGCTGAATGCTTCATGGAGGTCGGGAAAAATTCCAAAAAAATGGAAACACGCCATAGTAGTCGCGATCCCGAAACCCGGAAAGAGTCCAGCAGACATAAACTCATACAGGCCCATCTCCCTAACAAATAGTCTCTGTAAAATCATGGAGACTATGATCAATAATAGGGTTAAATACCACATGGAAAGCAAAAATCTGCTGTCCCACAATCAAAGCGGCTTCCGTAATAAACGATCCACATTGGACCAGATAATGCGGCTGGAGTCCAGTATTAGACTCGCATTCAATACTAAGAGGAAAAGGGACCGTAACCTAATTGCGATCTTCTTAGATCTCGAGAAGGCCTACGACCTAATGTGGACTCGAGGGCTAATAACAAAACTAAATCATTACGGAATATCAGGCCGAACTCACAAGTGGATAGCGGAATTTCTCACAGGTCGGAGCATACAAACCAAGGTCGACAATAAATACTCAGAATGCCACAATGTAGAAAATGGCACCCCCAGGGAAGCGTTCTGAGTCCGACCTTGTTCAATATCATGATAAACGATCTGGAGAAATCAATTGATCCATCCTGTCTGGACTTATCTCAGTTTGCCTACGATAGCGGGATCTGGAAAGCGGGAAACCCTGACAGCGAAGCTGTGGTCGGAAAACTACAGGTGGGGCTGGACAGGATTGGTCGATGGGCTGACAGGTGGGGTTTCAAAATCTCCCCCGGCAAAACGGTAGGCGTTATGTTCTCCCCAAAAAATAAAATCCGTCAGAAAACTCCAAAATTATATCTAAACAGAGTCAATATCAAAATTCGAAAAAGTAGTCAAATTCCTAGGCATGTTTTTCGACGAGCATTTTACATGGAATAAACATTTAGAAGAATTAGTGAGAAGATGCGGACAGGACCTTAACCTCCTCCGGAACCTTAAAGGCTTCGATTGGGGCACGGACCAAACAACCCTCCTCACCCTATATAAAACCTTGATTAGATCGAAACTAGATTATGGGTGTCAAGCGTACGCCTCAGCTCTTCTCAATAGCTTAAAAAAATTAGATAAAATCCAGCGCAAAGCCCTAATCATATGCACCGGAGCTCTCCGGAACATTTCCGGGGAAGAGTTAAACATCCTAACAGGGCCCCCCCCCCTCAATCTGAGACGGGAGGAGCTTTTCCTAAGATACAATGCCAGGATCTCAGTCCACAACAAGGCGCATCTTACTCAAAAAGCCATACATAAATGCAACAAACCATTCCGACACCAGCTGCTAAGAAACTTACCAGGAGGAAAAAAAATACAAGAACTAAAGAAGGAATTAAACATCACAAATATCCAGGCGGAAACTATAAAATATCCAGATATCGCCCCCTGGACAAATAAGCCCCCCATAATAAATCTAAATACACTAAAATATGGGAACAAAAATGACCAACCAATGGAAATGAGGGCAAGAATTCTTGAAGAAATAGAAACCAGATACGAGGGATTCACAACCATATATACAGACGGCTCAAAATCCCCGGACCCTGAACGCACTGCTGCAGCAGTGGTAATTCCAGGGGAGGGTATCACGCTGGGGGCGAGACTACCTGATCTCTGTCCAATTTATTCTACCGAATTATGGGCCATCAAACAAGCTATTGAATGGATCCTAGAAACAAAAAAAACAAAAATCAGTTATCATTAGCGACTCCCTCAGTGTGCTGCGCTCCCTGGAATCTGGAAATTCCACCAGCAGAGAAAATCTACTCCGAGAGGTTAATTTTAAACTAAAAATTTTAGACCAAAAACACCATACTGTGGAATTTATGTGGGTGCCCTCTCATATAAACATCCCTGGGAATGAGAGGGCCGACAAAGACGCCAAGAACAGATTAAATGAGCCCACAATACAAGAACTGGACTATAGCGTCCAAGAAATATACAGTATTATTAGAAAAAAAAATTAATCAAAAATGGCAGTCGGAATGGGATAAATCTAATAAAGGACGCAGACTATATGATCTGCAGAAAAAAATCAATAGAAATATTGAACATCCGATCCTGGCAAATCCCTACGATTTTAAAATTATAAATCGGATCAAAACTGAAAAAACACTATTATCAAATAGCTTTGGAAAATATGTGTCGGGATTAAACCTAGCAGGAATTAACTGCCCAAACTGTCCCACACCTGAAACATTGGAACATGTCTTTAACACCTGCCCCAAATACAACAGCGAAAGGAAAACATTCCAAGAAAAACAAACAAAGCTAAAATCCCCACTCACATATCCGGATTTCCTCAAAGAAGGAAATAACAACATTAAGTCGGTGTATACTAACATAGTGGGATACATCTCGGAAATCGGAAAAAGAGGAAAAATATAAAAATAGGTTAAAAGAAAACAAACCACTCCATATGCAATAGAGGCTACTAAATAGAAAATTCATAGGAAAAAAACAATAATAAAATACAAGACGAAAACCCCAAGTCCGAGGCGGGAGAAGAGGGGCCCTACCTAGGGAGGAAGGGATAGGTAGGCCGGGACCACTAGGGGCCCAGGTATGTCGCAAAGGCAACCCAATCCAGCCCCCCCCCCCCCGGGGATGGAGAATCCCCACTCCCATGGATAAGATTTGGGGTCTAGTCAAACCTCAAATCCAACTGACTTGACTGTAATCACATAACTATTACTAAAATACAAGACAAAACCCCCATGTCCGAAGCGGGAGAGGAGGGGCCCTACCCAGGAAGGAAGGGATTGGCATGCCGGGACCACTAGGGGCCCATGTATGTCGCAAAGACAACCCAATCCAGGCTCCCCGGGGATGGAGAATCTCCACTACCATGAATAAGATTGGGGGCTAGTCAAACATTATATACAACCGACTTGACTGTAATCACACAACTACTAAAATCAATTTAAATACAAAAATTCAAACAAAAGATCGGGGGATATAAATTAAAGAAAACATAATCCATACGTAACACCGGTAACCATTTTTTTTTTTTTTTTTTTTTTTGCTTGCCTTCACTTAATTCATCTAACATTCTAACAACCCATATCCCCTACTAACGAGCAATTAAGCTAAACTTCTGTCTTATGGGTTGGGCTCTGGTCTGATGCGAGATTTTCTGTCACGCTTTTAAACAGGTGCTAGGTTTCATACTAGCATACACTTGGGCGGAATCCCTGTGCATCCTCAAGGTCGGAGTGATCGCAGGATTTTCTGCTACCCAAAGCACTGGGGTCTGGAAGAACCATACAGGCATACCAGGACTGAATCCTTGCTGGGGCCGGAAGTCTAATCTTGAGATAGAGTTCGGAACATCAAATGTAAATTTAATAACAAGCATGCATAAAAATTACTTCTTTCTTTTTTTTTATTTTCTTTTTTTTTTTTTTTTTTAATATAACTATATAAGGATGCAAGCTAGATAACTACAAACCCAAAAACTGTCAAGGCAATAAGGTGGTCATAAACCCTGACCGTCAGGCCCTGCCGCACAAGGTGGCATCTAATTGGAAAAATTAAAATAGGGATGCAGATAAAATATAATAACTGTAACCCCAAAATATTAATACTATAAGGTGGTCATAAACCCTGACCATCAGACCCAGCCGCACAAGGTGGCACCAAATTGGACAACCTAATTCAAGGATATAGATAGATATAAAATCCCACATAAATATCATAGTAAAAGGTGGTTCCAAGTCCAAACGCATCAGGCCCAAACTGCACAAGGCGGTTACTAAAGCTCTTAATCGTTCTAAAGTACTTAAGATCAGAAGAATTCAAACTAAATTTTAAGAAACAAAACTGGAGCAACTAAATTAGCTAAAATAAGGTGATCCTAAATCCCGGACCATCAAGCCCAGCTACACAAGGTGGCAACTCTCGAAACCTTAGTATAAATTATAAACTCCAATTAACTAACTTAATTTTTTTTTTTTTTTTTTTTTTTAAATATATATATATATATATATATATATATATATATATATATATATATATATATATAAGCCATCACTAACCAATAACCGCAGCCATATGGTGCAAATATAATTTTCAAAATTGGCAAGATTTTAATAAACAAAGACTAGAACAATATTTCTCTTTTTTTCTGCCAAATATCAAAAATATTAAACAGCTAAATAACCCTGGACCAGCCGGAGCCTCCTGGGACGCGATGACGCAGCAGCCGTCCTTTTCCGCCTTTGCCTTGCCCTGACAGAGTCAACACAACAACTAAGTAATCCTGTAAACATTGTGGCTATATTCCTATGAACAGAAAAACTTCAAAGAAATAAATTCAGAATTAATTATACGCACCCCTCTATATCGCTCGTTCATTGAACCCCCTTAGTGGGGAAACCATGCAGCGATGGAGCGGTGCGAAAATAGCGTCCATACACGCATCAACTCGTTTAGTGGGTTGCAGCTATGTAACACACTGGACG
This sequence comes from Margaritifera margaritifera, assembly GCA_029931535.1. NCBI lineage: Eukaryota > Metazoa > Mollusca > Bivalvia > Unionida > Margaritiferidae > Margaritifera > Margaritifera margaritifera. The sequence goes on along the minus strand of JAQPZY010001566.1, from coordinate 1,341,383 downwards.
AAAATAAATAAGTGTGCCTAGCACACAGTTTAATCCCCCACGGCGTGCTTCGCACGCTGTGGGGGTAAATAGTCGTACATGGCCGAATGGCCGCACACGACTTAAATTCAATCATCTTCATCAACGTGGCAACCAGCTGTCAAGCAGGAACATCACAAGATCGGAGCTGCACCTTCTGTGGCAGAAAGAGGGGAGGGGGCTGCCACGTGCACCCAACAACTAGCCGACTACATTTAATAATAGAAGTACGGGGCGTGGCTGCAAAATACGGGACAAACCGTCACAGAAGTGAGCCGACCTACCCTCCCCCCCCACACACACACACACACACACACCGGAGTCGAGGAGTACGGAGTACTAGGAAATTCAACGAATTTACCGAAAAGTAAAACCCGACGCAGCGGGAGAAGAGCCTGGCCATTCGTGCAGCAAGCCGGGAGAAGAAGCCGTCATAGAGCGTGAGCCGACTCCCCTAGGATAGCTGCACCATACGACTGGAATTGAATCAGTCTGCCAAGTCTAAGAGAGCTGGTGAACAAGCTTACAACCTTAGAAGCAGCCGCCTCAAAGAGAGAGGCTATCCGGTCCAGTGGTAGATTGATCAAAATTGCCTGACTGTATGGGTTTTCTTTTTGCTTTTTTGAATACCTCTTTTAATTATACTTTTTAAATCACAAATCTGACTGATTTCGAACCACCGTCTAAAATATAAGTATGAATTAAGAAGAAATGTGCGTGTAACGAAAGGGAAATGAATAACTTGTACTCATTGATATTATTTTTGGAATAATTATGTACACTATATACACACTATTTATACCTAAATGATTTAAATAAAGAAAGAAATTTGGAACTGATAGAATTGTCATAATTAAACATGGGGTTAACGCATACTTGGTTTTAGGGACAGACCGAATAGCTAACTGGGCAGGATTTGATCATATACGTTCGTTGCGTTTCAGTACTTCCGTTCCGCTTCGCGCCTCCTTTTCTGAGTCCGTGCAGCCTTCCACTCAGACATGTAAGTAAGAAGCATGCCGTGCATGAAGTATTGCGTCAGGTGGGTGTGCAGCCCGGCAACTCATCTGACGAGTAATTTTACACACCCTGCCATATCGCGCCTCCAATGAACCCTCAAAGTGGGGCAACCATGCAGCGAGGGAGGGGTGTGTATTAATTAACAAGGGCGCGGTGCGCCTGCTAACCATTCGTAAATGGCCTAATGGCCACAAACGAATTAAATTTAAACTAAGTAAGTAACGTGGCAACGATTGGTTAACTAAAAACTAGAACTATATGGCCCAAATACTGGCCCACAAAGACATAAATAATATACGACGGTCCCAAGACCAGACCATCAGTCCCATACTGCACAAATCGGTAGCTGATTACTCAAGACCCTTAATACACGAATTGACAAATAGTGTGAGCATAGTCACTATAGTATATGAATAAGAAACTAAAACCAAATAAATACAAGTATACGCTATAAGTGGTCCTAAACCCCGGACCATGAAGCCAAGCCGCACAAGGTGGCAACGATTGGCTAGAAAATTAACAGAATCCCCGCATCCCTACCCTAACTATAAATAACAAACTGGTGCATATGCTCACAAAAGCTAGGATACAGTAACCAATATAATTGACTGATCCGGGCTCGTGAGCCTCCTCTGAACTAACTACTTCCTACAGCCACATAGTACAGAGTTATATTCAAAATTTATAATAAAATTATATAGGGTGCAAGACATCAACAATTTTCACATTCGGCATAAATATCAAAATTCAACCTTGGACCAGTTGGCGCCACCGTTCGTCACTTGCCGCCTTTTCCTCTTTCTGACAAGAATGAGTAAGAAGTGTTCATTGCACACATTAAAGCGTCGAGTGGGTGATCCGCACCCACTTAACGAGTAATCAAAAAGTACGCTGAGCGTACAATAACAAGACGTAAATGGTCAAATGGAAGAACACGTCTATAATGCAATTAAACAAACAAACAGTCTTTCGCGGGTCGGCAGCCAACAACCAGCCGTCGAGCCAGCAACATCGCAAGATCAGAGCAGCACCTGCTGTGGTAGGAAGAGGGGAGGGACCACCTGTGGTGTGGCACGGATGCCACTTGCACCCAAAGACCAGCCGACTACTTGTAATAAAGGAAGTACAGGGCGTAGCTGCAGATATGTGACAGACCGTGATAGAAGTGAGCCGACCTACCCCCCCCCCCCTAAAGTTGAGGAGTACTAGGAAGTTCTACGAATTTACCGAGAAGTACCCCGACGCAGCGGGTGCCAAGCCAGGCCATACGTGCAACATGCTGGGAGAAGAAGCCTCCAGTAGAGTGAGGGGGTGGGGGTAACTGCAAACCAGGAGGCTAGTTATGCTGTGCTTGCAGCCATACTGACGCAGTACACCCGCCACCTACACCGTCACCTACCACCACTAAATCCGAATCCCCTGTGACAGCTGCACCAAGACGACTGGGATTTTATCAGCCTGCACAGGACTAAAAGAGTCAGTGAGAAGTTCTCCGTAAAGATGTTGAGAAGTGACAATGTTTTGCCAAGAATTTACCAAACCTGTGCTTTCAAACTAAATGTGACCGACAAATGTCCCTTACGCGCCAAACGCGTGCCAATGGAGCAGTTGTTACATTTAGTCCAGTCATGAGACCATCACATAATCGTAAACACCTGGGAGACTGGTGCCAAATGAGGTAAATTAATCATTATCATCAGATGATCAGATGGCCAAGTAGATTAGGCTGGAGAAATCGTTACATCAGTTAGTAAGGCGCAACACTTCCACCACCCGTGAAGCTTCCTAAATGGACGATTTTTGTCACTAGGTAAGGTTATAATTCTTTTCTTCTTCTTTTTTTTTTATAAAATAGACTGTTCGATAAAAGTTCAAATATAATTGTACATTCAGAAGTGGATTGAAGGGAAAGAAACCAATAAATGACCCAACTTCTTGTGAATTATATTTAAAAATGTGCACATTTTCAAATTGTACAGTTTTACCAATTAGAAAGTTCACATATTTTCTCCTAGTGATTGGCAAAAGCATGATTTCTGTTGAATTTCGCCTGTCATTTAATTATGTCAAACCGTTGTGAACAAACATATGCATTTTCTAAGAGAGAGAATGGTTCTTTTATTAGAAAAATAATTTCTTGTATTATAAAATAATGTATTATAACATAAATAATTTTCTTATTAAAGAAAATTAACTTATTTTTTGCAAATATCATTGTCTATTATAAAAAAAGATTTTCTAATATTAAAAACATATTTCTTTAAATATGAGGAAATTATTTTCTATTATAATATTAGAACATGTATTTAAAATCCGAGGCATTTTCTGTTATTACAAAATACCCATATGGGATTATCCATAAAGGACGTCCGCAAAGATGGGGGGAGGGGGGTTGTTCAAATGCGGACAACTGCGGACAAGGGGGGAGGGGGTGTAAAGGACCTTGCGGACGTCCGCAAGCTAGTATTTTTTGTTATGATATTCTGTGTTGAACAGCTGCTTTAGGCCTACTGAGTGTATTCCAGTATGTTTTGCGGACGTCCTTTATGGGTGAATTATTTGTTAATTTCAATTTGTACGATTCGTGCCACAGAATATATATGAATGGGTTGGCATTAATACATAGGTCTGGCTCCCAGTGCCTGAGGTTGATTACATGGCCCACATATCGGCCCTGCGGATCTGAGCGAGTATACAAATAGCTAAGTAAGATGCACCAGCTATTACACTGCCAGACCATAGAGCAGTGTATAATGCTAGATGGGGACATCCGCAGCCCGGGGGGGGGGGGGGTATAAGCCACATGCGGACAAAAGCGAACAAGGGGAGAGGGGAGGGGGGTAGGAAAACAGGTATTATCTGCGGACGTCCTTTATGGACAACCCCTATGCTAATATTAGACAAATTTATAATATTAGAAAATTCATGTTTTTATCAACAACGGCTTTGCCATATTATGATTTTATGATATTTAAACACAGATGGGAATGAAAGCCTTACATGCCATCCAAAGAATATTTAACTCATTTATATGTATGTATGTATGTATGTATGTATGTATGTATGTATGTATGTATGTATGTATGTATGTATGTATGTATGTATGTATGTCATTTTGAGGTTTACTCGAAAAAACAATGATACATTTAGATAAAATATATTCATCGATTTAATTGGATCAGTTAAATCACCTATTAATAATTATTTTTGGTAATACATAATGAATCCCTGCCGAAACCTTAACTAATCAGAAAATTCATGGCCCTCATCCTGTCCCCATGCAGGTGCCTTATTTTGAATATATTCTTTCTTTAAATTGGACGAATTTGCTGATGAACGTATACTTTATTTACCCAAGGTCTAAATTGTAACCATAACACTTCTTTCAATAGGCAACTGATAATACCTGTTTGTAGGATTAATATGGTGACTTGACTAAATACTGGCTTCATCAGACTCAGAGTGGTTTGTGGAGATATGTTTTTTCGGTATAAAGTTTTACCCTTTTATCTGAAAATTAAATTGATATATAAGTGAGGTTAACAATTAAAGTTCTTCGTGCAACTTATTTGTTTATGATTCAAAGAAAACAAATTAAAAGTACCCCATTCAGCAATTTTGATAAAGGCTTCTCACTCTCTCTGTACGGATGTATCACAATTCAACATGCATATGACATGCGGTCTTTTCTTTGCACGCCGTCTAGTGAAGGATTTTCTGTACGATAAATTATTTTAGTTTTAGGAGAAATACACATAAAATGTAAATAACACAGAATGACAGACAAACATTTTTACCACAGCTCATTCTCTCGCAGTTTTAAAAAACAGAAGAAATTAAAGTTCATCCATGTTAAGAAAGGTACATGTTGTGAAATTAATTTCTGTATGATGATTTTCTGAGCAAATAGATACACTGTAAGGTACACAGGGGTTTCTGTACGATATATATAAATCAAGATTTTCTCTCGGCTTTATCATTTAGTATTTGTTCTTCCCCCTGACGAAGAGCTTGATTGTAGCTGGAAACATTGGGAAATTGTTTTTGTAATTGCGACGTTACCAGTTTTTGTGTCAACATACATACATACATACAGATATGTCTATGATGGCTGGAAATCTTCAACCTCATTTTGTTTTTAATTCTTATAAATAATTAAACCCTATGGGTTGTTTTGTTTTCTAAATTGATTATTAATGTCTTTGTGGTTTGTTTACGGTACAGTCTAGGTAACGACTTAATGAATAAGGGGTCATAGTCGCCTATTACCTTTTAAATTCTCATGAATTTAACAGTTAAGTCTGCTGTTCAATACACACAGTTGAAAGGCAGAATGACATTTTAACAGCGTTCATAGGGCGGTATCGATTTTAATACCCGGCTTGACTTCCATATCTCTGGTAACACAATACTGTGTTAACGACTTCGTACCGCTTGGTGCACTGGGGGCGGTCGTCTCCGTAGAGACGTTTTTATCACGTGACTTGCGGTGGTCATAAAAACACAAGTCAATGGATGTCTTGTTATCAAAGAGAAAAGTTGATCGGTGAAGGGAGTTTACTTTTCAGATAACGAAACTGGTTTAACATAGGTAAGTGGGCAGGAGATCTGCACGGGAGGGGGTTTGAGATGCAGAGTAAATTTATGAGACGGCCTCCCCTCACTTCGGTCGCGTACAGACTGGTAAATGTTGTATCAAGAGGGTAAGAGGCATATGTCCCACATGGGTATAATTTTTGGTTTGGTTTGGTGCTTTACGTTACAGTATTTATAGAGTACCAAGGCAATTGGAGTATAGTGCCTTGCCCAAGAACACACCAATAAGAAGAATAACAATAGTAATACTCCAATGATGAGTACAAATGTCAATTTGTTATATTATTATTAGTGTCATTTGTACACAATGAGCTGACATGTAACCTCTTACAATTATTTACATTACAATACTGTATACCTACCATATTTACTCTGAGTCTTATTTCATTTGCTTAGTACTAAATAATTGTCAATCATACCAGACACATACAGCATACTTTGACTGCAGAAGTTAAGCTGTGTGTTTCTTATTTTTACTTCATTATTGATTAAAAGTAGTAACATGGGGAACAATTTCAGTTTCATATTTAGTTTTATTAAATATATGCCTCATGAATATAGCGTACAATTTAATTTTGTGGCATTCATAACAACTTAACATTTCCAAGAATCAGACTCCTTTTCCTTGATTTAAGCTGATGAAATGTAGGAATTCTCCACCTTTTTTCATTATTTTAATATTCTTTCACTTAAGAAGATATATAATTCAAGGATTATTGACATTTATTTAAAAAAAATTCCATGTATAAAGCCCTACATGATGAGATGTTGATGATGTAATTAATAAAAGTGAAACAAATACTTTTTACAAATAATAGTTATTGGGAACAACTCAGTGTTTTAAACACATTTGCCTTCGGGTACACTCATGACTGACCTCTATGTGAAGAACAACTGTCTAATATGGACAGTTCACATAGTTTTGTTCTAAATGTCTCCATGTAGAATAACTTGCTCTTTGTCACAAATTTAAAACTAAACTTGTTGACTGCATATGCTGCCTGTTCATATTGAATTAGATGTGCACTTTTCTTGCTACAAGTGAACAGTGTTCCCTCAGCCAGGTAAATTTTAATCAGTGCATTAGTTTCTAGTCCTTCATATAGAACAATAACAGACAAGTGTGTTCTAAAGCTTTGTTGGGCTGAACATGACAACTGTTTGCTTGTAAATTTAATTGAAACAAATTAAAGTGGTAATATGTTTTTAAAAGGACATTGTTTATTACCTTCTCACTTGCTCATGCACAAATCTCTTATCTGCTTCATTGTGAATTAAATTATTTCCTTGTACATGGATGTGCTTTAGATTTCCTTTACCTTTTTGTCTTCCTTTTCTTTAAGCCCATTTTAGATAAAAATATTTACAAACAAAAAACTTTCACATTGACATTGCGCAAAAAATAATCTATATTTTAATATCAATAGCTTAAAATTTTTGTTTTTGAATAAAATTTTTATGCAAAAAAAAAAGAAAATTTAGAGCATGTATGACAAAGTATTTATCAACCTCAAGCACATCAAACTAATATACCTAAGGTAACAATTAGTAAATAATTTTTATTGTTACATAAGATTATTACCAGAAGCAACTTTTGAATGTTAGATTTTAACCATACTCAGGTGTTTTGAAATAACAATTCCATGCTTTTTCAGACCCACAGCTACAAATGAGCATGGAATAATAAAGTTTCTAAAAACAAAAAATAACCATATCATCTTGCAAACATTAACCTCCTCTTCCTCTTCCCCCAATCATTCGTACCAATGTTTTTCATGTATGACTTTGCATGAGGTTTTTTTTTTTCCCAACAAACAGAGTTGTACAGAAGAAGCAGTGTCACACTTTTAAGGCCTTCTGGATTCCATGTCAAATATTTAAAAAGCTAGCATGATAAAACTAAAATTTAACTGGTTTGTTGCAAGTACGATTGGATTCAGTGTCCAGCTAAAGAAATTTTGATGGCCTGCCATCACAAATACCCAAGTTTTTTCACATCTTGCCTAATCTGAAATAGTTATATTTCAGACTTTTTCAACACATCTCCCCATGTCTCCACCCATCATTGTGTACATGAAGTACCAAATATACTTGCTTATAAGTTGAGTCCAACTGCAAACTGCACAGATCCAGACCTGCTGTTGCATAATGCACCAGCATATCTAGGTTTATGCAGTTTGTTATGAGTAATCAGTAGAACAAACAACATAGACCTTGATCAGCTGGTGCATTATGCGATGGCAGATCAGGGTTTATGTTGTTTGCAGTTGGAACAGACTTATAAGTGAGTATATAAAGTACATTTATGTTTCATTTGTATGTTTTAGATGTAGTGAAGAGAGATTAGCATAAAGGAAGGAGAGAATGGCCACTACTCTGCCACGGATCACCCCCTCAGGGACTCCTCTGCCCCCAGCAGTCACAGGGTTACAGCGGTCCCAGTCTAGTGTGTCCCTATATGGCCCCTATCCCCCACCTGAACTGTCCAGTTCAATGGACCTAGTGAGGATACCTGCTCGAATAAACCCACTCACCCCAATGCCTCCAAAAAGAAGAATCAACATGAGTTGGGAAACTACTGATCAACACTATGCAAATGAAAGGCGTAGACTTTTAATGCAGAAGAGGGAGTATACACGATATCATTCAGCATGGGAGAAGCCTTTCTATGGTGGCCCAGCAGAGAAAGAACTCTATAGGTGAGTGAGATGGACTGCATGGTCTACCACACTTCAACAAAGTTTAAAAAACTTGCTCAGTTTAGAAAATAAGACTTTTATATAGACTTTTAAGAATATGTAAATTACTTAGCAGATAGTCAGAGATCGAAATGGATATATGGATGAATATTAATTGTAAACAAAGAATAAAATTCTGCCCAGTTCGATTGGCTTTGGTACTAGATTTGTGCCCCACTTAAGAGTAGAAACTGTGGACATGGAAAGTTAACTTACAACATATTCCTGAATTTAAAACAAAAACAAAAATTGATGGATGATGAAAGTTTGCAGAAATTTTTTAAAAATTCTATGGCAATTTACCCTACTGCCACTCCACTCACCTGTCCACCACAGCTAAGAACTGACTAATCACATATTAGCAGTGATTGCTCATAAGGCCTAATTCATTGCACAAGCCTTGGACACTTTGACAACTTACCCTGTTTTAGCTGAATTACCATATGTACTCGCTTATAAGTTGAGTCCAACTGCAAACTGCACAGACCCAGATCTGCCATCATATAATGCACTGGCAGATTTGGATCTATACAGTTTGTTAGGAGTAATCAGTAGAACAAATGGCATAGACCCTGATCTGCTAGCACATTATGTGACAGCAGACCAGGGTCTATGTTATTTGCAGTTGGACTTGACTCATAAGCAATTATATACAGTATAAAGGAACTTTTAAAATCAATATCTAACAAAATTATGGGCTGAATTTTTTGCAATTTATTGGTTAAATTCAAGGTCATCACCACTATCATACTTCAAAATTTATTGAACAGATTTTAAGAAATAAAAAAAGATGGATATGTTAATGTACTAAGAGGAGTTAGAGATCTTGTGCAGTACGGTAAACTAAAATTAATATATATTCAACAAATCTGATACCTATTTTACATGTATATGGTATCATATAACTTTATAAACATCTTGGAATGTTGAATGTTTCTTGCAGACTTGTAGTTGAAAATGCCATTTAAATATTTGCATGCATGTATATCAGGGTAGAAATTTTGAAAATCCATGGTTGTCACTCAGCAATCAGCATTGAAAGTCTGATTGCCATACATATTTTTCTGGTTTCCCAGTAAATTACTTCAGTTGCCCCCAAGATTGCCAAAATCAAAATTATTCAACAACTTTTGTCATGTATTTAGTTAGTCCTACTTGTAACTCACAATCAGTCCTGCTGATGGAAAAGTGTCATACAAGTTTACACACTTATTTAATCTATTTAAGATCAGCTAATAAAAGATAATTAAACAATTTCCTTTTTGACACTGTCTTGTAGTCCATCAGCTTTCTACAAGTTGGCCACCCCTGACCACAAACTTATTCATGTTTTATGTTTATGAGTTTACATCATTACAGTTCTGAGGTTGTCGTTAATCTGATGCTGTTATTAATCCCATGTCTAAACTGGCAGGAACTGTAAAGAATCCATGTGGGACTTTTGTTTAACTATGACCCAATATAAGCCAATATAATATGCAACAACAGTTGTGATTGGTGTGATTATTAAAACTTGCTACACTGTATATACATCTAGATAAAGTTGGCCAACAGGAACAACTGTCACATGCTCCACAGGAAGTGCACATTTCTTCAACAGACCAATCAGGGAAGAGTAATACTAGATCATATGCATTAAGTGTGTCAAGCCCAAGAGGGAAGATACCGCTACCATATGTTGGTGTGTTAACAAAAGACGAACATTCATGAGTCTTGTTTCTTTGTGGGTTCACTTTGAGGGGCTGGTTGTATGGACTGCAAATACTAAATCAAATAATGAGTAGCCAACACATGAAGATTAATGTGGCCTCTTACTGACAGCAATCACCCAGCACTCAAATACAGAATTACATGAAGATAATTCAGGCACCCTGCTGATTTTTCTATCCCCGGTATATGCAGAAGTCTCACCATCCTGCAAGCTCTTACCCCAAGAGATGGATTGAAATTCTGAAACAACTGTGCACATCCCCATGCCACCCCAAGTATATCCCAAAGTTTTAAACTCTGCATCTGAAATGGTGTAGAATGAGTTGTGTGTTTCTACTTACACACATTATGCAGGTCCAGGTGGGCAAAATTATATTGCACCCTTTTTCTTACAAAATAATTGGGATAATTATTTTCCATCACAGTTTGTGTTACTCTGGCATGTTTTTTTTTACAGACAAATATAAACAAAACATAAAGCCCCACATACATTTTTCTGCAAACATTACACATTTTCTTACTGATTGGGGGAGGGAGTGGAATTAGATATTATACACCATGTTTATAGCTATTGAATCCCTGGCTTGAAGATCAAAAATATTCAACACCTGCAGACAGGCATGATTACAAGCTTAGAAGAATTTTGATTATCAAAACATACTGTTGCAGCTGCCAAATGTATGATGAGTCAGTTCGATTTTAATTTACAAGATACTGTTAAATTCTTGGGTATCAAATGTAAGTCCAGAAATCTCATATTTTGTTTGGTTTAATGCCTGTACAAACTTCTTTGCCAGAAATGTTATGTACAATAATGTGTCTGTCACTTGATCAAGAGTATCTGCCATGATCATCAATGAGATGGACAGTAATAGAGACATATCACAAGGTTGCATATGTAATACACAGATGGATTTGGCAGCTTTCTAAGATAATAGTACTTTTCCAGGGCTTTCAGCTTCACATTAATCACTTGTGAATAATGTATACTTGTTATGCTTTTAGCTGTAAATCAATACATTGATTTAACAAAATTGTCAGAAAACACAGCAAGAGTGTATGGTACAGTGAAAAAGATTAAATTGTTTCTGCAAACAAATGGTAAAATAACAATATCAATTAACATTAAAGATATATATATATATATATATATATATATATATATATATATATATATATATATATATATATATATATATATATATATATCAGTGTCACTAATAATAATAATAATACTTTAAATGATATTTGTACAGTCCATTCTTATTAATGATATTTGTTATTTGTACAGTCCAGTCTCACTAATGGTATATGTAAAGTCTAGTCTCACTAATAATATATGTACAGTCTAGTCTCACTAATGGTATATGTAAAGTCTAGTCTCACTAATGATATATGTACAGTCTAGTCTCACTAATGATATATGAACAGTCTACTTTCACTAATGATATATGTACGGTCCAGTCTGAACGCTGATCCATATGACTATTTTACTGATATGCAAGGTGCACAAACTGCAAGTAGCAGAGACCCATGTAGCTCTGCCATCACATATTGTAGCAGCAGATCAGTGTCTACAAAGTTCTCTTTATATCTTTTTGCAGAGGGTTTCATACAAACAGGGTTACAAGCTGACCCAGATCTGCTGGACTGAATTATGATTTCATACAAACAGGGTTACAAGCTGACCCAGATCTGTTGGACTGTATTATGATTTCATACAAACAGGGTTACAAGCTGACCCAGATCTGCTGGACTGAATTAAGGTTTAATGTAAACAGAGTTACAAGCTGAAATTGATCTGCTGGACTGAATTATGGTTTCATACAAACAGAGTTACAAGCTGACCCAGATCTCCTGGACTGAATTATGATTTCATACAAACAGGGATACAAGCTGACCCAGGTCTGCTGGACTGAATTATGATTTCATACAAACAGGGTTACAAGCTGACCCAGATCTGCTGGACTGAATTATGGTTTCATACAAACAGGGTTACAAGCTCACCCAGATCTGTTGGACTGAATTATGATTTCATACAAACAGGGTTACAGGCTGACCCAGATCTGCTAGACTGAATTATGGTTTAATGCAAACAGGTTACAAGCTGATCCTGATCCGATTGAGTGAATTATGATTTGATACAAATAGGGTTACAAGCTGACCCAGATCTGCTGGACTGAATTATGATTTCATACAAACAGGGTTACAAGCTGACCCAGGTCTGTTGGACTGAATTATGATTTCATACAAACAGGGTTACAAGCTGACCCAGATCTGCTGGACTGAATTAAGGTTTAATGTAAACAGAGTTACAAGCTGAAATTGATCTGCTGGACTGAATTATGGTTTCATACAAACAGGTTACAAGCTGATCCTGATCTGATTGAGTGAATTATGATTTGATACAAATAGGGTTACAAGCTGACCCAGATCTGCTGGACTGAATTATGATTTCATACAAACAGGGTTACAAGCTGACCCAGATCTGTTTGACCGAATATGATTTCATACAAACAGGGTTACAAGCTGACCCAGATCTGCTGGACTGAATTAAGGTTTAATGTAAACAGGGTTACAAGCTGACCCAGATCTGCTGGACTGAATTATGGTTTCATACAAACAGAGTTACAAGCTGACCCAGATCTCCTGGACTGAATTATGATTTCATACAAACAGGGATACAAGCTGACCCAGGTCTGCTGGACTGAATTATGATTTCATACAAACAGGGTTACAAGCTGACCCAGATCTGCTGGACTGAATTATGGTTTCATACAAACAGGGTTACAAGCTCACCCAGATCTGTTGGACTGAATTATGATTTCATATAAACAGGGTTACAGGCTGACCCAGATCTGCTAGACTGAATTATGGTTTAATGCAAACAGGTTACAAGCTGATCCTGATCTGATTGAGTGAATTATGATTTGATACAAATAGGGTTACAAGCTGACCCAGATCTGCTGGACTGAATTAGGATTTCATACAAACAGGGTTACAAGCTGACCCAGATCTGCTGGACTGAATTATGGTTTGATACAAACAGGGTTACAAGCAGACCCTGATCTAGGTATATATTGCTATTGGCAGCTGAGCATGTGTGTTACATGCACAGGTAACAGCTCTCTTTTAACCTGATGTAAATTTTCCATTGACCTACATTTACACCAACTAGTGTCATTGTATTAAAACTATAATTTGATATAGAGACGAGACAGTCCACATGTTTCGCAACAAATCCTGCAGGTTTTGTTTTCAGTGTTAATATACTGTTGAAGACAAACTTGTGCCTTCACAATATAAAATCAACAAACTGAAATGTCTGGATTAAGTTTCAAGTTGGCAGGCCAGCAACAAAACTTTTCATTACATTGAAAGTGCTTCAGTGTAGAGTTTAGTGAAAGTTGTATTAATTTATGTATCACTTTAAAGATCTTCCACTAATCTCTTGAGCTTTAGGCAAATTGACAAAACTCCCAGACTAAATGCAGTGTAACAGATCAATATCCCATGCCTGACATAAGTCAATATGGGCACTCTCTTATCAGTCACTAACAAAACATGACTAAATATTAAAGTCTTATTTCTCAACTAGTAGCTTCTCATGGGCTTTACAAATACCTTATTTTCTTCCACTGGCATAGGTAATCCATTGCCGACTGATAACTGACAGGTCACATGTGATAAGGCAGTATGAATGTGACACTGTACTTATTATTAATATATATATTGACATGCACTCAAATTGAAGAAGCATGCACTCTGTCTGTAGATTCAATAAATAAAACAAATACACATGGTCTCTGATGCACTTAAGCAGTGTTTTATATGATAACTGTTTATGTACAGAATAAACTTAGTTCGGGTCCACACCTTACAATTCTTCTAACTTTTTTGAAAGTAGGGGATTGGGTCATCACCAAGCATGGTCTTATTATTGAAGTATTTTGGTATTGTAAAAGTGTTACCTAGGGTTCAAGACATTATCACACATTCTTTTCTCAGTCGTGTTAAATAAAATGTTATGTTTAACTGTTAAACAGTATTTGTGTTGTATACATTAAATACTTTGCAGATAGTTTGAGAGTATATATGTATGTATGTATGTGGGTTTAACAGCATGTCAGCACAACATTGGCTATAGAGTACCAATTAAAAGTAAAGTTCTAAAAATGTAAAGATAAAGAATTGCAAAAAACTGTAGGAAGGTAAACCCTTCTAAAATAAACATCAACATGTAGTACTACAAGAAAAAAAATATAAGGTAAAGATGTTAAAATCTTTAAAAGGTATATAAAATAAAAGTTAATGGTAAAATTATAAAATCCTTAAAATATAGGGTCAAAATGTGTTATATCAACCACATTCCCTCAAAGAGTTAAAGATTTTCTCTGGTTTTTACATCATCATAAAGTTTTTTAATTGAGTTCACGTACATATGTCTTACGTGGGTGGAAGTCGATATACATGACAAGAGTATGTCCTACTGTTAGTGGACTCTGTCAAAGTAGGGACTCTGGTTGAGGTTCATCCTTTGAGAGGTATGCATGGGTCAGGTATGTGTGTCCTGTACATGATTGGCACAACACCTCTTCATTTCTGCAATTTGTTCTATAAGGGGGATGCCACTCATTGATGAGTTTGATGCTTGTTTATGGAGTTTTCTTTCCACATATTTCGCCAGGTATATATAACATGCCGATTTATATAATATTTGAAGTCTGTATGTGGGATCTTCCATTGGAAATGGGTGACTGCAGGGCAGCTGTGGCTGCTTTATCTACCCTTTCTTTACCCCTAGTACCAATCTTTCTGGTGTTGTAGTTACAGATGGGTGGATTTATGGATTGATATATATTGCAAAGTTTGAAATTCTACCCTTGTTTGATAGATGTTAGTATTGGAATTGTGCTTACCTTAAGAGGAGAAACTGTACAGCCATATTCAATGTATGTGAAAAGTGAACATGCATTATATTTTTGTTTCCTCTGTATCAGTAATGAATTATAAACAAAAAGATTGATGGATAATGAAAGTTTACTGAAATGTGTTAATTTACAACTCTATGGCAAGTAAAACCAACATATAATCTTAAAAGCAAACATTTCTCATATAATTTTTATGATATTTCATAAAGTTGATAAAAGATCTTGAAATGTTTATATGATGTCTGACAGGGGTTTTAAAGGATTCTTTAAAAATAAAATATCTGATGCAGAGAATACATTCAGATTTTTAATACTTTTTAAGATATCCTTGAAACTATATAACATCTGGTAAACTTATCTGTTATGGATTATATCAGATATCTTAATTCAATTTTTTTTTCTAAGACATCTAGTCAACTTTTTATGATATTAAAGGAAATAGTACTGTAAATTATGTAAGATATCATAAAATATATGAAATCTGATACTGATTAATTTTTATTTCATGAGATATTTTATAAAATTTGAAAGATGTCTCATACGTTGTAATATATGTTTTTTAATGTTATGAGATATCTAAAAAAAATGACCAGCTTGGCTTAAGTGCAGTACAACTCTGACAGGGAGCCATGGTAGCTCAGTTAGTTGAGCATCGGACTTGTAATCCAAGGGTCTTGGGTTAGATACACATCCAGGCCAGCCTGGGTCAGTAGCCTCAGTGTGTCCTTGGGAAAGGCACTTAGCTCCCATTTTCTCAGCATGATATAGCCAATAATGTGTTAAAAGTGCCATTAAAACCAACAAAAACAAAAACAACTCTACCAATCATGTTGATACAGTTTATATTCTAGCATGATGCAAGTGGCTGTCACTTCCAAGTACAATTATTTATTTTGCACTGTTAATGGATGTTATTGTATATCATAAGGAACAATTAGTTTGAACCTTCAGCCTTTCCACGATGACAAGTGACTAAAATTGCAACCTTTTTTTAAAATTAATTTCCACAGTCATACATACTGTACATGTACCAAGACATAACTGTATATTGTGAAACTAAGTGTCAGTGTTGCTATTTGCTTATTATCATCACAGAATGAAAGCTATTAATTTGTTCTTTAAAAGAGTGATAATAACAATATAATTATGCCCACTGTGTTTGTTGTAAAACCCACAATCTCAAGCTCCATGTGACTTTGTTTAAGAGGTTGGTTATAAGTCAATAATATTTTACCAACAATGCTCAGTATAATTTCAAACTTTCCTTTATTTA
The DNA here is from genome assembly GCA_029931535.1 of Margaritifera margaritifera. Taxonomy (NCBI): domain Eukaryota; kingdom Metazoa; phylum Mollusca; class Bivalvia; order Unionida; family Margaritiferidae; genus Margaritifera; species Margaritifera margaritifera. The sequence continues at coordinate 1,325,097 of JAQPZY010001566.1, read as the reverse complement.
TTGAATCAGTGAGGCAACCTTACAGACCATTGTTCTGTTTTGGAATTTAAATGCTTTCTGTATGAATATCAGTAACTATAAAACTTCCTGCAGGCATGGTATAGAAAACTTTGATCTCCTGGCACTACTCTGTGTCCCAGCAGGGCTACTGAATTTACCTTAGGACATATGTAGTACACTATTCAGTCACTATACAAGACATGTACATTTTATCTCTAGCCAAATTGGTATTTATTAAAAAGAATTATATATCATATTAACTATATAAGATATCTCATAATTTTATATCTTTTAAAATTGTTCATTATATAAGATATATTGTATGTTTCATAAGATCTATTATATACTTAATCAGATATCCCATAAATTGTATAAGATATCTAATAAACTTGATATCTTACTTTAAAAGATATCTAATACACAGTTTTAACTAAAATATAAAGTTTATCAGATATCTTAAAATATTTCAGTAAAAGGTTAAAAAAAGTCGTCAAATTCAGTCCCTGGTTTGCATGTATTAGGTCAAGTATGTACAGAGCAACAGGATGTTAGTATTTTCAAGATACTCAAGACTCACACTTGTTCTGAATACAACATTTGGAAAGACTTGCTTGCTTTGCATAGTTGCATTTTTACAAATACACTTTTTAACTTTTGAATAGTTCTTGTTATGTAGGAACAGATTAAGTAGAATTTTTCTAATAATCTACAGAAACGCTATTGTAATCAGACAAGGACGAAGGTCCCTCTTTTGTATATTTGATACAATGACCATTAAAAGTAACCAAGATCAGTTTAATGGAAAACACTTGAAAGTCACTAATACATTCAGTTCAAGAGAAAAAGAAAATTGAATACTGACAATTATTTTTGGAAAAAAGGTATTGAAGTTACATTCCAAAGCAACTTTTAATTGGATGGAGAACTGCATAACCTTGGTACTTTTAATTGGATGGAGAACTGCATAACCTTGGTACATATATTAGAAATGTTTGGAACTACATTAACTGCATAACAGGTAAACCAATTAACATTTCAGAAAAAGATAGTTAATCTTTGACAATGAAACCTTAAAAAACCTTAAAGTTTAGCAAAGTGAAAAGATTTCATACAAGTCACTTCGGTGAAATTCTAAAACATGTCAATATAAATACTGTGTAGACAAATTTGGGTGCCAGTCTGAACTTACAAGTTCATCAAAATTAGCAACACCTGCATGTTCTGGACTCAAACATTTCTAATGTATAATACAGCCTAAATTATTAAAACTCCTAATTATCCAAACCATTCTCCAATTGATAATGGCCATGCAGAGTAGAGCTAACTGTCTACTTATTAGAATATTACATAATAGAAAGTCAAAGATTTGTCTTCTGACAATTATACCAATATAAATTTATATAAACTTTGAATATACTTAAAATTCCATGCAATTGGTCAGGAAATGTTGAAAACTTATTGTGATATGTGTTTATATGTGATATATAGTAACAATCACCTATGTGATTTGTGTTTATATGTGATATACAGTAACAGTCACCAATGTGATTTGTGTTTATATGTGATATACAGTAACAGTCACCTATATGATTTGTGTTTATATGTGATATACAGTAACAGTCACCAATGTGATTTGTGTTTAAATGTGATATACAGTAACAGTCACCTATGTGATTTGTGTTTATATGTGATATACAGTAACAGTCACCTATATGATTTGTGTTTATATGTGATATACAGTAACAGTCACCTATATGATTTGTGTTTATATGTGATATACAGTAACAGTCACCAATGTGATTTGTGTTTAAATGTGATATACAGTAACAGTCACCTATGTGATTTGTGTTTATATGTGATATACAGTAACAGTCACCTATATGATTTGTGTTTATATGTGATATACAGTAACAGTCACCAATGTGATTTGTGTTTAAATGTGATATACAGTAACAGTCACCTATATGATTTGTGTTTATATGTGACATACAGTAACAGTCACCTATGTGTCAGAGTATCAGATCTGAATGTTTTGACAAGCTGTCAGTGTGCTGGTGATTATTTCCCAGGGGTCATCTCCCTGTATGATGATATTTGGGGACATGCCACCCATTTTTCAAGCCAGGCACATCAACAGGTGTAATTTTCTTCAATTCTAAGTACATAATTGAGTCACTATCTCACATGTGTAGGTCCATAATTGAGTGACTCAGGTTTGTCACTGCTCATTTATGATCTAATTACCATATGTACTCACTTGCAAGTCAAGTCCAACTACAAACTGCACAAAACCCAAATTACTGTATTACATGATTGGGTACCTTTTTGGGACCCCTGGCAGTACACCCATATCCAAATTTCTATAAGGTTATCCTGCCCCCCTTGGTAATTATATAATTGTTCACACCTTGCTATAGATAGAATTGGTCAGAGGTTCATCATTATTGACTTATTTCATGACATGATAATTAGTATGAATAATCAATGTTCTTTGTAAGTTTAACTAATAAAAGCTTTACAGTCTGGCAATAATTAGTATGAATAATCAATGTTCTTTGTAAGTTTAACTAATAAAAGCTTTACAGTCTGGCAATACTGCTACTAGTGATTTTCTTGTGAACAAACTATATATATATCTTAGGTTTATAAAAAATTTCTTCTCTGTAGATACTCCAATATCCTAAGAAGAACTATTGCAAATAAACATTTAGGCAATTCTTAATCTCACACTTCACATATTATTCCCATCTTAAAACCTGATGTTATAAACAAATGGGAAGTAGGGTAAGGGTGGGGGAAAACTTTATAGAGTGGGTCATATTTCAATTACAGAATTTTGATCCCAGATTCAATATTCTATGGTGTCTGTGCGTTCAAGATTTGACAATACACTGGTAACTATCTGCACATTTTTTTTCTTCAGAAAACATTTTAGGGAGGTTTTAAAGCAACAGATGTCAGATCAAGATAGCTTGCGACGTCAGCATGTGAAAGAGAAGGTGAAGGAGAGTGAGAGGGCAGTCGAGTATGACCGGCAGTGTAGAATGAAGGATGCCCTGGAGTACTTCAACAAACATGCTTATCTACAAAAGTACAGGGATGGCAATAAAATTGTGAGTAATTTAATAAGTAGTTTTTTTTATATTAATTGTAAAGCAAAATATACTTGTATACTAGAGTTTGGTTTCACAAAAAATTTGGTACTGTGGTATTTCTGAACATCCCACGATACATACCATGGTATACAGCAATTATATTAGGGACCAACAATTTAATGTTCTGGGGCAGGGGCCTGACACTTTTTTAGAAAAAAATTCTGTCTCTCAATAGCTGGAAAAAACATATTGCTCTGATTTATAGCAAACTAACACCATATTATATCCATTATATATTTTTTTTTTTTTTTAAATTATCTCGAGATAAAAGAAAATAAAATATCTCAGCTCAAAAGAAAATCGCATCCTCCTATAAAAAAAATCATCAGTACCTTATAGCAGATTAATTTGCTATGTGTATGTTAATTATTGTATAAGTTGTAATAAAAAAACTGTAACTAAAGTGCAGTGATTAAGCTTACACTATAGCTGACACCCTGTGAAAGACATTGTGCGGACATTCAAGAGCTTGTTGAAAAAAAATAGGAAGTGTTGACACTGAAACCTACAATTTACTAGCTACACTATTGATATAATAGGCAGGGAAACATTGAGTGGGATGCCAACACCTGGGCAAGATATTTGTCAGAGAGGGCCAATAAACAGTAAACACACTAACTCAACAATGAAAAAATATTTAGTGGCCTTGAGAAATCATGTAAAATTCAAGCAGAAAACAACTGCTCTCCTGAAAATCTTAGGATGATTCGCATTAACACATTAACATATGCTAGTAAATAACTAAAAAAGAAAATCCGAAATGTTTTCAAAAGTATGATTTGGCCCAAATATCTTTCACAACATGCCATTTGGCCACCACATTGGCATATGTGACATGTGTCAAACATGTGATAAAGGATCATAATTATATTTGTACTATTCAAATTTAATTTGAGACAAATACAACTGTTTTGTAAAAAAAAAAAAAAAAAAACATTCTGTTACAGTAATATCATTAAATTCGTAACAAGATTACTCAGGAATTTCCATACATTCCTTATTGATGGAAACTTCCGAAGTACTGGTACAGTGAAAAAGTACCATGTTAAACCAGTATGCCAGTAATACCAAACACCTCTATGGTATACCCAGGTGAGAGTTTTATTTCTAATCAAATAATGATATATCAGAAATTTAACTCTTAAGCAGGATGTTACAAGCAGCAAACAAAATTTATGAAGTTTTTTGGCAGGGGCATCTGACTATTCTACAAAAACAAATCTACCAGGACAGACCAGGCAGTGTAATGATTATATCTGTACTATGACAGACCAGGCAGTGTAGTAATTATATTTGTACCAGGAGTGAGACCAGGCAGTGTAGTGATTATATCTGTACTAGGACAGACCAGGCAGTGTAGTGATTATATCTGTACTAGGACAGACCAGGCAGTGTAGTGGTTATATCTGTACTAGGACAGACCAGGCAGTGTAGTGATTATATCTGTACTAGGACAGACCAGGCAGTGTAGTGATTATATCTGTACTAGGACAGACCAGGCAGTGTAGTGATTATATCTGTACTAGGACAGACCAGGCAGTGTAGTAATTATATGTACCAGGAGTGAGACCAGGCAGTGTAATGATTATATCTGTACCATGACAGACTAGGCAGTGTAGTGATTCTATCTGGAAAAAAATCACAACTTATAGTCATCACAATACAATATAACAAAACTGGCAAATGAAAAAAAAGAAACACAAGCAAGGGAGAGAAATTTGGTCAAATCATGACATGATCAAATACAAGATCTGTTGCACTTCATTCTTGTTATGTTGATCTTATTGTCCTCTAGTTGTGCTGTTAGATCAACATTTTCATTGGCACTGATATGGCATCGCTACAAGAGTTTGGTGAATGCATGTTTGTATTCATGGATTTGAAATGATGAAGGATATGATGTAATATATAAATTTGTGATAGGGAAAATTATTTTTTTCAAATTCATTAAAAAAAAATGACATGGCTGATGGAAAGAGACATTTTGTTTCAGCTGCAAAAATAAACTGAGAAAATAGATGACTTTCAGTACAATGCTGTTGTTGGATATTATTTTTTAGTTACTTGGTAAATTATCCCCAAGCATCTGTAACTTTTGTCATATGTGACTAATTGGAATATCCCTAAACATCTGTAACTTTTGTCATATGTGACTGATTGGAATATCCCTAAACATTTGTAACAGTTGTCATGTGTGATTGATTAATATTCCTAAACATCTGTAACTGTATTCATGTGTGACTGATTGGAATATCCCTAAACATCTGTAACTGTATTAATGTGTGACTGATTGGAATATCCCTAAACATCTGTAACAGTTGTTATGTGTGACTGATTGGAATACTCCTAAACATCTGTAACTGTTGTCATGTGTGACTGATTGGAATATTCCTAAACATCTGTAACCATTGTCATGTGATGGATTGGAATATCCCAAAACATCTGTAGCTGTTGTCATGTGTGACTGATTGGAATCTCATTACTGTAGAGCAAATTTAAAGAATATTAGAAAGTACTGGAAATATAGAAATGTGAAAACAAAGTGCAAGAAATCAAAAGTACAGAAAACAGACATTCTGTTTTAAAAAGGGATTTCATAAACTCACTGTGGTTCTTTATAACACCTGAATGTAGCACAATCCCCAATACAACAAAATTACTGTCATGAATTTCATTATTTTGGATGAATTAAGTTTTGAAATCTATGATAAATTTGTTCAACTTACTTTTAGCTATTAGCTGATGATAGTTTCACACAAAGCGTACCCTAATAGAGTGGAACTTGTGTACTCCAACTAGATATGTCAGATGGACAATAGGGCAGTGAGTGAAAATACTTTTTGTTAAATCTCTCATTAAGAGGCTAATACAGACATAATTTTACAGCTGCAGTGGACAGGGATCAGGTATACTGGACTAGACACATTCGGCTAAATAGCGTTGGTTTTTTTTGGTGTACTTCAAACTTAAAGTCTTGCTTATAACCTTAATAGCCTCAAAGAACATTCAGTACACATAGAATACCAGTCTGACATGTTCAGATACAGTCAAACCTACTTTAAAGGTCACTTGTCCTAAACAGTCACATTCTCAAGGTCTCTTGCTTGTCTTAAACAGTCACATTCTCAGAGTCTCTAACTTGTCCTAAACAGTCACATTCTCAAGGTCTCTACAATAGAACTTTAGAAGATATTAACCTTTATTAAGAGGCCAGTTTGTATACTTTACAGAGGTGACTGCTTACAGGTAATATGGGTTTTAGTTGGACTGTATCTAATTGCAGTTATTTTATCAACAATGTTTACATTTTGTATTCAGGCTGAACTTACAGTTCTTGACAGAGTCCTGGATTCAATCTTATTTGCAATCTGTGGTCAGCATATCTGTTCATTTTTATGCCCCCCCCCCCTTCCCTCTATTTTATGAACAAGGACATGTCTTACCCTCAATGTACTTTCTTCCTGTACATCACAAATTATGTTTCTGTTTAGTATCTTTGAAAGAACAACATGGATCTGAGTGTCAAATTTGGTATGAAGCTTATTAAGATAACCTTGGTCACTTTCAGCCTTTCTTCATCAAAATTTTACTGAGTTTTGGCTACAAATTGAGTTAGAAGTTTGCCTGAGCATCATGAATTTTGTTTCGCTCATTTATCTTTTGAAGGACTACAGATTGAAGCCAAATTTGGTAGATGCAGATATTAAGAAGACCTAAATCATGTTAGACTTGAACCATTTTCAATAAAAATTTTTTACAGAGTTGTGGCTCCTGTTTGACTTGGAAATAGTTTGTTCTTGCATCTTGAATTTTGTGTATCCACCCAACCCACACAATCTCACCATCCTCTGGACAGAAGCTACACAGATAAGCAGTTGCAGAATGTGAATGAAGCAAGTTTCAAAATTATTGTCAGCAGTGACTTTGTTGCATGCAATGCAAGAAAATGCACCTGAAAATGCTGTTATACATTGCAGTAATATCCTTCTGAAAACATGGAGTACAATTTACTACCAGTAACCAGCAACTGGTTGAAGATATGAATTCCTGTCAGAGGAAATATTCTGTGATAACCGTTTAAAGGGTACTTTTATGTGATGTAAATTTTTACAAGTCTCTGCTTTATGTAAAAAATAAACATGTAAACATTTATATGTATCATATTCCATTACTGTTTGATTCCTTAACCCATAAAAAATAAACATGTACAAAATTAAATTATCCATATTTTATTTTGTGCTAGTCCATGAATTAATGGACTTTCCAATATAAATAATTTTGATAATTCACTGGAGAGAATTATGGAAAGTATTTTTCCACTGTGGTCAATAGACATTGATAACATTATGATCAAGAAATTTTAATCCACCATTTTGTAAGTTGCTTAAATTAGTGGTAAGTATGGCCATCTATCATGCAAGATTACCAGGTTCAAATCCCACAGTGTTCTTATTTTTTTTTTCTTCTTCAATTTTTGGGTTTTTAATGTTTTTGGCACCTTGAATTAGGAAAGAGAATTATGTTACAACTGATATTTTCTGTCTGAATATACACAAAACACAGCAGAACATAAATGGTAAACAGCTGACATTAACATGTGAGATACTGTAAGAAATCTGTTACTTTAATCTGTTATACACTTTAGCTACCCAATACATTTCAGCATAAAATAAAAAGCAAATGTGCTTGTTCTCAGTGAATAACGGATATTTTTCATCTCATGGGTGAAAAACTCAAGTATTTTCACTAGTGGCTTCACTACTCGTGAAAATGAAAATACAGTAAAACCTGTCTTGAGAGACCACTGCTATGAGAGACCACCTGTCTTGAGAGACCAGGATCTAAATGCACAGATTTATTGATTATATAGTGTTATGACCTGTCATGAGAGACCACCTGTCTTGAGAGACTGTTTTATTTTTTGGCAGAAGGGGCGGTCTTTCAAGACAGGTTCTACTGTACTGAGTTTTTTACCCACTTGATGAATTATATTTGTTATTCACTTGATACAAGCAAATATCATCAAATTTTGCTATGTAGTAAACATTTACCGCAGTGAAAATAATCCATTATATCGTATGTCTTTTTCTCACTGTGTTCACTTTAATATTGCAGATGATGGAACAACATTGGGAGAACACAAGGAATAGAAAATCAGAGGATGAAAGGCTAGATAGAGAAAGGCTTCGTTATAACCCTATAAACTGGAGCTGCACACTGAAATAGTTGTGTAGTGCTGTGCATAATGTGTTCTTATATCTACAGCTGCTGCATCATACCATGATCATCACCTTCATTCCAGCAGCACCATTTAGTATCTGCATCACTCCTGCTTCAGTTAAATGGATTGCCAAGGTTTTTTCTCCTGGACTTCAGACTCAGCAGAATTTCACACTGACAGTGAATGCTGACAGAACATTTCTTTGATATTTTGTTGACAGATATTTTGTTGAATATTACTTTCAGTCAAAAAAGGCATATCATTAAATGCTGTTTTTTTTAAAGAATAGGAATACACAAAATCACATACATTTAAAAATGAAGTAACAAGAACATTAATCTATCGAAAGTTTGTAAACAATCAGATGAATCAATTTTTGATGAAATTGTGTCAACAAATGATGTAATTTTGGACAAAATGTTACATTTAACAAAATGTCCAAAAAAATGTCATGTACCAGACAAAACATGAGATGAATTAATCAGATGCAAGAAATTTTCATCATCTCCACAGGACAGTGAGTTCCAGGGGTATTGCTATGTATGGGTAACCTATTTCTTGTTGCTACCTTGGATAACCTATTTCTTGATTTCTTGATGCTACCGGAGTTCCTTTCCCGCTTACATTCTTGGGTCAAAAGTATTTCCACAAACATGTAGTGCCTCAAGTTGAAGCACATCACTTAAGACTTGTTTTTTTTTTGTAATAAAAAATGTATTCCTTACCTCAGTTCCCTCCGAATTTGGCAATACATAAATTACCTCTAAGTACATGCCTAATTTGTACAGATGCATACTTAGGATCTTATGTAGGTCTGTGTATATCACTGGCAACATTGGTGAGGTCTTGCTATGAATGAATATAATGTACTCTCCACTGTAACAAAATTTTTAATTTTCTCCACACATTTGTGCTGGCAACATATGATTGGAATGTTGTTGTTCTCTTTCCACTATGTCATGTACCTAGAGGTGTGTGGGGTTGCATTATCATCCTAAAATACCCATGAGCCCTGCGAAAATATCTTGGTGACAACTGGCCACAAGTTTTCTTCAAGAAGAGCTGCATATTTTGGGGGTTTTATATAACCATTTACATGGACAAAGGTACCCATGCCATTGTAAGTGATACAACCCAAAAACACAACACTTGCCTGAACACGGGGGTTTAGATCATTGTGTTTTCCAAGGCATCATGGAGCCCATTTTTCATCATCCCAGTGCCAAATATATACCCTCCTGTGTTTACAAAGCACTATCTGAGTTTCATCTGAGAATATTTATTTTCTCCAATAATGATCTACAGTTATATGCAATTTAGAATGACACAAGGCCCTCCTGTAAATCCAATTGTTTGTCAATAGCACAATTTTTTTCTTTACTACCCTTTTTGAATCCATGAAATTTCTAACATCTATTCACAGTTGATTCGGATAATTTCAAAGGTGTACTGTCATTAAAAATATTTGTAATGTCCTTCACAGATTTCCTGTGGTTGTTTTTTCCAATATGTAACAGCTGATGGTCCATCCTGGCATCCCTTTTCTGAGGTCATCCACTTCATGGTCTATTTTCTACTGAACTTGTAGTTTTATGCCTACTTAGAAATTTTGCCACAGTAAATCTATTTATTCCTAATATTTCTGCAATTCTTGGTCCACTAAAACATTCTCTGGATAACTGAACTATCACTTCTTTTTGCTCTTTGCCCAATTCCTTTCCCTTATAACCCATTTTGGTTTGCAGATGACATGTAAACAAAAGGGATGTAATTCTACTTACAAAGGTAAAACCAGTGACTACTTACCAAGTCTGCCGGTAAACAAATCCAAAATTGTCTACAGAAAGTGTGCATTGCTGAAAGCATCAATAATGGCAGTCATTTTGTGGAAATACTTTTGACTTGTGGGTATAGTAATACTTACGTCAGTTTAAACCATTATAAGAAACAGAACTGTTACATTGACATTGCGAGTTAGGCTCAGGGCTTTCCTACTGTTTAGGTGATTCGAAAAATTCTAGTACCAAGTTGTTAAAGACAGAGAAACACTAGGGTCATAAGATATGTACATTTTTTTGCATTATGGGTCACATTTTTTCAAAGGATTAAATCTATATTTTTAAAGTTGAGCATGACAATTTGCTACATTCTTTCTTCGATACTCCAATGTAAAAAAGAAGATGCATATATACAATGTGATATTCTTACATTGCAGTGTTATATTTAACTTGAACCAATATGTTAATTAGGTATTATTAAAAACATGTACCTTATCCTCATAACAAATATGAGGCACTGTATGTATTTCTGTTACTGGTGCACACAAAGATGTGGTCACAATAGCATTATATATATATATATATATATATATATATATATATATATATATATATATATATATATATATATATATATATATATATATATATATATAGACTCAGGTTAGGGTTTATATTGCATTATACATGTAGGAAAAGATTTGTCAAAGGATGTAAAATAGAAAACTACAAATCTTTTATGCCAGAAATTACAAGTCATCTTAGGGAAAATATTACAAAGAGAATCTTTGTTCATCAAATATGAAATTTTTCAAACAGGTTTAATAATATTGCATGTCATGAACAGCTTGCATTCAGGGGTGTATTGTATTTTCCAGAATTAATAAATTCAAGATTTCAGTAAACATAGGTTGGAACTTCTACTTATGTTAGTTACTGAACTGATTGATAACATTGTTAGGGATTACACAACAGTGTGCTATAAATTGTTTATTCCACAGTATTATGACACTGAAAATATATAATGCTCTTAATGAAAGGAATTTCATTGCAATTTTTTGAAAGTGGTCTACCACTGGGCTGGCTGTTTCATCTACTTTTTATTCTGCCACCTACTACTGCATTGATAATTAGTGACAGAACAAATTAATTGCTCTAATATTCATGTAACTTTCAATGTATAAGACCGAAACTTTCACTCAAAACTAAGTTGTTAGAAATTGTAGTTTTCTTCTATTGAAAGCTTTTAAAATTTTGAAGTACTTCATAGTATAAAGTAGCCAGCACTGAAAATTTCATGTTGGCGCAAGTTATAGCTTAAAGTAAATTCTCAGTCTTAAAGTTTGACAGATTAAGGGCCTAACCTTACCAATAATATTACAGACCTTTACTCTCTGGGGTCTTGGATTAAGTGAACCTAAAATATTGGAGAATTGTGTAGACTAAATTTTTTCCCTCAAGGTGGCTGCTGGGATGAGTCAATTCCAGTTTTCTTTTTTCCATTTCATTTCTTGAATTTTCTACCTGTAATGCATCTCAGTGCTAGTGTATTTCAAACTGTAATGCATCTCAGTGCTATTGGATTTTTAACTGTAATGCATCTCAGTGCTAGTGGATTTCTAACTGTAATGCATCTCAGTGCTAGTGGATTTCAAACTGTAATGCATCTCAGTGCTAGTGGATTTTTAACTGTAATGCATCTCAGTGCTAGTGGATTTCTAACTGTAATGCATCTCAGTGCTAGTGGATTTCTAACTGTAATGCATCTCAGTACTAGTGGATTTCTAACTGTAATGCAAATCAGTGCTAGTGTATTTCTAACTGTAATGCATCTCAGCACTAGTGTATTTCTAACTGTAATGCATCTCAGTGCTAGTGTATTTCTAACTGCAATGCATCTCAGTGCTAGTGGATTTCTGTCTGTAATGCATCTCAGTGCTAGTGAATTTCTAACTGTAATGCATCTCAGTGCTAGTGGATTTCTAACTGTAATGCATCTCAGTGCTAGTGGATTTCTAACTGTAATGCATCTCAGTGCTAGTGGATTTCTAACTATAATGCAAATCAGTGCTAGTGTATTTCTAACTGTAATGCATCTCAGCACTAGTGGATTTCTAACTGTAATGCATCTCAGTGCTAGTGTATTTCTAACTGTAACGCATCTCAGTGCTAGTGGATTTCTAACTGTAATGCATCTCAGTGCTAGTGAATTTCTAACTGTAAAATATCTCAGTGCTAGTGGATTTATAACTGTAATGCAAATCAGTGCTAGTGGATTTATAACTGTAATGCAAATCAGTGCTAGTGTATTTCTAACTGTAACGCATCTCAGTGCTAGTGGATTTCTAACTGTAATGAATCTCAGTGCTAGTGAATTTCTAACTGTAATGCATCTCAGTGCTAATGGATTTATACCTGTAATGCATCTCAGTGCCAGTGAATTTCAAACTAGTTGACATAACACTTGATTGCATAAGAATGCTTTATCAGTCTAGTCTTGTTGTAGTATTTACATGTAATCATCAGAATACCACAGTATTGTCTCATGTTGAATGTATACTCAACTACAAATAACATAATCTTTGATCTGCTGTTACATAATATACTGTTGGGTTAGAATCTTAAGTACCATAGAGTGTTGAGCAGCAGGACCTTGGCTGTTTGCCATCTAATATACATTATACAGGAGCAAATAATGGTACAGTATTCTGATACAGTTCAACTAGACTGTTGGAGAGAAGAACAGTTGATATTTTCAATGATCTCCAATGAATTATTTCCCAACTGATGCATCACACACCACAAAATTGTGAGGAAAATAAACAAAAGTCATATTAACAAGACTAAGCTAGCTGATGCAATGTATCACAAATATGGTTATCTATGTGGAAATTTGTGTACATTTCAGTTTTAGCAAATATAACATTGCATACAAAATTATTTCTTTCAATACAATTTAAGTTTCAATCACATTTTTTTTGTATCTTTACAGCATGCTGCATATTTACTCTGTTTGTTGTGTAATGGTCTGGACTGGTGTAGTTTTTTTTAATTATATGTTAGAGAGTGTTAATTGCATGTTGCTGTGGCTGGTCTATTGTTAATTATTTTCAACTATTGGGTTGCCCTTTCCCTTTTGAATTTCTTACCTTTCAAAAAAGGTAACACATTTCTGATAAAATGGTGAAATGGAGAAAACATGATTAACTGGGTAACTTTCTGAATGCAAATTTTATATTTACATTGTTACAGAAAAACAAGATCCGACTTGTATTTTAAGGTGTCCCATATTTCCCACTGATGTTTGTTTATGTGAAAGTCGTGTTCTAATGTTAACAGAACTTAATTAATTCTTGTCAGTCTTTCCAAGAGTGACAGGGAGAAAATTTCCAAGTTTTACCTGATGGAAGCTGGAGATTTGTGTGGCATGTGGCCATTATAGTTATGAAACATCTTGAGATCAAAATTTGCATGCCGACTCAAAAGTTAACATTTTAAAATTTAAATTACTTTACTCAGAATGAAGATAGAATAATGACAATTTAAGCATTAACATATTTGTTTTTTCAACGTATTTGCAGAATTTCACAGATACCAAAAGAGAGCAAGTAAGATTTCTAATTTTGGAGTCTTGGGCCCAAGTTAACTGTCATGTTCAGACAGTTTCAAGACTAAGTTACTGAGATATTGCTAAAGTGGGAGAGGTGCAGGACTGCACTTGATTACTAAAGTGGGACAGGTGCAGGTCTGCACTTGATTACTAGGAACTGCACCACAAGGTCCTGAATATTGCCCAAAGTTTTGCTGTGATGCTTTAATAAATATATAGACTTATTCCCTTTAGTACTCTCCATTTTCTGTTCGGTACTTTTTTTCTGAACCCTAAGTGTAAACTGTATTTCTGTACAAATTTTATTTAAGCATACCACACAGTATTGCTGCACATATTATTGTTATACTTTGTACAATGCACTTACCTGGTACTTGTTATTGCTCAATATTTGCATTCATTAAAATTTATATTTTCTGTAAATTTTACTTTAAATAAAGAATACAAACTACACTGAGGAACTTGCATTTTTCATTTACATGCTTCAGTGGTAATAATGTAGGATTAACCCTAAAAGCTGGCTCTTTTGTATTGTGCAAAGACTTCATACTAGCCTATTGTCAGCCCTAATCTGTGTCAGCACACATGTCAAGTATTGTTTTAACCTCACGTGCCCTTGGGATTTTTTCCAGGTCTTTGTCTCACAGATCACCCCATGACAGTACTTGCTAACAGTAATTAATCTGTTACAGCATGTGTCAGGAATTTAGCAGCTAAAATATATTTCCAAGTTTGAATTGAGTTTTGGTTCTATGAGTTATTTTTAAGCATGAAATTGAAATTTTGGGATTGAATTTGTTTCGGTATTTGGAGTTGAGGTGTTTTGGTTTCAGTTTTGAGGAATTTCACTGTACATATTTTATGCATACTTTTAAGAATATGTAAAAATATAAGATACAAAACAATAAAATAATAAATTCCTAACAGTAGTATTACAATAAATCCCAGAACTGGATCTATAATTTAAATTATGTTTCTTTACAAACTTCCAAACAGTAGAAAAGACATCTATCTTCATAGTTTGTTAATATGTAGGTTTGAAATATTGCATATACATTTTCTTCAAGAATTTAACTCAGTCAGCAGATTGAATGTGAGGAGAAAGTGAGTTCCATATTTTGGCTCCATAAAACTGTCGAGTTCATTTTGAATTGTTCAATGCAAGGTTTCGGTAATTCTAAATTTTTTATTAGAAATTAATTGTAGATTATAGGTAGAAGAATGTTTGTGAATAATTCAGTCATGTACTCTGAACCATCTCCTTTAAGACATTTAAAAACCAAAACTGCTTTCAGGAAAGTTGTTCTCTCATTTATTCTTAACCATTTAAATTCCGTGAACATTTAGCAGAGTTATAGCCCCTGGTTGTAGGACCCATTTACTTTCATTTCTGCACAATAACTCTCATTATTTTTATTTTATTTCCACCAAATTTGGTATGCAGCTTCATATTGATAAGACCTCTGTTGGTTTGATTTTCAGCATTCTGTCATCATTTAGCAGAATGGCACATGATTATTAGACCACCCAATTTAATTTCTGCACAATGACTTCCTTACTCATTATTGTATTTCATACAAATTTAGTAGGAAGTTTTATACTAATAAAACCTTAGTGGTTTGATTGTCAGTGTTGTAGAGTTAGATTTTCAGCATTTTACATTATAATCTTTTAGCAGAGTTATAGCCACAGATGGTTGGACTTGAACATATTTCATATTTAACTTCAACCAAATTTGGTATGCAACTTTATCCTGATGATACCTTGGCAAAGTTTGATTTTTCAGCATTCTACATTATAATTTAGCAGAGTTATGGCCATTTATAGTCATACCCACACACTTTAGTTTCCACACAATAACTCCCTTTATTATTACAGTGGTCCAACTCTTATGTGGCTACTTCTTCTGCACTGAAAAGCTGGCCTTATAAAAGGGTGGCCTCTCTTAAGGGCAACAAATTGGTAAAAATATATTACATGTATTTTATTGTCAGAGAAGGTGGCCTCTCTTGAAAGGGGCCTCTCAAGAGATGGACCACTATAATGAATTTCAAGAAAATGTTATATGCAGCCTTACATTCATTTAATCTCCGAGGAATTTGATTAATCATCTTTCTATGTCGTTATTTAGCAGAGTTAAATAGCTGCTGAATGTTTAACCCACAACTGTTTTGGCACAATAACTTTTTATCATTTTTGTTTTTATTTCAAGCAAATTTTGTATGCAGCTTTATATTGATGAGACCTAAAATGTGTTCAGTTGACAGTATTGACAAGACCTCAAGTGTGTTCAGTTGTCTGTATTGACAATACCTCAAATGTGTTCAGTTGTCTGTATTGACAATACCTCAAATGTGTTCAGTTGTCTGTATTGACAAGACCTCAAATGTGTTCAGTTGTCTGTATTGACAAGACCTCAAATGTTTTCAGTTGTTAGTGTTCCAAGACATCAGTTAAACGAGTCATGGTTCTGAATGTCAAACTACCCACATTCATTTCTGCATAATAAGTCTCAAGTATTTTTAGATTTTAACCAAATTTAGACTACAGCTTTATATTTATGTAACTTCACTTGAATTAAATCGTCAGTGTTCTATATCTATATCATCATTTAATAGAGTTATAAACTCCGATTGCTGCACACACCTACCTTCATACCTGCACAATAACTCTCTTATTATCATTGGAATCAACCAAATTTGGTATGCAGCTTTAAAGGAACATATATTAACAATGAATTTGCAAATACATATTGGATTGAAACTGAATGACAGAAACAGCTCTTTAATTGTTAGTTTTTTACTTCATCATTTTGCAGAGTTATATCCCCTGATTGTCAGACCCACTGACTTTCACTTCTGCATAATAACTCCTTTTTTTATTATCAGATTTCAGCAAATTTTAATGCACAGGTCCAGCTTGATATTGATGGGACCTTGAACAAGGTTTACATATTCTTTAAATGAATAAAGTAAAATAATGAAAAACAACCACTTTTGTCCTAAACTGATTATTCATCCATTTACAAGCAGTGTAAAGTAGGTGACAGTGAATGACAATGTTATCTATTGTGACTGATGATGTTGTCTATTGTGGTGAGAAAAGTTTTGTGCCCTGGAGACTTTTGCTCATGTTGATCAATAATTTTGGAGCATTTAAAATGGTGATGTTGAGATGGAATACAAGAATATACCCAAAGAAATACTTCGTGAACAGCAGGTCATGTTTATAGGAAGAAAAGGAGATTCTACTGAAATAAGCAGATATGTACAGTAGATCATTTCAATAAGTATTTGGATGATACCTGTGACTCATCATGGAATATGCAGTCTTGAACTAAATTTACTGTAAAGAAACCATTATTTTCTTACTAGACTTACCATGAACATGACCATTGACCTTTAGACCTCAAAATCTAAAGGTTTCTATATTATCCTCAGTGCAAGCCATCCCCAAAGTTTGGTCAAGGAACTAACTCTAGATCAAAATAATTGTGCAAACCCCAACTTTTGATCCAAAAATCAATAGGTCCCTTCCATACCTAAAGCACATGGCCCTCCACAAACTATAGTCAAGGTGAGTGGTCTAGAATTAAAGTTATTATGCAAAAGCCGTATTTCTTTTTTCAGTCAGTGACCTTTTTCAGTGATCTTTCAACCCGAAAATCAATAGGCTTCTTTTTTTACCTAAAGTGTAGCCATCCACAAACTTTGGTGAAAGTACATGGTCAAGAACTATTTTTCAATTTTCACCCACTATGACCTTGACCTTTGACCATTTAACTCCAAAATCAATAGGCTTCTACCTTACACCAAATGCACACCAACCACAAAGTTTAGTCCAGGTCTGCAATGTAGAACTACAGTTATTGTGTATCAACTGTTTTTCTTCCTTTAGTCAGCAACCTTGATCTTTGATATTTTGACCCCAAAATCAATTATCTTCTTCCTTACCCCACATGCAAGCCATCCGCAAAGTTCGGTCCAGGTCTGTGATGTTTGGGTTGGTGTTTTATGGCACAGCAACACAAATAGATTATTTACTGGCATGGCAATTGGAGTGAAGTGCCTTGCACAAGACACACCACAGTAGCCAACTTGGGCTGATCCAATGGTAGGATTCAAACCCACACCCTTTAAGTCAATAGTCTGGCACACTACACCCTGAGGCACTGAGGTTGTGCTACAGAACTAATGTTATTTTGTGGAATCCAGGTTTCTTTTTTTTTCAGTCACAGTGACTGTAACCTTTGACCTTTTCACCCCAAAATAGATAGACTTCTTCCTTACCCCAAATACGAGTCATTTACAAAGTTTGGCAACTGGTAGATGGTCGAGAACTCTATTGTGTGGAAACAAAGTAGAGGATAGACAGAGGACAGAAGGACATCATAAAACAATGCTCCACATATAGAAAAGGTCATTCAGGATTTCACAGATTCCAGCAGATGGCGCCAATCCCATTTAATTCTTGTAAACAATATTTCATAACTTTTATTGCCATCATGGTGTCTTAAAATGTTGAACATGTGTGTATATATATATATATATATATATTTTTTTTTTTTTAATATTTCATTTTCAGAAACAAGTTTTATGATTGCTAAATATCATTGTTGCATGTGCTGAGTATTGTTATCAATCCACAGTCTTCTGTTTCCTATTTTATATTAAACTCTTAGTGAGAGAAAGATGCAACTTTTGATAAAAGCTTTACAGTTACTATAGAATCTTTCCAAGATGATGATAATGATGATGATTACATGTATTACATGTATTATTATTATTGATCAGGCTTCATTTCAGGGAATTGGGCTAAAAGACTCAAGAAAAATTGTTCAAATAAAAAAGGTAGGGCAACACCACCCAATGTTACAACTGCATTGATGGTCTGTTTGTTTACTTTTGCATATGCCAAGTTCTATATACATCTGTGCACTTGCAGAAATGGTTGAAGGCTGAAGGTTTATTTGAAAATATTTTCTTAATGTGTGTGGTTTTATTCCACTTCCTTATAACCGTTAATTGAGGCCAGGAATTAAAAATATGAGGAATTAGAATTAATTTTAATAAAAATTGTCACATTGTACAAGTAAAACTGCATGTCAGTTCTTTAAAATATGTTTACTATTAAGACATCCTTGTATTTTAGTCAAACAAAATATAAGGCACTGCCTAGAATTTAGCTGATCCCATATGGAAAAAACATAACGAGTTTGGGTTACTTTTATAAAAGTTATGGTGGCCATATATTGCGAGAGAAACAACCTAAAAAAAGAATTAAAATCAAACAATTTTTGCATAGCTAAGACACGTGGCTAAATAAAATATGAGCAAAAATATTTCTCAAAAGTGATTGACGTTTTGTAGACCAGTGTAACAGTTGTGTTTAATAGGCTACAATTTTTCTTAAAATTTTATAGCTTGATGAGGGTAAAAAGCAACTTGATCTCAGAAATATCCAATTTTGCATTCTGCATGTATTCCTGTTGTAATGTCTCCTGCAGGTAATTATTGTACCTGCAACTTTATAGGTATCCCTGGTATTTTGTCAATTATGAGAGACTTAAGCGCCAATCTAGATTGTGAAGCCAACATAAGGTTTAATGTGTACCAGAAAATATTATACATGAAACCTTGGATCTAGACATTATGCTGACAAAAAAAGTTCACACAATTTCACTCAACCATTTTCTTCAAAAATTGTAAGAAACTAGAAATGTCTTCATGGGAACACAGATGCCCCACCACTAAACCAAGGTGTAAAGGATGGCTGGATAAGTGTAACATTATATGTTCCTACCAGTGTAGAGGGGCATACAACAAATAAAGCAATGTAATAATTGCTTGGATTATCATGTAATGCAACTTCCTACTAGGTCAAAACTTTTGATGGAAAAATAGTACTTTACACCATGAAAAACGATAAAGTTTACTATGCCCATTTCATATATAATGATCTATAGTTAATTTGTTGTTTTTGAATTGTCCTTTCAAAACAGTTTGCTGTTATTACTTTGATAGTTACATAAAGGTTTTACTTGTCCACATATTGTGTGTGCCACATATACATTCCAAGATGAACCTTCAGTGTACATTTGGTGGCAAAGAGTGTGTAAAGGTATTTTTTATCAGAACCTAGACACAATTTTTAAGCAATTTTGAGTACATCCTGAAAAGTAGGTCACAGTACTGAGCAGTCCAATTTTGTCATGTGACACATGTTCATTTTACAATTCACACACAGTGCAAGCTTGAAGCCAACAGTAGTAATGTAAAATTAGAGCTTGGGCAGAAGATTGACACTGTATTTATTTTTACCTGTAAGTTTTAATAAATCCTGGAAAGTAGGTCATAGTGACCTAATGAAAGTATGCAACATATTTTCATTCCAAAATGAACCCTAAGTGTAAGTTTCTTGGCAATACGTCAAAAGGTATTGGAATTAGGATCTAGACACGATTTTTCAGTAATTTTGCATAAATCCTGCAAAGTAGGTCACAGTGCACAATTATGGCACAGGAGACGTTCATCCCTAGATATAGGCTGATTGGCCTGTCACTTTAACCTTTCAGTGGAGTATTTGTAAGGGCCTGATCCACTCAAACAATAGGTATTTGTATAGTACATGCATCTTGTCTGCATGGTCTGGACAAATTATCATGTGTGTATCCTGCACTACACATTTATAGCATCATACCTTTTTCTCAAATGGACCATGCAACCTTCAGGTAACTATGCTAGTGACATGTAAAACAGATACGTCATTCTCGTTGACCTATACACTAACAGTGCAAGTCTGATTTCAATATAAACAGAGATACAGTAGTTACAGTCCAGAAAGGAAGAATGATTGGACTCAAGGACAGGCAGGCAGACAAAGTTAACCCTAGTTACTCCTGCTTTTATTATGAAATGCAACCATTTATACGCGTTTTACCTTTTATTATTATCTTTTATAAAAAAATATTTATTAAACAACTTATATATCATCTTAATCTTTTATCTTTGAGGAGTATATGTTTACATTTTTGGAAGGGTTTGGTTTGGTCTTTTATGGCACAGCAACACATGTAGGTTATTTAGTGGCAAGACAATTGGAATGAAGTGCCTTGCCCCAGGACACACTACAGTAAATGACGAAGGCTGATCTGATAGTAGGATTTAAACCCGCACCATTTCAGTTATGATTCAGGGACACAAACCATTAAGGTGCCATGCCTTCTTTTTTGGAAGGGTTTGTCTTCTTAAAATTTTATCAATTTTGTAACTTGTCCATATTTGCTGCATAACTTTAAATCTTCACTGATATAGTCAGGATTGTGCTGATGTGCCATTAAACCCTATACATACATATCTATTCTATTATGAAATACATGTGTAACTTACAAGGGTGTTCAAGAATGTAACACTGATAAATGCAATAATTTTCAGAACATTTTGCATTAAAGAAATTGGGTCTCATTAGTTACAGTAACAAGTACCAGAGCTGTAAGTGAGCAGGAGCTCACAAAATACCCATACTTCTTTGGCATGAATCAGTATCTTTAAGTGTATTCAATTAACCATAGAAAGCAGGTCACAGCACCCAATTTTGTGACTGCTTATTCCACTGATTCACCTACAATGCACATTTGGTGGAAATGGGTTAAAAGAGGTTGGAATTTAAACACAGACATCATCTTTACTGGTAAGCAGTATTCAAAATCACAGAAAAGAGGTCACAGTGACATAGTTTTGTGTGTAAAATGCTTTCATTCTAAGATACACTCATAATGTTAGTTTTGTAGCAATAGCTGAAAAGATATTTGGAATTGTTATTAAGTCATGAAAATAGATCAGTGACCCAGTTTTGGTACACCACCCATACTGCTGAGATGCGGAAAAAGTGTAATTTGATGTCAATTGGTATACGAGTATTGGTACTGCAGCCTGGATAAGATATAAATTCACATTTTTTTTAAAGAAATTTTAAAAAATACTGGAAAGAAGGTAAAATTAAGCAGTTTTGGTGTATGATGCACATCCATCAAAAGATGCACTTTTATGGTATTGGTAATTAATCAAAAGGTATTGAAATTAGAGCCCAGACACAATTTGTAACAAAATTTTATTAAATCCTGGAAATTTGAAATCCTGGAAATTTGGTTGTAGTGATGCATGGCAAATGTTCACCCTAAGTATAGGTTTAATGATAACAGAAGCAATAGTATAGGAGTTACAACCAGGATGGGAAAAATGGACACAATTTTAAAGAAATTTGTGCAATAGATTTTGGAAAGTTGGCCACAAGTGACCCAGTTATGACGCATGACACATGTCCAACCTTAGATGCACCTTTACAGTAAATTTGGTGACAATATGTGAAAAGGTACTGGAATCAAATGTCAGACACAATATTTTACCATTTTTTTATAAATCCAGGAAAGAAGGTCACAGTAATCCAGTTTTGGTGTTTGACACATGTTCATCCCAAGATGCATATACAGTACGAGTTTTATGTCAGTAGGTTAATAGTAAAGGAGTTGCATTCCAGGCAGAAAGGTTGGACAAAACTGAAAGATATTTTGAATAAATACTGCAAAGTAGGTCACAGCAACCCAGTTTTGGTGTGAAATGCACATCCATCCTAAGATGCATATTTACTTAAGTCTGGTGTCAATAGGTGATTAGGTAATGGAATTTGAGTTCTGACATGATTTTAAAATTATTTTGAATAAATCCTGGAAATAAGATCAAAGTGACTCAGTTTTGTATGCAATATATATTCATTGCATGATACACCCTCAGTGCAAGTTTGATACCAACAGGTGAAGCAGTATAGGAGTTATAAGTGGACAGATAGGCAGACAAAAGACAATGAATCCTATATCTCAAACACTTCTCAAAACAGAGGTAAAAACAAAAATGATGGTCATGGTCTTTATTTTCAGAGACAAACCTTGTATTCTATATTGCACATTCTAAATTTTCAAATATACATTGTAGTGTTCTTCTGAAAACAAGTGCTGACTCACAGTTAAAAAAAAAATACCCCGATTTTTTCAGTGCAAAAGTCATGCAAATCTTCCAGCAGTCACAGTACAATTGCAAGTGCACGCGTTTTGATGTTTTACTCAGTGAACCTTGAAGTACATAATGGATATGCTGCTTACATTTGTCACCTGTGTATAGGTAGTGTGAACACACTATAGTTTCATTAAATAAGGCTTCTTGCAAATAGCTTACATCTTCAATACTGGAAAACAATTTTCATAATTTCTGACACTAGAAGGTAGGGCAGTGATCAGTTTCATTGTAGCTGGATGTCTTCAACTCTTGTAGATACACTGGCATTTTGGAATGCTAAATAATCTGAGGTTTTGTTTAACAAATGAACAACTTAGGAACTGTATTTAGAGCTACAAAAATGTATTCCTACAGAGTATCGTCCTCCTACCCATTCAAGAACTTTTAAAAATCTACATATGCAAAATGACATAACTGAACTATCCATTTTCCAGTTTCCTAACTTTCTTTCTTTTAAATTCAGATGTTGATCTCATAATTTGTAATATCTAGGTATATTTATCAAATGATTATAGGAACAAGAGTCCCTTGAAGGGACTGACACTACTGGCCAAAACGAATTTCCAGGAATTCCAGACAAGTCCAATTTTTCTTTTTTATTGCAGAGTACTGAAACCATTCATTTAGGAGGAGTAGTGATAACAAGATCTTGTGGCTATGTTGGAGGTCATATCAGCACCATTTTCATTTAGTACCAAGTAGACATCATTAGGTCTTTTAGTGAAAACCCATTCAGGCAGAGTACGTGATAACAAGATTTTCAATATGGCCACCATGATGGCCATGTCGGATGTCCATGGGGCACCATTTTCATTTAGGACAAACTAGACATCAAAAAAGGTCTTTAGTGAAAACCCTATGTCAATATGACCATCTATTCAGGAGGAGTAGCAATAACACTATTTTGTCATGGCTGCGATATTTCATGTCCAATTGGTACCATTTTAATTAAGAACCAACCAGACATCACATGAAGTCTTTTAGCAAAAAACCCATGTCTATATGACCATCCATTCAGGACGAGTATAGACAAGACTTTCAAGATGGCCATTATTGTGACCATACTGGATGTCAGAGGGCATGTCTGACATGCACCTTTTTAATTTAGGACCAATTTAGACATCGTAAGTCTTTTGGTGAAAACTCCATGCCAATACAACCATCGGTTCAGGAGGAATGTCTGAAGGCCACCATTTTCATTTAGGACCAACTAAACAATGTATGAAATCTTTTAGTGAAAACCCTATCAATAAGACCATCCATTCAGGAGGAGGAGCTATAACAAGATTTTCAAGATAGTCACTGTGGTGGCCATATTTAAAGTCTAAGGGTCACCATTTTTGTTTAAGACTAACCAGACATCATAAAAAGTCTTTCTGAGAAAACCCCATGTGGATATAGACATCTATTCAGAGTTACACCTTAAAATACAATATAAGAGTCAGAACAGGTCTTCAGTGTGTGAAATCTGATTGAAGAAACATAACAATGAGGGTCACTGAGAAATTAAAAGCTACACATTTTATAACCTCCAGATCATCAAAGGTTGTAAAAACAGAACTACACCATTTCATCTTATATTTTTTGACGGATTTTGAACAGTACTTTAGATTTTGTATGCAAATGATGCTCAAATATGTGCAAATAAAAAAACATGGCCTTATGTTTCATTCTTTGGTGTTGCAATAATTTCTGACATTTCATGAATTATATCACATTTTACAGCACAATAGGGATGCAGCAAGTTTAACATATCAACATACAATATATCTACCTGCCATATACTATATGCTCACACCAACCTGGCCACATAGTTATAAAATGTCTTAAGCACAAAAGTTTAACTCAGACTCAAAAGTCAAACAGTTTGATCATTAACAACTTCTCTAAGAATACATGAAAAATAATGAGACTCTCAGAATTAGTTCATTATTGTGTAATCTTCATATTTGCATAATTTTATAAATGACAAAAGACTCGAAGTATAGTTTTTAATTTTCAAGTTTTTAGTTCGAGTTAAATTTTCGTATGGCAACAGTTTCTACTCAGGTGGGGACCTGAAACCAAGGGAGACAACTTTTCATAACAATTATTGGCTCTGCCAAGAGTATTACTAGAGATCAACTGCTGAATGATGATTTTGAGAGTCAATTATGCATGTGTAGAGGGCTTGGGAGTATGATAAATAAGTATCTTGAAGCTTTCTACCATACACAGAAACTGATTTTCATAAACTCCAAGGTGTATTTGCCTGTTTAGGACTGAAGTTAAGCAAGCATTACGGTGACCTGTTTGCGTAGGTTGTGATTGAAAATATGCTGTCGAATATATTTTTCTTATCTCCACAAATTTATATAACAGCTTTATCTAACTGAATATATAATTAAATTGACTGCTATTCCATAAATCTGAATAAATATATTCTCTGCAACTAAATATCG
Organism: Margaritifera margaritifera; assembly: GCA_029931535.1. Lineage (NCBI taxonomy): Eukaryota > Metazoa > Mollusca > Bivalvia > Unionida > Margaritiferidae > Margaritifera > Margaritifera margaritifera. The sequence continues at coordinate 1,299,824 of JAQPZY010001566.1, read as the reverse complement.
CCGAATAGAATATATATAAAGTAAGCAATTGTGTAGCTATGACTGTGTATGACACAAGAAAAATTGTTTTAAAAAATCTCATCTGCACTTAGAAGGATTGTGCATGCGGTCAGAATGACTGTATCCAATATAAATGTATATACATACCATGGATTTACATTGGAAATTAAACTTATTATAAAGTAATAAATCATCCTGAATAACCTTTTACACTCATCATAAGACTGTAATAATTTACATACCCATACAATATTATGCTTAATAAATATGGTAGTGTGTATATAGACAGGACTAATATTTACAAATCTTGCACCTTAATTAAAATTATACACTATAAAGTAAACACACATATTAATATGTTTAAAATGCAAAACACCAACATCATTTGGAGACCGGTCAGGAACAGGATTTTCAATTGCTTGTAACATGAAAGCAATATTTCAAAAGCATTGGTAAAATGACAGAGTAAAGTCCTAATTCAGCTCTTTCCAAAGACCACCAATCCATTGCACACAGCAAGTTTTGTGAAACAGCATACTCGCATAATTTGGTCAGTTCTAGCTAGCTGAGGTGTATAATTTGTGATGTTAGCTGGTTTGGAATATGAAAATTTCACATGCCAATCGAACATAAATTAGGCTATGTCTCAACACATGAGGCAAGGTTAAAACCAAAATGCACAATTGGTAGAGTATCAGAAATGTAATCCAAGGGTCACGGGTATGACACCCATCCAGTTTAGCCTGGGTCGGCCGTCTTTGTTTGCCCTTGGAAAAGGCAATTAGCTCCCATTTCCTTAGTGTGATATTACCATATATACTCGCGTATAAGCCAATACCAATTGCTAACTGCATAGACCCAGATCTGCCATCGCATAATGTGCCGTCAGATCTGGGTCTATGCAGTTTGTAAGGACTAATCAGTAGAACAAACAACATAGACCCTGATCTGCCGGCACATTATGTGATGGCAGATCAGGGTCTATGTTACTTGTTTTTGGACTCGGCTTATACGCGAGTACATATGGTACCTATAATGTGCTCAAAAGTACAGTTAAAAACCAACCAACTACAATGCAGGTAATATTGGTTCAGTCTTACATGTGGTATTGTTTGTTTTTGAACTTCCCCAGTAATTCAGTAGAGGATTTATAAAGTTAGTGTCTTGTCTAAAGTCTTACTACTGTTGTCAGAATTCTTCTTTGTGCTCCTGCCAGTGTTTAAATTAGCCAACTGTATTGGATCACAATACTACAAGTAACAAAACTCCAGGCGACAATTACTATAAAAGTAGGATCCTAACAGTGACAACATATATAAAAACCAGTCTTGCTTTTGTTGTAGAATTGCAGAATTTTTAACATGCATCTTGTCAGCACTTGTGGGTATGTGGTCAGTGATTTAAATGGTTTGTTTTGTCTTGTTTCCTTGATCTTTATGAACACACTATGACAATATCTCATTCTATGAGACTTTAGAAGCTTACAAAACAAACCTAAAATACCAAAACCAAAAATTACAATACAGTACTAACAGGCAAGAAAGGCAAAGAAATGTTCAAGAAAATATTTATGTAGAGTAAAATCAACCAGCTGATACAACTTTCATGAAATGGTTACCTTTTTGTTGCAATTGTAACTAATTTGAAATAATAATTTTGGCTGTAACATTCTTCACATACATGATGTTGAACTAAACAGTAATGATTCTCAGCATTTTCATGATACAATACCATTGTGTGAAATGGATAACTTTTTAAATACACAAAATCACACCAGTAGAGTTGCAATACAGTGATAAATATGAACCTCCAACATATATCATAACATCAACCAAAAGTCCCTTAAAGGGTCCCACATTCTACTGTCTGAAAAGAATTTACAAGAAATCAAGATAAGAGCATTTCTTCTTTTTATGGCCAAGTGTTGAAACCATCTCGGATATTCTTGAGTGATAAGATTTTCAAATTATCCACTGTGGCAGTTGTATATTTGATATAAGATTGGCACAATTTTAATTAGGGCAAAGTAGACACCCTTATAAAACTTTTGGTGAAAACCCGATGTTGATATGACCATCCATTCAGGAGAATTAGAGATAAGACTTTCAATAATTAGTCTTCTGGTGAAAACCCCATGTCACTGTGACTTTCCATTTAGGAGGAGTAGCAATAAAAAGATTTTCAAGATGGCTGCCATGGTGGCCACACTGGATGTCACATATGAACCATTTTTATTTATTACCAGCTAGACTTCATGAGAAGTCTTCTGGTGAAAAACCCATGTTGATATGACTTTCCATCTAGGAGGAGTAGTGATAATATTTTCAAGATGGTCACTGTGGTGGCCATATTGGATAATCAGATCTGAACAATTTTTATTTTATACCAACTAGACACCATAACAAGTTTTCTGGTGAAAACCCCCTGCTGATAGGACATTCCATTCTGGAGGAGCAGCAATAACAAAATTTTCAAGATGGTTGCTGTGATGGCCATATTGGATGTCAGATAAGCACCATTTTAATCTAGAAGCAATTAGACATCATAGGAAGTCTTCTGGTAAAAACCCCACATTGATATGACTTTCCATTCAGGAGGAGTAGCAATAACAATATTTCCAAGATGGTGGCCATACTAGCTGTCAGATTGGCACCGTTTTCATTTAGAACCAACCTGACATCATAAGAAATTTTTTAGTGAAACCCTCATGTTGATATGACCATCTATTCAGAAGGCATAGCAATAGCAAGATTTTTAAGATGGCTGCTGTGGTAGCAATATTGGATGTCTTAGTGGAACCATTTTCATTTAGGACCAACTAGACGTAATTAGAAGTCTTTTTGTGAAAACCCCATGTCAATATAACTTTCCATTCAGGAGGAGACGAGATAACAAGATTTTCAAGATTGTTGCTGTGGTGGCTATATTGGATGTCAGATTGGAACCATTTTCATTTAGGATCAACTAGATCTTGGGATGAATGTGTGTGCAGGGCTTTACAAATCCAATTTCGCCGACACCCATGACAAGCTCAAAATTTGGATCAGGCAATCTCAAGTTTTCATGGTACTTACATAGGCAAGTCCAAAAAAAATAAGAGAGAGAGGTTGTGTTCACTTCATAATGTTTTATGTTCTACAAGTTTTATACTCTTCAATCTTGCCACAGTACATATTTCAGCACCTTTATTTTGCATTCAAATACATAACTGCCCACAGTTTGTGTCACCTACTGATCCTTTATTTCACACAATATACCGTCAGAGTCCGTCATTTCCATCTTGTAGTCAATATCATGGTCAGTCTCACATTTTCTTGTGCAGACAAGATGTGTATGTACTATTTAAAGCAAGTTTTGAGAAATAGAAAAAAAAATATTTATATTTTAACTTAACAGTAATATTTTAACCATAATGTGCAGATTGTTGACTCTGATTTTTTTATGTATATCACTGATTTCAAGGTGACTAGGTGATAATGGTCAACAATATAACTCATGAGATTTCTTTGACAGGTGTGTTTGGAAATAAAAAGCACTCATCTCTAACCATTAGCCACCTGGAAATCTAGTACCCACAAGTGGTGTTTATCATTTATTTGTTTACATGATTATTACAGGAGACCAAGTCATACTTTCTGTTTGGCAAATAATGAAATGGATCAAAATAAGTGTTTTCAAATTATTCTCAAAAGTTGGCTTGTTAAAGATTGTTTAGATGCATGTTATTGATTTCAAGGTGAAAATTGGATCATGTGCAAGCAGAAGCAGACATATAAGTGTACACAACACTCCCCAGAAAAGAAGGAAAGAGTGAATTTATTTATATTGGGATATTTCAGTGAGGGACTTGGTTTTACCTTGTTTTCTTACTGGATTTGATACATAAATCTGCATGATCAATTGAATTTTAAGTGGAAATGTAGATAAAGAAAAATGTTATGATATATTAAAACATGATTAAAATTAAGTTAAGACAGTTCAGTTTATTGTTACATTTTGGGGCAAGTTCAAATCTCCCAAGGGCAAGTTCAATTTTCCAATCAGCTTGCCCTGGGCAAGCTGACTGTTATAACATTTTTAAAGCCCTGGTGTGTAAAGTTTCATGGCAATCCTCCAAGTAGTTTAGGAGGAGTAGCGATAACAAACTTGTGCTAACAGACAGATGTTGGATGACATATGATGGACAACAGGACATCGCATAAGCTTTTCTGGTCTATGACCAGTAGAGCAAAAATCAACAAAACCCTGTCATATAATTTCAGAAGGCCTTGTGGCTTAATACTGAGGATGACAAAATATGTATTATTTGGTTATTACAGGCTGACAGTATATTTTTAAAGACCTGACACTAAGCTCATGACACCACTGTTTATTTGTTGTTCAGTTCTTGCTGCTTTAATCAGAAGGTGACTGTCATCATATTGCAGTGGGTGGAGGTACCAGAAGCTGACTGTGGTTGTATTGTAGTTGATGTAGGTTCCCATCAGAAGTTGACTGTGCTCATGTTGTATTGGATGTGGGTATACATTAGAAGTTGACAGTGCTGATGTTGCAGTGAATGTGGGTATCCATCAGAAGTTGACAGTACTAATGCTGCCGTGGATGTGGGTACACATCAGAAGTTGATAGTACCGGTGTTGTAGTGGGTGTAGGTACCCATCAGAAGGTGAGGTACTCATATTTGTTCTGTGTATGTTTGTGAGTGTATGCATATGTGTATGTGTGTGTGTGTGTGTGTGTGCATCAGAAATTAATGGTTCACATGTTGTAGTGTGGGGGGTGCACATCAAAAGTTCATAGTGCTCATGTCGTAACTGGTGTGTGCATGTGTGGTCACATCAGAAGTTGACTGTGCTCATATTGTAGTTAGTATGTGTACTAGTGTGATGAAGTGCAACATCTTCAAGAATCTGTATGTCCAGGAAGTCGTGTTGCTGCGGCTGCTGACTGTGTCTCTGATATAGTTTCTCTGCACAGTGTAAAAAAAAAAAATTAATCAGTTTATATGCACAAAACACAGACATGAGAGTTTCATTTTAATGACAAACATATGTGGAATTTGACACAAAATATGCGTTAAAAAAAGAATGCATGATATCACTCATCTGGTTAATACCACTGTAGCTGACCATGGTACTAGGCACATTCTTCAAGTTTTTGGAGAATTTCTATGTAAGCAATCTTGTCTTTGATCTACAAAGTCTCATCAAAACGTTTTCATGGCTAGAAGCATGACCATTATAATAAGAATAATTTATTCTTTAAATGTTTTACTTGACAGTCCAAATATGCATTTATCTTTGGATTTATTTTGGTATATTCATAAATTAAAGTTAACTAATGTTTAAACCAACAATGCCCTGGTCATGTCTGTCCTTATTCCCTAGGACCTAGCTGCTTGGTCACAACTTGGAAACCAATCAGATCCTCATCCCATAGCCATTTATACACCTTCTCACCATGAAAAGGCCAAGACATTTATGCAACGTGCATTGGCTCTGGGTCTTTCCCTGACCACTGGGGGCATAAACTGGAAAACATTGATATCCCCACCCAGGGGAGCCATGGTAACTCAGTGGTCAAGGCATTAGACTCATAACCAGCATGTTTGATTCCCACCATGAGATAAGGCCGGATCAGCTACCGAATTGTTTAAGGTCATGGGTTTCTTTGCTCTTTGTAATTAAATTAGTGTTTCAGGAGAAAAGCAAATTGTTTTTTTGTTTTTTTCAAAGCTAAAATACAAAATATAATTTTAAATAATTTGTGAGTAATGGCATTGAATATATGAAATCCCATAAAGTAATGCACTATATATATGATAACATACGATCAACAAATGCTACAGGCACTTTAACACTAGCAACTGTCAAACTTGATTAACCAAACATATCATATATGCTCAAAAATATTTAAGAATTTCAATCGTGGTCAAGTTTTTAGCAATTGTTCTTTGCAAAATAAATGTACAAACTTAGATGTGGCTTAAAACAAAAAATGTTCTTATTGTAGCAAAATCAAATATTACAAATAATGCAATTTCTTGCAAATAAATAACTATATGAAGTTCAGATCCTTAAATAATTTTGAAATGGATTAGTGTACATCAGAGATGCACAAAAACATTTCTGGTTTAGTTGGGCTAAGCCCAATTTGAGGTGTTTTGTCTAGTGGTTTTGGTTAGTTTTTGTTGGGCAATGAGAGTAAATTGTCTTGCCTAAAGATACAACATGGAAACTGACCTGGCATGGTCTGAGAATTTAACCCAGTACTCCTGCATTTGGGAGTACAACATTCTAACCACTGAACTACTGCACCTCTTGCCAATTAATGACTGGTGTGTATCAGTTACACACATTTCAGGTTTGATTGGCTAAGCTTGCTTAAAGATATCTTGACTAGTAGTTTTCGTTAGGTTTTTGTTGGGCGTGTGGTGTGCATCAGAGTTGCACAACATTTCTGGTTGCTTAAAGATATCTTGACTAGTAGTTTTCGTTAGGTTTTTGTTGGGCGAAGAATTAGTGGTGTGCATCAGAGATGCACAACATTTCTGGTTTGGTTGGGCTAAGCTCACTTTTTAAGGTGTTTGCCTTGTGACTTTAGTTAGATTTTGTTGGTCGATGAGAGTAATGTCTTGCCTAAGTACGCAACACAGCAGTCTGGTCTCGAAATTGAACATGGTACTCCTGCATAAGAGTTGAACATACTAAACATTGAGCTACTGAGCACCTCTTGCCAAAAGTTTTCTCATTTACCACTTCTTTATTTATTCACAAGGCTATATTAGTTCAGTGGCTTTACACAACTCATCTTATATCCATAATTATTTTATCTACTTATCTTTTTACTTGTTATATTTGAATTTTTTTATATTTCTTTCTTTAGTTTAAAAATGACAAATTATTCATTTTAATACCTAAGGTGTATTATTTTCCTAACTTTAATAACTTGTTCTATTAAAATTTGTTTATCTTGTGTTCTAAATTATTTTTTAAATATTTTCTAAAAGAGGAAAAAACATAACCCTAGTGATTCTCGATAGTCCATAGTCCTTATCATATATTAATTCCCTTGCTTTCCTTAAATAGGCAAACTGGGATGTAATTTCATGTTTGGTTTGGTTTTATGGTTTTAACGCCATTTTTCAGTACATGATAGGCTATACATGGCGGAACCCGGAAAAATCTCGGGAAGAACCACTGACCCACAGGAAGCTACTGGCAAGCTTTTCACATAACCACATTGGCCAAGCCCAAGACTCGAACCCATGTGCACAGAGGTGAGATGGCAGTGATCGGTAAAGGCGAGCGTCTTAGACCACTCAGCCACCCAGGACCCCTAATTTCATGTAATGTACCATGTGTTTACTATACAGTATGTACATTACATGGTTTCAATATAAAATTACTATAATTGAATCCTTTCCATTCCACACACACAAGTGCTATAAACAAGTAGGGAGAGAAAGAGGTGTTATGAAAAAACAAATTTATTACATTGGATACAAATTGAGAACTATTTTGTAACTGTCATATTTTTTCAGGTAAAGAGTGTCTCTGTCAGGAAAGTGCTTCACATTTTAAAAGTCATGACTATCAGGTGGTGAACACTGTCCCAAAATATAAAGCCTCTAAAGTGTTCATAAGCCCAGTCAATTACATAAAAGAATGCCCCATTATGTGCTGATATTACTCATAATTGAACTCATCTAAGATCTCAATGAAATAAGTTTATGCACACAATCTGTTCAAAAATAAAGCCTCAGCAGTGTTCACAAACTCAGCAAATCACATGCAAGAATGCCTCATTAATATGCACAGATGTCACTCACATGTGAACTTATCCAGGATCTTAATTATACAAGTTTATGCACCACATTTGATCATAATATGTTTAAAAAATGAAGCCTCTAGTGTTTACAAGTAAGTGTGAATGCATACATGTGACAGAACTAGGCCATTAAATAAGTAGATTTCAAAATTTTGATCAGTAGATTGGCTTCTCAATCAGTAGGATTTTTTATTTACATAAATGTTACATGGATTGAAAATCAAACAAGTGCATTTTTTGCCATAATATGTATTTTCTTCATGCTATAATAAAACAGCAAGTTTTGATCATGATTAAGATTCTGATGGCAAATGTTACAATAATAATTAATATACGTGTCTTGTCTTTCTACACTGGCACAAAATTTGCAAAGAAAGTCTCTGCAAGTGCCACTTTAGCCACTTTTGATCCAGGCTCAAATAAGGTCTTCAAAGTAGGTGTGTTTTTTTTACAGCAGAATCATTGCTCCTATGTGATGGTGTCTGCATATGCCTAATGATATCATTTCTTACCCCATATACTATCTTAAAATCCACTTTGCATGAAACACACAATGCAAATTCAGGACCTTTGCAACTCATCTGCACTGACTTAAACTCTGATTTCCAAGCACGGATGAACTTGCTGTAATATTTCCTAGATGGTGATTTTGTAACAATGGGAGAAAGTGCATGTTTTGGCATTTTGACATTAATTCACGAAAAAAGATAAGAGCTGCCCTAAAATATTCCTCTTAAAACATCTTGAAAAAAACACAATAACAATTAAGCAAGACAAAAATTTAAAATACTTATGCAAGTGTTTCTGCCAAAATAATTTTTCGGTCAGTTTCTCCTTTTTATCTCACCTCTGCCAAAAGTGGGCTGATTTTTATTCAAAGACTAACAAGCCATAATGGACCACCTTTGATCCCTTTATTACTTATAACACCTCAATAAATATCCCGCCCTTTGGCCATAAACTCTCCAAATGACAACAATAAAGTAATCAATTTACAGCTTGTTGTGTACACATGTCAGTCACTGTGTAACAATTCTTAATCAGATTATTCATCATGCAACACTGCATCAATCACTGCACTGGTGGAACAGTTCTGGGCCCCATTTCATGAAGCAACGTAAGTTTACACACAGAATATTTGTAAGAAAATCTTACACTATTTCACAAAGATATCAGTAGTTAAATGTTGTATGTCCAAGAAAAACTTTTAGCATAAGCTACTCTTTTCAATGGGAGGTAGGTACTAACTCGGTTAAATGTAATAGAACGCCTGCAAGATACATATAAAAGACGGCGACAAAGATGATGACAACAAAAATAACAATAACAATACAATGACCAAAAAAATATCGGGTAAAAAATGCCTTGACCTATTGGCCAAATTGAATGAAATATAGGAATTATTTCTGATTAAAGAAGGTAGAGTGCCTGTATGCATGTGTGTGCAGTGAAGGATTTATGATTTTGCCGCCACTAGGCACTGTAAGAGTTGCCACACACCCTCATCCCTGCCCAAAATAAAGCCTTAAAACCAGAGGCTTTAAATACCTTTATGCCTTTAAATAATGGAAAAATATAACTGGGATTTTTTATATATACAAAATTAATACATTTTTTAACAAAGCCAGACTTTCATACTTAAAAATCTGCCACCCCCTGAATTTTGCTGCCCTAGGCAGCTGCCTTGTCTGCCTAATGGGACAACTGTCACTCTGTGTGTGTGTGTGTGAGAGAGAGATTGTCAAGCTACAAGTCGATGAATATACAGAATTTAACTTACTTGTTGAAGGAAACGGCTAAGCCATACTTCTTTATTTATCTATATCATAATGGTCATCTAATCACTTCACTATATTTATCAACTTGTATTTCCTTCAAATACATGAACATACTTGGAGGTCCTCAGGCTGTCGTTTTCAATGACAAACCAGCAGAGTCCACCATTATATATGGGAAGGTAAATGTGACGTTTATACAATTCTTTACATCTACAACCTTCTGAACTTATTTGATATTCATTGCAATACTAAGAATAAAGTTTTAATTAGGTTTTAATTTCTCTTTTGCTTCAATTGTTTGCATTGTAAGACACAAATCTGAAAAAAATGGCACCATTCATTCGTGTTTTAACACCCCCTCCCTGTTTATAGGCTTGTCAAACCTTGAAATAAAATTACATCATATTCAGTGGAACGTGATGTAGATACATTTCTTTAGATCGGGGATCATCTCAAAATGATCTCTCTCTCTCACACACACACACATATACACACACACACACTCTTCATAAATTCTGTCAACACAGGATTAAGATAAGTTAATCACTATACCTGATTAATATTTTTAATTGTATAACATAAAAAAATATTTTTTAAAAATTTTATTTACTTAATAATACATTAATGCAAAGAAATCAAATTTGATAAACTATTAGGTTCATGTCTGCAATTATTAGGTTCAGATCCATGTAAACAATGAGTCATTTTATCTTCCTATTTATTGTATCCATTACGCTCTACAGATTGTAAAAAGTTTACTGCATGACTTAAACCATATTTGTATTTGTAAAACACGTATGCCACCTACTGATGAAAGTTATCAACATAACTAAAAGACAATGAAGTCTGATCAAATCTGGTACATATGTAGATAAACAAGTCAACTGAACTTCACTTGCCTACGTCAGTCAGTGAGTCTGTCTGTCTCAAAAAGATTTTTAGCAACATTGGGGAAGAACTATTCAATGTATACAAATGAATTTTTGCTAGCATTTTTTTATGCATACAAAGAAGACCCGATTAGATTTTCAGGCCATTACAGCGAGCTTTTATGTTTTACACATTTTAAAACAGTTGTGAATCAGACATTTTATAACAAATAAATAAAACAGCGTTAGCAAGATTAATCATAACTGCTTGATGTAGAAAAATGAAATTTAATTGTCATATTTCTATTCCTATGCAGATGACCTGATTAAATTTTATGAAAATTCCATGAATTTGTTTGTTTATTTAACTATTTATTTTTTACACATTTTTTGAACATTTTGGACTTCTACTTTCTGAATGAAAACCTTGATAGAACAATTAGGCAAAAACCACTTGAGATCAACAAAGGAAAGTAAATGTCTTGCTTTTTTGCATTTTTATCTGAACAGAGCCAAAACAATACATAGATAAATAAATAAAAAAAATAAGTTAAAGTAGCACATATACTCATCGATCTCAAGGCACAGAAGATCCATGGAAAAGAGAATCATTTCAATTTTCTGTCTTGAACAAAGTATGCACATTCTTTCCATTGATGGAATATTAATCTGTTCACTTGGATGTCATACAAGATCCATTTTTCTTTTTTCTTCTTTTTGTGTTTCTTGTTAACATTATGTCATTATCTTTGTAAGCCAGCGCACATGATGAAAAAATGCATTTTGAGATCAAATACCATAGTAAGGCTCTATGAAATAAATAAAGAGTCAAGAGTTACTGTTTCAAGATGTCTGAGTGTCATGATTGAAAAAATATACAATTTAATTATAAAAGCAACAGTATATAAACTTGTACTAAAACATTCAAATCTGTTCTGTAAATATGTTAAGCAAATGATAATTATTTAGGAAAAGGGGAGAACAAGATTCTTCTGCAGAGAGCTACAAACTCGAAATAGAGGCATGAAAAAAATTTAATTTAAGCTTTAAATATAATCAAAGTTTTTAAAAAGTTTTTTACATCTTATCTGTTCACTTAGCTGTTATTTCCACCACTACTTGAGTGATTGCCCTGCTGTTTGATACTGAGTATTACCAGAATTATGTGTACTCGAGTGAACAGGCATCTGTGTAAATTTGGTCACTTTTATTTTAATATTCAGTTTAAATTATTTCAATCAAATTTGGTACCATATGGAACCAAAATAAACCAGTTGGAATAGTATATTAGTTTCTCTATCGAATTATTGTCGAAATGAAATTTTATGCAATATCAAATTGGAACTAAATACTGTACTTTTATTTTAATGTTCCATTTGAAATATTCTTCAATAACACAGATATCCCTTTTGTATTACTTTCTTGTTTTAGCTGACACATATTTTTTATCGAAGGACCACAGAGTCAGCATGAAAGAATTCTTATTATTAGTCATTATAAAAACATTTAATAATTCCACTTTCTTGAGGATATGACTATCTGATGATGGTGATGATTATGATCGTTTACAGTAAGGACTCTTTTGATTTCTTTTTGTTTGATTTATTAAAGATAGCTGCTATTATAATGGGTGCAAATGTTGACATCATCACATGCAAACATGCAGAAAAAATGTTTCCTGTAATGAATAGTAAGTTATGGAAAAGAACTTAGTATACTGAATTAGATTTTCCCATATCTTAATTTATCTCTTTACTGACATCAATATATTCTATATTCAGTTTTTGTGGATTTTAAAAAACCCAGAAATTTTTATCGGTATTTAAATTCATGGATTGGGAAAGGGTCCTATTGTTTCCAAATAGGAATCATTCTTCATTAAGGCTTGAAATTTTAGGTTTGTAGTGACCATGAAATCCACAATAATTGGTACACTACGAAAAAAGTGAATTCATGATATTAAAGAAAACAAGTGGCCACAGCAGATTTGATGGTCCACATGGCATACACTGGAATAGCAGTCAATGTCAGGATGCTCTTCATCAAACTTGGTCAAAGCCAGTCAGTCTTTTTATATAATGGATGAATAGAATAAGGAAATCCTCTTTTTGGCTAAACTGTCTAGCTAATATTCATACAATGGTTACCAAAATATCTTGTATCATGTTCCCTCTCCCACACCATATTTTTGATAGAAGGCAGAAGCATTGTGAAAAAAAATTATGGAGACTGAATTAAATGTATCACTATACTAACTGAGTCAACTGGCTGTTATTGCATCCTATTGTAGTCCCTCAGAAAAACATTATTATTAAATTTTTCATGACAATTTGCTGATCAGTGAAGAATGTTATTTTCATTCAATAAAAAGCAGCATTACAGCTTAAAGAGAAAAATAAAAAATAAATTTTTTACAGAGTTCAGCCTATTGACTTTTGCGTATGACAAAGCAAACATGAGATTTGGCTGGTTCCAGAAAGGTCACTTGCACTAAAAACTGCAGTTATTTCATTCAAATGCAACTATTTCCAGAAAATGGAACATAACACTGACTGATTTTTTTATATGCTGTGTCTAAGTTAGTGCCTTGAACAAGTAAGAAAGCTTTGGTGCATCTGAACTTATAACTAATATACTGGATTTCATAAAAAATATTTAAAAAATGAAGGAAATATAAGGAACTCAATTAGTGTAGGGCTACATTAAATAACTTCCATAAAAGAGTCTTATATGCATCACAATGCATACTGAATGAAAGTCTAAACAAGCTCTAAGTATAATGAATGAAAGTCTAAACAAGCTCTAAGTATAATGAATGAAAGTCTATACAAGCTCCAAGTATACTGTATGAAAGTCTATACAAATGCCAAGCATACTGAATGAAAGTCTATACAAATGCCAAGCATACTGAATGAAAGTCTATACAAATGCCAAGCATACTGAATGAAAGTCTATACAAATGCCAAGCATACTGAATGAAAGTCTATACAAATGCCAAGCATACTGAATGAAAGTCTATACAAATGCCAAGCATACTGAATGAAAGTCTATACAAATGCCAAGCATACTGAATGAAAGTCTATACAAATGCCAAGCATACTGAATGAAAGTCTATACAAATGCCAAGCATACTGAATGAAAGTCTATACAAATGCCAAGCATACTGAATGAAAGTCTATACAAATGCCAAGCATAATGAATGAAAGTCTATACAAATGCCAAGCATACTGAATGAAAGTCTATACAAATGCCAAGCATACTGAATGAAAGTCTATACAAATGCCAAGCATACCAAACAAAAGTCTATACAAGCTCTAAGTATAATGAATGAAAGTCTATACAAATGCCAAGCATACTGAATGAAAGTCTATACAAATGCCAAGCATACTGAATGAAAGTCTATACAAATGCCAAGCATACTGAATGAAAGTCTATACAAATGCCAAGCATACTGAATGAAAGTCTATACAAATGCCAAGCATACTGAATGAAAATCTATACAAATGCCAAGCATACTGAATGAAAGTCTATACAAATGCCAAGCATACTGAATGAAAGTCTATACAAATGCCAAGCATACCAAACAAAAGTCTATACAAGCTCTAAGTATAATGAATGAAAGTCTATACAAATGCCAAGCATACTGAATGAAAGTCTATACAAATGCCAAGCATACTGAATGAAAGTCTATACAAATGCCAAGCATACTGAATGAAAGTCTATACAAATGCCAAGCATACCAAACAAAAGTCTATACAAGCTCCATGTATACCAAATATAAAACAAATTCTTAGAATTACAGGATGGTACAGTACAGCTCAAAAGTCTTGTATATTCAGTACACATTACTGTTTATAAAAGGTTGATCGACTTCTTTTGCAATAAGTTTATGATTTTTAATTTATTTCAAAGAAATATGAACAAACTTATGCACTGACTTGACGAGAAGCACACATTGCTGAGCCTCTCAAGCAGAATAAATTTATCATTTTGTTCCAAAGGAAAGTAATTCTCCGAGATATGGACAATTAAAATCCAAATTGACATCCGCTTCTGCTTACCCCCCACCCCCAACAACAACAAACCTAAAACACTGAATTTTCACTGAAATGCAAACCGCGTGCTTATTCTTTAAGCAGTAATAGCAGAGTCACGAGGCTGAATATTATGACTGCATTTATATTGTAAGGGACTGACCATTTAATATACGGGGTTTATATGTTTTTTGGTTTTTTTTCGACCGTGATATTTTTTGCTCTTTCATCACAGTAATTATTTATTTTAAGTGAAATATGGAACGGATTAACGTCTGCTACAAAAATCAGAGAAAGACAATTGTTTTCATGCATTTACCCCCCCCCCCCACAGTTGGAAACTTCAATTGTCTCTCCCTAATAAAGACTTGACTTCAGCGGATGTTTTACAGAAATCAAGGCAGTGACCATTGTGAACACTGTTGTAAAATATTAACTTGGGTTTGCATCAAAGGATGATGTAAGTTTCAGCTTGGGAACAGTGTGTTTTTATCACACGAAGCCATCTGACTTAGTGCATTGTACTTTACAGCCGTAATTATGGTCCCGCCATTAACAACGGAAGTTTGATAATTGTCAGTAATTAATCTGAACTCGGCTTATTACCAAAATGAAAAATAATAAGGAAAATTCTAAAATCTGAGATGTTAAGAGATTTTAATTTCCAACAAGTTTAGAGCATTTTGCATGGATGTATTGTCTCCACGTTGTATCCTATTATTTGCTAATTTTCCTACGGCGAAAATATAAAATCAAAATATACTTTTTTAATTATTTTTACGCAGATATTAAAGAATGCAGTTTCCTGTTTGTGACTGTTAGAGCCTTTGGTTATTGAGCGTGTTTCTGTTTCTTACCACTTGCAAACTTTTCCAGATTTCAGTTTACGATAACTTGTGCAGTAGTGATTTGGATTCCATATTTTATGAGAGAGAGAGAGAGGGGGGGGGGACTTTACTAAGAAAGTTAATGATCTAAAATTATTCATCTTATTTTTCTGTATTATGCAATAGGAAAACAAACAGAAAAGAAAAAGTTAAACATTAATTTCATCTGATGCGCAAGTTTGTCAAATTAATGGCAAAGAAAACAAACCCGCAGAAGCGTTGCTGTTATACTTTTAGGTTCACAGTTAGCACATGAAATTAACACATCAATATCAAAGAAAACACGCAGTGCTGATGGCTTCTATTGTGATAGGTTACTCGCACGTGTCAACTACATGTATCTAGGATAGCCTTTTGCCACCATTTGTGATTTTAAAAAAAACCCGCTACTTTGGTAATTAATGCAAAATAGTACAGTTTAAAATAAAATAACGATGTGAAATCTTAATAATGCTTTATTTAAGCAATTGGATGTCAGAAAAAAAACATACAATATGTGAATGAGTACTCATGCATGGAGTAACCATTGGAACTTGTGCGATTTTGTTTCACTTCAGTCAGGTATGACTGCAGCTTTGTTATTAATTTGTTCGATGTTTATCGTTCTTTTCATTGCAGGTAGTACAATATCACTGACTTTCATACGATCATGACAATTTTGTATTGCGTTTACCGAAAAAGAAATAAGGATATGAATGCATGTTTAGATTCCGATAACATAGTATTGAAGAAAAAGAAATTAGATTCATTGCGCAAAATGTAGTATTAATACAGTTTACGAGGCATTGTCATTACGTTATCATCATCTTAAATATGATTTGGCACTATGTATCATACATTATCTTCGTTAGAACAAGGAAATATTTATAATTAACTGTATTACTACGTTTTTTTTCAGAATCAAAAAGTTAGCAAATTGCTCCCCAGAGGGATAAGGATGTAGATAAATCGGTGCCCCCCCCCCCCGTCTCCCCCCCCCCCGTCTCTCTCTCAACCTCTGCTTGCATGGGTAATAAACAGTAAACCACGCCCATATTATCGAGACCACGTCCACTCCGTGGTGGTGATCGGATGCGACTCCGCGAGAAAGCGTGGTGTGAAGGGCTATTCTCCGCGAGAACTCCGTCAGGACACGTGGAGTGATGGTGGAGGGTTTTTTCTTAATCCTCTCCACTCACTCTCCACCCCCACCGCGATACGCGGAGTTCCGAAAAATCATGTGAGCTGTACTGTATTCTATGGTGAAAGCACCTGTTATAAGAGGTATAACAGACTGAAACAAATACCTGCTTGCTTTAACATTGTTAGAAATGAGGACAGTGGTGGGAATGACACAGAATCAGCTGTGTTACTTGTGGTGCTGCTGAGGTCTGATGCTGAAAAGAGACATAGTTTAGTGTACAGAAAAGTTATTCTTATTACAATAACACAGTTCATTCCTGATGACTTTTACAAAAATGTCATATTGAATTCTAAACTAAGGTTCTTTGCAACATACAACAGTACTGAATATGCGAAAGCTTAGATCTTTCATCACAAATACCTACACAATTTTCAATAAATTCATACCTGCCAACCCCTACAGAGGTATAAGCGTAACCTAAGTGGCAAAAAGTGTAATCTATACACCTCTCCCACGATAACTTGCGCACAACTGGGTCCAAAAACATAGATCGCACTATAAGCGAGGGCGTGAGTTACCAAGGGACCTAAAAAAAATTAAGAAGGATGCCATCCCCGTTGGACATCTGAACATCGAGATAACTGCTGTGTGTGTGTGTGTGTGTAATGGGGCTATTTAATGTCTGAATACTCATTTTATACTTGCATTGGGAATAATTTTCAATAAAGAGTTTTTTTCTAATGTAGTTGTTCGCTTTTTTGTATAAATTACTTTTATTTCAAGATACCCAACTGCTGAAAGATTGTTAACAACATTACTCCAAGCGGTTTCAACAACACGTGTACACAAAAACATTGTGTATTATGTTACTGCTTTTTGCTGTTGTTGATTCACAACAAAACAAGATTCCTTTTTTACAAAAACTAGGAACAGTCATTTCGTGAAACAAACTCGATTTATTTATTGTTCTATTAATAAAATATGGATGCCGTGATATAATTGGATGTATTAGTGAAACTTCTTCTCATCCTTGAGGAAATCTCCGAGTGGCAATATATAAATTTAAAGTTGACTACAAACTCTGGAACTCGCTTCTCCATAATGAACCATGTCTGTGAAACAAAGCTTTTTATTCACAAAGTACTCATTTTTAATTGGTATTTATTTTATAAAGTGTTGCCACCAGTGGGCATTAGTGACATTTTCATCGATCGAAATTTCGTCAAATATTGTTATTTACAGTGTACTGAGAATGTTGTTTGGAAAGAAACTTGAACAAAATATATGACTTCTTATTAAAAGTTGAGAATTTCATGATGTTGATTCAAATTTACGGGTACTAATCAGTTTTCGATGATAAAACGAGCGATATATATAGGTTACATTTACCAATTTTGATCGTGATTTTTTTTCACATTCAACAAATAGGGGCCAATTTTGTGAGTATTTTCTAGTAAAAAAAAAAAATGGGATCAATGCCTGACCCCGCATTATGAGCAGGTTCACAAGTTATCTGGGCGCGAGTTATTGAGGAAGTGGTGTATATTACATGCCATAAGTACAATTAACTGTATGAAAAATGTACATTTAGTTTTGCTACTAACCTGGATCTGCAGCTGGTTAAAGTTCTTGTCACAAATGGGCAAAATCCATGTGGATTAGTACCAGAATACAAACACAAAACATATTGATAAATTATATATCCACAACACTCACTTTAACTAGTCTACATGTCTAACTTTCGCTGAGTGATCATAGTCAACTCCACAAATTCTGCAATGATCATTACCATTTGCTCAACCTGAGTGCTGTATTACCCCTCTCATGTTCTTCTTTCTAAATTTGTAAAGCACTACTGATTTGTCTTTTTTCTGATCCAACACATTTTAAAGTTTAAAAAGATCCCTCTTCCCTAACATTTTTCAGTCATATAACATCTGAGAGTCACGTCGATAAAGTCTGTTTCACTTAACATCTGCCGCCATTTTTTGAAGTATAGACTGGTACGCTAACAAATTATGTGTATTAATATAATGAATCTGTGAGACAAAGTTTTCAAATTGAGGAAACCCGTCTGCTTTCTTGGAAATGTGTCATATACAGCTGTATAAATAGAAAGTAAGGAAAGTACATGGAGGTCTATGACAAATATACTCGTACACTATTCTTATGCAGCAGTCTTCTTTTTTAGAATATTCTGATTTATATGTTGTATGGAATTAAAAAGAGATTATAATAAAAATGACAAACACAACTTTGTATTGCTTTTTTTTTTTTTTTTTTAATGTACCAAAAAAGCATAATCCATATACAGACGAGCATAAGACGTAATTAGATGAAAAAAAGTGGAATGATTACACCAAAAGCGTAATGGTTGGCAGGTACAGTACAGCTCACGTGATTTTTCGGAACCCCACGCATCGCGGTGGGGTACTTAATCCCCTCCACTCTAGCTCCGCAATAGCACTCCGTGGTGGAGGCATAAATTGGCATAAATACCTACAAATCACCACCGCGTTTCGGCAGGCATGCCGATCTAAACTCCACCGTGGAGGGGCTATTCGACATTACTGATTGACATCTGAACAGCCAATGAATGAAGACCACCTATGGAAAGACTGAGACGTCAAGAGTGATTTACAACTGGATACCATCTGAAGAATCAGTCGTTTTTATTTCGATCATATATTTGGACAATAAAAAAATAATTTTAAAAGTCTTGTATATTCAATACACATTACTGTTTATAAAAGGTTGATCGACTTCTTTTGCAATAAGTTTATGATTTTAATTTATTTCAAAGAAATATGAACAAACTTATGCACTGACTTGACGAGAAGTACACATTGCTGAGCCTCTCAAACAGAATAAATTTATCATTTTGTTCCAAAGAAAGTAATTCTCTGAGATATGGACAATTAAAATCCAAATTGACATCCGCTTCTGCTTACCCCCCCCCCCCCACAACAACAACAAACCTAAAACACTGAATTTACACTGAAATGCAAACCGCGTGCTTAGTCTTTAAGCAGTAATAGTAGAGTCACGAGGCTGAATATTATGACTGCATGTGTGCTGTAAGGGACTGACCATTTAATATACGGGGTTTATATGTTGGTTTTTTTCGACCGGGATATTTTTTGTTCTTTCATCACAGTATTTATTTATTTTAAGTGAAATATGGAACGGATTAACGTCTGTTACAAAAATCAGAGAAAGACAATTGTTTTCATGCATCCCCCCCCCCTTACGGTTGGAAAATTCAATTGTCTCTCCCTAATAAAGACTTGACTTCATCGGATGTTCTACAGAAATCAAGGCAGTGACCATTGTGAACACTGTTGTAAAATATTAACAAGGGTTTGCATCAAAGGATGATGTAAGTTTCAGCTTGGGAACCATGTGTTTTTATTACACGAAGCCATCTGACTTAGCGCGTTGTACTTTATAGCCGTATTTATGGTCCCGCCATTAAGAACGGATGTTTGATAATTGTTAGTAATTAATCTGAACTCGACTTATTACCGAAATGAAAAATAATATGGAAAATTCTAAAATCTGAGATGTTTTGAGATTTTAATTTCCATGTGTATCCTATTATTTGCTCATTTTCCTACGGCGAAAATATAAAAATAAAATATACTTTTTAAATTATGTTTACGCAGATATTAAAGAATGCAGTTTCCTGTTTGTGACTGTTAGAGCCTTAGGTTATTGAGCGTGTTTCTGTTTCTTACCACTTGCAAACTTTTCCACATTTCAGTTTACGATAACTTGTGCAGTAGTGATTTGGATTCCATATTTTATGAGAGAGAGAGAGAGAGAGAGAGGGGGGGGACTTTACTAAGAAGAGTTAATGATCTAAACTTATTCATCTTATTTTTCTGTATTATGCAATAGGAAAACGAACAGAAAAGAAAAAGTTAAAGATTAATTTCATCTGATGCTCAGCATGTTTCCTAATATTTGCTCATTTTTGTAAGAGGAAAGTATAAAAAAGATTTTTTTATCATCATAGAAAAATAGTAAATCTTATGGAAATGATATGTCAGTAACCCAATCGTAATATTGATCTATTTCTTATAATTATTTGTACGCAGATATTAATGTATGCAGCTTTATCTTTGTGACTTTGGAGCGGTTGCTTATTGAGACAAGAAATAAACTAATTTCTTTGAATAGTGTTTGGCATGTTTCTGTATATGGTATATTGCTTTACAGCTACAGTTACTTTGGCCAAATGGATAAGAGTGTGTGTTACACACACATATTTGATATTGGAGCACGAGGTCGTGAGTTTGCAAACACCGACAGGAAAATTTGTTTCTTTTTTTCCCCCTCTATTATGCTATAATGTCTAGTACAGTATTACTTTTCTTACCACTTGCAAACTTTTCCACATTTCAGTTTACGATAACTTGTGCAGTAGTGATTTGGATTCCATATTTTATGAGAGAGAGAGAGGTGGGGGGGGGGGGTTACTAAATAGAGTTAATGATCTACAATTATTCATCTTATTTTTCTGTATTATGCAATAGGAAAACGAAAAGAAAAGAAAAAGTTAAACATTAATTTCATCTGATGCGCAAGTTTGTCAGATCAATGTACTTTAGGTTAACAGTTAGCACATTAAATTAACACGTCAATATCAGCAGTCCTGATGGCTTCTCTTGTGCTAGGTTACTTGCACGTGTCAACTACATGTATCTAGAATGACCTTTTGCGGCCATTTGTGATTTTTTTTAAAACCGCTACTTTGGTAATTAATGCAAATTAGTACAGTTTAAAATAAAATAACGATGTGAAATCTTAATAATGCTTTATTTAAGCAATTGGATGTCAGGAAAAAACGTACAATATGTGAATGATTACTCATGCATGGAATAACCATCGGAACTTGTGCGATTTTGTTTCACTTCAGTCAGGTATGACTGCAGCTTTGCTATTAATTTGTTTGATGTTTATCGTTCTTTTCATTGCAGGTAGTACAATATCACTGACTTTCATATGATCATTACAGTTTTGTATTGCGTTTACTGAAAAAGAAATAAGGATATGAATGCATGTTTAGATTCCGATAACATAGTATTGAAGAAAAAAAAAATTAGATTCATTGCGCAAAATGTAGTATTAATACAGTTTGCGAGGGATTGCCATTACATTATCATCATCTAAAATATGATTTGGCACTATGTATCATACATTATCTTCGTTAGAACAAGGAAATATTTATAATTAACTGAATTACTACGTTTTTTTCAGTATCAAAAAGTTAGCAAATTGCTCCCCAGAGGGATAAGGATGTAGATAAATCGGTCCCCTCCCCCCTCTCGTCTCAACCTCTGCTTGCATGGGTGATAAACAGTACACCACGCCCATATTATCGAAACCACGTCCACTCCGCGGTGGTGATCGGATGCGACTCTGCGAGGGAGCGTGGTGTGCAGGACTATTCTCCGCGACAACTCCGTCAGGACGCGTGGAGTGATGGTGGAGGGGTTTTTCTTAATCCTCTCCACTCACTCTCCACCCCCACCGCGATGCGTGGGGTTCCGAAAAATCACGTGAGCTGTACTGTATGTACATTGCATGAAAATACTTTCCGCTGCAATACTTTGTTTCAGTCCACAATATGATGTGTTTCACTGCATCATTATTATTTGTCAAATTGGTACATTCTATTTGATTACCAAAATTGGGAAAAATGGAAGACTTGCACAGTGTCATTGCTTTTGATAATATAATTGATGTATTCAACATTTGTTACGTGAGTTTTCTATCACAATAGTTAAAACACTTAGTCCTAGCATACCTTATTGTTACATCAAATATTTGGTTCTAATGTTGTACAAAAGCAACACTACTGTGTATTAAAGACACTTATATGACAGTCTGTCTTGTAAATACATTGATGCTGACATATCATATCAGTGTTTTATGTTCATGTCAAACTGCAACATCATATCAGATGTATTGATAATGCAAGACTGGTATTGTTCCAAATTGCTAAGAACCTAAAATAAACTGGACTTTCTTTTTGTAGGACTGTTATATATTCTTAAGTATAGGGTTGAAATGACACACAAATTAGTTCATCAGTGAATTTGTGTATTAGAGAATTCTTGTTGTACTTATAAGCTCCAATGCAAATAGAAGGTTGTCAGATGGTGTCACATTTACCTACCATAACTCTCTAATGTTTCCCAACTTTTACGAAATTTTAGAAAATCTCATTTTTAAATGCCTAATGAGTATTCAGACCATTCCCAATTTTTTCTGTATATTGATAAGGCAAGTCTCTTGGGATTATTATGCAGAAAAACTGTTTTACATACAATCAATGTTCTTGAATGCATATTAAGATAGTGAAACATTATCTTGCTTTACTGATAGATTATATGTGTATGTGCAATGAAAATCACTAAGCATGCCTAGAAACAAAGGCTGTCCATACATACTATACCAACCTCGCCTTGTAGCTGCACCAGTGTTATTATGAAACTCCAGCCTGCCTTTCCCATTATAGTCTGCACAGAAAGATTATATACAGGGTTTAATGAGAAATGCTTTCCTAGAATTACATGAAGAATCTGAACCCAAAGTTTGGTACCTGTTTACAAGTACATGTAGCTTATATCACATTACTGAAGAAAATGAATAAAATATATTTGACCAGATTAGTTTCAGTCCAACCTTTCTTGAACTCTGTTGACACAACCCTATTTTAGGTAATCTCTGATCCCAACTAGGATCACGCATCTACTGTATATACCGACTTATAGGATGACTACAACTGCAAACTGCACAGATCCAGATCTGCCATCGCATAATATGACAAGCAGATCAATAGAACAAACAACATAAACCCTGATCTGCCATTGCATTATGTGATGGCAGATCAGGGTCTATGTTCTTTGCAGTAGTATTCAACTTATAAGCGAGTATATACAGTACAGTACAGCTCACGTAATTTTTCGGAACCCCACACTTCGCGGTGGGGGTGGAGAGTGAGTGGAGAGGATAAAGAAAAAACCCTCCACCATCACTCCACGCATCCTGACGGAGTTGCCGCGGCATCACGCAGAGAATAGCCCTGCACACCACGCTTTCTCGCGAGTCGCATCCGATCACCACCAC
Source organism: Margaritifera margaritifera (assembly GCA_029931535.1). NCBI lineage: Eukaryota > Metazoa > Mollusca > Bivalvia > Unionida > Margaritiferidae > Margaritifera > Margaritifera margaritifera. The sequence goes on along the minus strand of JAQPZY010001566.1, from coordinate 1,276,166 downwards.
GGAGTGGACGTGGTCTCGATAATATGGGCGTGATTAACTGTTTATCACCCATGCAAGCAGAGGTTGAGAGAGAGACCGCGGGGGGGGGGCACGATTTATCTACATCGTTATCCCTCTGGGGAGCAATTTGCTAACTTTTTGATGCTGAAAAAAATGCAGTCATTCAGTTAATTATAAATATTTCCTTGTTCTACACTTTATCCACTGGGCCACAGTAACTCTAGCTCTCTAGCTGTAAAGCAATATACCACATACAGAAACACGCTCAATAACCAAAGGCTCTAACAGTCACAAACAGGAAACTGCATTCTTTAATATCTGTGTAAAAATAATTAAAAGAGTATATTTTGTTTTTATATTTTCGCCGTAGAAAAATGAGCAAATAATAGGATACACGTGGAGACAATACATCCATGCAAAATGCTCTAAACTTGTTGGAAATTAAAATCTCTGAACATCTCAGATTTTAGAATTTCCACATTATTTTTCATTTCGGTAATAAGCCAAGTTCAGATTAATTACTTCAATTATCAAACGTCCGTTGTTAATGGCAGGACCATAATTGCGGCTGTAAAGTACAATGCGCCAAGTCAGATGGCTTCGTGTGAAAAAAACACACTGTTCCCAAGCTGAAACTTACATCATCCTTTGATGCAAACCCAAGTTAATATTTTACAACGGTGTTCACAATGGTCACTGCCTTGATTTCTGTAGAACATCCGCTGAAGTCAAGTCTTTATTAGGGAGAGACAATTGAATTTTCCAAGGGGGGGGGGGTAAATGCATGAAAACAATTGTCTTTCTCTGATTTTGTAGTAAAAAAAGACGTTAATCCGTTCCATATTTCACTTAAAATAATAAATATTGTGATAAAAGAACAAAAAATATCCCGGTAGAAAAAAACAAAACAACATATAAGCCCCATATATTAAATGGTCAGTCCCTTACAGTACACATGCAGTCATAATATTCAGCTTTGTGACTCTGCTATTACTGCTTAAAGACTAAGCACGCGGTTTGCATTTCAGTGAAAATTCAGTGTTTTAGGTTTGTTGTTGTTGTGGGGGGTGGGGGTGGTTAAGCAGAAGCGGATGTCAATTTGGATTTTAATTGTCCGTATCTCAGAGAATTACTTTCCTTTGGAACAAAATGATAAATTTATGCTGCTTGAGAAGCTCAGCAAGGTGTGCTTCTCATCAAGTCAGTGAGTAAGTTTGTTAATATTTCTTTCAAATAAATTAAAATCATAAACTTATTGCAAAAGAAGTCGATCAACCTTTTATAAACAGTAATGTGTACTGATTATACAAGACTTTTGAAATTATTTTTTTATTGTCCAAATATGATCGAAATAAAGACGACTGATTCTTCCAATGGTATTCGGTTGTAAATCACTCTTGACGTTTCAGTCTTTCCATAGGTGGTCTTCATTCATTTGCTGTTCAAATGTCAATCGGTAATGTTGACTAACCCCTCCACGGTGGAGTTGACATCGGTGTGCCTGCCGAGACACGGTGGGGATTTGTAGGTATTTATGCCAATTTATGCCTCCACTGTGGAGTGTTATCGTGGAGCTAAAGTGAAGGGAATTAAGTCACCCACCGCGAAATGTGTGGTTCCGAAAAATCACGTGAGCTGTACTGTATATATGATTTTATAATTCACTTCCTAGCTGAGCCTCCCTTCTTCTAGTGGTACCAGGTCTCAATCTTCATTACCCAGTTACTTCAGACAATTTATGGCCTCTGATTGGTCAAAAGCCAGTGCAAAAGACATGGCACTTGCAATTTTATTGGAGTGTACAAAACTGCCATGTTTCAAAAAAAAAAAAATTCATCACTTTTTCAAGAGATGCAAAACCACCATTCCTGGCAACATGAATATATAAAATGGCAGATACCTATGCTCAGGGTTCATACAACTGCTGGTAAAACAAATTCCAGACCTTTTCCAGACTTTTTCCAGACTGGATTGCAATATTTTCCAGACCCCTCTGGCACATGTATTCAAAGTCTGTATCACTATAAATGAGTATGTGGTATCCGCGTAATATAAAACAGTATCCACCAATCACAAGTGGGTGATAGGTCACATGTCTCGCCAACCACACTAAACCAGTAAGGCCATCACTAGACCACAGCAACCCAAAATTCCATACTTTTTCCAGACAAAATCTTTATTTTCCATACTTTTTCCAGGTCTGGAAAAAGCACTCTTTTTTTCCCATACATTTTCCAGACTTTGTACGAACCCTGTATGCTTTACAAGTTTAGCAATGTAAAAGTAATCAGTCTGTATTTATAATATTTTAATAAAATAGTCAAAATAAATAGTTTTTAGGATATAATTTTTTAAATACCATATATAATTGAATAAAATAAAATAAAATAAAATGAAGAAATGAAAACAATTATATCTGGTGTTGAGCAATGTCATTTCAATTATTGACTAAGGGAAATAACTCATGTAAATCAATGCTAAGAATATTTTTCCTGCTAAATTTTTGAAAGAGAAAGGTCTCCAAGTTGAATAAATTTATAAATGGTCTCTTGGTAGGGTGTAAAGGATGATACAATCCCCCTTAATGTGATATTTTTTAATGTCAAAAGATGGTGTACATGTGTATCTTTTCTCTTGTTTGGACTCCCTTTTACAGGAACATCATCAATACAATCAACAACATTAATTTTTCTCACTAAGGGGTTTTCTTTCATGCCTGCAAAACTTCCGAATTTAAGAAGATGCTCATTAAAAGTGCTTTTAAGGGATTTAAATCAAACTGAATCACTACAATGGAAACCCTTCCCAACTGTCAGGAAACTACAAGTACAAAAGTTAATATGTGCTTAGAACCATAAAATCTGAAAATGAACTTAAAACCTTAAAACCTCTCAATATCACTAAAACTTGATATGTACCTACATGAAAGATACAGCAAAGCTTAAATCTTTATGATTTTTACATCAATGGTACTGAAGAGTCAAAATTAATATTAATGAATTATGAGTATGGAAGTTTGTGCTTGTGACTATGGGGTCTAAATTTCATTTGTTACCATACTGTGTCCTTATTCAAAATATTCAAAGTTTTCACAATTTAACATACACTGTTGTTTAATTTTGTGCCCATAGTCAGAATTTGGAAACTTTGAAGCTAAACTGTTATGCCAACAATGAATAATGCTTCTAGTCTCTGTTGAGATCCAGTGGCATATTTTATTTGGACTTAATTGATACCTGTCATGAGCAGAAATAATTAGGTCAAAATAAAATAAGCCGATGGATCTCAGCAGAGACTTCTAGTAACCTTGTCCTTTGGGATGATTGATTGCTTGAGATCATCCATCTATCCTTAATCTCATATCAATGCTCCACTGGATTTGTCTTTTTGTGTGAAAATATCTAGCACTTTGAAATCAAATATTAATAGTCTAAAAGTTTTTAGTGTGGTCAAATCAAGGTTTATTACTTGGATCATTCATACAGAATACTGTCTAATGTCAGTGAAATTCCTACCACTAAAGCATAAATAACCTAGGCATTAAAAACCTCTGAATTTATATATATAGGTTTTGTTCAGGCAAATTTTTCTTTAATCACATTGTTATGGGCATTGTAGATTAGTGTCTTTTGCCCAATACCCAAAAATCATAAAAATGTTGCTTTTCAATTTTAAGATAGAACTTTAGGGCCACTCAACCACTCCTGAAGCCAAAAAATAAGTTAAAAAATTCCAAAGCCCGCATTATCAACATATGCTCTTAGATTGTAGCTGCAAAGAAGCTGATCAAACAGTGACAATCTGGCAGAATTTTAAGAATATATTTTAATTATAAATGCACTGAGATTTTCCATTCCTTAAATAATTTCTAAGCATAATTTCATGGATGTTATCATTATACAAACTCATGATTGATTTGTTGATGAAATGCCAAAATAAAAAATCATTAATCTGATCAATTGATTCAGAGATGCTGCCAGGATTTTATCTAAAGAGGGGATCTACCCTCCTTGACAACAAAAAAAGGGGAGAGTAAAAACAAAAGGGGATGGGGGGTATTGGTCATAGTTCGATATTTACCCAACACTTAAATACCTGTCGCTTTCTTCCTGCTTCATTCTGTTTGGTCTCTTTTGAAGTCAAAATCCTCATAAGATTCCCATCTAATTGTATAAGCATTAATCTGTTGACTATTTGAGCTTAATCTGTTCCTTATCTGTGTATTAATAGTGTTCCGTGCTGAGAACCCCCTTTCACAGTCTATTGTCTGAAAGGGCATATGCATAGCTAGCTTAGCCAGTTTCAACAAGTTGGGAAACTGTTCTTTATGGTTGTTTTGTAGAATCTTCCACAGTTCACAGGTATTGTCTCACAGATATCTCTGCTCCAAAATGTATGTGATCGGGTGACTCGGCACGTCATGCAACAGTTAACATTCTAAAAGTTCAATGCCGATTTCTGATGTAAACGATTTAAAAAAAAAAAAATCCCCCAATTTTTGCAAATATTACACAACATACCTCCTGTCTTGGTGTTGTGTTGTAACCATATGTACTGTAACAACCAAGATTTCTGAAACTTTGCATCATATTTTGGTTTCTTCTTTGGTGGTTCATCTAATCTATCATCTGTCATCTAATCTGGCATCTGACATCTAATCTGGCATCTGACATAGTGTTAGAATTATCGTCCTCTGTTCAGCAAGAAACTCCACTTCATCCTTCACTTTCTGCATTCTGCAATTCACTTTGCACACTTGTGCCAGCAATGACTTGAAGTTGAAAAGAATCAGTGGATAACTGTCCATTCCAGCCATATTTGACTACAGTCTCACCTTCCGGAAATGGACCAAAGTTTGCGCATATGTAAATGTAAGGAAATGGCAGCAAAAATTCAGAATCCTTATAGTACACGTTTTTTTTAATTATAAATAATTAGCAGGATTTCCAAGCATCCTTTTGTATTAACCTGCATCAGATTCTGCATATTTTGGAATAGACAGAGGTATTCTGATCAAATAAGTATCATTACTATTTAATTTTTTGTTTAGGTTCTTATTTATTCAGTTTACCTTAACAGTTAAATAAAAATTGTATACTGCACAGAGTACATTTTTATATGCGTGACTTTAAATTTACGGAAGTTCTCGTGCATCACTGCTTTCCATGTGCACGAATTTATACAAATTTTGCATGATTCATGCACACGTGTGGTTTGGCAGCATCTCTGTGACAATGATTGCACACAACTAATACCAAATCTTCAGACCTACCAACCCTAGCAAGACCTTTTCAGTACGGCAGTCACAATTTTTTCATAAGTCAGAACAATTTTCAGTAAGGTGTAGAAAAACTTTAATGTACTGCTACTGTCTATGTGGAAACATGCATTTAAAAAGTTTTGAAGTGTGATATGAGACTAAAGCAGCAAAGGCAAACATTATGTTCAACTAAAGTTTGTAAAGTACACTTAGACCTTACTTACCTCCAGTACAGCTTCAGAAACTGCAGTTCCAAGCCCCATGGAGCAGAAAGGCATCTTGCTATATCTAACTTGATGTAATCTTTGAGTTTTTTTTTTTTTTTGTTTCTTCAATTTCAAGTGGCAATGGCAATTATCTCTCCCACCATGAGACATACTCAAATCAACATGACATGATGTCCAATAAACGTATTTGTTGCCCTTCATTGTTTTTTCCCAAGAATCTGAATATTTCTTTTTATACTTCTATGCTGACTGTTCAAATGTTTCAAGAGACTTATTGTCCCTTTCATCTTCAAAGTGTTTTTCTTCATTGGACACCATTTCTAGAAAATGCTATAAGCACCAGCTTGATCATGCAGGTGTTTTGCATGAAAATATGGGCAGTTTAAAACATCTGAGGTACTACTGTAAAAGTCAGATTGGTTCCCTGATCAATTCCACTGAACCTAATATGAAACCCAAATCTGGATCAAACACAAACAAGCCAGTTTCCAGATCTGACTGGAATGATTGTATTTTCATAATTGTTGCTATTATTTTTTTAGTCCGTAATTTAAAGGTCATTTCAGTAAGACTTACAGTCAAATCAAGGCCGACAAGTAATTATTAACTATGCATAATGTTCTTACCCATTAATGTCTCTGCAGTTTGCTGGTGGGCAAAGTATCTGCTGCAACTTGATTGAACCCACTGTTTCAGGCATTCCTCTGATGAACTCTGCCCAAAAAATAGAATGGAGTTTCAATTTTCAATCTTAAAATACTTACCCAGACTCACACATAGAAAACATACATGAACACTAAAACAATTTTAACCTTCCGTATGTATCCATATTAACATTATACGGAGAAGCAGTTTCTTTAATAAAAAGTTCCTGATCATTACAGCTTGCTGCAATATCTGCCACAAAAAAATCTGTCTATACTGTACTTTTTGTAGGGTGCATTTCTTTAAAACATAATCTAAGTATTAATGTATCTGTGAGAATTAAAAGCAATCTGCAAAACTTGTTACTACTTTGTTGTGCTTTTACCACTTAAGACCATCTCAGTTCTCAAGTATTAAAACCCATTTATATTTTATCAGGATTCCAAATAGGGCAGTCATATTTATTCTCTGGTTGCACACTTAAATTTAACTGGATAGGATTTTCATCCATTTTAAAGGTGCATTCGTTCACAACCCGAGATAAAAACCTACAACAATTTAATGTCTCTCCTTATGAAATAAAATTAAAGCAACTGGAAAACATGAACAGAAGAATAAATTTAAAAAAGAGGGAAATTTATTTGATTACTGTATTGATTTGTCCAATAAGTTAACTGGTAAATTAGCTGCAGTGATTTTAAATACTTTATTTATCCACAAACAATCAAGATTAACGGTGTCACTAGCTCTATTCAAGACAGTGGTAAAAGATTTACATTACAGGGTGAAAAAGATTCTATATACAGTCAAAATGCTACACTGAAAATTTTCAATTCCAGACCATCTGTAAAAAAATACATGTACTTTTGCTAAATCTCATTTACACAATCAGTAACAATTTACTAGAATGCTTAAATGAATGCAAAGAATCTGAATGTCGGACAGAAGAAGGAATATTCCACTGAGTGGTCCCCAAATAAGTAAAGAAACTTTCAGCTATATGAGTAATATGAATTGTAGGTACAGAGAGAAGGCCTTTAGCAATGGAGCATAAAGAGTGTCCATCAATGTTAGAAATCTGGATAAGGAGGTTAGATATGTATTGAGGCACAAAGTTATTTACAGCTTTATATACTTGAATTGACTGTTTTTTTCTTGTTTTTTTTAGTTCTTTCATGAACAGATGATTGACTTGGTGGTATTTAAATTTATCATGAAAAGAGAGCCATGTATACATATACATGTCTGTAATGTATATTCTATTCCACTGATAATAGTTTTGAAAATTCAAATTCATTAAGTACATATAACTAATGAAAAATTGTTTTTAAACATATGAGCATTACACTGAACATAATAAACTTTAATATATCTCTTTTTAAATCTCATTATCTGTTAAAAGTTATCTCCCTTGACTTAAACACCTGAAAGTGCTTGCATAAAGTAAAAATGATAGCTGTAGTTTAAATACACATTTTACACTTTTACATTTTGTACTGCCAATACTAGATATAACTCACATAAATTCAGAAAAATGCAGAAATAACCACAAATGAAAGGTGTCACTCTTTCATCAATTTCCTCACTTTGCTAGTACAAATTAGCACAACTAAAGATAGATTTTGTGTCAATAATATTGAACAGTTTTTGAGAGTTAATTTTCAAGATTTTGTATTGGAATAGACAATGCCTGCTCTAAAGACAGTGCAAAACTTATTGCACTTTAATAACTAAAATACTCCACTTCATTTGAGTTCAGTAAAAAAGGGAGATAATTGTTGGTCATTTTTAAGGTTGGCCTTTCCAATCAAATATGATAAAAAGATCTTGATATACATTCACATTTTCCTTATGGAAGTGATGTTACCTGGGATAATCTGGAGATGATCTGGTGTTTGATTTTACACCCCTCCTCATTGTCAGGCACATCTGGAAGAAAGTGTTGAATTCTGAAGTCAATTAAAACTTAAGTGCGGTATCATTCTAAAAAATTTACTAATACTTTGTTGTAACAATTAACTAATATTTAACAAAAAAATACATAAATATAAATAAACATAATGCCACTTTGGCACATCTTAAAGACAAACAGATGAACATTTTAAACCACTATTCAAATTTACCTTTTGAACATATTCATGCAATATCTCAGTCAATTTTACATGTTTTAAAGATAAATTCTGTAAAATAATTACTGAATATTTCATCACAGACGCCACAATTCAGTTTCTTTTACATTTTCTTCCTACAATCAATGCTTATTATCATCATTATGTTTATCTTTGATTCAATTTTAAAAAGTAAAAATGATAAATATCAGTTTCAATCATATTATAAGACTTTAGTCAAATAGTATGTAGTATGTACTGTATATATAGGTCTTAATGGCAAGACAGCACAATACTGGCCATACTGTGCATTTCTATGTATGTATAAGGATTAATAGCAGCACAATATAGTATGTATGTATGTATGTATGTATGTATGTATGTATGTACGTATGAGGCTTAAAGGCAAGTCAGCACAATATTAGCTATCACAGCTGAAACAAATAACTGAACATTCATATGAGAATACTTTTTTCGTATTTAGATAGAAAATTGGTATTTAAATATTCATTTATTTACCAAGCAAGTTTGGCACCATTTTGTATAAGAAACAAATATGGTGAAATGTAAACTATGCAACAAGGAATTAGTACACACAGGAACAACTTCATACCTGCTAAATCACCTGAAATTCAAATTCAGTTGATGAAAAATGAAGAACATAGTATAGATATGGAGTCATACCAAAGTCAAGAAAAGGCTTTATGTATCAATCAACATGATCAACCAGAGAAACAGAGTTTAAAAAAAAATGTGAGTGTTGTTGGACATTTTTATTTTGTCAGGAGCAGTTGTGGTCAATACTGCATTAGAGAGCAACAATTTAATCTTGGTGGGTGGGGCTGGGATTTTCTTTCCAGCTTGGATATTTTGTTATCTTTTATCTCAAGATTATTTTTTTCCTTTAACTAAAATGATGGATATAGTTTTTTTCTACAAATGAGAGCAAAGTATTTTGGGGGAAGGGGGGGGGGGGCTGAAAATTACTTGTCACCCCCACCCCCATCACTCCAAAACAATTAAACGGTCAGTCCCTTACCTCCTCCTGATCATCTCATCACAGAATGTTAACTCCAATATATTTCCATATTTGGTCTTTTATTCAAGTACTGAAGTCATTATACAGCTATGAAATTACCAATATGCTTAAAGTCTGACACTATCCTTTTCTCAGTCAGTAAATGCAGATGTCAGCTTCACATAACTAGATTGTACATGTGCCAGATAATATGACTTTTGAACAGAACCATTTAATCTGTAGAGTCTAGGAGTTTGCTGCTACAATAAAGTTTGCTCCTGTATGTTTTTGCTGTGCATTAATACAAAATCATAGTTACCAGTCATTTTTATTTGTGCAGGATTTATTTCACTGTATGGTCTCCTCCCAAATTTGGTTGAGGCAGAGAACTAGTTCCATGGTACTGAGTCCTGGCAGAGGTTACATCATACTGTTTACAGAAGCTCCAATGCCATTTCATGCCCATTGCAATGTACATGTTACATATAAAACGAAGTCAATACTCGTGTATGGGTTTAAATTAAAACAATTATTTATGAAGTCTGAATATGAGGTTTTTATGGCTTAGCAGAAAGTCCCAATATCATACTGGATGTAATTTCAACACCATTTTCATTTAGGACAAACCAGATACCATTATAAGACTTTTGATGAAAACCTCATCTTAATATGACCATGACCATCCATTCAGGAGAATTAGAGACAAGATTTTCAATATGTTCATTGTGGCAGCTATATTTGAGGTCAGTTTGGCACCATTTTCATTCAGTACCAACTTGATATCATAAGTAGTCTTCTGGTGAAAACTCTATGTTGATATGACATTCCATTTATGAGGAGTAGCATTAACAAGATTTTCAAGATGGATGCCATGGTAGCCATACTGGATGTCAAATTGGTACTATTTTTATCTGGTACCAACTAGATATTGTAAGAAGTTGATCTGGTGAAAACCCCATGGCAATATGACTCTCTGTTCAGGAGGAGTAGCAATAACAAGATTTTCAAGATGGCTGCCATGGCAGCCATATCAGATGTCATATCAGCACCATTTTCATATAGGACCATGTAGACATCATATAGTCATTTAGTGAAAACACAATGTTGATATGACCACTCATTAAGAAGGAGTAGCAATAACAAGATTTTCAAGATGGTAATAAGGTGGCCATACTAGATGTCCATGCAGAACCATTTTCATTTAGGACCAACTAGACATCATAAGAAGTCTTCTGGTGAAAACTGCATGTTGATATGACTTTTCATTGAGGAGTAGCAATAACAAGATTTTAAAACTGGCTACTGTGGTGGCCATACTGGACATCAGATCAGCACCAATTTCATTTAGGACCAAGCAGACATCATAAGAAGTCTTTAAGTGAAACCCCCATGTTGATATGGCCATCCATTCAGAAGGAGTAGTGATTACAAGTTGGCCATGGTAGTGGCCACATTGGAAGTCCGAGTGGAACCACTTTCATGTAGGACCAAAAGAGACATCTAAGAAGTCTTCTGATGAAAACCCCATGCTGATGTGATTTTCCATTCAGGAGGAGAAGTGATAACAAGATTTTCAAGTTGGCTGCCATGGTGCCACTGGACATCAGATCAGCACCATTTTCATTTAGGACCAAGTAGATATCATAAGAAGTCTTTTAGTGAAACCACTATGTTGATTTGACCATCCATTCAGGAGGAGTAGTGATCACATGATTTTCAAGATGGCCACTGTGGAGGCTATACTGGATGTGTGGGCAGCACCATTTTTATTTAGGACTAACTAGACATCATGAGATGTCTTCTGATGAAAACACCCTGTCTATTAGACTTTCTGTTCAGGAGAAGCAATATCAATATTTCAAGATGGCTGCCATGGCAGCCATAGTGGATGTCAGATCAGCACCATGTTCATTTAGGACCAACTAGACATCATCAGAAGTCTTTCATCGAAAACCCAATGTTGATATGACCATCTATTTCAGAGGAGTAGCAATAACAAGATTTTCCAGACGGCTGCCGTAATGACTATATTCGATGTCTGAGGAGCAGCATTTTCGTTTTGGACCAACAAGTCCTTGGGATGAATGTGTGTGTAAAGTTTTATGGCAATCCTCAAAGTAGTTTAGGAGGAGTAGCAATAACAAACTTGTGCTAAAGACCAGATGGCTGTTGGACAGTGGATAACAGACAACAGGCTATACCATAAGCTGTTCTGGTCTATGACCAGTAAAGCAAAAAAAAATAATGAATGCTAGTTGTCACAAGCCATACAAATTCAAGGTCAATAAAAGGCCAGAACATTGTAAACCAGAAGAGATTTACTTGGAAGAGAAAACATATTCTCCCCACCCCCCCCAATAAAATAATTATTTTCATTCTGTGACACTGGTCCAAGGGAAGCATTACCACTTACTGAAAAACCTGTTTACAAAGGACACACAAGGAACTACCTAAATTTGTCCTAGATGGACATAAAGAGGTTTACAAAGATCATAGATACAAGAGAACGGACCCAGAAATATTGTCCTTTAACAGCATATGGAGATTTTACTGTAATTAGGTAGAAGAATAGATATAGCTTGCTTACATGCTAAGTAGACCTCCCCCACCCACCCACAATGCATGCTGCATACATAATTTTGGACTATAAAGAAAAAAAAAGATTGTGTTTGTAACACATGCTCTCACTGTGACAGCATATCAAAAAAGTTGAATACATACCTGCCAACCTCCCAGGCATTGCTGGGGTTTTCATGAGACTCAAAAAGTGTATTCAAGTCCCAACAGGAGGTTAGTGCAAGGGGTAAGTTAATCCTAAAAAGCGACCTCATGCAATTGAAAATAAGTTATCTAATCATTTAAACCATTAGAAAATGACTGGAAATTCAAATCTGAATAAAAGAAAATGAAATATATTTTCTTTGAAACAAATGCACATTCAAACAAAAAACAGATGGTTCATTTTGCACTGCCAAATATCACCACACACACATGTGTACACTCATATGAGCATAACCATGAAAGTGGCATTTGAGTTCATCTTTGTACACATCATAATACTTGATTGTATATTGATGTTCAAACTTCCCCAAAGATCTTGTTGAATTTTTCTCATCATATAAAATTATCTTTCTGCATCTGCATTGCTGTAAGAGAGTGACAAATATGCAATGACCACACTAATTAGAATGTTTAAGCATGCTAGTTACTTTTGGGATTGAGCTCTGCAATCATACATTGCCCTGATGCTGGGTGGTGTTACTATGTCAACAGATGTCACACACACAAGAATGACTAATGTCGATATGGTGTTTGCATCATGTGCTTCACAAAGTCAAATTCATCAGTCAGGAGAACTTAGTATTGCTTTGCTTTGTCAATGGCTTCCATGAATCACAGCTGCCACAAGTTGATAGTTTTCCATTTGCATTTAAACACAACTGTTTACTGTTTATACAGGCTACTGGTTAGGGGCATATATCATGGTGTCAAGAGAGGTCTCTCTCTCTCTCTCTTTTCCCTAAGATTATTGAAAATAGTGTTTTTCAAAACATGACCGTATTGGAGGGTTTGGGAGTAAAAAATCGTGCTTTTCAAGTGACACATTGTGTTTTGGTAGGTATGCCAATAAAATTAAAAAATGTAGAAATTTTTTAAAAAATTGCTATAATGGCATGAAAATCTAATGAAGTTATCTACATATATATGCATACTAACATGCATACCATATTTCATTTGACTACCTCATGTGGTTTTTTTGTGTATAGTCCAAAACATTATATATGCCAATCACATTTTATTTGCATACCTCAAGTGGTTTTTGCTTAATTGTGCCAAATTTCAAAAATGTGTTAACAAAAATTGAAAAATCGCTAAAATGGCATGAACATTAACTCAGATAATCTACATCTCCCTTAAGCACTTGTTGCTCGATCATGCCTTAAAAGTTTTGTCAAGTCCAAAAGTTAAAATATGTGTCAAAAATTGAAAAATAAATTCACTGGAACCTAATTAGGTTTTGGGACCCACTCAAGGTATCTAAGTAACCAATTTGGTCAATAGGATCAAGCAGCTTTTGAGATTCTTGTTTCAAGGTTTATGGGTGTTTTCTATATTCATCCATATCTGATGGCATAACAGCATAATATGTCCAATAATGAAAGGCCTTTATACCAGGATGCTTTGTCAAAGTTAATCAAATTCTGCTGAGTAGTTTTAAGCTCACCTGGACCTGTGTCTGTCCTGTGTCAGCCATCAACATAGCTATTTTCAACTTCTACTAAAAGCCATTGTGCTCATTTCAATCAAACTTAGTAGGAATGTTCCTTTGGACATGCTCTACCAAAATTGTGATTGGGGTGGCTTCCCTATAAATGGTTTTACTTACATAGCAACCAGTTGAAAAAGCTATTTTTCAGCTTCTTCTCAACATGGCTGACTATTTTGCAGCTTCTGCTCAATATGAGCCAGTATAGTTCAGTTTTGGTAGGTGTGTATCACTGAACATGCTTTATCAAATTTGTGCCCAGTGTGACTCCCTTAGTAATGGTGTGGCTACCATAGCAACCATATGGAAAAACTATTTTCAACTACTTCTCCTGTGCAGCTGAGCCAATTTTTGTCAAATTTAGTAGGAATGTTTCTGAGGATATGCTCTATCAGAATTGTGTCTGAGGTGACTCCCCTATCAACGGTGTGGCTTCCATAGCAACCAGGTGGAAAACCTATATTGTACTTCTCTACAACAGATGATCCAATTTTGATCAAACTTGCTAGTTTTTCTTATGAAACGCTTTGTCAAAAGTGTGTGTAGCATGGCTCCCCAGGCAACAGTATGGTTTCCATAGCAACCATATAAAAAACTTTTTTTCAACTTCTTTTCCAGAACAGCTGACCTAATTTTGATCATACTTCATATGAATGTTTCTAAGGACATTCTCATCAGAATTGTCTAGGGTGACTCCCATAGCAACAGTGTGGCTTCTTTAGCAGCCATATGGAAAACATATTTTCAACTTCTCAAGAACAGCTCAGTCAAATTTCAATCAAACTTGGTAGGAGTGTTTATTTAGGACATGCTTTGTCAAAATTGTGTCAGGAATGGCTCCCCTGACAATGGCGTGGCTTTCATAGCAAACATGTGGAAAACATATTTTCAATTTCTTCTACACAACAGCTGAACCAATTTTGATCAAACTGGTTGGAAAGTTTGTTAGGACTTGCAATATCAAAATTGTGTTCTGGGTGGTTCCGCAATGGTGTGGCTACTTTAGCAACTGGGTCTAAAACCTATTTTCAACTTCTCTTTAACAGCTAAACCATAATGGCCAGGTGAGCTAAAAATGTGAAAGCTATTGTGGTCAAAATCTGGTCATCATTGAACTCATCTGAGCTTCACTGAATTTTATTGAAATCAAACACAAAGTGTGAATGTTAAAGTGTTACAAGCCACTGGGACACCGGTTCTAAGATAATCAAGTGCAATAACTCTTAGAAATACAACTAAAATCTGTTCATCATTGAAATTATATAAGCCCTTGTTGAGATGAAGCTTCAAAGCAAATTTGGTTTAAATCAAATGAAATATGTGGATGTTAGGGTGTCCACAAAATTGTGAATTCGGAATTTCAATGCTAAGATGATCAAGGGCCATGATTATAGGAAATAGGTGTGCATTATGTGCTCATCATCAATTCATATGAACTCTTATTGAAATGAAGCTTCACAGCAAACGTGGTTGCAATCTAATCATAAATGTGGAAGCTAGTTTGTTCACAAGGTTGTGCATTAGCAATAACTATGCTAAGACAATCAAGGACAACAGCTTTAAGAAATATGTGCATAATGTGTTCATCATTGAATTCATTCAAGCTCTTGTTAAGATGAAGCTTCACAGAAAATTTGGTTACAATCACATGAAAATATGGACATAGGTTGTGCATTAAGATGATAAAACTCTATGAAATACTGTTACTGACCTAAATATCAGGACATTAAAAACTAATTACTTTTTTATCTGTCCGGATAATTTGTGTACTAATGAAAATTATCAATATTCCCAAATATTATGCACAGAAAATTGATATCTTTATTGTCAGAATTGTGTACTGATGCACCTGGCAAGTTCAATGCTTGTTGGAGTGGTCTATGTAAACTAGGTTGCATTACATCCTTGCCATATTCCCAGACAGTGTTGGGTGGTTTTGAGACTAAAAAAGTGTGTTTTGAGGTCCCAAGGGGGGGGGGGGGGCAGTGCGTGTGACTCCCCCCAAAAGCGACATCATCCAAATGAGAATAAGCTATCTTTTCAAATCAGCCTATACCATGTTTTCTCTGAAGTATTTAATATACAATATACTTACAAACAAAAAAATGGTTGACTTAGCATTGACAAATAACATCACCACACATATATGTACACATGGTCACAACCTCACAGACATTAAATACAAAAATACACCAAGTTACTGTCTTTAAAATCCATTGGACAGTGGAATGTAGTTTTAATTACATGCAGTCTTTGCTGCTTTCAATAGTTCAGTAGTTGGTTTGAAGGTAATGCAAATGTCAACTACATTTCGACAATTTGCCTTCGAAAATGGATCACACCTGTACACTTTTCCTGCTACAGAAATAATCATGTTTTGCATTTATATATGGAGTAAAAATCCGAACTGAAAGAAGCATTGCCGCTGATCACAAACTTTAATAAAGATGGCTTCAACATTCTCATTCAATGCAGTCAGTAATGTGTAATAACATTTGTTCTTCAACACGTATCTATTTGATGTACTTAACTTCAGACAAATTGGGTTGTTCCACTTAGTGTACTTTACCTATGCAAATTAGCCTAATGGACTCTCCCTCAGCAATGCTCTAAGGATTTAACACAACACATCATCCTAGCTATTGTGAGCCAATTAAGTAAATCTCTGAAAGGCGGCTGTTTATCTCTGACTGCCTTACCTTTTAATTGCCTCTAAAACAGCAATATAAACTGCCCTGAGGATAGTTTTACACGAGCTCTGGATAGGACTGTTTACTGTTTATACATACCACAGATTACAGGCTTGTGTCATCATGGTCAAGAAATTTTTTTGTTTTTTTGTTTGGTTTCTTTGTGGGAAATTTTTTTTTCTCACCAAGATTGCTAAAAATCATTTTTTTTAAAAACACGACCGTGTTGGGGGGGGGGGGGGGGGAGACCAAAATAGTGTTTTTCGCATGACACATTGTGTTATGGCATGTATGCCTTGCTTGCAAATAAAGAACACTTTCATAAGAATGTTTTTGTGTTTTCTTTTACAATTTATAAAGAATTCTGAAAGCATTTTTGGTTGTCTGTTTTTTGTCTGTAAAACTATCTCAGTCTGTTAATCATATATATGTACTGTTGTTGGTGATAAGTTTTAACCAGATCTAAACGATATAATTACATACTTTAATTTCTGGGCAAGTTCATGAACCGTAGAAGATATCATTATGCTTAATCTGTTTTAATAAAGTATTAACAAAATCAATTGATTAAGTCCAACAATCATCACTAGAAACTTATCTACAAACATGACCCAGATTATAACAATGTATGCAAAATGCTGATTGGAGACAGTTCTAATATTGATATTGTTTCATAACAAAAAGCATGTCTTTGACAAGAGAATACATCACTGAAATGATATACAACTATTCATATTATCTTATCTCTGAATTCTGACAGATAATTAACATTTTCCATCAAAACTGCCTAATTTAAGCCATCTTGACACAAAAAATCCAAATATGGTGATGATTGCCCCAAGTATGTAAATAAGCCAAATCACTTACATTGGTTCAGAAATTAATTACCAAACACCATTATTTGTAATAATACTCAAGGCAGAATGACCAAACCAACTATATCCAAATTGATGTTATCCAGGAGCAATATGCCGTTGAATAAAAGTGAGATGACAAAAATGTGTGAAACTTGTGTTAGAGATGTTAACCATCATAAATAAATGTCAACCTAGTTTAGCTCACTGGAAATGGGAAACTAAAGATAATAGCCTGCATGCATGTTTAAAACTTTACATCACAGAAGTTAATGCATTTACTGAGAATGTGAATTGTCTACATTAACTCCATGGGTATATCACACCGAGTAATCACGAGTTGTGGCACATGTCACCTGTTTTTATTGCTGCCTATAGAAAACACCTTCAGTTAATCCATGAGATAATATCAGTAATCAAAGTGGTTTGACTGTATGATGGTCATCTATTCAGACACCTGTCTCTGAGTACAAGTAAACATTCCTTAGTTTAAGTTCCAACTTAAATGTTTAACTTTTTGTCAGCTTTAAAAAAATGTACTTGGTGTCCAGAAATTTGTTGTAAATTATTAAAAAAATGTTGAAAGTATGGTATTCAGAAACTTGGAGCAACCTTATATTTAGATCAACTACAGTAGGTGCAGAATGTGCTTATTATCACATTAATTCCATATATTGTTGAGATGAAACTTCACAGCAAATCTGGTTAAGATCTCATTATAAATGCAGAAATTAGAGTGTTCACAAGGTTAAGCATTAGCACTGAGCATCTGCTTATCACATGAGTCAGGAGATTTGTGGTATATGCTGAATTTTCTTATGTGATAAGTAATAACTTACTTGTCAGAAGCTGAACCATGAAATCTGCTGTCAACTGGAGGACTCCTCTGTCTACATACTGCAGAAAGAGGCTGTAATAAGACATATAAAGACTCCTAATCAGGAAAAGGTACACAGGATGAACGTATTTGTTATCTGTAAAATGTACACCTAATCATGAACAGCAAAGTTTAGGATCCACACTTGAATAATACAGCAGCAGTTCAAGATGATACTGTTTGTTTTAAATCCTCAGTAGAAGGAACAGGGCAGTCTACCTTGATTTGGATTTTTTTATACCTTACAATACATATATGGACCTGAACGTACCTACACAGAACTTTGCATCAGTAACTGCTTGTGATCTATATAAGTGTGAATGATTCATCTCTCCATATCAATTCCGTATCCAACAAGACATCTACTGTATAGCAGGCTTTTTTCATGTTGACAGATTTTCATGTTTTCTGTTCTAATGACTTTTTAATGTGTTTTTTTTTAATTTTGTGCTGCTCAAATGTTGGACATTATTCTTTCTGATTATTTATTATGAGTTAACTTTTTTTTCTGAAATTTTAATGAATGTTTTTATGTACTGAACACTGATTAATCATGAGTATGGTATACCCCTAAAATAATCCAATATACAATATTACAATCACATTACATTCTTAATTTTAAGATGAAAAAAAAAAAACTGTACAGTACCATTGAGATCATTTTCTTTTAAACTCTTATAACTGAACAGGAAGTTCCAAGCAAATATATGTCTCACCTACTCCCTTGCCCAATGCAAATGTTTTCACTTTCAAATAACCCTGAGGTTCAGAGGGAGGGTAGGGTAATTCAATATGAAACTGTGATACTTGCTGATTCTACAGTTAAAGTATAATAGCTACCCTCCCTGGGTATGGGACTTGTACAAAAAAAACTTTAAATGAAAACTTAACTAAGATTTTCAAATGATCTTGACCTTGCCTTGAAGTCAGAGAGAGGATAGGGGTGCAGAGGTATGACATGGTAGAGCTTCTTGATTCTACAGTCCATGTATGATAATTATCCCTACCAGGGTTAGGGATCTGTGACCAAACAATAAATATTAAACTGAAAACATAACCAAGATTTTTAAAAGACCCTGACCTTGCCTGAGTATCAGAATAAGAATAGGGCTACATGAAATTGAAAGAGTAGTACTTACTGATTATTCTACAGTTCAAGTATAACAGCTATTTCTTACAGGCTTTGGAACTTGTGACAACAGAGAATCAAAGTACTTAGAAGTACTCTATTGTTCTTGAAAGCAGGAATGCATTCACATGTAAACTGAAAGCACACACCTTGAAAGCATGTTTTGACCATGTTGAAAAGTAAAGCAATCTGCCCAAGTTGACCTGAAATAATTCATCTAGCAAGCTAGCTTTGCCTAATAGTCAATGCAAGAGCAGTAGGTCAAGTAACTTCAATTACCATATATACTCGTGTATAAGTAGAGTCCAAATGTAAACAACATAGACCCTGATCTGATGTCACATAATGCGCCGGCAGATCAGGGTTTATGTTGTTTGTTCTACTGATTAGTCCTTAAAAACTGCATAGACCCAGATCTGCCAGCGCATTATGTGATGGCAGATCTGGGTCTATGCAGTCTGCAGTTGGTATCAGCTTATACATGAGTATATATGGTAGTAGGCTGTAGTCCAACAAATCAGCTGTAGGATGGTGGTTTTGACATTCTACATCCCAAAGCCCTCAAGGAGTTTGATGTGTAGGATGGTGATTTTGACATTCTACATCCCAAAGCCCTCAAGGAGTTTGATGTGTAGGATGGTGGTTTTGACATTCTACATCTTAAAGCCCTCAAGGGGGTTGATGTGTAGGATGGTGGTTTTGACATTCTACATCCCAAAGCCCTCAAGGAGTTTGATGTGTAGGATGGTGGTTTTGACATTCTACATCCCAAAGCCCTCAAGGGGGTTGATGTGTAGGATGGTGGTTTTGACATTCTACATCCCAAAGATCTCAAGGGGGTTGATGTGTAGGATGGTGGTTTTGACATTCTACATCCCAAAGCCCTCAAGGGGGTTGATGTGTAGGATGGTGGTTTTGACATTCTACATCCCAAAGCCCTCAAGGGGGTTGATGTGTAGGATGGTGGTTTTGACAATCTACATCCCAAAGCCCTCAAGGAGTTTGATGTGTAGGATGGTGGTTTTGACATTCTACATCCCAAAGCCCTCAAGGAGGTTGATGTGTAGGATGGTGGTTTTGACATTCTACATCCCAAAGCCCTCAAGGGGGTTGATGTGTAGGATGGTGGTTTTGACATTCTACATCCCAAAGCCCTCAAGGGGGTTGATGTGTAGGATGGTGGTTTTGACATTCTACATCCCAAAGCCCTCAAGGAGTTTGATGTGTAGGATGGTGGTTTTGACATTCCACATCCCAAAGCCCTCAAGGAGGTTGATTTGTAGGATGGTGGTTTTGACATTCTACATCCCAAAGCCCTCAAGGAGGTTGATGTGTAGGATGGTGGTTTTGACATTCTACATCCCAAAGCCCTCAAGGGGGTTGATGTGTAGGATGGTGGTTTTGACATTCTACATCCCAAAGCCCTCAAGGGGGTTGATGTGTAGGATGGTGGTTTTGACATTCTACATCCCAAAGCCCTCAAGGGGGTTGATGTGTAGGATGGTGGTTTTGACATTCTACATCCCAAAGCCCTCAAGGAGGTTGATGTGTAGGATAATGGTTTTGACATTCTACATCACTACATAGATAAAGACTGTATTTTGGGATATTTATGAATGATGAAAATGGTGGGAACTTTTATTCCTCCGATATAGTTTGCATCAGTGCAATGGCATACATTTACAACTCAGAAATAGATATGAAAACAGCATAAATCCTAAACCCGTCATGCTTGTGAAGATTTATTTAATTTGAAAAATATTCAGAACCATCCCTCTAAATGAATTTGTATATTGTACATAATCTGAACACATGATCTGATAACATGTTTTTGAAGATCCATTTCCCAAAGATGCATCTATTTTGTAAAAAAAAAAACAAAAAAAACACTAGTTGTATGACCCTGGAATTTTCTTTGCAGTTAACACAATCAGAAAAGTATTTAAAGATATTTTCCACATCATATTACTTGCATTCAATTAAGAGGGATAAAACAAACCAATAAATCATATCCTTTATATATCAATTTGATACTTTATTGTGTCACTTCTTTTTTTAAACAGATTTATTATTAATTAAGGCAAGGATATATAGCCCAAAAAAGTGAAGTTTACAGATGAAGTTTATAATATGTGGTCAACAGAGTCACAAGGCTTTCACATAAACTGAAATTATAATTCACTTGATTTTTTATTTGTTAAGCCATGGTGATTAAATTTGGAAGTTTTTCAGGTGAAAAGCATTCTGTATTTTTGTTTTTTGTTTTTTTATTAAAAGCTAATTATATATGAAATACACATTTGAAAAATCTCTAAGTACTGGCATTGAAGATTTGAAATACCATAAAATAATACATAATACTTGTGATAACATATAAATGACAAATGTTGCAGACAGTTTAATACAGCAATATTAGCTACACTATTTCACCCAACAAATCAAACTTACTTTAAAATATTAATGAATTTAAAGTTCTGTTGAGTTTTTCAGAAATAATTATCTGCACAAAATTTATAAACCTATTATAAACTTGTGACATTTACAAGAACAATGTTCCTATTGAAGGAAAATTATTATTAAAAAGGAAAAATACACAAATGCTTGCAAACAAATACCTATAATTGTATAAGGAATTTATATGAATCGTATGTACATATTAGCATTTCATGACATGTCAGCAGAATAAAAGCTGTACCGATTAAAAGTTCTAGAACTGTAAATATAAAGAACTGCACATATATCTTGAAGATAAACCTTTCCAAATTAATGTAAACATGATGTACAAAAAGACATTACATAAAAGGTAAAGATGTTAAAATTCTGTAAAATGTATATGAAATAAAAGATAAAGGTAATAAATATAAAATCCTTAAAAATATATAGGGTGCAATTTTTTTTTTTTATGTAAGCTGCATTCCATCAAAAATTCCAAGAAATTATGATGCTTAATTACAGCATTGCACACAATTTGTAAGTCTTAAATGATAAATTCATTCTAACAACAGTAACTCTAGAAAAAGGTTTCATCAGCTACTACTCTTGTTCTTCTTGTTTGTTTGTCTGTTGCTTTTCATAAGTTTAGGTTATAATCTTGGATTGTTACCATGCCAATTTCTCATAAAAAAAATTTTTTTTTTGCATGGTTCACTTTCAAGGCTGATACTATTCTAAAAACAAAATATTCCTTTTGTAAATATTTAAAGAAAAATCATATTCATTAAAGTCTGCACAGTTGTCTGCATGTTGTGTCATTTTTATTTCCATTTCTAGGTTTGGCATTGATATTCTTTTTATGTATTTATTTTTATTTATCTTAAAACATTGCGTTTCACATGCTCTGTCATATAAAAAGTAATAAAGAACAAACCTGTCCAACTGATATAGCTCTCCATTGTTATAACACGATTGTTGGGGTCCATAATTGCTGACCATGTTAGGCAAAAAAAAATGTTTCCTATTGCACTGGTTTTAAAATTAAGGTAGTCAGGTAGGTTCTTTTTTTTTTTTTTTTTTTGGTTTTTTTAACATTATATATAAATCAAATAATATTTCCAGTGCTCAAAGTACTGGGCAAAATCGGCTCAATTAGATGCACAAATCAATTTCGGCAATGTAATTTTTTTTATTAAAAAAAAAAAGAAAAAATTGGGGGTGGGGGTGGGGAAAAAGTGCTAGGGTTGGCAATGAGAAACCGGGACGGTCAGCCAACCAGAAACACACATTTTTTTTTTTGCCTTATGTACCGAACCGTGTTATTATGCTAGTTGGTGAATTAGAGGATTTGTCAAGAGAAATAATTTTTAATTCATTGGAGTGAATTATCAAACTTATTTTTCACTGCAGTCAACCGACATCGATAACATGACCAAGAAATTAAATCTGCCATGTTGTCACTTGCTTGTTCTAGAGGTAACCAAGTTCAAATCCCACTATGTGCTTATTTTTTGTCTTCATTTTTTTAATGTGTTTATTTGTCCATTATTAGGAATGAGAATTATGTTACTACCGATATTTTCTGTGCAAATACATACAAAACAATGCAGAACATAAATGGTAAACAGCTGACATTATCACATGGGATACTGTAAGAAATCTGTTAGTTTAATCTGTTATACACTTTAGCTAGCTAATACGTTTGACCATAAAATAAAAAGAAAATTTGATTGTTCCGAGTGAATAATGGATATATTTCATCTCGTGGGTGAAAAACTAAAGGATTTTCACCCACCTGATGAAATATATCTGTTATTCACTTAATACAAGCAAATATCCTCTATGTACCAAACTGTGCTATACTGAGAACAGCATTATATCCCAAACCATGGTATAGCAGGAATGATCAAATCAAATAATAGTGTTTCAAAAAGGAAATAAAGGTATAACACTAAGCTTCATATTGTCTTCTTAAAACCCATATTGTTATACACTGGTATGATCTTGGGCATGGTACCGTGTTATATCCAGAACTGCATTATAATGAAGCACATTATAATGATGAGAGCTGTATATCAATTTTGAAATTTTCCTTTTTCTTCTTCTTTTAATTGTATTGGTGTTTCAATGTGGTTACCACTATAAATATATACCTGCTCTTCTTATATCCATAATTATTTTATATACTTAATGTATTAATTGTTACATTTCTACTTAATCATGGGTACAAAAAATCCATTGTCTGGATAGCATAACCGAAGGCAATTGTTAATACACATGCACGAGATATCCCTGTGTGATTCTGCACTTAATTATTGTCCTAACATCAAAGTTTCCCAGGCAAATCCAATGAAAGTGGCAAATTCCTGCCTGGGTCCAAGGTTGTACTTTCATAAACTGGGTGTGGTCACTGTCTGGGCCGTTACCACAGGCCCAATGAGATTCAGTTCTCGTCTTTGCAAGGCCATGTCGCACAGATAGAAGCTGGAGAAAGTAGTCTGGACGTACCATCTGACTGATTTCACTATGTCTTGAATTGAGGCATTACATTTAAAGGCCAGGCTTGTGGAAATGGCTTGTATTTTTATGAGCAAAAATTTGTATTAGTCATACCTTATCCTGAGAGAGTGCAGAGTACACTGATTTGATAGCCCCCATTAACCAAGCAGCTAGCGCTTGTGGGGTTATGTCTTGTTTCCTGTATTAAGTGGTACAGATAGTCTTTTATGGCCATTTGCAGATGCATTCCATGCACTTCAGATAGCATCTGAGAGTGCATACAGGATCCTGCAGCTTCACTTCTCTTGATGTATTGATCAAGCAGAGGGAATGACTAGTTGTTTGTTGGTGGCCTAGCGACGGCAACCTCTTCTTAGAGATAAAACTGGGTTGCATCATTAAAACGACTGAATGATCGAATGGAACTGCATGAAGTTCAGATTCACGGATAGGGCATGTAGGTCACTCACCCTGCATGCTGAAGCTAGCACTATCAGAAAGTATCAGTGAGGTGGAAGATAGAGGCTCAAACTTGGATGAGCTGAGCCATGTTAAGACCCATGAGAGATTCCATTTTGGAAAAAAGGTGAGTGAGCATGTTCTGGAGAAGTCGAAATTGGACAGCAAGTCAAAAAGGTCATTGCTGCATCCAGTATAATTCCTTCCATGACGTCTAAACGTGTCTGAAATCATGGAACAGAACTGTGGTGTGACGTCATTAATGTGACACCAATCATTCAAAACATGCCATTTTCCCTCATATGCCTTCAGAGTGGAAGGCCTTCTAGCTGTTGTGATCTTCTCCATGACTGAAGCTCCAAACCCCTTTTCATGCATGGCATGCCTGACAAGAGCCAAGCATGAAGGAGTTTCTCAGGACATGGATGGAATAGTGGCGACCTTGTTTGCTTGAGCAGGGTAGGTCACTATGACTTTCCTGGGTACATCTGATGTTACGGCAAGCAGATTGCTGATCCAGGATTTGTCTGATCAGAACTATTTTGCAGTCTGTGCCCCTCATTTTCTGAATTATGCTTGGAATCAAGACTGATGGAGGGAAGGTGTATGCCCACATTCCCTCCCAGCTGATCGAAAGAGTGTCAATGACCCATGATTCTGGGTCTGGAAATGGTGAGACGAAGTTAGGCAGTTTGTTGTTCCACCTGGTCGTAAATTGGTCTATCATTGGGTGGCCCCATAGGGCACAGACCCGGTTGAATACTGATGGGTGTAGAGACCAATCAGTGTGAAGCAGTTGTCCTAATGAGTTGGCTAATACATTGTGCCAGCCCGGTATGTGTCGGACTTGAATATTTATTTGGTATCGGGCACATCATCGAAGGTAGTCCCATACCATGATGCAAAGGTCCAGTGATTTCGTCCCTCCTTGCCTGAGGAGGTATGTAACCATGACTCAATTGTCTGACATTATCAGGACTGTTTTTCCTTGCATGCTTTCAACCCACGAGTGGTTGGTGTTGAGAATGGCTTTTATTTCAAAGATGTTGATATGAAGAGCTTTCTCTTGAAGCATCCACTTATTACTGACCATTGCTATCTCAAAACTAATCTAGACACACTGTCTACAATTAATGAAGCCAAAATTCTGTTGTAAGTTTAAAAGGATAACATTTAAACATCATTTTTTAAACAAACAAAGATGTAGGAGGCAGCCAATCTCAATCAGCCAATGACACTGTAAGTGTCTACATGAAAGATAATGTTATCTCATCAGCTAATGACATTATATCAGCTCATCTCATCAGCCAAATTTAAAATTACTTGTTCAAAGCCTCGTTTTTGCCAGACCCTCATTTGGCAGGGATCTTACAGACCCGTACAAGAGGTCTGATTGAAGATTAAAACATAATTTGCTTCCATTGGTTTCCTTTGATAGGTAAAAAGGCTGATTCATTTCATGTACTGTAATGCGTGTTACTTTGATACACACTACTGGTATATGTAGCTCAATATGAAATTACTCTTGACATTCCAGAAAAGTTATTAATAAGCAGAAAGGGAGAGAGAGAGAGAGAGAAGAAAGGTGTACTGAATGAGAAAAGAATTTGATTACTCAGCATACTATTTGAGACATATTTCTAATGCCATCTGTCCAGAAAGTGTTTCCTGTTTAAATCAATATGAATATGGTAGCCATGCCACCATGAAAATTTTAACCATACCCTTAACCAATGTTGATACCACTGCCACAACCAGCAGACTTCTCCAATGAAATAAATATTTACAAATTCAAGCACTGAACATAATTAAATTTTATACATTAAAATGAATATACATACTCACTGGAAATCAAGGCATCTGAAGGCAACAGCTGTGAACATTGCAGGAAATCCTGAAATAATACATTCAAGAGTTTCAAGTTTACTGCATACATCAAAAACTTTCAAACATATATACACACATACATATCCTAGATCCTAAAATTCCCATATTTGCCAGATATGTCCAACAAATGAGCTCAAAACTGTCAAATGACCATTTACTAACTTGACATATTGGACATTGGACATAAGGTACCCATAATGATCCCATGCATTTGTTTGGTCATTATGTTTTCCCCCAATTGTTTAAACACTTTTTATAGCCACAAAGGACAAGACAAAAGATGTGAAAGCTTAACTGCTGAGTGTCGAAACCATCTCTGATATCTTTTTAGTAATATCAAGATTTTCATATTAGCCACTGTGGCAGCCATATTGGATGTAAGATCAGCACCATTTTCATTTAGGACTAACTAAACATCATTAGAAGTCTTTTGGTGAAAATCCCAGGTCAATATGACTGTCCATTCAGGAGGAGTAGCAATAACAAGATTTTCAGATTTTCAAAATGGCCACTATGGGAGCCATATAGAAGGTTGATCAGCACCATTTTAATTTAGAACCAGCTAGATATTATAAGGAGACTTCTGGTGGAACCCCATGTCGATATGACTTTCTACTGAGAAGGAGTAGTGATTGAGGATTTTCAAGATGGCTACTGTGGTGGCCATATTTGAGGCCAAATCAGCATTTTTTTTCATTTGGGACCAACTAGACATCATAAAAAGTTTTCCTGCAAAAACCCCATGTCAATATGACTTTCCATTCAGAAGGAGTAGCGATAAAAAGATTTTCAAGATGGCTGCTATGGTGGCCATACTGGATGTCAGATCGGCACCATTTTTTAAAGAAGAAAACCAACTAGATATTACAAGAAATCTTCTGGTGAAAATCCCATGCTGATGTGACTTTCTGTCCAGAAGGAGTAGTGATAACAAGATTGTTAAGATGGCTGACATGGTGGTCATATTGGACATCAGATTGGCACCATTTTCATTTCGGACCAACTAGACATCATAAGAAGTCTTTTAATGAAAACCCCATGCTGATATAATGATCCATTCAGGAGGAGTAGCAATAACAAGATTTTCAAGATGGATACTAGTAGTTTAGAAGTAGTAATAACAAGCTGATGCTAATGGACAAACAGACATTGCACAATGGATGGACAACAGGCCATAAGCTATTCTGGTCTATGACCAGAAAAACAAAAAACACACCAAGTCATTGGAATGGAAGCAGGTCACAGCATTTGAAAAATATTTTAGAGGAGGAAAAAAACCAGGAGACAAATTTTGAGGTTTTCCAGGAAGATGCCTGCAAAAGGCTCTGCAAATGAGGTTGCCACAAAAAGTGTGAAATAAGGAATGGTGTAAAAATGGAATTTGAATGATGTAAACATAAAATCACAGATAGGTGTTGGAGGCATTAGGAAGATATTTTGAAAATGCAAAGCAACAGGCATCCAAAAATGGCTCTGAGATGGATTCCAACTGGATAAAGAAATAGGGAAATACCAAAAAGGAATGTGGCAGGGGGTTGTCAAGGCAGATATAAGCACAATGGGAAGACCTGGTATCGGTTAGAGAATATGCTCAAAACAGAGTGAGACAGAGTTCAGCCATACAAAAACTTGTGCAATGAAAGTGTCAAGGGGACTGAATGGATGGGAGTTAAGACTCTAAAAATTCCTGCTGGCAATATTAAACATTAAACTGTATTTGAAATGAGACTCTAGTAGCTTCAGATCCGTGCTGGTACAGACCCTGAAACAGGAATTTTTTCCAAATATTCACATCGTTTGCATTTCATTTGCACTTCATTTCAGAATTCATTTCATTTGCATTCCATTTTTGTTTT
Source organism: Margaritifera margaritifera (assembly GCA_029931535.1). NCBI lineage: Eukaryota > Metazoa > Mollusca > Bivalvia > Unionida > Margaritiferidae > Margaritifera > Margaritifera margaritifera. The sequence continues at coordinate 1,247,957 of JAQPZY010001566.1, read as the reverse complement.
TAGTTTCAGACATGTATTCTGATTTTATGCTTATTGCTTCCATTTATTGTTTCCTTTAATTTTTGGTCATTTGGAACAAAATGGAATTGCATTTGCTAAAGTCACTTTCCATTTTAGAGAGTACTGAAGGGAGACAACTATTTCTTTCATACCTTGTCTTGTTAAAAATGTGCTTTAATAAAATAGCAAATACATAAAATATAAAAGGGAGCATTGAATTTACAATAAATAAAAAATATAACCACAACTGCAATAAATGTAAAAGTATAGCTGTGGAGTCAGCAAATTTTATTTCTTATTTCATTTAAATAATGATTGGATGTACAGATACAACCACTTGTTATGATGTCATCACATCAATGGCAGTTGTTGTGTCTGAATCAACAACAACAATGTCATGATTTGTAAGATTAAAAACTTGGGCATTCAACCATGACAATGCATTTGTGATTAGTCCCAGTTTCATTTATCATTCATCAATCTGTGTTTTGCATTTGCACAATGCGTTTTCTTTCAAATGCATTCATCATTTCATTTATGTTCATCCTGTATTTTGTTTGCTTTTTGCTCTTATTCATTCTGCATTTTGTTTGCTTTCACTGTGCGTTTTGTCTTCATTTCACTGGTAAAATTACCCAGATTAGGCAATGTTAACAAAACAATTCAGATAATGCTGGCAGAAGTAGCTCAAGGTCCCTCCTGGTGAAATGAGACCATGTAAGAAGTGTGAGTCAGTGTAGCTCTAGGTCTTGCTGCTAGGATTAGGCCATGTTAGATATAGGACTCAAGTGTAGCTTCAGGTTCATGCTGAGTTTGAATGAAATGCTGGGTTGCTACAGGTTCCTGTTGGTAAGCGGTATGAATTGGCAGAGTGAGTGTGTACTTTACCTCGAGGTAAAATGGTGCAATACTCACCTTGAGAGACAGGGTAGGCCAGGTCTGTCAGCATCAGACTGTATCTCTCCAGCAGTTGAAACAACTCCAACTCTTCCAAACTTTGTGATTTTGGACTTGAAAAGGAAATTAAAATATTGTAACCTTATATCCTTATTATTAACTTGCTGCAAAGCTTCTACCCGTCCTACACACTTCTGTATCTATTGATTGACCTATTTTTGACAACTAAGATCACTACCATTGATACACAATAAGTTTATAATTGACTATGTGAAGTGTCCAGTTTTATATTAAGAATGATAGCTATTTTAACTTTAAAAAAACTGGACATTGTTACATTACTGAACATAACATGGAAAAATGTAATGTTGCTGTTTGAGAAAACTGTTATGCTGCTGGGTGACACTTTTGTTGAGATCATACTGAAAATACAGAACAGGAAGTCCATAAAGCAGATTAATAGCAAGTAGTTAATTTAAATGTTATTTAGGTGTTACAACCCTGTCCATGATTTTCAGTTACACATTAAAATGTATGAAACCAAAACTAACTGGTTCATGGACAGAGGAAACAGTAACAACAATTTAATGTATATCAGCTGAAAAGGCTTTCTCACAAAAGAAAGTAGTCAAGAAGGAACACAAATAATGTAACTCCTCAACTAGGATTTCCTTGTATCAGTGCAAACCCCAAAATAGATTATTTTTCTCACCCAATTTCCTCCTTTCAAATTCAAATAACCCTTCATTTTTGCAATATAGTTTAGCACATTCAACACATAGTGTTCATCAGGTACTATTATTTCCTCACCTTTTTCTATTTGGTCTTAAAACATTTTATGAAAATCTAAATAATTAATCAGTAGAATCATACTGCGTCTGCTGCTCTTATAACAAAAAAAAACTAATTTAACAGTTATAATTTTTACATGTTATCAGTACTGCAACAAGTGCATATCGAGTCACATGCCATTGTTTTGTAAACACAGCACATTAATATGAATATGTTAATGAAGGCAGTATTATGACCAGTAGATCTTAAGTACAGAAAAAAACATTTGATAGTATTGTGGTATTATCAGATCTAATCAATGAATGTCATATAAAAAGAACAAATAATTTTGTTTATAAGGATTCTTTTAACTTTCATCAGATCTAATTTGGAAAAGTTCTTAGGTAGCCAGTAATATGCTACATGTACTGGGTACACATTTCTAATGAAGAGCAAATGTAGAACAACTGACCATGTGTTTGACTATTCATGAATAATTACAGACCTATATCACTATCATATGTAACTCTCCTTTTCTTTGGAAGAGGTGAAACTGTTTGTGACATACTTGTGTAGTAATTGATATTGATTATAAAATTATCCCTATGTATGAAAGCCACCCCCACCCCCCACCCTCCATATACAGTACCCAGCTGAAAACCATGTGAGGAGTTTTCAACTTCATGGTTTCATGAAAAATTTATATGTTCTGTCCTAGAAAAAAGGCAAGTGTTGTTAGTATTAGCGCAAGGATATCCAACAGGAAAATCTACAGGTGGAATAATCTGTGGATGGATAAATGATCCACTCTGATTGGTAAGAGCCGGATATTTAATTTATGATTGTATGTTCATGTTTGATTCAACTGGGGCTGATGGGGGGGGGGGGGGGCAAAGTTAGAAGAAAGCAGGTTTGACATAACACATTTCTGGTTCTTCCTGGTTGTTTTATCTGTTTTCACTTTTTTAAAAGTTTTTCATAGATAAATTTGTTAAAGTATCAGTGGTTGTTTGATTTTAAAACAACTCTGTCAGTCACAGCTGAAGACAACAAGGATTGCTTCCCTTGAAAAAGTAGTACCTACAAGTGCCGTTGCTAGTGCGTTGTCACCATGACTAAGACAACCAGACTTAGATAAGTAAAGTAAGGTTAGCAAATCCACGAGATTTCTCTGGTGCATGGGGGTGGGGGTGGGGTGGGGAGTGATATCTGTAAAAAGGTGTAGCAATATGTACATGTCATGGTATAATGGTATGAAACGTGTTTTGATTTGTTTTATTTTTACCACTCTATATATTTTATTTATTTAAGTGGAAAGTTGTATCACTGTTGTATTTACTGTAAATATGTTGAGACCTACGTGTAAGAATGCTTAATGCCAAAAGTATAGCCTCATTAAAAATGGAATAATAAATAAATAAAGTCAAAGCTTATAAAACTTGCATCATTCCATTGTGCAAAATTATGTCATTTGAAACTGTCTGATTAAATAATATATTAAGTATTGTATGAGAACCAAATCTGCCATGGAGAGGGCCATACAAAATTGCACAAGTTGCTAACTGTTCTGATATATTATGAAGATCTGCCATATGATGTTTCAACCCATCAAGGAAAACCAAGTTGCCTTGTATCAGAATGATTTATGTGTACCGACCACCATTATTATGATGAAAATCACTGTAAGTTCTTAAGATTTTGATCCAACAATTCCACGAATGAGGCTTTTAAAAAATATGCAGGATATGCACAGACCGTGAAATGTGTAATTTTACCAAATTTATTTTTAATTTGCATTCCATTTGGTTTTGTGATTTAATTCACATCTGAATTTCATTATCATCTCATTTTTTTGTTTATTGTCTCAGACATGCATTCAGATTTTGTATTTATCACTTTCAATCATCATTCTGCTTTCATTTTCACTTGTTCAGAATGAAATGGAAATGCATTTACTGAAATAAGGTTTTTTTTTTTTTCAAGTGTTAAAGGAAAAGAACAATAGCTTTCATACCTCATCTTATTAAAAGTGTGCTTTAATTTAATAGCAAATGCATAAAATGGAAAAGACAGCACTGAATTTATGATAAATTAAAATATAACTTCAACAGTGCAATAAGTGTAAAAATATAGCTGTAGAGTGTCAGCAAATTTTATTTCTTTTGTTTGTTTCATTCAAATAAAGATTGGACTGATACAATTACCAGGGATGATGTCACATCATTAGTGGCTGTTTTTTATGCCTTAACAAGAATAATGTCACGGCTGTCTGTTGGTGTAAAGAATCTGATCCTTGATTATTATGATAAAAACCTTTTGACTGGAAATTTAGCAGCAGCTTGAAAATAATTAATTTGCAAATCCATCCATGGAATGCATTCATGTTCCATTCCATTATCATTTACTGTTTTCTTCCAAATGCATTCATTATTTTGTTTGCAATCGTTCTGCATTTCATTTTGTCTGCATTCATTCTGCATTCTGTTTGTGTTCATTCTGCATTCCATTTCATTTTACTGGTAAAATTACCCATTTATGG